>OX336418.1:45231348-45928848 GCA_946903255.1 Schistosoma spindalis
TAGCCACTGCGTTACACCGTCTCTCGGACCCCAGCCAGGAGTCGTGAAGGACCAACAGAAGCTAGCCCTTTGCAGCTTTCTTTCAACCACGACACCATGTCATATACTGACCACTCTCCCGCTTTTTCCAAACCAGTCCCAGAGTCGGCAAATAATGCACGACGTGGAATTCTCTGGGACGACATTCGTAGAACATGTCCAAGCCACCGAAGTCGGTGTTTCAAGATGGTGACACCAATTTCATTATCGTCTCTGTGACCGAACACACGAACGAACGGGTGCCCAAACCAAACCACGTGGTAGCCGGTGACCAATAATTGGTTCATACGCCATTTGTTCCCTCAGGATACTGGAGCTCATGTGAACGAATGGTTTAGAGTTAGGGTTTTCTAACTCCCCTGGGTGGACTCACCATGTCCACCAACTCGGTTAAGGCGTCGAACATCTGCTTTTCCTCCTCTCAATTTCTTAAACAACACCCCCGCCATGAGAAGGCAGTGAGTAGGACTTCCCTGGCAGATGCTATATATGCATGGCCATGTGAGAGCATTTGGAGAAGGAGAGTGAGCTCTACCCACTCTCGGCCGTACCAGGGCATTTGGGGGCTCGGTTAGTGATTAAATATAAAAGGAGATTTATTTCTGTTTCTTTTTTTTTGTATTTATAAGTTTCTCCATACAATTACTAAGGGGATCAAGATGAATACATTAGTTGATGTGATAATAAGTTTTAGATCAAAAATGGGCATATTGTATCTTGTCTTGCACTAACATCGGATACCATGCAATCAGAGAGATCATTTTCTTTTTTAAAAAAAAAACAACAAAAATGCTATTATAACTGTTGGGGTGATCCAGGAAAATCCTAAGAAGCATTTTATTCAATCAGCGTTCACTTGAAGTTTAGCCAGAAACATCAAGAAAGTGAAAAGTCACATGTAGAGTTTCTGATTGGCTGATTACTATACTGCTGCTATGTTTAGTAGCATTCCAGAATCTTTGAGCAACCCAAGGACATTTAAAAATATTATAAAAACCCTATATTTTTTGTATTAAAATGAACATTTAGAGTAATGTACTTCTTGCATAATTTTCGCCTTTCCTCTCGTGTTCAAGTCGCTGTATAGTTCTAGCTTAAGGGTTACGAGAATAGGTTATGAACCGAATATAACGTTCAATTTGCATGATTGCACGTGAATGTTGACAGAATCCCGAGTTAACATTTTAAATATGAATAAACGCTTCTATTTATGTACTTGTTATGATATAGACAAAACTGTTTTACTATACTAAAGCACTCATCAACCCCTTATTTTCATTCTCTTATTCGATTCTGAATTATTAACATTGAAACATTGTACATGTATCATTTGATTAATCTAATTTGCTTAGATTCCATCTCTTATTAGAAGAATATCTTAATTGTTATCAAATCATAACAATTTGTTATACTCATTATTGACTTTATATAGTTAACCATAAATCGTTAATATTACAACATATAGACATTTAATTCATCTAGTATTGTTTGCTTTGCCCCCAAATGCCCTGGTACGGCCGAGAGTGGGGGGAGTCCGCTCCCCCTCTCGAAATGCTCTCATATGGCCACGCGTATACAGCCCCTGCCAGGGAAGTCCTACTCACTGACTTCTCGTGGCGGGGGTGTTGTTTACAAAAATGAGAGGACGAAAAGCGAATGCCCGGCGCTATAACCGGATCCCAAACCAATGGTGCACATGGGCTCCAGTATCCTGAGGGAACAAATGGCCTATGAACCAATCGTTGGTCACCGGCTACCATGGGACTGCATCTCCTCACGATGCTCCACTGCCTTGTGGATCAGATCTTCAGGTCAAAGGCTCGGGGTGTGGCCCCCTAAGAAAACCACGTGGTTCGGTTTGGGCACCCGGGCATTATCACAGCCCTCACACATATCAAATGAGATCTGTGTGGCGCATATGTATTTGGTGCCTTCTTGTACCGATATTTATGTGTTAAAATAAATAAATAAATAAATAATTGTTTGCTTTAATCCTTTCATTGTTGTTTAGGACTGAAAGTGATCCGTCTGTTATTGGCATATGTGTATCCTGTACGGATTGCGTCGATATTACCTTAAGTCCTAAGTTTTATAAGCAAATATGGATAGTGGCTAGCAATGGAATGCAGTTTAATGCGCGTTTCTTCCTATTTAGGACTCGTCAGCTGGATGTATCTGTATCTCAGAGTTGATGTTCACTCCGGGACTCGAACCCAGAGTCCCAAATAGGATCAAACTTGTATCCTGAATTCTACTACTAACCACTATCCATTTTTGCAAATAAACAGTTAAGATGGATTATTTTAGGTGTAAAATGTTTCTCATGAATACTATGATACGATATAATTTCTAAAGTAGGCTTCTGTTAAGTATAGAATGTAACCGAATTATTCCGGCATTTAAAATGATTAATGAAGTCAATCCTTAGAACTCTATAGAGAGAAACTGATCGGAAAGAATTTGATCTTCCATCTATGATATATGACCACATTGATAGATCTTACTTAGTTACTAGTTCATACTTATTAAAATAAACTAAACTACAATGTTTTACTGTAGTAATAATAATAATAAAAATAAATGTATCATGTTGTTGAATCGATCATCTGTAATCTGATTCAAATCTTGATATAAATTACAGCTTTCTCAATCGTTAAGTTAATAACTTAGAAGAAAGTGACAATGGAAAGTGGTCTCACAAATAGTTGTCAGACTACAAATCTTAAACTCCTATAAAATCAAGCAAATTTGTTTACTCACATCTCGGTAGGAACCCTAAATACTTAAACAGATTTCTAGAATTATCAATTTAGGTGTTGTGGAGATTGTCAAGGTTTTGATTGTGATTATGAACCAATTGATGTTAGACCATCATTGAAAAGCTGGAAGCACTGGACGGCCGTTTCGTCCTAGTATGGGACTCCTCAACAGTGCGCATTCACGATCACGCTCGCGGGATCCGAATCCAGGACCTTAACCTACTCGACGACTGAGCCGGCCGGCATCCAACGGTGTTAATGTCTAACCTCAACCAGTCCACGAAGTCTACGCGATGCTTCGTATTGATCAATAGATAAGCATGTTCACCTATGAACTATCCCTCTTAATTTGCAAAAGGAAATTATGGTTCTATCTTGAAATTTATGATATTGTTACAATTGTTTTTATAGAAGAAAAATTCATATCTCTTGAAGAGAGTAACAAGACATACAAATGAAACAGTTTATGGGAATGAGGAACAAATCACACGAGAATCAGTATTTATAAATCAGATACTTTACCATATATCTACAGAAAATCGTAGTGTCATCTTGTCAAGTTCTATTCCAGGTTACATTAAAGCGATGATACTACCAGAGGTTTACGACAGTCTCCACAGAACTGGTCACTGAGACGTTAGTTCTTAGATGGGTCCTTACTTCTTCTCCTTACAACTATGAGCAATCTGTATCAATTGATGTGACCGTAATCCTATTGCTAGACAATTTTAAGAGGTCTTTATGCAAACTATCACACATAGGTACACAGAATATTTTCCTCTAGTTGTAATATGGGATAAGCAATTCACTATCATTCTTTTCCTTATTGCTTTCTTTTTCCTTTTAATATCACTTTGTTTATATAAATCTCTAGACTATACATTTTATGATTTTTTATTCACTTTTTTTCTTATATTCTCAAAATAACTCAGTCATTGACTACTTATCAGTATAGGCTTGTAGCCGTGACTAGTGGAGCTAATCTGTGTTAGGTAGAGACAAGTATCTACCTCAGTACAATGAAAGATGATGGTCGCGCAATTTCGTGGATTGGTTAAAGTTAAACAATAACACCATTGAATGCCGACCAGTTCAGTGGTGTAGTGGTTTGAGCGTTCTCACGCGAGAAACCGAATAAGTCTTGAATCCGAATCCCGCCCCAGACGGGATCGTGAATGCGCACCGCTAAAGAGTCCCACAATAGGACGAAACGACCGTCCATTGATTTCAGGTTTTCTATGATTGTATAACATCAATCGGTTCATAATCTCAATTATTGACTACTTATCAAATTTATAATGATAAATGATTACATTCATTGTATTACATATATATTCAATGATATACAATCCCTTTAACTTAGTAACAAGATATTATAAAAACATATCCAGTTAATTATTGATTTGTAGTTAGGTAAATGATTGAATGTTGAAATCCATGACCTTGAGTAGCTAATCATAAACAAAAGAATTGTGCTGTTCTAATAATAAAAAAATATCTATCTGATATAATATGAATGTTCTTTGAAGTCTAAGTTTTCTTTTAAAAAGCGCCTATTTAATTAAAGTCACCATGTTTATTATTGTGTTGTTCATATGTACGTTTATGTGTATCTATGTATGTATGTATGTATGTATCTATGTATCTATGGCTATGTGTACATTTATGTAGTGAACATTGTTGTTTCATAGTAAATGACATAAACATATGATAACACGTTATTTCATTAATTTATAAGCTTAAATACACATAATTAGTGATAAAACTGAGAAGAAAAAAAGATATTTATATATCATTTTTAAAGATTTTCTTTACTTTATAAAGGGGGTGGGTGGGTGAAAGGAGGAAGTGTTCGACAGTAAAAGTTTTTGTAGTGGAAATAGGTTAAAAGAAATCTACGGGTGACCAATTAAAGATATAGCATTTACTGTTGGATTTAGTTTTTGTTAGTAGATGTGAATTATCAGCTTGAGATCCATGTGGTCATCGTAACTAAAGGTTAGAGATGGGTGTTGTGTATGAGTCGTAATCAGTTGTAATAGTGAATTCAGATGAATTCATCCCTTAGATCTCTTAGATTTTCAATATTTTTTATTCTAAGAATTCATTCTTTCTACTCAAAGTGTATTTTCAATTTCCATTTATACTATAGTTTTGTTTACTACTTTGAAATGTCTGTTATTATGGTGTGGTAACTTGATCCGATTAATATATGTCTCAGGTTCTACGTTGCTTGTGAATGACTGGTTGAACTACTGACTAACTCAGATCTTCAAATAATACTATCAGTCAGTCAGTCAGTCAGTCAGTCAGTCCGTCAGTCAGTCAGTCAGTCAGTAACAACGTGGGACTTCGTACGTACGTACATCAGTTCAAGTTACCATACTACATTAGCACAGAGATTCAGTTATCGATTCAAATCCCATAGTGGTAGAGGTAGTGAAAGTATAAGTAGTGATAGTGATGATGTTATTTAAGGAGTATAGTCCAGTGGAATAGATTCGGAAAGAAAATAAAGGACATGAAGAATTCAGAAGATTAGAGTTTGAGAGAACACAAAGAGTGGATGCACCTGCGCCATTGCAAACGATTTTGAGCCAAATAATACTATCAAAAATTTATTGTATCACTCCTGTGTTGCTACTATACTTCACAAGTTAATACTAATCACTACGAGAATTTCAGGTTAGTACTGGTTATTCGTAAAAATGCATTGGTAAAGATAATCGAACTGGAAGACGATAGCTTTCCAATCTTCCTTAGTTTTTAAATCCTCCACCCACTGTCTATGATTTGTAATCAAAAAATATGTTTAATACAAACTAATCATTTCACAATTCCTATTTAACTTACTAAATGAAAATAGATAAATTATTTAGTGATAAACGTAATGATATATACATAAAATTCCAATAAAGAGCTCCTAAATGCTCTGACATGGCCACGTGTATAGGACCACTACCAGGGAAGTCCTGCTCAATGACTTCTCGTGGCAATACTATTGTTTACGAAATTGATAGGAGGAAAAGCGAAGGTTCGGCGCTTTAACTGGGTTGGTGGACACAGATAGTCCACCTAGGAGAGTTGGAAATCCCTCATTCCAAATCATTGTTTCACATGCGCTCCAGTATCCTAAGGAAACGAATGACCTATGAACCAATTGTTGGTCACTGGCTACCATCGGACTGCATCTTATGATGCTGCTCCACAGCTTTGTGGATTACATTTTTAGGTGAAAGGCCTCGGGTGTGGCCCCCCTAAAAAAATCATGTGGTTCGGTTTGGGCACCCGTTCAGTATCCCAGCCCTCTCACAAATCGAATGATTTATGTCGCGCATACCTATTTGGTGCCTCGTTGTATTAATGCTTATGTGTTTAAATAAGTAAATAAGCAGAAAATTAATTTTCTGACGTTTCGTAACTCATTTTAAGCCACTTCTTCAGAGGATAAAAATAAATTAATTAATCAAATTAATACAAGTTTTAATAACACATGAGAACAATGATTTTTACATCTGAAGAGGATAAACAAATGAAGTAGTAGCGCATAATTAGTATCTTATAATTTGATAATTTTCCTATGAATATTATTAGAAATGTACTAAAATGAGTTAATAATTTTTCTGATTAGCTTATTTTACCGAGTTCGTTTTCTACGGGATAGGGTGTCTAACCTCATGCCCAACCCTCCTACTATATCCGGGCTTTGGACAGGCAGTAGCCTCAGAAAGGCTCCAGGCGGAGTTAGTAAAATGGGACGAATCACTATTAAATAATAGCTCGAATGAAATATCATAGGTTGGTACCATAGTTCTACTGTATCGCCATGATAGAACAAAACTCTAATGAATCTTAAAGCATACTGTAGAAGAATTAACACCCTTCAAAATGCTTTATTACGTATAAACGATAATATTCCCTTTATGTCAACACAGAAATGTTTCTACAAATTAGGCTTAGTCGATTATGATGCTTATATTGAAGAGTTATTTTGTGAAAGCCTGACTTGATATAAAGAACATATGAGGTACACAAAAATACTATCTAATTATCCTGTAGTGATAGATATTATGACTTTTATCCCCATCAACCATCATTTGACAAAATCGTCTATCAGAATATCGATTTCTAAAAATTTGTCCCTCAGCTAAAGAAATGAAGTGTGAACCAGTACTATTAACTTTGAGTCAACTCTAAATCCATACTGGTCCTCGATACAGTAAGTTAGTCACTTAGCCCTGCCCGTTTATCCTAGAACATAATCTCAGTACATTTCATAAGTACGTAGTTTATATTAAAAACAGACCAGACCACATCACACCACAAAATAAAAATTATACATGATCGAGCCAAAAGTATCTGTGAGTGCGAAAGAGTGTAACTACTAGATTAGGAATAAATTAAGTATAATAAATTGTATAATGATAGCCAATAGGTCTAGTGAAAGCTTATGATAAAAGGAATATGAATATATATATTGCCTCAATACACACAGTATGCACATATGCCAACAAGAAACTAATCAATTTCAGTCTTAAACATCAATGGAAAAATTCAAGTAAACAATACCAAGTGAATTTAAACTTCACTCCATTGCACAAGCAAGTGACTATCAGGACTCAGTAACTAAGTGGATAACGCCACAGCGTTTGAAACTAACGGTATTGGGTTCGAGCCCCAGAATGAACATCAATTCAGATGCAGGTACATCCAGTTGAAGAGTTTTAGATAGGTCGAAACCTTCGTCCCGGACTCCATTGCTAGCCACTATCTATCTTAGCTTATAATACATATAATATTAGTTACTTAATAGTTATACAATAAGGATATATGTATAATAACAGTTTATAAATAATTCACAAAAGTTACCAATTATTTAATCTTCTTACGATACAATAATAAAAATATTTCTGACGTTTCGTGACTTAATTTAAGCCACTTCTTCAGAGTATATAAATAACCGAAACAAAATTAAATAGTACAAAGGAAACAAATTAGAATACATTCAATACAGTCACAATCATAATAGGTCTGAATATATCCTTCTTTGGTCAAGGTGGTTCTGTATGACATATCATTATATCTATTTGTGTGTATGATGGTGGATATGAAAAATGTATGATTTGTAATATCAAATTGTTGGGTTGAAATTATGCGTTTGTGTGTGGTAAATGAAGAGTCAGATATAGCTGTTTGGATAAACAGCTTAGCTATAAACAAATGTGAGTAGTTGAAACATTTTGTTTATTGCTAGATCCTATTCTTTTTTCTTTCAATTGAAGAACATATGAAACTCAAAACAACTGTCTGTCAACCAATATCAAAGTCAGAATCTTCAATACAAACGTCAAGGCAGTTCTACTGTACGGAGCTGAAACTTGGAGAACTACAACAACCATCATCAAGAACGTACAAGTATTTATCAATAGCTGTCTCCGCAAGATACTCAACATCCATTGGCCAGATACCATCAGCAAATAACCTACTGTGAGAGATAGCAATCCAGCCCCCAGCTGAAAAAGAAATTAGGAAAACACAATGGAAATGGATAGGACATATATTACGCAAATCATCAAACTGCACCACGAGACAAGCGTCAACTTGGAATTCTGAAGGGAAGTGGAAAAGTGGAAGGCCAAAGAACACATTACGTCGGGAAATGGAATCAGATATGAAAATGATGAATAAGAACTGGAGAGAACTGGAAAGGATTGCCCAGGACAGGGTTGTATGGAGAATGCTGGTGAGCGGTCTATGCTTCTTCACGAGGAGTAACAGGCGTAAGTAAGTAAGTAAGTAAGTAAGTAAGTAAGTAAGTAAGTAAGATCCTATTACCTTCAATAGAAAAGTATTATTACTATTCATTCAACTTGAACCATTTATTAAAGCTAACATATTTAATTCTATTCACATCTTATACCATTATTAAAAAAATACAAATTCAACCCTAACTATTACACTATAACATTTCTTTTTTACACTAATTAAAATGAACACAAATACACATAATCGTGTATCACAAAAGTGACCTTGACCGAAGTGACATGACAATGAGTTGATCGGAGGTATTTTGCTGTTATATTAAATATTTCTGTTTCATTCGTTTGTACTTCTTAAACTTGTGTTAATTAAATTAATTTATATTTCTCTGAAGAGGCGACTTATACTGAATCACGAAACATTTGTTGGCAAGTACTATTTGTTCTTTTTGATGTCTACCTCCAATTGCCGGCAGGATATGTTCTTTGGTCTATCTCTTTTCCTTTCGCCTTGAGGATTCCTAGTTACGGTAAGCTTTGAGTTGAAGTTTGATGATTTCCAAAATGTGTGTCCTATCCACATACAAAGTCTTTGCTCCATTTCCTCTTCAACTGCAAGCTGGTTTGTTTTCTGATACAATAAGCCGTTGGCGTCTGGTCATATGTAGTTCGTATATGTTCTCTGTCCTTATCCTCTTCTTATTAACCCGTCATTTTTTTGCATTTTTGTACTACTTATCAGTATTCAGTAAACAGTAATACTCTTGACAGTTTCTATGCATTTGTAGTAACGCAAGTTTATTTTTCGCATAATTTTCGGCATTTTAACTATTTGCCCTCAAACTCCGTAACAGTTATTCTCAATTTTATATGGTCCCTTAATCTTGGTTTAAACTCAACGGCTTCCATATTTTTCAGCTTTTCGTTCCTTTATGCTTGTTGATAAACTGTTGTCAACATTGGACACAGCGATCAGTCACCATTTCCACTATTGTTCACCGTAATTATTCTTTATATTATTACTGAAGGAATCCTTTTTCCTTTCAAACCTTTATACTCACTAAGTTCCACAATCATCTCACGAGTTGAGGTTTGTAACTAATTTATGTTTATACCTGAATAAAGAATTGTTCTTTAGATAAGTTATTGTTCCATGATATTTGGTTTCGTTCAATTAGACGCTTCAAAAGAATTAACAATTTATATATATGAGAAAGGGTTTTGCAGATACTATAGTAATTTTTAACGGTTGAGGTCATGTGTCAATTGAAGATAGACCGCCATGGATAACCTGGAAGCAGCGGACGGCCGTTTCGTCCTATTGTGTCACTCCTCATTAGTGCGCATCTACGCTCCCACCTCGCGAGACTCGGACCCAGGACTTATTAGTCCAGTGCTTCCAAGTTTTCCATGACTGTTTAGCTTCAGTTGACTCATGATTTCAACCATTAAAATTATATATATATATATATATATATATATATATAGCAAGATATAGGCTATGTTTGGTATGTAGCATTCAGAATGGATTGACCTCATTTGTGATACAAATAAGAACCATAGAGTACTGGACAACTACCTTGTTCTACTATGAAATTTGTTAGTACTACACAATATCTATCACCTTACGAATCAAACCCAGCATTTTCTAGTCCGTCAACATACTTTTAAACATCAAATTACGTAGTTGACATCCAAAAGTTCAAATTTGTAACTGCAATCATTTCTCAATGTAAGTAGACGATCAATCAGTACCATTGGTAATAACTAATTTACTTACGCCTGTTTCTCCTCGTGAAGGGGCATAGGCCGCTCACCAGCATTCTCCATCCAACCCTGTCCTGGACAATCCTTTCCAGTTCTCTCCAGTTCTTATTCATCATTTTCATATCTGATTCTATTTCCCGACGTAATTTGTTCTTTAGCCTTTCACTTTTCCTCTTTCCATCAAGATTCCAAGTTAGAGGTTGCCTCGTGATGCACTTTGGTGATTTGCGTAATATATGTCCTATCCATTTCCATCGTCTTTTCCTAATTTCCTCTTCAGCTGGAAGCGGGCTTGTTCTCTCCCACAGTAGGTTGGTGCTGATTGTATCCGGCCAATGGATGTTGAGTATCTTGCGTAGATAATTATTTATAAATATATGAACCATGCTTCAGTTGAAAACTGAAGCATCCATATTCTAAACAATATTGAAAGATGTAACTGTAGTGAGTAAAACTCAGGTAGGATTAATGAATTTATTGGTTATACGCAACATCAAACAGTAAAAAGGAAGATTGTTTGACTCCGGTCCTTACTTGGAATGCATCTGTCAGCTGTCTTCCATGCATGTTTATGCACTGTAGTCCATCGTATGACTTCCGGATAATGTTAACAGTCTTCTCAGGAACTCCATAGTGTCGAACGAGTTTCTATAATATTCTCTTATCTACATTGTTAAACGCTTTCTCATGGTCAATGAAGTTGATGTATAGTGATGAGTTCCACTCAATTGATTGGTAATAATTATCAATAATTAATTCCTATTAGAACTTCAGTTAAGTTACTTACTTACGCCTGTTACTCCTAATGGAACATAGGCCGCCGAACGGCACTGTCCAATCCACTCTGTCCTGGGTCTTCGTTCCCAGTTCTATCCAATTTTTGTTCATTCTTCTTCTTTCATATCTGTCTCCATTTCTTGGTGTAATGTGTTCTTTGATCTTCCACTCCTCCTTGGGTCTTGATGATTCTATGTGAGGGCTTATCTTGTGATGCAGTTCGGTGCTTTCCTCAATGTATGTCCTATCCACTTCCAGCGCTTCTTCCTGATTTATTCCTCCACTGGGATCTGGTTTGTTCTCTAGCACATTAGGTTGTTACTAATAGTGTTCGGCCAACGGATCCGAAATATTTTGTGTAGACAACTGTTAATAAACACCTGTATCTTCTGGATGACGGCTTTCGTAGTTCTTCAGGTTACCGCCCCATACAGTAGAACTGTTTTGACATTTGTATTGAAAATCCTCCGCCTGGAGTCCCTCTAGGGCTACTGCCGGTCTCAAGCCCGGATAAAAGAGGAAGGTTGGGCATGGGCTTAGCGACCCCATCCCATAGAAAACTAACTCGCTAACAAAACTCTAACCAGGAAAAATTATTCAAACTATTCAGGTAAGTTATCTTGAAATAAATCATCAGTGAGTACATGTTAAACATAAATTAATCATCACAACACCCCTTTCACCTTGAATGATCTTGATTGGTTATAACTACTTAATTTTTTTTAAATTTATCAAATGACCTTGTGTTGTGTGTTTGTTTTCCTATGTAAGTGTCTGTATGTCAATCAAGGAAAAAAAAACATATATATAATATGAGTCACTGTTTAAATTTGTATTAATATTTAATTCTATTCATATTCTTGTATCCACGTGGAATTATGCAAGTAAGATAATCTATTATTTGTCATAGAATAAACATAAAAATAAAGAGAATTCAATGGAAGAAGTTTTATCCCTTCTCAATGAAATAATTTACTCAAACTGTACATACATATTTATAATTATGTTATTATTTATTTTATTATTTTAACACATAGGTATTGGTACAAGGAGGCACCAAATACATATGCGCCACACAAATCTCATTTGATATGTGTGAGGTCTGTGATACTGCTCGGGTGCCCAAACCGAACCACGTGGTTTTCTTAGGGGGCCACACCCCGAGCCTTCCACCTGAAGATCTGATCCACAAGGCAGTGGAGCATCGTAAGGAGATGCAGTCCCATTGTAGCCGGTGACCAACGATTTGTTCATAGGCCATTTGTTCCTTCAGGATACTGAAGCCAGCCCATGTGCATCATTGGTTTGGGATCCGGTTAAAGCGCCGGACATTCGCTTTTCGTCCTCTCATTTTCGTAAGCAACACCCCGCATAAATAGATAGAAAATATTGTATTATAAGTATTGTATTATAAGGATAAACTTCCGTTTTGGGTCATATCACTATACATCTATTAATGTATTTCCTCATATGGGACAGGTTAGATTGTCCACACAAAGAGATCACTTTCCAAACACACCTCAAAACACTATCTGGCATAACTTTTAAAAGGAGACGGTAAAACAATTACTAGTTCAATACAGGAGCATTTAATCAACTATGAACATATCGCTACAAACGAATCTTTTTTTTAAATAATCTACACAATTAAAGGAATTGGATTGATTTGAGGTCAAATCAAAATCTTATTCACTGATGAGACATTGGCAATACACCAACTTTGCGTGTAAAAAAAATCGATATGTGCAACCTCTCATCCTTCTTTGGTCCTGATTCCCTTTCGTAGTATGTTCCCTTTTTCATTTATTATTATTATTATTATTGATTTTTCTAAATGAGTGTTTTGTCATTTTAAACTGTAATCAGCTATTATTAGTGACCTTAAATAAGTTTTCTTGATTATGATTCAGTTTTTGTTGTTATGACCTTTATGTTTTGCATTTTCTTCTTCATATCTGTCATGCGAACAATTCAGTCACGTAAATTATTTCTATCCTTATATTCTTTTCTTACTCCTTGATTATTGCGTAACATCATTTGATTAATAAGAGTCTCCAATCAATCTATAATGTAACCTTCTCTATCCTTCTATAAACACATATCTTTACCATATAACTATAAATACGAATATAAAGCTTAAGTGAATGATTATGACGAGAAGAGAAAACTTTCTTTGATGAATTCTCTTTAGTTATTTCTTTCCTGGTTGGCGTTTTTTAGCGAATTGGTTTTCTACAAGATAGGGTCGCTAACCCCATGTCCAACCCTCCTCCTTTATGCTAGGGACTTGGGAACGGCAGTAACTCTAGGAGAGCTACAGGCGGGGTTATTGACTTTGTAATGTCGCTTATTATGTTGAGCCCATATACCTTATTCTCGCTTTCGGATAGCCCAATCTATTCATTCTATTTGAGTCACATTCTGATCTTCTTAATTATTCACTTATCAATCTTAACTGTTTTCATATGAGCGCATAGATGGGTGTACATTTCTTATCCCATTCATCAAATGTCTGTAACTTATTTATGTGTGACTATAAATAATTATTAACGCTTGACTAAATGGAGTTGGCTTACCCGTCATCTCTACTGCGCGTCGTTTCGCTTCGCTCTATTCCATTCACTTCATATACAAAATATATAGATGTATTCAAAAGTCCATTCTCGTTATTCGACTTATTTAACCCCGTTATTGATGATTATTTACGAGGATAGGAGACAGCCATCATTTATATGATCTACTTGGAGTCAGATCCCAGGCCACTAGAGTGGAGAGCCCGTCGACAACATCGTCCAATCCGAATGATGACAAAATAAAGGGCCCCACTAAAACTTACAGGGTTTATTAAAAAAACCCATAATATGATCATTAATTATTCAATATTTTCAGAAGGGGTTTTTGTGGATATTGTACCAAAAATATAATATTGAATAAAGCCATTAATAATAATAGTAATAATAATAATAATAATATCAGTCTATCAATTAAGGGATGAGTATGTCGTGCGACATTTCGTTCTGTTTTACTTTACAGCTGCTAAACGTGGCCATTAAGAGCTGAAGATACTCGTAAGCTACTAGCATTTGACCACAGATGACTTAAAAATATTGCTGGCATCTGCTGGGATTATCAGGTAAGTAATAATGAGGTTAGACACAGGATATTAGGGAATGATGGTAAATCAGTTGATGAGGTTGTAAATCTCCATAGACTGAGATGGTTGGGCCACGTGTTGCTTATGCCTGAACACCGATTACCACGACGCACAATGCTGACTAGTGTTGGAGATTGATGGAAGAAATTAGGGGCGACATCAACGCTGAAGGTCACTAACGTCTAGTCTGAACCATGTCGGTAGACGCAGATTACTTTGTTGAGGTCCGCATGACGATCGTAACCAATGGTTGGAGACTGTGCTTGACATGGCTCAGAATCGATCACAATGGCGTCGGTGTATACACTCTTTGTTTTCCTTTAAACTCTGAGATTAAAATTACTTTATATATTTCTTCCTAATTATTTCTTCCTGTACCATATCCCTATACACAATCTTTACTTTATACATTACTACCATTGATGTGACTACTTCTATGAATTCTGTGTTCATCTTGTTGTGTTAATGAGGTATGGCAACATAAATCGATGCATATATGTGCCTGGTCCTACGTTGTAACTGACTGACTGATTGACTGATATAATATTTAAAAACAATTTTCAATTATTTATTTGGTTTAAATTAAATATGTCATACGAAACATTTAAAGTTCAATGTTAATCAGCTCATATTCTATGTAATAAGAAGACGAAGATTATCCGAAGTATGAATATAGTACTTTGGTTCATTAAATTTTTTTTTAAATTTTAACAAATATATATTGGTACAAGGAGGCACCAAATACATATGCGCCACACAAATCTCATTTGATATGTGTGAGGGCTGTGATACTGCTCGGGTGCCCAAACCGAACCACGTGGTTTTCTTAGGGGGCCACACCCCGAGCCTTCCACCTGAAGATCTGATCCACAAGGCAGTGGAGCATCGTAAGGGGATGCAGTGCGATGGTAGCCGGTGACCAACGATTGGTTCATACGCCATTTGTTCCTTCAGGATACTGGAGCCAGCCCATGTGCATCATTGTTTTGGAATCCGGTTAAAGCGCCGGAAATTCGCTTTTCGTCCTCTCATTTTCGTAAGCAACACCCGTGGTGTGAGAATGCAGTGAGTAGGACTTCCCTTGTAGAGGCTATATACGCGTGGCCACGTGAGAACATTTAGAGAGAGAGAGCAGACTCTCCCCACTCTCGGCCTTACCAGGGCATTTGGGGGCGGTTCACTAAATAAGATCATCAGAATATTATGTGATTAAAGATCGTGGAAATTGTTGAATTTTGCAAATTCCCATCATTAACTGACTTTAGTTAGAGAACTGATAAAAATTAAGAAACATTAGAAATCTAATTTGTCCAAGTATGAGATCCCAGATGAATTGCGTTTCAATGTTAGTAAGTAGTGTAAAATTACAGAAATTGCAATAAGCTGTGTTATAAATTATCAAATGGTCACTGATAGCTAATTAACAGGCGTCAAATATTATTGTCGACGGTAATGTGTGAGAACTCCTCTTGTAGCTCTTCTAGGGTTATTGCCGGTCTCAAGACCGAATGAAGGAGGAGGGTTGTGTGTGAGGTCATCAACCCCATCTCCTAGAAAACAACTTTGCTGCGAAAAAAACGCTAACCAGGATAAAAGAAAGTAAGTAATATGTGATACTTTTACAATATCGTCAATCAATTGAAGTAGTGTGTATTACCAGATGCCAACTCCAGTGTTTAACTTACTTACTTACGCATGTTACTCCTCGTGAAGGATTATAGGCCTCTCACCAGCATTCTCCATCCAACCCTGTCCTGGGCAATCCTTTCCACCTCTTTCCAGTTCTTATTCATCATTTTCATATCTGATTCTATTTTCCGACGTAATGTGTTCTTTGGCCTTCCACTTTTCCGCTTCCCTTCAGAATTCCAAGTTGACGCTTGTCTCGTGGTGCAGTTTGATGATTTCCTCAATGTATGTCCTATCCATTTCCATTGTGTTTTCCTAATTTCTTCTTCAGCTGGGGGCTGGATTGCTATCTCTTACAGTAGGTTATTTGCTGATGGTATCTGGCCAATGGATGTTGAGTATATTGCGTAGACAGCTATTGATAAATACTTGTACGTTCTTGATGATGGTTGTTGTAGTTCTCCAAGTTTCAGCTCCGTACAGTAGAACTGCTTTGACGTTCGTATTGAAGATTCTGACTTTGATATTGGCGTTTAACTACAAGATCCGCTTTGAATTTCTGACGAGATCGTTGGTACGAACTGTTGGAGAGTGCCACATTGAACTGAAACGAATATTTGTTTTTCAAAAAGATATTCTAGGTGAAATCTATCCATGACGAATAAAAGATATTTTTGGGTGGGACTATAATTTATGGACGACCTTTGAGTGATGATAGACTGACCTTGAGAGTGTCCACCTAATAACCAGGACCAAATGAGCGTTATAAACGTGTGTGAGGAATTCGAATGATGATTTACAGTTGATGGTTAGGTTTAGGAACTAGATTTAGGGTTTTCATCACGAACTGACATTAGCTACAATGCCAAGACTCTATTTAGCTAAATGGATAAATGAATTTCATGCCAAAATTCGAGTCCTGTTATCTTATACCTGATTGGTTCGTCCATAAATTATAGTCTCGCCATAATAATAATAACAGGGAGTATCGACGATAACAAACACTTAAATTCAGTACAACAAATCAATCAAATTAACACCAATTGCAGTTACAATAATAAGTAAAATTGACTCGAAACACCACCGCCAGCACCAGCATCACCACCACCACCACCACTACAAACAAAAACAATCAATCACAGTTACATTCAACACAACACATTGTTTACATTAGTCGATAGAGGAAATCCTATCATTAAATATTAGATAAATCAATAAACCAAGGCAACAACAATATCATCAATCAATCAATCATACATCATATTTACTATAGTAACATCAACTACATAAACTAACATCACATGAAAATATCATTTGTTTATTTGTTGTTTTTGACTTCTTCAAAGATGTACAAAGTTTCAGTATACTCACAATAGGACGAAACGGCCGTCCAGTGCTTCCAGGTTTTTCATCGTGGTGGTCTAGCTTCAACTGACTCATGATTTTAAGCATTGAAATGAGTACAATCTCCACAAAACCCCTACTGAAATTAACGATTTACCTTAAAAGTACATTTTCATTAAATGTATGCTTTTACTATTTCATTGAGAAATAAACGATACTTACTTTCACTAACATACATTAACAACAAAGTTGTTTAGTATTCAATCGGTTCATCTTAACACAATTTCACATAACGATAATGATACACCAATTCAGAATAAAATGAATATGATTTCAATAAGAGAAAGAGAACAAATGAAATGTCAAACATTCAATCACTACTAACCATATCAAACAAGTTGAACAACAAGCATTCAACATTGAATCAACCATCATTTACTTATATTCACTTTATACTGCAGCAATTTGGAAAACTCTCCTAGTCTCTCACATTGTAGGAGCATTCCATGTACCTAAATAAATAATTGCTCTAATTGTCAGAAGGAGCATCAGCCTCGTGACTTCCGAAGAAACTCGGTTTTCATTATGAGACTTTATAACTCTTCTAAATGAAGATCTTCTAACTCCCAGCGCAGAGTTTAAATGGTTTGAATAATTTTTTCTGGTTAGCGTTTTCTTTAGTGAGTTAGTTTTCTACGGGATGGGGTCACTAACCCCATGCTCAACCCACCTCCTTTATCTGGGCTTGAGACTGGCAGTAGCCGTCGGAGGGACTCCAGGCGGAGTTATTCACTTCACACTACATTGTTCTATATACATTCCCTAGCTTACTCTCTCTTTCTCTTTCTTTCCCTCTTATATGAAATACAATGAATATGAGAATTTCTTCATTAAATTCCTTTTGTTATCATTGAATATTGTTTATGTTAATATAGTTATACAATTCATGTGACAAGTGGTTTAACTCTGTACTTTCTCCTATTACTTATTGAAATAATCATCATATATGAAAGATTCATTGATCATATGATTGAGTAACTAACATACTCAGATAAATACAGTTTCAAGAATAAGTACAAATCAATAAAATAGTTGAGTTAGGCGAATGTATTACTCAGATATACTTTTAAAAGTAAACTGTTCTAATCTATAAACATACATGATGATAGTGTAATGAACAAGAACACCAGTGGGGACCAGCTAATATATTCGAACAAGAGATTACAGAGCACATCAATAAAATCTGAGAATCATATAGTAAATCATTAATTTGCAAAATATCAATCCATCGTCTCAAACATCACTGTTTCTTTTGCAAATATCAGTCAATTGTCTCAGATTTCATTGTTCTTACATTTCCATACCAATTGAGTACTGTTCCCGTTCTTTCCTTCTTAATCTTCTACTGAAATACATTCTATACCTGACCACCGTTATATACTTTTTGATGGAGTTTTGTTCTCTGAGCTGGATGGTTTGGTCGTGGAGCTTTCATCGTTCTTCTGAACGACATCATCAGCACAAACTTCAGATCCACCTGAGCTACAAATCTTCTCCACCACCGTTATATACTACTTATGTGGATATAAGTAACCCATACCACAATACGATTATTGTTGTTCAATGAATTAAATTGTTTGTATCAATTCAAGATTCTAATTAAACATATTCATCTGTAGTTGATACTATCTAGATAATTGATTTAATGCCAAAAGTCACAATTAAATGTGTTTCTTACTAGTATGGAATTTGTGATCTGTTAACAGCTATAAATATATTACAGTATTTGATTGAGATCATGAACTGACTGCTGTTAGACCACCGTTGGGAACCTGGAATCACTGGAAGACCGATTCGTCCTATTGTGAGACTCCTCAGTAGTGCGCATCCACGATCCCGCCCGCGGGATTCGAACCCAGGACCTCCAGTCTCACGCGCGAATGCTTAACCTACTGGACCACTGAGAGAACGAATCAGTGTCCAGCTGAAGAGGAAATTGGGAAAGGACAATGGAAATGGATAGGACATACATTACGCAAATCATCAAACTGCGCGATGAGACAAGCGCTAACTTGGAATCCTGAAGGAATGCGGAAAAGAGGAATGCCAAAGATCACATTAAGTCGGGAAATAGAATCAGATATGGAAAGGATGAATAAGATCTGGAAAGAGGTGGAAAGGATTGCCGAGGACAGTGTTGGATGGAGAATGCTGGTGAGTGGCCTATGCTCGTTCACGAGGAGAAACAGGCGTAAGTAAGTCAGTAAGTAAGTAACAGGTATAATCCTAAGAAATAATAGACCTTGGATCCCTGGGATTTGCGGTTAATCTTTAGACCGGTGGATTAGTACCGTACGATCAATATTCCAACTTTAATTAACTCATGATATGAATTGACAATCGTCAAATACTATCAAAGACAGTTTTCTCACTCGTCACATTGGTTAAGTCCACCAATTATAACTTACTATTTGAAGTAAAGGAAACCATCTCGTGGTAATTCATTAACAAAACAACCATTATATTTTGACCAGTATAAGGTTTGTGGAGATTGTTGAGTTTTAGGTGAGATTATAAAGTGATCAATGTTAGATCATCATTGAAGACCTAGATGTATTGGATGGCAGTTTGATCCTAGTATCGAGCTCCTCGGCGATGCGCATTCACGATCTCGTATGCGCGACTTGAACTCATTTTTACATTTTGGTTGTTAAGTTTTGTAGTATCTTAAGTGCTGTGACAAACATACATTATCCCAATTGTTTCATAATTTCAGATCTTCGGTATGAAATCAATAAGATTAACCGTAAATATATCAAAGTTGTGTTAGCACAATTTCTTCGAGAATGATCAAATATTAAAGATTATTTTACAGATAGAAGGATTAAATTTGTGGAATAAAATGTGGCAAGTAAAATGTTAGCTCAAAAAAATACAAAAGATAAATGGTGCCTAACTATATCATTGAAGAAATTATTAAATATAACTCAAACTACTTATTTTTAATAAGTAAAATATTCCGTTAATAAAACAAAAACAGGAGATACGAAGAACTGAGTGAAAAACAGTTAATTCATTCAGTCAATTTTTGTGACATATGGTACATAATTGAAATCAACTATGATACTAATCAAGTTAGTTACAGGCAGCCAATCAATCAAGATTTTACAAACATTAACTTGAAGAGACGCTTACATATAACAAACAGGAAAGTAGTTACTTCAGTGACTAGTAAGAAATCTCTTCCTGAAGCTGCAATTCAACGGAGATATAGCTTGTATTTGTTACAGGATAGACTAACTAGAGCAGTGAAGAGGAGATCTAATGGAGATTACCCCTTTCTAGCTTTTTCGGCCTGATCTATAGCGATTTCTCAACTAAAGGATAAGTTATCTGGTACTGCCATATCTATGAATATCTACGAATTCAGTCGCTTCTGTGGAGAAAACTATATTGGATGCACTACCAGACAGATGAGCTAACAAGTTAGTGAACACCTCCCTTCATGGTTAAGAAAGGGTATCGTAAAGACAACACTCAGATCTTTCCTATCACGCTTGATCGATAGCGGTCATGTATTAGACAGAAATAGATCATTGAAAGTAATCTATTGTATTTCCACTAGTTTACCACATACAGTTCGATCTCGTGTCTTACACATAGCAGAAGCTATAGGAATTCAAGCCAACAACCCAAGTGTTCGTATTTATAAGAGATTTTCAACAACTTTATCTCTTCCTTGACCTTAATAAATGATTTTACTTATTATTATTATTTTCCATACTCTGTTTTCTTCACCCCCTCCCATCTATATTTTCCCAAATATCTGCTTCATTGTTCAATTATCTGAACGCTTCTTATTACATAATCTTATAGCTTTATGAAGGTTATTTCAGAATCTACATTTTTTCAAGCCACTAACCTAATTCCAATTATGAAACATGGATTAGAGCCTTTATTATTCCCATTAAAACTAATACATTTGTCATCACATAATCAATTTGTACCTTCTATTTATTATGTTTATTTATGTAATCTATTCCACTGTTATGAAAGGCTCATAAACTGCCTGTTATATCTGGAGCTTAGATCTTTGATATGCCGTGTACAACTTGAGAACTCGAACACTAGAACCCTCGAAGTCACAAATAAGAAAAGAGAAGACGAGGGAGAAGGAATGCTATTTGAAACCTAAACAGCGTTAAGTATGGTATAAAACTCTCAGGTATTTATGGTTTTTAGTAAAACCAAAATCATCATTATAGTCATACAATCCTCATACAGTGGTTTTTAGAATTTGTTCAGTAGGGAAGCTACACGTTCCTGGGAAGCATCATCAATGAACAAAGAAGATCAGATGCAAACCTAAAGGCGAGGATTGGCAAAGTAACGGCCGCATTCCTTCAATTGAAGAATATAAGGAACTCAATAGAACTGTCAACCAATATCAAAGTCATAATCTTCAGTAAGAACGTCAAGATATTTCCACTATACGGAGCTGAAACTTCGAGAACTACTACAACCATCATCAAGAAGGTACAAGTATTTATAAATAGTTGTCTACACAAGATACTCAACATCCATTGGCCGGATACTATCAGTAACAGCCTTCTATGGGAGAGAACAAACCAGCATCTAGCTGAAGAGGAAATTAGAAAAAAGATATTGGAAGTGGATAGGACATGTATTACAGAAATCACCAAAATGCATCACTTGGTAAGCCCTAACTTTAATTCCTAAAGGGAAGCGGAAAAGCGGAGGGATGAAGAACACACTAAGTCGGGAATTGGAAGTGGACATGGAAAGGATAAATAACAACTAGAAACAACTGAAAAGGATTGCTCAGGACAATGTTGAATGAAGAATACTTGTGTTCAGCCTATACTCCTTCACGAGTAGTAACAGGCGTAAGTAAGTAATCATAACTTTATCTCTCTATGATATGGCTAAGTACTTTACTATGTAACTAAACGATTGAACTATAGATTCTTTAGTCGATTTCCAACATTTCCACACATTAAATATCAATAGATTATCCATATTGATTTTCATATTTTAGAAAGAATATTCATCAAATATTTTACATCGATCCAGTTCAATTAACAACTCTACCAATGTATCACAAAAGTCCTATGATTTTCGTCAATCATCATCTTCATCATCTTCATCGAATAAACCAAAATTATCCCAAAAAGAAATCAATAAAATTATTGAACGTTTAACAAAATATGATAAAACAACTGGACCACCTGAATCAAATAATGCAAAAATTTATTTAGGCTATGGAAGATATGAATATCCACATAGAAAATATACAAGTAAAGTATTTAAACAATTAACTAGAACCGAGGTTAGATCATTGGAAATATTATCATTTTTTGTCTGTAATGCAGAAATAATCAGTCAGTCAGTCAGTCAGTCAGTCAGTCAACTACAACGTAGGACCAGGCACAGATATACATCGGTCCAAGTTGCCATACCGCATTAGCACAACAAGATGAACACAGGATTCATAGAAGTAGTTAATTCAGTGGTGGTAATATATAGAAGAAAGAGTGTGTATAAGGAGATAGTACAGGAAGAAAGAATTAGTTCGTAGAAAGAAATCTTTGAAGTGATTATAATCTCTTAGTTTAAAGGAAGACAGAGAGTGTATACACCGACGCCATTTTGATCGATTCTGAGCCATGTCATCAAGAGTCTCCAACCATTTGTTATGATAGTCATGTTGACCCCAACCAAGTAGTCTGCATCTACCAACATCGCTTAGACCAGATGTTGGTGACTTCAAGCACTGATGCCATGTTTTGGTTTGGCCGCCCCTAACTTTCTTCCAATCATTCCCAACACTAGTTAGCATTGCGCGTCGTGGTGATCGGTGTTCAGACATGCTTAACACGTGTTCCAACCATCTCAATCGATGAAGATTCACAACCTCATCAACTGATTTATCATCATTCCCTAATACCATGCGTCTAACCTCACTATTACTTACCCGATGATCACAGCAGATGCAAGAAATATTTGTAAGGCATCCGTGGTCAAATACTAAAACAAAATTGAGGGGGGGGGGAAGAGAACGTTTTGTGTGGTTCATAATTTTGAGCTCGGGGGGGGGGTATCTAATCAAAGAATTTGAAATAGAACCTTATTGTTGATCAGATGTTAGATTTAGTTAATGTAAATGGTTGTATTATTATTCTTTAGAATCTTCTCAATTAATATTTGGTTTTCTTTTCTCCATACAGATAAACCTAAGACTCTGTAATGCTGTCTGATAGGATCGTTGAGTCTATGTGTATCAAATCCCTGTGCTTATATGCTAAATCAAGATCAAAGAATAAGAGACGTTTTTAGAAGAAGTTACTGATGTACCTACTGAAAGTCTCAGTCTATATTTAGCTGTTTGACTGAGAAGGATACTCAAATCTATATACCTTTGATAATTCATTTTGGTAGTTAAGCTTTTATTTCAACTACAGTCTTCTCATTAGCCTAGAGAGTTTGATGTACTTTGAGAACTGTATGTCTTGACTGAATTAAATCACGGAACACAGCACTGTTATTATCATTGTTTCTTTGCTAAGCCAGTTTGTAGAAATTAATCCAATTTGAAGATAATTTTTGTAGGAATAATGTTTAAGCTGAAAACAACTCAACTTGAGGTTGAAACATCAGGTTATTTGGTCCTATCACATTGATTCAGAAGTACTGTGCTAATGGTGCGATGCCTGACTGACGTCAATTTGTTACTGTTTATGATTTTACCTATTCACCGTTAAGGAGTTCACAAATAATTGCTTACATGTGATTGACTTCGAGATGTATATTCTGGAGTTCTAATAAGAAGCAATGACCAGTGGTGTTCAACCGGGTCATTTGTGAGATAGGAACTCTCTGATAACAATGGTGGATGTGTTACTCAATTTCGTGAATTAGTTGAAGTGATACATTAACACCGTTGGATGCCAGTTCAGTGATCTAGTGGTTAAGTGCTTGTGCGCGAGACTGATAGATCCTGGGTTCAAATCACGCTAGGCGGGATCATGGATGCGCACTGCTGAGGAGCCCCACAATAGGACGAAACAGCCTTTCAGTGCTTCCAGGTTTCCCATAGTGATCTAGCTTCAATCGACTCATGATCTCAACTATTGAAATAAGAATATATGTATAGTATTAGTCCATAAATGGATCTCAACAGTTACTATTCAATATTCTCATCGGGATATAGCAACTTGAACTCTTCTTCGAAATCTTTTAGTATTTTCATTGAGTTTGAGCAATTTTCTAACAATATCTAATCTTTCCGATTATCATTGATATTAGTAGTAGTTCAATAAACTTACAAATTATTATACGAATATCATCTTATTGCACTGTTTTTGTAATATGGTATCTTAGATTGACATAGAGTTATACTATGCTATACTTTAACTATGATTATCTTATTGACTTGTAATGAAGTAATCGACTTTAAACAAGGTCAAGAAGAACCAATCAACATCGAGGTGTACAGGACAAACTGTGAACCACATGTAGAGAAATTCGAACACTTCACTTGTACCTGAACTTTGTACTGATGATGTCGTTCAGAAGAACGATGAAAGCTTCACGACCAAACCATCCACCTTAGAGAACAAAACTTGTTAGTGGCGGATAAACCAAAACGTGGCATCAGTGCTTGAAATCACTAACATCTGGTGTATTTGATGTTGCTAGATGCAGACAACTTGGTTGGGGTCGACGTGACTATCATAACAAATGGTTGGAGAATCTTGATGACGTGGTTCAGAATCGATCACAGTGATGTAGGTATATAAATTCTCTATCTTCCCTTTAAACTATGAGATTAAAATCACTTCATATCTTTCTTTCTACAAACTAAATATTTCTTCCTGTACTATCCCCTTATATACAATCTTTCTTCTATATATTACCACCACTGAATTAAATACTTCTATGAATCCTGTGTTCATCTTGTTGTGCTAATGTGGTATGGCAACTTGGACCGATGTATATCTGTGCCTGGTTCTACGTGGTAGTTGACTGACTGACTGAGAGAACAAAACTTCATCAAAATCATCCACCTGAACTATAAATCTTCTCCACCATCTCATAATCAAAATAAAATATTCTGCTGAATATCTATTTTACTAACAGGGAAGTTATCTACACACTACAGTTTGAATAAATTCATAGTTACTAAACTTGAAAGATTTCTAAATCAGATATCAGAAAGTTGTAAATAGTACTGCTTGAAATTACAATGATGAGATTATAATTTATGGACGACCTTTGAGTGACACCAAAGTGACCATGAGAATGTCTACCTACTTACTACGGCTAAATGAGGGTTAGAAAGTAGTGTGAAGAATAAAGATTATAATTACCAGTTGATGGTTAACGTTATGAATTAGATTTAAGGTTTTCATCACAAGATGACATCAGCTATAATACCAAAATGGTATTTAGTCAACTGAGTGAATGAATTTCGCGCCGAAATTCAATACCTATTATTCTTAATCTGATTGGTTCATTCTTAAATTATAGTTTCACCATGGAATCATTTAGACAAATAGTAATCAATGGTATCAGTATAGGGTTGTGGAGATTATAAAGTTTTTGATTGAGATCATGAACTGATTGATATTAGATTACCATTGACAACCTAGAAGAAATGGACGACCGTTTCGCCCTATTGTGGGACTCCTCAGCAGTGCACATCCACCATATCATCTCGTGAGATTCGAACATAAGGCCTATCGTTCTCGCACGTGAATGCTTAACCTCTAGACCACTGAACAGGTATCGAATGGTGTTAATGTCTAATCGTAACCAATCCACCAAATTATGCGACCATCTTCCATTGTACTGAGGTAGATACCTATTTGTACTTGATATGGACTAACTCTACCAGTTATGGCTTCTCATTAGAACTTTAAGAATTCCCTCATGAAGCTAGTCACTATCTATCTATCTATCTATCTATCTATCTATCTATCTATCTATCTATCTATCTATCTATCTATCTATCTATCTATCTATCTATCTATCTATCTATCTATCTATCTATCTATCTATCTATCTATCTATCTATCTATCTATCTATCTATCTATCTATCTATCTATCTATCTATCTATCTATCTATCTATCTATCTATCTATCTATCTATCCACACATCTATCCATCTATCTATCTATCTATCCACACATCTATCTATCTATCTATCTATCTATCTATCTATCTATCTATCTATCTATCTATCTATCTATCTATCTATCTATCTATCTATCTATCCACACATCTATCTATCTATCTATCTATCTATCCACACATCTATCTATCTATCTATCTATCTATCTATCTATCTATCTATCCACACATCTATCTATCTATCTATCTATCTATCTATCTATCTATCTATCTATCTATCTATCTATCTATCTATCTATCTATCTATCTATCTATCTATCTATCCACACATCTATCTATCTATCTATCTATCTATCTATCTATCTATCTATCTATCTATCTATCTATCCACACATCTATCTATCTATCTATCTATCTATCTATCTATCTATCTATCTATCTATCTATCTATCCACACATCTATCCATCTATCTATCTATCTATCCACACATCTATCTATCTATCTATCTATCTATCTATCTATCTATCTATCTATCTATCTATCTATCTATCTATCTATCTATCTATCTATCTATCTATCTATCTATCTATCTATCTATCTATCCACACATCTATCTATCTATCTATCTATCTATCCACACATCTATCTATCTATCTATCTATCTATCTATCTATCTATCTATCCACACATCTATCTATCTATCTATCTATCTATCTATCTATCTATCTATCTATCTATCTATCTATCTATCTATCTATCTATCTATCCACACATCTATCTATCTATCTATCTATCTATCTATCTATCTATCTATCTATCTATCTATCTATCCACACATCTATCTATCTATCTATCTATCTATCTATCTATCTATCTATCTATCTATCTATCCACACATCTATCTATCTATCTATCTATCTATCTATCTATCTATCTATCTATCTATCTATCTATCTATCTATCTATCTATCTATCTATCTATCTATCTATCTATCTATCTATCTATCTATCTATCTATCTATCTATCCACACATCTATCTATCTATCTATCTATCTATCCACACATCTATCTATCTATCTATCTATCTATCTATCTATCTATCTATCTATCTATCTATCTATCTATCCACACATCTATCTATCTATCTATCTATCTATCTATCTATCTATCTATCTATCCACACATCTATCTATCTATCTATCTATCTATCCACACATCTATCTATCTATCTATCTATCTATCTATCTATCTATCTATCTATCTATCTATCTATCTATCTATCTATCCACACATCTATCTATCTATCTATCTATCTATCTATCTATCCACACATCTATCTATCTATCTATCTATCTATCTATCTATCTATCTATCCACACATCTATCTATCTATCTATCTATCTATCTATCTATCTATCTATCTATCTATCCACACATCTATCTATCTATCTATCTATCTATCTATCTATCTATCTATCTATCTATTTATCTATCTATCTATCTATCCACACATCTATCTATCTATCTATCTATCTATCTATCTATCTACCAATCTATTCTTTTTATTTATTAGGTAGATAACTTAATTGAAAGATTAACTAATGAAAAATTACCAAATCTTTCAAGTACTACCTTCATTACAGAACCTATTACATATATGAAATGTAATGCCCAAAGATTACAAGAAATTATTGAACATTTAACAGTTGATAATCAATCTAATCTTCCAATAGAATCAACATTAGCTAGAAAATATCTTGATTTTAATCGTTATGATTATGGTTGTTCATTAGAAAGTCAAATTAGACCAATAATGAAGAAATTGAATCAAGAAGATATTCATAATCTCATTGAACGTTTATCACAATATGATGTGAATAAATATCCACCAGAATCTAAAGGACATATTAAGAAATGATAAGAAAAGAAGAATAAGTTACTACATGTTTAATCAATTTGATTATACAAAATGAATGTAGTTATGTTGTCAGTTGTAATAAACAATCATCTTATCAATGTTAGTTTTATAAATGAATAAAAATGATTACCATCCGATACCTGGGTACAGTCGAAAGTGGGGAGAGTCTACACTTTCTCTCGAAATGCTCTCACATAATCACACGTATACAACCATTGACAAGGAAGTCTTATTCATTGCTTTCTCATGATGGGGGTATTGTTTATAAAATTGAGAGAATGAAAAATGAATATCCGATAATTTAATCGGATTGGTGAATATATACAGGATCCATTTAGAGGAGTTGGAAAAACCTGATTTCAAACTAATGGTACACATAGGCTCCAGAAACCTGAAGGGGAAAAAAGGCGTATGAACCTTTTGTTGCTCATCGGCTATCATAGGACTGCATCTCTTTACGTTGTTCAACTGCCTTGTGTATCAGACCTTTAGGTCGAAGACTTCGAGTGTGACCTCCTATGAAAACCACGTGGTTCGGTCTGAGCATCTGGAAAGTATCACAGCCTACACACAAATCAAACGATTTGTGTGGTTTATAGGTATTCGGTGCACCTTTGTATCAATATTTGTGTTCAAATAAACAAATATGGTTGCGTAATCATAGTTTCTCATTGACTGATCAAGTATATTACATAGTAAGCATTATTATCTAGGGTAGGCCACATCATGTTACTATGGATACTAGGGTTTAATCATTTAATCAAAAACTGAATATCAGTAGTCAAATATATATATATATATATATATATATATATATATATATATATATATATATATATATATATATATATATATATATATATATATATATAAGACGAAACTCGCGTCCTGGATTCCACTGCTAGCTACCATCTATCTTTGCTTATAATGCTTGTGAATTGGGGCAGTGTCGAGTCAGTTCTCATAGAGTGCAGTCTCAAACATCAATCGGAAGATTCAAACAAACAATATCAAGTGAATCTATATCATTCTTAGTTATATTGTATGATTAATGCATAGAATCGTCACATTGTTTATTTAGCTGATGTCTTTTTTAACTGTACCCTGTAATAGTTTGCCACTAGTATTTAAGAAGAATGAATGAAATAGTTTATTTCTATACATAGTGGAAGTGAACGATGATACTTTACTTATTAGTCATGTTCCATAAGTACCAACTAAAAAGCATTGCAAATGTCTACGCAAATGGATATCTGAGATCGGAGGAAGGTGTTAATTGCATATTATTCGATATTATCCATTCCATCGTATCTGAAACTTTGGGGAAAAGTCAACACTAAACACAAGGATTTGGATATTAGATATTATTGAAGGTATATTACAAAACCTGGTAAAGGTATGATAATGAAAAGATATGCATGTATTTGCTATTTCATTATTTCTAACACAGTAGAAGTTAGATCTTGTTATTCAAATGGAAAAAGAGATATGACTCATTATTGATCTTGTAGGCTTGCAAATAATATCACAGAAATCAAATGGTATACTGTTTAAGATCTTTTACTGAGGAGTTATTTTAGTAATCATAAGACTACATTTTAACTGCGCCTGTAGCTCTTCCATAGTTACTGCCAGTCCCAAGCCCGGGTAAAGGAGGAGGGATGGGCATGGGGTTAGCGACCTTATCCCGTAGAAAACTAACTCGCTAAAAAATACGCTAACCAGAAAAAATAATTCAAACCATTTAAACTCTGCCCTGGGAGAGACTACATTTTAGGGAAGAAGTTATCTTAACCATTTCTTTTGTTTGTAAACTAGGCCAGTAAAATCATAATCTGTCATAAAAATCAAAGAATAACTGTTAGCAAGTGTATTGAAGCCTTTTGGGAAATATCTTCATATCAAGCTCAACATCGACGATAGTGTTTTTTTCCTTCGTCACTATAGAATGTACAGTAAAAATTATACTACTTACAAATGTTTAGTACCTTAAAGCAATAAATTAAATTTTCGAATAGTGACTGAAATAGCATATATGTGCAAGATTAGAAATAACGTTTTGATAAAGTTTAGTTAATGACACCTTATTCTCAAGTGATATCTAGTATATTTTGGAATTTACCAGAAACAATCCAGGTTTTCAATGGTGGTTTAGCTTAAATCGACTCAGGAATTCAACTATTAATATTACTACAATCTCCACAAATCCCCATTCTATTAATAGTAAGAAGCCATGACCAGTGAAGTTCAACCGTGTCTGTTGTGAGGCAGTTACTCACTGGAGACAGTGATAGACGGTGGCGCAATAACGTGGATTTTTTGAAGTTAGACATTAACACCGGCTCCGTGGTTTAGAAGTGAAACATTCACATGTGAGACCGAAGGTCCTGAGTACAAGTCCCATATGCGATATCGTGGATGCACACTTCTGGGGAGTCCCACACTAAGACCAGACAGTCGTCCAGTGCTCCCAAGTTTTCAATGGTGACCTAGTTTAGATCGACTGATGAATTCAATCAATAGAATTACTAACATCTTCACAAGTCTCCACTCTGATGAGATGAATTTCGTCAGACAGTTTTTATCAGTGTTTATTTTTAGTGAACTAAAACAAGTCAACTGAAGGAAGGAATTACTACCCATTACTTGTATATGTTAAAAATTTCCGAAATTGAAAGAAGCCTAAGAATTGTGATTGTTGTTGAGTATTTTGTGAACAAAAACAGTTTTCTTTTAGTCAGATCATAAATATGACGATTCCAATGTGATTTTTTAATGACATAGAAACTAGACTATAATCACAATGTTATATCTATTTAAGAGTGACTATAAAAAATGTTATCTATTTCGAAACACTGGGATTATAAGAATATTATATTTGTTGACAAAGATAGTTACTTACTTGCGCCTGTTATTCCTGTTACTCCTCGTGGAGGAGCATAGGCCGCCCACCAGTACTCTCTATCCAACCCTGCCCTAGGTAATCCTTTCCAGCTCTTTCCAGTTGTTATACATCCTTTTCATATCATCAATCCAGTTGAAATTTTGATTTTAAACATCAAAGCGGAGAAATTGATCGAAAAAACAGTTCATCATAATTCAAGAGTTCAATATGTCTAGTCATTGTTAAAGGAATAGATATATAAAAGTTAAGAATGTGTTGATTAGGAAATCTACGTTTCCATGAAACGAAATTTTACTGTGTAGATAGATTCTTGTCTCCTTCATGAACGAAAACAAATAATTTCGTTCCTAATGTTGGAGGTCGACTGCTTAATAATGTTGTTGTAGGGCTAGTAAAATGTCACTGAGCCCTACATAAATCATCCGGCAGTTGAATCACTGAATATCGAACAGATCATCCATCCCTGTCAAAGTCAAGGACAACCAACAAGTATCAGTTAATCGTACGCCTTGGTCTGGCCTGTGTGGTGGTGGTCGCACTTTCGCTTGTTCTTATTCTTACTAATATATTTCCATAATAACATTCTTTGTGTTTTACGGTCTTTGAAACAGCCATGATACTTTGATACGTCGAAGGGGTAATTCACGTTAGATACTGACCACGAGGTGTGAGAGTTCAAAATTAGCTACTGGTCACACCATTCTTGTCTAATTCAAGTAGGCCCCCAGTCATTCAACGTAGATAATCTACGTTAGTGATCTATATTGTTATTAATTAACACGGATGAATGGAGTGAATCTAGGTAAATATTGAAACATTAAGTTGAAAGTGTTAACATATCGTGATTTCTGATATTTGAGATAGACTTCAAACACTTCTCTGATGAATCGCTCACAGCATAGTAAACAAAAACACGAGTGTGGACAATCGAATGTATTTGAGCACATAGTTACAGAGCTTCTCAATAAAATCTGAGAACCATATGGTAAATAGTTAATTTGCAAAATATTAATCCATCATCTCAAACCTCATTGTTCCTTTTACAAACATTAATCCATTGTCTCAGATTTCATTGTACATGTATTTTCATACCAATTGCGTTCTGTTCGCGTTCTTTCCTCATCAATCTTCTACTGAAATACATTCTATGCCTGATCACCGTTATATACTACTTGTGTGGATATAAGTAACCCACATAACAATAGAACTGAACATCTATTTTGAATTCCTCTACTAGATACTATTGAAGAATATAATAAAAATTTGTAAATATATTCAATAATTAAGTATCCCATGAAGGAGTACATGTATACAACGACTAAAATAATGGCAATGGGTCTTTAATATCAACGGCAGAAAAACATCAACTCTTACAGTGACCAGTGGAGTTCAACCAGGTCTGTTGTGAGATTGTAACTTATTGAAGATAATGGTGGATGTGTCGCTCAATTTCGTGGATTAGTTGAAGTTAGACATTAACACCATTGGATACTGACTAAGTGGTCCAAAGGTTAAGTGCTCGTGCGCGAAATTAGTAGGTATTGGGTTCGAATCCCGCAGGGGGCGAGGTCGTGGATGCGCACTGCTGAGGAGTCCCACAATAGGACGAAACGGCCATCCAGTGCTTCCAGGTTTTCCATGATGGACTAACTTCAATTGACTCATGATCTTAACCATTGAAATTACTATAATATCTACAAAACCCATATGATCTTATAAATATCAGTTAGTATGAATAAGTTATTGAATGTAATAACTGAATTTTGTAAAGGAAAATAAGTGTTCAATTAAACACCAGGTTACAAGAACATCCAAGTGGCAAATTCCAGTTATGACATACCACATAAATATTGGCACAAAAAGGCGGCGAATATATATATATATATATATATATATATATATATATATATATATATATATATATATATATATATGTGCCACATAAATCATTCGATTTATATGAAGGCTAGGATACTGTATAGATATCCAAACCGAAACAGATGGTTTCCTTATGGGGTCACATTCAGAGCGGAAATGGAAAAGAGGAAGGCCAAAGAACATATTACATCGGAAATTGGAAGCAAACATGAAAATGATGAATAACAATTGGTAATAACTGAAAAGAATTGCTCAAGACAGTATTAGATAGAGAATGCTTGTGTTCGGCTTGTTCCCTTCCACGAGTAGTAACAGGTGTAAGTAAGTAGGTAAATAAGTAAGTAAGTAAGTAAGTAAGTAAGTCAGGTAGGTAGGAAGTAAGTAAGTAAGCAAGTAAGTAATTATGTAAGGGAAGAATTAAGTAAGTAAGTAAGTAAGTAAGAATGGAAGTAAGTAAGTAAGTAAGTAAGTAAGGGAGGAAGAAAGTAAGTAAGTAAGTAGGTAAGTAAGTAGCTAAGTAAGTAAGTAAGTAAGTAAGTAAGTAAGGGAGTAAGTAAGTAAGTAAGTAAGTAAGTAAGTAAGTAAGGGAGGAAGTAAGTAAGTAAGTAAGTAATTAAGTAAGGGAGGAAGTAAGTAAGTAAGTAAGTAAGTAATTAAGTAAATAAGTAGGTAAGTAAAGTAAGTAAGTAAGTAAGGGAGGAAGTAAGTAAGTAAGTAAGTAAGTAAGTAAAGTAAGTAAGTAAGTAAGTAAGGGAGGAAGTAATTAAGTAAGCAAGTAAGTAAGGGAGGAAGAAATTAGGTAAGTAAGTAAGTAAGGGAGGAAGTAAGTAAGTAAGGTAGGTAGGAAGTAAGTAAGTAAGTAAGTAAGTAAGGGAGGAAGTAAGTAAGTAAGTAAGGTAGGTAGGAAGTAAGTAAGTAAGTAAGTACCTAAATTGATTTCATCTTTAACTTCTTTCACTTCTATTTAAAGAAACATGTACATTATAAAGTTAAATTAATTTAATAGATTGTTATTCAACTTGACTAGTTAGAAATGATGATAAAAACCATAAAGGTTGTAATAGTATGGTTCAATTAACAAATTACTCAATTTGGATGAAAAATGAAACTGTTTCTAAAATAAAAAAACGGAAATCAAAATGATTAATGAATTGAATGATTGAACTAATTTGTTATTGAATATTGTATCCTATAAGTAAAGATTTAAAAAACAACAAGAACCTAAATTTTTTTTTATTTAAACTATCAAATGGATATTGAAGAAGTATTCAATGATAAAGTCTTTGTAGTGTTTGTAGTGAAGAGTATTCAAATCGATGTCAAAGAATTCACATGATGTTGTTTACTTCACAATTGTGATTGAACAGTAGGTAGGTGGTCTGTCAGTGACAATATGGAACTTCGTATGTACGTACGTACATACATCAGTTCAAGTTGCCATACCATATTAGCACAGAGATTCAGTTATCGATTCAAATCCTGTAGTGGTAGAGGTACTGAAAGTATAAGTAGAGATAGGGAACATTAGGGTTTGATGTTATTTAAGGAGTATAGTCCAGTGGAATAGATTCGAAAAGAAAATAAAGGACATGAAGAATACAGAAGATTAGAGTTTGAGAGAACACAAAGAGTGGATGCACCTGAGCCATTGTAAACGATTTTGAGCCATGTCATTCAAGGTCTCTAACCATCGGTTGCTATCATCTCGCGGTCCCCAACGAGGTAGTCTACACCTACCAACATGGCTCAGTCCACTTGCCAGTGACTTCATGGATTTGTGCCATGTTTAGGTATGGCCATCCCTACCTTTCTTTCAACCTACTCCTACACCATGATGCATCACACGTCGAGGCAGTCGATGGTTGGGCATATGTAACACATGTCCCAGCCATCTCAACTGATCAAGTTTCACTACTTCGTCAATTGATTTGTCATCCTTACCTAGTATCCGTTTCCTAACAACTGAGTTACTTACTCGGTGGTTCTAGGATATACGAGCAATGTTTCGAAGACATTTATGGTCGAATAATAGTAACCTACGAATATCCTCTACTCTTGCCGGCCATGTTTCACTGCCACAAAGTAGGACGCAACGAACTGCTGCACAGTAAACACGTCCTTTGGTTGATAGACGGATATCTCGCCTACGCCACAAATAACGTGAGTTGGCAAAAGCCAATCGAGCCTTGTATATCCATGCTGAGATTTCGTCACACACCAAACCACAAGGGCTGATTAGACTTCCAAGATAAGTGAAGCGGTCTACATGCTCAACTACGTCACTCCCTATCACTAGTTTGGGTGACGGTGCAACCCAAACCTGAAACAAATTTTGCATTTTGAGGGAGAGAATCGCATTCCGAACATGTTTGTATTGTTGCTTATAGTGGTCAGAAATAACTGTAAAGGATTGTCCAGCACAGGGTTGGATGGAGAATACTGATGGTTGACCTATGCTCCTCCATAAGGGGTAACAGGCGTAAATAAGTAAGTTCATTAGTAAATAATATAGGAGAGCTCTCAACTATCACGGTATAGTTGAGTTAATTACTCATTAACCTTATCACTTTAAAATTTGAAGAAACATATTGGCGTATATTGTTTTTGCATAGAAGTTGAAGATAAGACATGTATTTAATCATATTCTAAGTTATTCTGTTAGATTAAATTGAATTAGTGACTACCGTTGGAAACCTGAAAGCAATGGATGACCATTTCGTCTTAATATGGGATTCTTCAGCAGTGCACATCCGCGATCCCACACACAGAATTATGAACCTAGGACCTTCGGTCTCGTGCTCGAAAGCCTAACCTCTAGATCAGTAAGCCGGTATCCACCAGTGTTAAAGTTTAACTTCCATCGACTCATGAATGTAACTATTAAGATTATTACAATCTCCACAAACCTCAATCTGATAATAAATGAATGTTAACAAGCAATGTTAATAATTATTATCATCAATATGGATTGTCTAGTGAATTTCTCAGATGGAACTGAGATTAATGAAAGTTTCCTCATTTTCATTATAACTTCTTATAAATTTGTATCGATGATAAGCTACACTTGGAAATCATTAGATTCGTATGATCTATTGTTTTGTCAGTTTGAGCTGATACATGTTTGTTTGTGTGTGCGTTTGTCTTTGTATTTATTTATCTATTTAAACACATAAACATTAGTACAAGGAGGCACTACATAAATCATTCGATTTGTGTGAGGGTTGAGATACTAACTGGGTACCCGAACTGAAATGGGTGGTTTTCTTAGAGAGCCACATCTGGAGCCTTCGACCTAAAGGTCTAATCCACAACACAGTGGAACAACCATAGGAAATGCAGTTTCATGGTATCCGGTGACCAATGATTGGTACATACGCCATTTGTCACCTTAGGATCTTGGAGCCCATGTTCACCATTCGTTTCTAATCAAGATTTTTCAACTCCCCTAGGTGAATCCTACATATCCATTAACTCGGTTAAAGTGCCGGATATTTGATTTTCATCTTCTCGATTTCGTGAGTAGGATTTCCCTGGCAATGGCTACTTAAGAGTATTTTGAGAGGGACAGTTGACTCTCCTCGATCTCGTCCTTATCAGGACATTTGAAGGTATCATAAGTATGTGAAAATGATTTCTTTCATCAAGTTTAACTATCTAACTAACTAACTAACTAACCATAGTTTAAATGTTTTCAATCATAGAATTTCAATAATCACACTTAAATGTTTATTTGCTTGTTTTTTTTCTTCTTCTAATATTGACCAAGTCCATCAACACATACAATGGATATAATTCACGAGAAAGAAATTTCTTCCATTTTTATTTTGTTCAAACACACACACACATACACACACACACACTCTGTATATATAGATAACCATATTACCTTTGAATAAACCCTGTATATAGTTAAGACATATGATGTTCATTTCACACATGGATTTTGTTTTGTTTTTTTTTTCTCACCTCAATTTGCACATAGATACACACAATCTATTCGATGCCTATTTATGTATCCAAGTGAATAGTTGGTACTATATGGGATGTACTTATCATTTTTGTATTTTATATATAATATAAATGTGAAATACTTGTGTATCTATTCTGTCTGAATTGTATTCATAGATGGACAATTCTATCATAGAATTTTCTATACAAATTTTATTGTATTCCTTCCTATAAGTCTGTTTGTATTCAACATCATTTTTCTTTTTTCTTTTTTTCTTTTTTCTTTTTTCCTTTTTTTCTTTTTTTTTCTTTCTATTTGACTTTACTGATTATGGTAGTGTGAAGAAAGAAAATTTATGTTAATATTCTTATTATAAAGTTTTACAACATTTTTGATATACATGGAAAATGTTTTACGTAATGGTAATAACAGTCCTACTACTACTACTAATAGTAATAATAATAGTAATAGTAATAGTGGCATCATCATAGATGAACAAGGTGAAACTGATGTAGATGTGAAGGTGCGGATCTGAAAAGCGAGAGTAACATATCTACAACTGAAGAACATCCGGAACTAAAAACAACTGTCTGTCAACCAAAATCAAAGTCAGAATATTCAATACAAATATCAAGACAGTTCTACTGTATGGAGGGGGGGGTGGAAACTTGGAGAACTACGAAAGCCATCATCAAGAAGGTACAAGTGGTTACTAACAGTTGTCTACGCAAAACACTTTGAATCCGTTGGCCAGACATTATCAGTAATAACCTACTGTGTTAGAGAACAAACCAGATTCCAGTGGAGGAATAAATCAGGAAGAAGCGCTGGAAATGGATAAGACACAAATTGAGGAAAGCACCCAACTGCGTCACAAGACAAGCCCTCATATGGAATCCTCAAGACCAAAGGAAAAGAGGAACACCAAAGAATACATTACTCTGAGAAATGGAGATAGATATGAGAAGAATGAACAAGAATTGGATGGAACTAGAAAAGAAGGCCCAGGACAGAATGGGTTGGAGAATGCTGGTTGGCGGACTAAGCTCCATTGAGAGTAACATGTGTAAATAAGTAAGTAAGTAAGTAAGCAAGTAAGTGAGTAAGTAAGCAGGTAAGTAAGTAAGTAAGTAAGTAAGTAAGTAAGCAAGTAAACATTTACTTTGATTGTTAACTACATAAATATCTGCAGAGGTTCGTACTGTTTCGGAAGTAAATAATAACCAATAATGTGAACAAATATTTATTCAAAGGCATGATAAACGAAATTAGTACATCAGTTTACGAGTTTCATCAGAAAGTTAGATCGTATACATATATATAAGTAACTTCATTATGACAGCATATTCAAGTGATTACTAGAAAGATTTATAGTGTAAAACAATGCAATCTTTCATCAAGCTTAGAAAAGATCTGACACATTGAATGTTCTTCTTCATTTGTATTACACTTTTCCCCCAAAAAAACTTAAAACAACATATAATTGTTACATATAGGTCCTGGGTTCGAGCCCTGCGAGCGAGATCGTGAATGCACATTGCTGAAGAGTCCGATATTAGGACGAAACGGCCGTCTAATGAATTCAACTGTTATATATATGTATGTATAAATAATTCATCAGTAGATGAATAAATCTGTACATGATTAGTAATTAACACGTTTATCGTTAACTTGTACATTATCCATATAATTTTTCATATCCATCAATCCATTAAATTGTTCATTGGTCTAGACTTGAATAATAAAAAGATTTTTAGCTTTGTAATTAGTCAATAGAAACCATAAACTGTATATTATAAAAACATATGGATAGTATTCTAGCTTAATCAATGTAACTTTATAAAAGAAAGAAGGTGAAAACAAACCAATCATGAAATAAACGATTCAACTTCATGATATGAATCAATTAGAATAACATCTAACAGAATATAGTTGCAAATGTCTTATATGTTGTTGGTTAGTTAGTTAATCAGATACAACGTAGGATTAGGCACATATATGCATCGGTTCAAGTTACCATACCTCGTTAATGTAACATGATGAACACCGGATTCATAGAAGTAGCTATTTCAGTGGTACTGATCTATACAAGATAGATTGTGTATAAGGATATAGTACAGAAAGAAAGAATTAGTTGGTAGAAAGAAAGATATAAAGTAAGTTTAAGGCAAAAACAGAGAGTATATACACCTACGCCATTGTGATTGATTCTGAGTCATGTCACCAAGAGTCGCTAAGCATTGGTTACAATAGTCACGCGGCCTACATGTTGTAAACAATCTCCATTCACTCTTCAACTGTCCTAAGATTGTATCTAGCCATTTAGTTTTTGCCAATAAATTTTATACACTAAGTAAACTGATTCACTGGGAACTTGGAAAAAATCCAGTTATGACATTCATAGTACTGACATTAGTTCACAGTTTACATTACTTATTTACGACTGTTACTTCCAATGGAACATAGGCCACCGATCGGAATTCTTCAACACGCTCTGTCCTCGGTTTTCATTCCTAATTCTATACAATTGTTGTTCATTCTTCTCATATATGTCTCCATCTCTCAGCGTAATGTGTTCTTTGGTCTTCCGCCTCTTCTTTGACCTTGAGGATTCCATGTGAGAGGTTGCCTTGTGAGGTAGTTTGGTACTTTTCGCAATGTGTGTCCTTTCCATTTCCAGCACTTCTTCTTGATTACTTCCTCTGCTGGAATCTGATTTGTTCTTTCCCACAATGGGTTTTTCATACAATACATACAATAAGAAATTATTGTATGTACATTAAATCTCAGTCTATAATTTGATCATTGATTGTAGATGATGTTTACAGAAATTCATACTCAGGCTATATCACTGTCACATTATCGATTCGTATTCACTAACGATACAGTTCAGATATCGTATTTAGAACAAACATGTGACTAATTAACGAGAGCGGAAAAGAGGAAGGCCAAAGAACACATTACGTTGGGAAATAGAATCAGATATAAAACGGATGAATAACAACTGGAAAGAGCTGGAAAGGATTGCCTAGGATAGGGTTGGATGGAGAATGCTGGTGAATGGCCTATGCTCCTTCGTGAGGAGTAACAGGCGTAAGTAAGTAAGTAATTAACGAGACACTTATAATGGTGTTATATACATTCACTGTGTGTGTTCAGAAGGCGAATAAAAAAGATTATCAGCATCATTCATTTATTTTTTATTCAAACACACAAACATTGGTACAAAGGGGCACCGAATACATAGGCACTACACAAGTCAATTGCTTTGTATGTGGGCCCAAACCGAAGCAAGTGGTTTACTTACAGGGCCACATCCAGAGCCTTCGACTTAAAGGTCTGATACACAACTCAATGGAGCAACGTCAATAAATGCAATCTCATGGTAGTCAATGACCAACAATAGGTTCATACATCATTTATTCCCTCAGGATAGTGGAGCTCATGTGAACTATTAGTTTGAAAACAAAGTTTTTCAACGCCCGCAGATGGATCCTCCATAGTCACCAACTTGAATAAAGTGCCAGATATTCGCTTTTCGTTCTCTCAATTTCATAAACAACAGTAATGCCACGAGAAGGTAATAAGTAGGACTTCTCTAATACTTGCTGTATACACGTGGCTATGTGAGAGCATTTGGAGAGGGTGAGCTAATTCTCCCCATCTTCGGTCGTATCAAGGCATTTAGGTTGTTTTGTTTACTTCCCAGTTGTAAAATCAAACACTTTATACTTCGTAACTAACTCCGCCTGGAGTCCCTTCAGGAGCTACTGCAGGCCTCAAGCTCGGATAAAGAAAGAGAGTTGGGCATGGGGTTAGCGACCTCATCCCGTGGAAAACTAACTCTCTAAAAAAAACACTAACCAGTAATATTTCGTAACTAAAATGTTTATTACTATTATTATTATTATTATGAATATCTTAAGTTGTTTATGTTTCATTATTTTATAGTTAAATTACATTGTTCCATTAACATTCATATAAACAACAAGATATGCATTATGCATATGTACGTTCAAAGTTAAATAATGAAATAACATTTGACATTGAACATTTATGAAATGACATAGACAGTTGTTGTTCCATGTTGTCCACCTGTTATTCATAGTTGATTTACACATATACAAAAGTAAATAAAATATTCATTATAAGAAATAATAATAAAGTATAATATAGATTACATTTACTTGGTTCGAATCTCGCAGGGGGCGGGGTCGTGGATGTACATTGCTGAAGAGTCCCACAATAGGACGAAACGGCTGTCCAGTGCTTCCAGGTTTTTCATGGTGATCTAGCTTTAACTGACTCATGATATTAATCATTGAAATTACTTGATATTGTTTACTTGAATCTTCTTCCTATTAATGTTTAAGATTGTAATTGATCAGTCTCTTATTGTCATATGTGTATACTGTGTGTATTGAATCGATGTTTTTCCTTAATTGACAAGAATTATAAGCAAAGATGGAGCAATGGTTAGCAATGGTATATAGGATGAACGTTTCGTCTTATTTGAAACTCATCAGATGGACGTACCAGCATCTCAGACTTGTTGATATTCACTCTGGGAGTCGAACGCAGTGCCATACACTTCAAACACTATCTTGTTATTCACTCAGCAATTGAGTCCTCATAGCCACTTGTATGTGCATTGAGTTCAAGTTTGAATACATGATGTATTTTTTTTTATTTGAATGTTCTTATTGATTTTTAGGATTGCAAGTAATCAGTCTCTTATTGGCATATGTACATAGTGTGAGTATTGCTTTGATATTGCCTTAATTCACAAGAATTATAAGCAAAAACTAGTTACTATCTGGACTCAGTAACGAAATGGTTAATGTGATAGTGCTTCAAGCGAAAGATACTGGGTTTGATTTTGGAATGAATATCAATTCTGGAATATAGATAAATCCAATTGAAATGTGCGAAATAGAACAAAACGCGCGTCCTTGATTCCACTGTTAGCCACTATCCATCAGAAAAGAGTTTTGTGGAGATTGTAGTAATTTAATAATTAAATTCATGAGTCAATTGAAGCTAGATCACCATGGAAAACATGAAAGCACTGGAAGGTTGTTTCATCCCAGCATAAGACTCCTCAGCAGTGTACATCTACGATCCCACCCCGTGAGATTCAAATTTTTGATTTCATTTGATGAGTAGTCGAAATGATAGAGATTATTATAGATGATAATTATGTTTATGAAAATAAGTTCAAAATCGGATATAATATATGAATTAGATTAAACAACGATATTTAATTAGGTAGTTAAAGCTACAAAAGAAGAGTGAGAGAGATTGAGAGGGAGAACAAGAGATTCATCATTGGTGTGTTTTACTCTTACTCTCTTTGTCTCTCACTCTTTCTGAAACCTGTTGAAATGTATGTTATAATGGAACATTGTCTAGTTTAAATATGCATCATTTTATAGAATCTAGTGAATACTTAGATATAGGTATAGATGAGATGACAAGAATTATTTACCTCAATCAAAGAGAGGAGAGTTGATAAGTTGAAGTGATTAATTGAAATTCGTGTTGATAAAATTGAATATATATACGGACGGCCGCTGGAGTGAACTCAAGGAAGCTCTAAGAAAGTCTGAAAGAGCCGATCGCATTCTACCCAATCACCTTTTAGAAGAATATTCCAGAATCTCGATGTGTAGCTTTCCTATTGGATAAATTCTAAAAAAAAAACACTGTATATGAATTGTATGACTATAATGATCAGTCCACTTCTCCTAAAAACTATATCTGAGAGTTTTGTACCATATTTAGAATCACATTCCTTCTCATATGTCTTTACACTACGAGCTTCATTTTGATTTATGAACCATCCAGCTCAGAGAACAAAACTCCATCAAAAACTATTATTATATGTTTTGTCATTCTTGAATTATGCCCTGTTTATTAGTCAGTGCCTCCCTCATTCACAGCCAAATTAGACCAAATCTTGTACAAATGTTATTTTCTATTTTATGGTACGTTGTGGTCTGTTTGATTTGTATATAAACCGAGTATGTTTGAAATAAATGATTCATATCACAGAGGCTCGGATTGGTGTTCTGAACTTAACTGGCTGGTCTAGACAGGAAGCAGGACCAATCAACACTGTAGACTGCTCGTACAGGTTTTACGCGTCATTGATTCGATCAATAAGTCACAACTTCCTAATTGGCAGTATCATTACTTATCCATTAACAGGGCACACAGGTCACAGTTATATAACCTTTAGATATAACCATACATTTTCGATTGAGATCATGAATCGAATGATGTTAGATCACCGTTGGAAACCTGGAAGCACTGGACAGCCATTTCGCCCTAGTATGGGACTCCTCAGAAATGCACATCCACGATCCCGCTCGCGGGATTCTAACCCAAGGCCTTCAGTCTCGCGCGCAAACGCTTAACCTACTGGACCACTCAGCCGGCATCCAATGGTGTCAGTGTTTAACATCAACCAATCCACGAAATTGCGCGACCATCTTCCATTTTACTGAGGTAGATACTTGTCTCTACCCTACACGGATTAACTCCACTGGTCACGGCTTCTCACTAGAACTTCGAGAATTCCCTCATGAAGCTAATCACTATTGAGCACATGTTGATTATCAGTCGATTTATGATCTCAATCGAAAACTTAATAATCTCCACAACGCCAATACTGATAACCACATATATATATATAGGTCCTGGTGTCGAATCTCTCAAGGCGAGAACGTGGACTCACACTGCTGAAGAGTTCCACAATACAACGAAATGTTCATCCAGTTCTTCTAGGCTTTCAATGATAGTCTAACATGAATCAGTTGATGATTTCAATCAATCAATCATAATAACAATAATAATCATCCTCATCCTCATCATCTATTATTCTTTACTATAAATGTCAATCATTTAAATGAATTTAATGTACAATAATATATAAATAAAAAAATTAATGGACTATTATAACTGATAAGCTAAAATAAACGAATGTTTTGTATTAGTCTCATTATTGTTTATATTTGATTGAATAATCAAGTATCATAACTATTACAAATAATATCACTTTAAGTTTACCTATTATGTAATCATAAATTGATTATAAATAATGAGAGAAAACAAAAAAAGGGGTGTTCTTTTGTAGACATGGGTTATTCTATTGTTACTATGGTTATGAAAACCTAAATAGCCTATTTGTATTATTTGTGAGATAATGATATAGGATTTAAGTTTTATTATTATTATGATGATGATTGTTTTTGTTTTATCCAGGTTGAAGATTGGTTGTAGTTAGACATCAACACTGTTGGTTAATAGTTTATACGAGAAATTTGAAGGTGCTAGAGTTTGAGTCTTATTTGAGATATTGTGGATACACGTTTTTAATTTTTGTTTTTTGAATCGTTTTATATTAGAATAAAACGGAAATCGATTATCTCTAGATTTTCAATAATGGTCTAACATTGATTAATTTAGAATCTTAATAAAAGCTCAACAATCACCTGAAGTTCTATTGAGAAGCCATAATCAATGAAGTACAATCCATGTCGAATGGAAACAGTTATCCACTTCAGACAATGGATGAAGGTTTGTGCAAGAACATGGATCAATTCAAGTTAGACATGAACGCTGTAGGATGACCGTTCAGTAGTCTAGAGGTTAAGTGTTCATGAACAAAACCAAATGGATTGGGTTCGAGTCACGCATATGATATCATGCATGTGCATGTTAACTGTCCAGTGCTTCCATGTTTTCAATGATCATCTAGATTAGATCAACTCATGGATTCAACGATTAAAAATTATTACAATCTTCCCAAATCTCCCATCTTGATAAACAGAAATTCCAAATTTATATTACTGACCAAATCGATATTTAAAATTTAAAAGAAAAAAAATATTTTTTGAATGTTAGTTTGTTGATTTTTACCTTTGAACATATTTGATAAGCTTTTTGTCAATCAATCAATCAATCAATCAATCAATCAATCAATCAATGAATCGATGAACCACAAAGGTTCAATACAGCCTTCCTTCGAGATACTGATAAACTCAATGAATTCAAGGTAGCTCTCAACAACAGGTTCCAAGCCTTACAGGATCTACTGAAGGAAGAAGAAACTACTATGGAGGATAGCTGGAAAGGTATCAAAGAAACATTAACTTGAACGTGTCAAGAGGTTCTGGGCCCCAAGAAGCATCATCACAAGGAATGGATCTCTACAGAAACACTGGACAGGATCAAAGAAAGAAAGAACAAGAAGACAGCAATTAACAACAGTCGAACAAGAGCAGAGAAAGTCCAAGCACAAGCTGAGTACATAGAAGCAAACAAGAAAGTGAAGAAGAGCATTAGAGCTGATAAGCAAAAATACGTGGAAGAACTAGCAACGACGGCGGAAAAAGCTGCAAGAGAAGGAAATATGAGACAGCTTTACGATACGACGAAGAAGCTAGCAGGGAAATACAGTAAACCAGAGAGACCAGTCAAAGACAAAGAAGGAAGACCAATTACTGAGATTCAACAACAGCGCAACAGATGGGCAGAGTACTTCGAGGAACTCCTGAACAGGCCGGCTCCAATGAATCCACCGGACATCGAAGCAGCACACACAGATCTTCCTATAAATGTCAATCCACCAACGACAGAAGAAATCAGAATGGCCGTCAGACAAATCAAGAGTGGGAAAGCAGCAGGACCTGACAATATACCAGCTGAAGCGTTGAAGTCAGACATCGAAGTAACTACAAGCATGCTTCATCTTCTAGTCAAGAAGATTTGGGAGGAGGAACAAGTACCGATGGATTGGAAAGAAGGACACCTCATCAAGATTCCAAAGAAAGGAGATCTGAGCAAGTGTGAAAACTACAGAGGCATTACACTACTGTCAATACCGGGTAAAGTCTTCAACAGGGTGTTACTGAACAGGATGAAAGACGCAGTTGACGCTCAACTTCGAGATCAACAAGCTGGATTCCTTAAGGACCGGTCGTGCACAGACCAGATTGCGACACTACGGATCATCGTCGAACAATCAATTGAGTGGAACTCGTCACTCTACATCAACTTCATTGATTATGAGAAGGCATTTGACAGTGTAGATAGGAGGACGTTATGGAAACTTCTTCGACACTACGGAGTTCCTGAGAAGAATGTCAACATTATCCGGAACTCATACGATGGACTACAGTGCAAAGTAGTGCATGGAGGACAGCTGACAGACGCATTCCAAGTAAGGACCGGAGTAAGACAAGGCTGTCTACTCTCTCCCTTCCTGTTTCTTCTGGTGGTCGACTGGATTATGAAGACCTCGACATCTGAGAGAAACTACGGCATACGATGGACAGCTCAGAACCAATTAGACGACTTGGACTTCGCAGATGACCAAGCCCTCCTATCACATACACACGAACAAATGTGGATAAAGACAGCCAGCATAGCAGCAGTCTCTGCATCAGTAGGCCTCAACATACACAAAGGGAAAACCAAGGTCCTCAAACACAACACGGAGAACAGCAATCCAATCACTCTTGATGGCGAAACTCTGGAAGACGTGGAATCCTTCACATACCTGGGAAGCATCGTCGATAAACAAGGAGGTTCAGATGCAGACGTCAAGGCGAGGATTGGCAAAGCTAGAGCGGCATTCCTTCAACTGAAGAACATATGGAACTCAAAACAACTTTCAACCAATATCAAAGTCAGAATCTTCAATACGAACGTCGAGGTAGTCAGTTCTACTGTACGGAGCTGAAACTTGGAGAACTACAACAACCACCATCAAGAAGGTACAGGTATTTATCAATAGCTGTCTACGCATGATACTCAACATCCATTGGCCGGATACCATCAGCAACAGCCTTTTGTGGGAGAGAACCAACCAGCTTCCAGCTGAAGAGGAAATTAGGAAAAGACGATGGAAATGGATAGGACATACATTGAGGAAATCATCAAACTGCATTACAAGACAAGCGCTAACTTGGAATCGTGAAGGGAAGCGGAGAAGAGGAAGGCCAAAGAACACATTACGTCGGGAAATAGAAGCAGATATGAAAAAGATGAATAAGAACTGGAAAGAGCTTGAAAGGACTGCCCAGGACAGGGTTGGATGGAGAATGCTGGTGAGCGGCCTATGCTCCTTCACGAGGAGTAACAGGCGTAAGTAAGTAAGTAAGTAACTACTTGTACTACTACTACTACTACTACCACTACTACTACTACAGCTACTACTACTACTACTACTACTACTACTACTACTACTACTACTACTAATACTAATACTACTACTACTAGTAATAATAATAATAATAATAATAATAATAATAATAATAGTGTAATTTCCTATTCTATTCAATGTAAGTTTTTGGTGATTTTCTTGTTAAAAGTTTATTAGCTAATTTCTTCACCTTAAATTGAACGAACACCAGGAGTTTAGTAACATTAAATGATAATTGACAATCGGTAGATTGTAGTACATTACCGATTGAAATCATGTAGGTTGTAAAGTAAATTTAAAAAAAAAAAAAAAATAGAAAAATAGAAAAAAAAGATGGTCATTTTTGTGAAATTATCATTAAAACTGTTTCTAATCATTTCATATTATAGAATTGTAGTAGTGAATAAGAACAAGAATGGGTGAACATCGAATGTATTTGACACGAATTCTCACCACCGTACACCATTATTTTCAGTGAATTGGTTGAAGTTAGACATTAACACCATTGGATACCGGCTGACCCAGTGGGCTAATGGTTAAGCGCTGATTGGTCCTGGGTTCAAATCTCGCTGGGGTGGGGGACGGGATCAAGGAGACGCACTGGTGAGGAGCTTCATACTAGGACGAAATGACCGGTCAATTCTTCCAGGTTTTCCATAGTGGTTCAGTTTCAATTGACTCATGATTTCAACTATTGATATAGTACATAGTTAATTTGTAAAATATTAACCCATCGTCTCATATTACATTGTTCATGCATTTTCGTGCCTTATCGATCTTCTACTGAAATACATTCTATGCCTGACCACTGTTATATACTACTTATATGGATATAAGTAACCCACACAACAGAATGAGTTTATTTAGATATATATGTATAGTGAATAGTTGTTTTGTTCCAATATGAAGTTACATGAGTTATTCAGTCTAGGACCTCTTAACGAGTACTTAAGATTGGAATCTATGACTTAATTTATGAATTGATATATGTATTTTGACAAGATTAGTTGATTTTAAAGTATTTTACGTAGACAATGTTTTTAAAATAAATATTTGAACCTTTTGAATGATGATTGTGGTTGTTCTCCACATTTCATCTCCATACAATACAATTAACTATCTTGACTTTTGTACTGAAGATTGCAACTTTGATGTTGGCCTGTTGACAATTGTTTAGAGTTCCCATATATTCTTCATTTATAGGAATGCTATTCTTACTTTATCAATCTATACCATTACCTCCATATCTAATCCTCCTTGTTTATGGATAATGTTATTGTCCAAGTAAGTGAAAGTTTCTATACACTTATCAAATAAAAATTACCTACTGTTTCCCATAATGTTCCATTTTTTGACATTTCCTATAGTCTTGAAATGAATTTCGGTCACAAAAGTAAAAAAAAAAAGAAAAAGAAAATAAACAACTTGAAAAACAATTAATGTAAAAATATGAGGATCACAGTCACACACATAGTCAAACCTAATAAACAGTTACCATCTTAGAAATAACCTAATTTTTCACAAGAGAGATTTAAAATGAGATCATCATTAAAAATTAAAAAAAAACAACTTTTTTTTCTATTAAATAATCATTAGAAAAAAAAAAATTTAATCTCACCCTTATTGAATACAAAAAAAAGTACACTCTCATACCCCCTCTCCCCACTCCCCTCATCCCCCCCCACCAAAACAATAATACATAGCAACAACAAAAAGAACTTATTAATGGACAATTTTAACTTTCTAATTTATTTAAATGAATGATAATTATATAAAATTATTAGTTTGTATGTCTATTTTAAACAATAAAATATATAAAACGTACTGTTTTTACCTATGTAATCATTATGAAGTTCATTGTTCAATTTAATGTTCATTATGTTCATCATTTCACGGGAATACTTGAATTGAATTTACATATGCCAGTAGTAGTAGTAGTAGTAGTAGTAGTAGTAGTAGTAGTAGTAGTAGTAGTAGTAGTAGTAGTAGTAGTAGTAGTAGTAGTAGTAGTAGTAGTAGTAGTAATAGTAGTAGTAGTAGTGATAATAATAATAATAATTACTATTATAGGGTATAAAACAGTATAATATACATCATTGTTTGAAATTTCATGCTGTGCTATAGTATCCATAATGAAAATTAGTTTCTAAACAAAATGGGAAATGTTTAATCATTTATAGAAAAAAAAAACAGTAAAGAAGATGATCTTAACAGTATAATATGAACTATATGCGTTGTTAATGAAATAGAGATAAGTATAGGATTTTAATTTGTCCGTAAATGCCATGGTACAGCTGAGAATGGGGAGAGTCAGCTCTCTCTCTCTCTCTCTGTAAATGTTCTCACATGGCCACCTGAATACAATCACTACCAGAGAATTCCTATTCACTGCCTTCTTGACACATTACTAATGTTTACGAAACTAAGAGGACGGAAAGCAAATATACGACACTTTAATGGGGTTGGTGGATATGGAGGATCCATCTAGGGGAGTTGGAAAATCCTCATCCTAAACCATTAGTTCATATGGACCCTAGGATCTTGAGGGAACAAATGGTGTATGAACCAATCGTTCGTAACCAGTTACCATGTGACTGCATCTCCTTACGTTGCTCTATTGCGTTGTGGGTCACACCTTTAGGTCGAAGGCTATGGGTGTGGCTGCTTCGGTTTTGGCACCCGGACAGTATCCTAACCCTTACACGAATCGAATAATTTACGTGGCGTATATCTGTTTGGTGCCTCCTTGTACCTATGTTTATGTGTTTAAATAAAATAAAATAGGATTTTAATTTACATGTGAACATTAATAAATGAAATACTGATATATCTAATAGATGATTCTTGAAGAAGATGAAATGTAAGTTCTAATTTTCAACCTTATTATTAATAATCTTTTGTTCAGATTTATATTATCATTACTGCTAATACAACTCCGCCTGTAGCTGTTCTAGAGTAACTGGCGGTCCCAAGCCCGGGTAAAGGAGAAAGGATGGGCATCAGGTTATCGACCCCATCCCGTAGAAAACTAACTCACTAAAAAAACGCTAACCAGAAAAATAACTCAAACCATTTAAACTCTTCCCTGAGAGTTAAAAGGTCTTCAGTTAGAAGAAACATGACGCCTCATGGTAAATGCCGAGTTCCTTCGGAAGCCACGAGGCCGATGCCTCTTCTGAAAACCAGAGCAACAATTTTTATAGGTACATTGAACGTCCGGACAATGTGGGAGACCCAAGATACTCAACATCTATTGGCCGGATACCATCAGCAACAGCTTTTTGTGGGAAAGAACCAACCAGCTTCCAGCTGAAGAGGAAATTAAGAAAAGACGATGGAAATAGATAGGACATACATTACGCAAATCATCAAACTGCATCACGGGGTAAGCGCTAACTTTGAATCCTGAAGGGAAGCGGAAAAGAGGAAGCGTATATGAAAAGGATGAATAACAACTGGAAAAATCTGGAAAGGTTTGCCCAGCACAGCTTTGGATAGAGAATGCTGGTGAGTGGCCTATGCTCCTTCATGACTAGTAACAGGCGTAAGGAAGCAAGTAAGTAACTGCTAATACACTAGTTAATGAAAGTTTTAATCCAACAAGGCACCTCAGTTCTTACATGCATTTTGGTGAATAATATTGATTAGCAGGAAACCTAAATCACATATAGCCTTCTGTTGATTTCACTAAACCATCTAGTATCGAAATATGTATTGCTTTACTGAACTATTTCTTAGTAAGTTGTTTGATTTTAGTCTATTTCGAATGGAGATACAGATAGATATTTAACTCCCCTAGGTAAATCCTCCATATTCGCCAACCCGTTTAAAGCGCCAGACATTCACTTTTCGTCCTCTCAATTTCGTAAACGACACCTCCGTCGTGAGAAGGCATTGAGTAGGACTTTCCTAGTTGTGGTTGTATGCATGTGGTCATGTGAAAGCATTTCGAGTGGGAGAGCTGCCTCTCCCCACTCTCAGCCGTTCCATGGTATTTCGGAGCATATACAGACTTAAATTTATTTTAGGTACTATAGCCTAATCATGTAGTAGCACGTTCTTTGTATAGCTGTTAAACATGTTTCTATTTCCTTCTTACTAGTATATGTACGAAGGGTTCAATATTGACATTTTTGTTAAAGTGACGCTTTACTAGAGATCTAAATTAGTATTACATAATTCATCAGCCAATAATAATAATAATAATAGCAATACGAATACACACAAGAATCAATGAGCTGAATAGCTATTTCTAAGTTCGATTATGAATCTGGAATGGATTCTATCTACATTAATCATCTCTGTGTAAACATGGAATTCCATACAGAGACAGAACTGATATCCGATAGTTCATGGTTTCTCAATGGATTTTCCAGAAGGTTTTCCAGTTAGCATCAGGGATTAGTGAAAACTGATTTACATTTGTATGCTAAAAATACACAAATAAATCACATCAGTGATGAGACTCATCATAAGAGATTGTTTAAATTGAGAATTTGTGACCTGTGGAACCAGTCAATTCGATAGTGAATAAATCTGACTAAAACTGTTTTATTATTACGGCTACTACTGTAAAACAACTCAATACACATGAGGAATGTATATTTATTGTGAGAAGTTACATAATACATATGCATAGCCGTCAGTCATCCATTAGGATCTTTCAATGTATTCTGCCATCTGAAAAATCTTCTCTTCTGGTCTCATAGTGTCCAAAAAACCTTATGCTTTCAATGCACTGAATCACTTCACTCTGTCTGACAACTGTTGCATCTACGGCGCCACGTTTCGCTACAGTACAAATGTCATATTTTTTATACATTAACAAACACAGATACACAGAAGTCTCAAATAAATCATATTGACTTGATCAGATCTATTTTTTGACTGATCGTACTAAATATTTTTGTATTGTTCTTTCATACTATTTAAACGTGACCTAATTCAATTTCACGGTTCACGTAACGAGTTGATTACCGTTTCGTTCTAGTATAAGACTCCTCAGGAATATGCGTTCCCGACGCCGTACGCAGGACTCAAAACCAGAGTCGTCAGTTTAGTGTAAATACCTAAACTCTGGACATCTAATTTAAACTAATCCATTATCTATCTTTTGGCTATTGTCTGCGGTGGGTAACTGTCGCACACCTGAAACTGCTGAGACTACACTAATCAAAGCTTCTCACTAAGACTCTGGGAGTCGAATCTTGAAGCTGATCACTAGCAAGAACATTATATATTATCCGTTCTGATTCTCTTTTCTTCGATCTTCTTAACCTTCTGTCGCCAAATATTTCACTTTCGACTGACGATACATACTACTAATATCTGTCGATATCAGTAGCACACACCTCGAATTACAATTTACTAACCAAATGAGATAATACTTGTTTTAATAGTTGAAAGAAGAGACTTGTTTTCCATCTTATATGAATTTATAAGAGTGATAATTAACAAATTAAGAGTATACTGTACTTTACTTACTTTCGCCCGTTACTCCCAATGGAGCATAGGCCGCCGACCAGCATTCTCCAACCCACTCTGTCCTGGGCCTTCTTTTCTAGTTCCATCCAATTCTTGTTCATTCTTCTCATATCTATCTCCATTTCCCGGCGTAATGTATTCTTTAGTCTTCCTCTTCACCACCTTTGGTCTTGAGGATTCCATGTGAGGGCTCACCTTGTGACGCAGTTCGGTGTTTTCCTCAATGTGTGTCCTATCCACTTCCAGCGCTTCTTCCTGATTTATTCCTCCGCTTGAATCTGGTTTGTCCTCTACCACAGTAGGTTGTTGCTAATAGTGTCTGGCCAACGGATTCGAAGTATTTTGCGTAGACAACTGTTAATAAACACCTGTATCTTCTGGATGATGGCTTTCGTAGTTTTACAGGTTTCGGCCCCATACAGTAGAATTGTCTTCACATTTGTATTAAAAATTCTGACGTTGGTGTTGGTTGCCAATTGTTTTGAGTTCCAGATATTCTTCAGTTGTAAATATGCTGTTCTTGCTTCGCCAATTCGTGCCTTCACATCTGCATTAGATCCACCGTGTTCATCAATGATGCTTCCCAGATATGTGAAGCTTTTTACACCATCCAAAGCTTCTCCGTCAATTGTGATTGGATTGGTGCATGCTGTGTTGTATTGAAGAATCTTGCTTTTCTCTTTGTGTATATTGAGACCTATTGCTGCTGATGCTGCTACTACACTGGTCGTCTTCTCCTGCATTTGTTGTTGCGTTTGCGACAGAAGAGCCAGATCATGTGCGAAGTCTAGATCATCCAACTGCATCCTGGATGTCCACTGTATCCCGTGTTTCCCTTCAGATGTTGACGTCTTCATGATCCAGTCGATCACCAGGAGAAAGAGAAAGAGTGAGAGTAAGCAACCTTGCCTGATACCGGTCTTTACCTCGAAGGAGCTTATCAACTGTCCTCCATGAACGATTTTGCAGTTTAATCCATCATAGGAATTCCGTATGATATTGACTATCTTCTGAGGCACGCCGTAGTGTCGAAGAAGCTTCCATAGGGTTGTTCTGTCCACGCTGTCAAATGCTTTTTCGTAGTCAATGAAGTTGATGAAGAGTGATGAATTCCATTCAATTGATTGTTCTACAATGATCCGTAGAGTTGCGATTTGATCTGTACACGATCTATCTTTACGGAATCCTGCCTGTTGGTCTCGAAGTTGGGCGTCTACGGAGTCATTCATCCTGTTCAACAATACCCTGTTGAAGACTTTTCCTGGTATTGAAAGAAGAGTGACTCCTCTGTAGTTGTCACGGTTGCTGAGATCGCCTTTCTTTGGTATTTTGACTAGATGTCCTTCTTTCCATTCTGTTGGTACTTGTTCCTCATCCCAAATCTTATTGAAGAGAATGTGGAGTATCCTTGCAGTTGCCGCTACGTCTGCTTTCAGTGCTTCTACTGGAATGCTGTCTGGTCCTGCTGCTTTGTCACTCTTGATTTTTCTGATAGACTTGCTTATTTCTTCAATTGTTGGTGGGCCAACATCGATTGGGAGGTCCGTGAGTGCTGCTTCGATGGTGGGTGGGTTCAGTGGGGCTGGTCGATTCAAGAGTTCTTTGAAGTGTTCTACCCACCTGTTTTGTTGTTCTTCAATGTTGATGATTATCTTGCCTTCCTTGCTTTTCACTGGTCGTTTTGGTTTACGGTGATTTCCAGAGAGTTTTTTTGTTGTGTCATACAGTTGTCTCATGTTTCCTTCTTTGGCAGCCTTTTTCGCCGTCATCGCTAAATCTTCCACATATTTACGTTTGTCAGTCCTGATGCTCTTCTTCACTTGCTTGTTTACTTCTGCGTATTCGGCTTTTGCCTTGGCTTTTTCTGCTCTTGTTCGGCTGGTATTGATTGCTGTCTTCTTGTTCCTCCAAGAGTATACTGTAGGGTCAGTGAAATGTTACTAAGGCATAGCCAAATCATCCAGCGATTGGGCCACTGAATATCGGATATTGATCCGCGTCTAAGTAAAGAACAACCAACGCGCATCAGTTAATCGTATGCCATGGACTGGCCCATACGTTGGTGGTCACAGTTTTGCTTCTACCTACTCCAACTAATATATTTTCGTAATAACTTCACATGTGTTATACGGCCTCCAAAGCAGCGATAGTATCTTGATACTACGAAAGGTTACACCATGTTATGTGCTGACCACGAGATGTGACTTTGAAGTTAGCTATTGGTCACAACATTCTCATATAACTCGAGTAATCCTTCAATCACTTTATATAGATCATCTATGTTAGTGATCTACAATACGAATAGTCATTAATTTCTTAATTATTGAATATTGGTCTAGTGGTGAAGTGTTAATGCACGAGACTGATGAGTCCTGGGTTCGAATCCCTAGAGGTGGGATCGTGGATACACACTACTGAGAAGTCTCAAATTAGAACAAAACGGCTGTCCAGTGCTTCCAGATTTTCCATGGTGGTGATCTAGCTTCAATTGACTCATGATCTCAACTATTAAAATTACTACAATCTCCAAAAATACCCCATCCGATATTGAATAGTACTTGAAATAATCTATATCTTGACATTACTACAGTAATATCATATTCTCATTAATTTAACATTAATATAATAGAAGCTCAGAGCTGCGGGGGTGGGTTGAGGTGGGGTTGAGGGAGGGGAATTAAAACAAAAGAAGAGATCTAATATTATTGGTGTCGGTAATTCTGATTGGTTGATTTTGAATTCCCGCCTAACATTATATTACAATTTAAAACAATGAATGATTCATATAAACAAAAACATATACTACTTAATAGTTAACATGAAATCAAATATATATATATATATATATATATCATTTTGTTAATATCTTTTTAAGCGCAATTTTTAAGAAATATGTAGACAACATTTGTTATAATCATTCTTCTTTTATTTTTGTTTCAATATCAAAGGTCAACTAGTCTAATAAGCAATATTGATATTTGATTCAAATCATTCAATGGCGGGAATCAAGACTATTAAACTTTAGGATATATATACTAGTAGTCTGTAAATTGTACACAAAGATCAATTTCAACCGTACTGTCTTATTTGTGCATATATATATATATATATGTATATAGCTATTCAAAGAAGAACTTTACCATGGAAACAAATTATTAACGTTAAGTATTTGACATGATGAATTACATAGATAAAATTACTGATTTATGTATTTTTTTTTCTTTGGTTTCTTTGTTAACGTAAAATGTGAAGTAGATTGAGAGGGAGGGTGGGGAGAATTAAGAGTGAAAAGGTGAAGTAGAAAAGATTTTTTTCGTTTTTTTGGAGAAAAAAAAGGAAAGAAAAAGAGAAAAAGAAAGACCGAAATAGTGAAGTTAAGTTAAATTATGCACATCTTTTAGATAGTCATTGATACTATTGATAATAATTCGTTTACTATTGCCCCTATGATTCATATTATTGATATTAATAAATGAATAATCTTTATGAACTGGGATATATAAAGCTAAGAGATTAATTATGGAATAGATTATTGGGAACGTTTTAGAATCGAATTTCCTTTTTCTTAATACTTGATCGATCCTGAGTGATAACTAGTTAGATGTTAACAGTTCAGGAATCGATATCTGAATAATATTGATTCTCTTCAGTGCATATTGTCACCTATCAGGATATCACTGATTGAGTTCTTTTGTACAAATGCATCTGAATAAGTTATGCAATTATTAGGCATACTTACTTACGCCTATTACTCCGATTAGAGCATAGGTCGCCGACTAGTATTCTTCAACCCACTCTGTTTTGAGCCTTCTTTTCTAGTTCCATTCATTTCTTATTCATTTTTCTCATGTCTATCTCTATTTCCTGACGTAATGTGTTCTTTGGTTTTTCTTTTTTTCCTTTGGGCTTTAGGATTCCATGTGAGGACTTGACCTATGACGCAGTTCGATGCTTTCCTCAATGTGTGTCCATTATTAGGCATAATGATGTGTTAAAACAAACAAACAAGAAAATAGATAACTTGTTGAAATAATCAGATGACAGGAACAGGTAGTCCAGATATTCAAGTAAGTTGCCGAAGTACGCAGTACATTTAGATCTGTTGATTCTCTCTATGAATTACATTCGATATGAAATAACATTTTACATCATAAACTAACTTCATTTATGCAAATACTGAAAACCAGGAAGAACTAGAAAAGTGTTTTTTTTTATCATTCATTGCATAGTGTCAACTATGATACTTAATCATCTCCACAAATGTTTCAGATCAAGAGAATTATTTGTTCTTTTAGTATTCATCAGATAATGGTTGATTGTGCAGATGGTTGAATGTTGTTATGATCAAAAACTAACTTAAATTGTAAAGCCATTGGAAATGAGGAAGGGTAAGATAGCTGTTTTATCCTCTAATGGGATTCCCCAATAGTGCTTATCTACAATTACACCGGAGATCAAACCTACGACCTACTTAATAACGATTGGAATACACTTTTAGTAAGAAACTAGAAATGATAAATAAACAAAATTTCAACAGTTTTTCTTAGTGTTACGGAGGCAAGTCAGGATTTTAGATTAACTTGATATTCAGGAAGAATAACTTGAAATGGAACAATTATATGTATACTATATATATACATACGCCTGTTACTCTTCGTGGAGGAGCATAAGACGCCCACAAGCACTCTCCATCTAAACCTGTCATGGGCAATCCTTTCCAGATCTTTCCAGTTCTTATTCATCCTTTTCATATCACATTATATTTCCCAACGTAATATGTTCTTTAGCCTTCCACTTTTCTGCTTCCCTTCAGGATTCCAAGGTAGCGCTTGTCTCGTAATGCAGTTTGATGATTTCCTCAATGTATGTCCTATCCACTTCCATCGTCTTTTCCTAATTTCCTCTTCATTTGGAAGCTGGTTGGTTCTTTCCCACAGCAGGCTGTTACTGATGGTATCCGACCAATGGATGGTGATTATTTTGCGTAGACAACTATTTCTAAATACTTGTACCTTCTTGATGATGGTTGTTGTAGTTTTCCAGGTTTCAGCTGCTTACAGTAGAATTTTGTTGACGTTCTTATTGAAGATTGTGACTCTGATATTGGTTGTCAGTTGTACTGAGTTCCATATATTCGTCAATTGAAGGAATGCGGCCCTTACTTTGCGAATCCTTGTCTTTACACCTGCATCTGATCTTCCTTGTTCATCGATAGTGCTTCCCAGGTATGTGAAGGGTTCTACATCTTCCAGAGCTTCTACATCAAGTGTGATTGTGTTGGTGTCCAATGTGCTGTATTTAGGGATCTTGCATTCTCCTTCGTGTATGTTGAGGTCTACTGATACAGAGGCTGCTGCTACACTACTTTTCTTCATCTGTATTTGTTCGTGTGTATAGAATAGGAGGTCTAGATCATCTGCGAAGTCTAAGTCGTCTTATTGTTTCTGAGCTATTCATTGTATATATATACCGAGAAAGATGACCTTAAGACACAATAAATTTGACAATCTAAAGCTGAGAAGCATCAATCAAATAACAGGTCATAGTGGAAAGATGTATTGGAGTGGTGTCGACGCTGTTGTCCTTACACCTAAAGACCATCTTTTATTGACAAATAATCAGATAACTTTGAGTAACTCTAGCATTTCAGTGTATGGATATCTCAGTCCTAAAACCGAATTTATTTAAAACATAAAATTATTGAGTGGTTATTTATCTAAGTCGATTGTGAAATTGACTTTGACGTGAAGAGAATTTCTCCACAACCCAATATTTAACTGAAATATCATAAATAATCATGTCTTTGAATGGTTCACTTCAGAAAAGATCATCCACAACACTACTAACGACGTAATTCATAACTTTTAAAATAATTTACACGTATCATTAAACCAGAATAAATGATCCATTATTTCAATGTTTATTGGTTCGCAAACCAACCCAACTATCATCCTTAATTATAAGTAATAACTATCTCATACACAATATAGTTGAACTACAGAGTATTAGATAAGACTGTCTACTCCCTCCCTTCCTCTTTCTTCTGGTGGTCGACTGGATTATGAAGACCTCGACATCTGAGAGAAAACACGGCATACAATGGATAACTCAGAACCAACTGGACGATTTGGACTTCGCAGATGACCTAGCCCTCCTATCGCATACACACGAACAAATGCAAATAAAGACAGCCAGCATAATAGCAGTCTCTGCATCAGTAGGCCTCAGCATACAAAAGGGTAAAACTAAGGTCTTCAAATACAACAAGCCAACTTCCGAATGAAGAGGAAATTAGGAAATGACCCTGGAAGTGCATAGAACATACATTACAGAAATTATCAAATTGCATCATGAGGCAAGCGCTAACTTGGAATCCAGAAGTGAAACAGAGAAGAGGAAGGTCAAAGAATGCACTACGTTCAGAATTGGAAACAGACATGAAAAGAATGAATAGCAACTGAAAACAACTGGAAAGGATTGCCCAGTACAGGGTTGAATTGAGAATGCTAGTGGTCGGCCTACACTCCTCGACGAGGGGTAACAGGCGTAAGTAAGGAAATAAGTAAGTAATTCAACTCTACTTTCTCATTATAATCTTTGTATTATTTTGAAACATTTAGTGAAAGCATATTATATACACATATGATTGTATTCTTCTATCGTATTGAATCATTTTAATGAAGATTTGAAAAACAAAACACGATATTCACTTGGTATTGCTTGGCTTGTATCTTCCCATTAAGGTTTAAGACTGCACTTGATCAGTCTGTTATTGGCATATGTGCATACTGTGTGTATGCCTCAATATTGACTTAATTCAGAAGCTTTTTATAAGCAATGATGGATAGTAGTTAGCAGTGAAATCCAGTTTGACGCGCGTTTCGTCCTATTTGGGACTTTTCATCTGGAGGCATACGCACAGTATGCACATATTCCAATAACAGACTAACCAATTACAGTCTTAAACCTCAATGGGAAGATACAAGCCAAACAATATCAAGTGAATTTAAATTCACCCCATTGCACAAGCAAGTGGTTATCAGGACTCAGTAGCGGAGTAGATAACCAGATGGCGTTTGAAGCGAACGGTACTAGGTACGAGTCTCAGAGTGAACATTAACTCTGAGATGCAGTTACATCCAGCTGAAAAGTCACAATTAGGACGAGACGTGTGTCTTGAATTCCACTGCTAGCCACTATCTTAATGAGAATAAACAATTAAATAATGAGAGTATGTAAAAGATGAATTACTCTATTAATTTTGTATAATGTGACTAAGGTAAATTGTATTGCAATATGGTATAAAACAAGAAACCCTGTTGACTACCTCCAACCACTATCTTATCTCAACACAGTGCACGCAGTGTCTCATCACCTAGACTAGTGACCACATTGCGGAGACTACAGTTTATTAGCGGATAGCACAGATCACAAAAGTACAAACATATCGAGCGAGTTTGAAGCAGAGAGGTGAATGTGTGTATGTGCGTGTGCGAGCAAATACAGAGGTGAATTTATGATCGAATCGAATCAAGGCTCAGCTAGGTAAGACAAATGCTATTAATGAGATACGTATATACATATATCCTTTTCATATCTGCTTCTATTTCTTGACGTAATGTGATCATTGGTCTTCCTCTTTTCCGCTTCCCCTGTATGAATCTACTAGTTCACACTTCTTTTCTACTTTTCATTCTATTCCTTTTAACACGATCTTCTTAGCCTTCTATTACTAGATTTTCCACTTTCAATTGATGTTACAAACTACTTATATCGATAAATATAAGTAGCATACACCACAATAATAATAAATTTCAATCAGTTTAGGAGATTGTCTTATCTGTAATGATCTATTCCACAACATTCTATGTATTTATAATGAATAAATTCATCAAACTTGTAATGAGATGCTATGATCATATTCATTATGTGAAGTTGTACAGATGAATGATGACTCACCGACGATCATCTTGGTGGTAATGAAGTGTTATGACAAATCAAATGAAATTCAAAATATGCAAATCATACAGTAAGTTTAGATGGTGATTGGAGGTAGTCGACAGGAAACCCTGGAACCGGGTTTCGTGCTACTTGGCACTCGTCAGCAAGGTGTACCTGTAATCTTTGAGGGAACTGGTGCTCCCTGGCGGATTCGATCCCGTGTCACCCAGAAAGGTATTGAGTAATTTTAATCTCACGGTTTAAGGAAGGACAGAGAGTTTATAAACCTACTCCACAGTGATCGATTGAGAGCCATGTCACACAGAGTCTCCAACCATTCGTTACGATAGTCACACCGACCCCAACCAAGTAGTCTGCATCTACCGACATGGTTCAGAATAGACGTTAGTGACCTCAAGCATTGATGCCGCCCCTAACGTCTTCCATCTATGTCCAACATTAGACAGCATTGCGCGTCGTGATAATAGGTGTTCAGTCATACGTAACGCGTAGCCCAACCATCTCAGTAAATGATGATTTACAACCTCATCAACTGATTTATCACCACTCCATAATAATCTGTGTTTAACCTCACTATTACTTACCCAATGATCCCAGTAGATGCAAGCATTATTTCTAAAGCATCTTTGATCAAATACTAGTAGCACACGAGTATCTTGTAGTCTTAATGGTCACGTTTCGCAGTCATAAAGTGGAACAGGATGAACTGTTGCGCAGTATATTCGTGCTTTAATTGATAGACAGATATCTTGCCTTCGCCATAGGTGACGTAAGTTGATAAAAGCCAAATGAACTTTTTGAATTCGTGTAAAGATTTTGTCAGACACCAATCCATTATGGCTGATCAGACTTCCAAGTTAAGGGACGGTGTTGACGCGTTCGACTACCTCACTCCTTACATATATATATCCGTATGTGTATTTCTGTTTATGTTTTCATATACTTATCATCATCACTTTTTCTATTGAATCAAATCTGTTCAGTAGTTGAACATCTATGTTGTCATGAACTAATTTTTTTTTGTATTGGTTAATGGTTCTCTTTCATAATCAATTCATTTATGCATCAATGTGCCCCCAAATGCCCTGGTAGGCCGAGAGCGGGGAGAGTTCGCTCTCCCTCTCGAAATGCTCTCACATGGCCATGCGTATATAGCCTCTGCCAAGGATGTCCTACTCACTGCCTTCTCGTGGCGCGGGTGTTGTTTACGAAAATGAGAGGACGAAAAGCGAATGTCCGGTGCTTTAACCGGATCCTAAATCAATAGTGCACATGGGCTCCAGTATCCTGAAGGAACAAATGGCGTATGAACCAATCGTTGGTCACCGGCTACCATGGGACTGCATCTCCTTACGATGCTCCACTGCCTTGTGAGTCAGACGTCCAGGTGGAAGGCGCGGGGTGTGGCCCCCTAAGAAAACCACGTGGTTCGGTTTGGGCACCCGGACAGTATCACAGCCCTCACACAAATCAATTGAGATTCGTGTGGCGCATATGTATTTGGCGCCTCCTTGTACCTATACTTATGTCGTAAAATAAATAAATAAATAAATGCATCAATGTATTTGCTAGATTATTAAAATGTTATCGATTCAATTATTATATCCTGGTTACAAGTGTAAATATATAATCGAATCAAGTTGATTGTTATCAAAGTATTATAGTGACTGGCCCCTATGTCAATCCTATATTAGCCTTCTGAATAGACTAATTTATCCATTCTTCTGAAAGTACATTTTGACCTTGAGATAGTCGAAAAGATTTGTAGCTCAGGTGGATGATTTTGATGGAGTTTTGTTCTCTGAGTTGGATGGTTTGGTCGTGGAGCTTTCATTGGTCTTCTGAACGACATCATTAGCACAAACTTCAGATAGAATTCCATTAAAATATTTTGACCTTGTTAATTATTCGCTTAACTACTTTAACTATTTTTTATATGACCGTAATTTGTGTGTGCACTTCTTCTTCTTCTTCTTGTTCTTCTTCTTCTTCTTCTTCTTTATCTTCTTCTTCTTCTTCATATGTCTGTAACTTATTTTTGTCTGATTATAAATATTGATTGATACTTGGTTAAATCGAGTTAGGTAACATGTTTCTTCTAATCAGTTTGTTTTTGCTTTCTCTTTCTCTCTCTCTCTCTCTCTCTCTCTCTCTCTCTCTCTCTCCTTTCATCATTTCTTTCACTTCCTTCACTTCGTCTCTCTAATTGACTGTTTGGATCAACTATTGTACATAATCTAGATATTCATTCTGTTATTTACTAAAACGAGTTAAGTTGATAATTGTATAAGAGAATAGTCAACATGCATTTTTCTATAATAATAATAATAATAACCATTCATACATAATCGAAATAGAGTCAGATACACAAGGTTCACTCATGTATAATATCTAATCATTTCATGTTATCAATATAATGTAGCTCGACAATAATAATGATTTTGTAAATGATAGTATTTGTTCATAAATGTACATACTTACTTACTTACTTACTTACTTAATTACTTACGCTTGTTACTCCTCGTAGAGGAGCATAGGCCGATATTAAGAATTCCAGAGTTTAGGTTTTATAAAACGGAATTTATAGTCTTACATAAAAAGAAATGCCCGAAAAATAAGGTCGAATAGAATAGGAAATTACATTATTATTAGTAGTAGTAGAAGTAGTAGTAGTAGTAGTGGTAGTAGTAGTAGTAGTAGTAGTAGTAGCAGTAGTAGTAGTAGTAGTGGTAGTAGTAGTAGTAGTAGTAGTAGCAGTAGTAGTAGTAGTAGTGGTAGTATTGGTAGTAGTAGCTGTAGTAGTAGTTGTAGTAGTAGTAGTAGTAGTAGCAGTAGTAGTAGTAGTAGTGGTAGTAGTAGTAGTAGGTGTAGTAGTAGTAGTAGTAGTAGTAGTAGTAGTAGCAGTAGTAGTAGTAGGTGTAGTAGTAGTAGGTGTAGTAGTAGTAGTAGTAGTAGTAGCAGTAGTAGTAGTAGTAGCAGTAGTAGTAGTAGTGTTGGTAGTAGTAGTAGTAGTAGCAGTAGTAGTAGTAGTAGTAGTAGTAGTAGTAGTAGAGTAGTAGTAGTAGTAGTAGTAGTAGTAGTAGTAGTAGTAGTAGTAGTAGTAGTAGTAGTAGTAGTAGTAGTAGGTGTAGTAGTCGTAGGTGTAGTAGTAGTAGTAGTAGTAGTAGTAGTAGTAGTAGTAGTAGGTGTAGTAGTAGTAGTAGTAGTAGTATAATAACTAAAAATGAGGTTAAAAAATTGGAAAACAGTATGATTAATGAACTAACATGATTGAAAATGAACACTTAATTGTCTTGGTAACTAAAGGTAATAACCAAAAAAATGTGTTTGTTTGTTTGTCTATTTGATTGATTGATCGGTTCATCGATTCATTGATTGATTGATTGATTGATTGATTGATTGATTGACAAAAAGCTTATCAAATATGTTCAAAGGTAAAAATCAACAAACTAACATTCAAAAAAATTTTTTTTTCTTTTAAATTTTAAATATCGATTTGGTCAGTAATATAAATTTGGAATTTCTGTTTATCAAGATGGGAGATTTGGGAAGATTGTTATAATTTTTAATCGTTGAATGCATGAGTTGATCTAATCTAGATGATCATTGAAAACGTGGAAACACTGGACAGTTAGCATGTATATGCATGTATGTGTGACTCGAACCCAATGCATTTGGTTTTGTTCGTGAACACTTAACCTCTAGACTACTGAACGGTCATCTCACAGCGTTTATGTCTAACTTGAATTGATCCATGTTCTTGCACAACCCTTCATCCATCGTCTGAAGTGGATAACTGTTTCCACTCTAAGAAATGCATAATGATGAGACTATAATTAAGAAATGACATTTGAACAAATCTTAATGGACCCTGAGAAATATTGGCCAATTAGAAAACAGTTATTACGGAGTAAAAATATATTATACAGAACAAAAAGATTAAAGTGAATATACTTCTTTCACATGATTCAAAACTTGTTAAGGTTAAAAATAAGTTCAGAGATTAGATGGTGGTTGGAGGTAGTCGACAGGAAACCCTGGAACCGGGTTTCGTGCTACTTGGCACTCGTCAGCAAGGTGCACCTGAAATCTTGGAACTCATACATATGACTCCATAATTGTCGATTTCTGGAGCCATGATAAAGTTGCAAAAACGTTTTCAGTCTTGATCACATAGGTTCAATATTGTTTGTTTGCACTCCGGTTTTTGGGTCCACAAAATGCTGCTTATGGATAACAACACGATGCATATAAGAAAGTCTATGTAGGCATCTGTACGCTCTCTTATCATCTGTATATATTGCAGTATCCGGTTGTACATATCCCCGTATAAGTGATATTATCGTTGTAGTCTGTCCATTCCTAACCCGTTGGAAGTGTCGTATATTCCAAGGATCTGTGATGCATATTTATAGAAGTGCTATTTACCCAGCCTTCTTTAACGCTACGTCCTCTGTTGAGTTTTCTTTCTATGACTACTGTTCCGCCTATTTCAACGATTCTCTTCAGTCCCTCCCCCCCAAACAACTCGTGTAAGCTCGTCATTTTTATTGCTCATATATCTCTACAATACTCATACCACTGAATAGCCAAAGCTTCAGTAACATTCACTAATATTGCAGTTAATGTTACTAGCGCTTTTATTATTCAGTTCACAGTAAATATTATAATTTGACTTAGTCTCTATCTGGAAAAATGTCCCTATTCTAACAGACTTCTTTCTCCACCATTATCACGATAGTCTGCACACAGTCGACAAGTCATTTGATTATCATAATCACAAATAAAAGAACTTCTTAGTAGTTTCATTTGTTGTAACCGCTTAATTATCACATTCATTTTAACACATAGATATCGGTACAAGGAGGCACCAAATACATATGCGCCACACAGACCTCATTTGATATGTGTGAGGGCTGTGATACTGTCCGGGTGCCTAAACCGAAGCAGGTGCTTTTCTTAGGGGACCACACCCCGAGCCTTCAACCCAAAAGACTGACTCACAAAGCAGTGGAGCATCGTAAGGAGATGCAGTTCAATGGTAGCCGGTGACCAACAATTGGTTCATACACCGTTTGTTCCTGCACGATACTGGGGCCCATGTGCACCATTGGTTCGGGATACGGTTAAAGCGCCGGACATATACTTTTCGTCCTCTCATTTTTGTAAACAACACCCCTGCCACGTGAAGGCAGTGAGTAGGACTTCCCTGGCAGAGGCTATATACGTGTGGCTATGTGAGAGCATTTCGAGAAGGAGAGCGGACTCTCCTCACTTTCGACCGTACCAGGCCATTTGGAGGCTTAATTATTACATTTTCTGTAAAATCCTCTCTAAACTAATCCTACATAATTATCAGATAGTGAAATTGATTCCATATTCTTGAAATCTTTCATACACTTTTGATTGATTTGTCTATAAATTATAGTCTCATCAAAAAACTTTTAATAAATCTTTATGATTGATGATTATTATAATAATTACAAATTGATAGATACATGAAAAGTCAAATGTTATGTAATATAGTTAAAACGAAATAGTGATGAAATCAAATCTACACCCACACACACACACACACACACACACACACACACACACACCCACACACACACACACTTTTCTCTTTTTTTTTTGTTTTTAACCTAAACATAGTTAATCAGTTACGGTCAGTTAATTCATAAATGAAACATTTAATATATAAATTTAAATGAAAGTTTTTCATTCATTATTGTTTTTATTTTCATAAAGAACAAATAGATGAATGACATCAACCTTAGTTTAAAGAAACATTTTAATAAATCATTAAAATTTATACAATGAATTTAAATAAAGAATTAATCGAGGATAAGTGTTTCGTCCTATTTGGAACTCGTCAGTTGAATGTATCTACATTTCAGTGTTGATGTTCACTTTGATCGTAAATAACAATCGGAAGATACAAGTAAAAAAACAACACTAAGTAAATTACACAGGCAGATGGTTATCAGGATTCATTAGCTAAGTGGATAACATGATGGTGTTTGGAGTGAACAGTATTGAATTTGAGTCTGAAAGTGAATTTCAACAAGTCTAGGATGTAGATACATTCATCTGACGAGTCCCAAATAGGACGAAACGCTTATCCATTGCTATTCCACTACTAGCCACTATTTATCTTTGCTTGAAAAGTTTGTGACTTTAGGCAATATCAAGGCAATTCGAACAAGATATACAGATATTAATAACAGATTGATCAATTACAATCCTAAACATCAATGGGAAGATTCAAATAAACAATACCAAGTGAATTAAAACAATATAGTCATCTGTGACATTCTAATTATGGATAAAAAATAAAGATATAATCATCTTCATGGACACTAATGAGTGAAATAAATAAATTTTTACTGCAATATACACCTTCCAAACAAATTACATTTGTATAACAAATTATTACTATTGGTTACATCATCACATAATAAACTTTAGTATTTACATTAACAACTTATCGAATAGTAACCAAAGTTATTCTTATCTAGACTACTTACTTACGCCTGCTACCCCTCCTAGAGAAGCCTAGGCTGCCCAACAGCACTCTTCATTCAACATTATCCTGAGAAATCCTTTCCAGATTTTTCCAGTTCTTATTCACCCTTTTCATATCTGCCTCTATTTCACAACGTAATATGTTCTTTAGCCTTCCACTTATCCGCTTCCCTTCAGAATTCAAAGTTAAAGCTTACAAAGTGATGAAGTTTGATGATTTGCGTAATGTATGTCCCATTCATTTTCATCGTCTTCTCCTAATTCCCTCTTCAGTTGGAAGCTGGTTTGTTCTCTCACATAGAAGGCCTAGTTTACTTACTAGTTAATACTTGTCAAACAAGTACATTTGTTAAACATATAGTGTCAATCAATGGCATAGTATTTACTAAATTATACACCGTCTCAGATTGGAACTGGGTAACAACAGTCCTAATCCCCTATATAATATTGCTACTTGTTATATCTGATTGTTGTGTCCGAAACGCTTATCCCTTATACTCAAAAAGAGAAACTTCGGAAATTCTCAAGACGCGAAAAGTAAGAACACAATGACTAGTATAAGTAAAGATTTTTTAACCCCAAAACACGACGACAACTAGCAATAAAAAGTAGCATTAAACGACAAGACATATCACTGGCGATAAGGATAGGATTCGAACCCACACGGGGAAACCTCAATGGATTATCAATCCAAAGTGTAAGCATTACTTAACAATAAACACCCATAAAGGGTTGTTCCGATATAACAGACATCCATTTGGAGTAAATATAATTTTCCTTGAAATTATAGATACATCTTGTTGATGAGTTACTTACTTACTTACTTACGCCTGTTACCCCTCCTTGAGGAGCCGCCGACCAGTATTCTCCAACTAATAATGAAACATAGTTATATCAATACCAACTGTCTTTACCAAGATAAACAAAAAAGCTTCCCCCATCATTTTCTTTAAATATCTTATAAACACATATATAAGTAGTATATTTCTACTATGATATAAGTATAGCTTTTCAATGTTCTAAAGGAAATAATTCCATATACAAATTCACATTTACACACACACCCACAAACGCACATACACACACACACTGTAATTTACCATTTGGATAAAAGAAAGGAGAAAAAAAAGAAGAAAAACATTAACAAAGATATCACAACATTTGTTTTATCAGTATTTCATGCTGAGAAAGATAAATGTTAACCGGCATATCTGTATAGTTCATGCAAATATTTCTCTCTTCTTTCTTCTTTTTCTTCTTTCTTTTTTTCATTTTCATTTTCATTATAGACATTTAATAAAAGAATGATAATGTCAACGAAATTTCAACAACAACAACAACAACAATGGCAATAAAAAAAAAAGAAAAGAATGTACTAACTGAACGCGTTTTTTTTTCATGGCAAGGTTGTTTTTTTACAAGATAGGGTTGCTGACCTCATGCCTAACCCTCCTCCCTACGAAGTGTAATACTAACTAGTGTTGGGGATGGTTGAAAGAAAGTTAAAGGTGGCTAAACCAAAACGTAGTATCAGTGTATGAATTCATTAACTTCAAGTATGAGCCATGTTGATAGATACAGACTATTTGGTTAGGGTTTACGTGACTATCGTATCCAATGGTTGGAGACTGTGTAAGACATGTCTCACAATCGATCACAATGGCGTAGATGAGTATACTCTTTGTCTTTCTTTAAACTATGAGATTAAAATTGCTTTATATCTTTCTTTCTACGAACGAATTCTTTCTTCCTGTACTATCTTCATATATGCAATCAATCTTTTATATATTATCACCACTGAATTAACTATTTCTATGAATCCGGTGTTTATCCTGCTGTGCCAATGAGGTATGTTATTCGTCTTGTCAATGTAGTCTTTTGTTTATCAAGTCCTATTTATTATAACATGATGAGAATTATTCAGCGATTAAAATCTTGTGATCAACTTATTGTATTGAAGACATTCAATGAGTTCTTGAAGTATAACACAAAGATCATAGAAATGAAAACATCGTTGGAATTTATAAAGAACTGTATTGAATCATGTCATTATCCAAAACTGTTCTATAAGTCATTACAAAGTAATCAGGTTCATCCAAACATTAAAACGCTATGCCTTTCTTAAATACCCTGTGGAGAGTTAACTCTCCTCCTCAAAATGCTCTCACATAGCTCTCATTCGTGCATACAACCACAATTGAGGAAGTCCTACTCACTACCTTCTCGTGGCGGGGCTGTTGTTTACGAAATTAAGTGGATAGAAAACGAATATCCGGTGCTTTGACCGGCTCGGTGGATATGCAGGATCCATCTAGGAGAGTTTGAAAATCCTCATTCCAAACCAATATTGCTTTCAGAAAATTTGTAGTTGTTGAATTAACAGAAGATCTTAAGTCTCAGTTTATGAATTACATCACAAAGATAACTAAGGAAAGATCAGATAAGAATCATATTTAACTTCTCAAAAGCTTAGAAAATCAACCGGTTGAAAATAAATCAAAAAGGTATGTACACAATTGCTCCGGTACTAAATTACATAAAGAGAAACTTGAAGTATTAGCACTAGGTCTAACATTCTATGATACAGGTAAACCGCGTAAATCATATAGATGCAAACATCCAACATGAAAACCGAAATTGTCAGATATCAGATCTAGTCTTAACTTCTGATCAGGAACTTGAATGTTTCAAATCAAACCTAGTTGACTGTTGATGCTGCTGTTATCAGTTTAAGAATAGTAGATATAACTACAGAAGTATTTTGACCAAAAGAAAAAAAATAGCAAGGAGGCTATCAATCAACTCATTAATGACTAGAATCGGATTATCACATAACCTGATAAATGAACAGGAACTATCCTACTTAACAAAAAAGACTAAATTGACAAGATGAATAACATCTTGAATGAGTACATATAATTGTTATTGATCAAGATCATGAACCGATTGATGCTAGACCACCATTAAAAACCTGAAAGCACTGGACAGTCGTTTTATCCTAGTGTGGGTTTCTTTGGCAGTGCTCATCCACGATCCCAAATCTCGAAATACCAACCCAGGACCTATTAGTCTCCAGCGCAAACGCTAAATCTCTAGACCACTGAGCCGCAATCCGATGGTGTTAATGTCTGAATTCAACTGATCCACGAAACGACTGTTCAGTGCTTTCAGGTTTTTAATGGTGGTCTAACATCAATCGGTTCATGATCTCAATCAATAACTTAATAATCACCACAACCCTACATTGATCATATAATTATGTTTCAAATAAAAAATTTTTTCATACATATAGTTCCCTTCATTCCAACAACAATGAACAATCAATAATAAATGAGTGTCATATAATAATAAAGATAGGGGAATATATAACTCATTTGACACCTATCAGACTATCTACATGTTTGACTAAGCAGACAACCATTCATTATCATTCTCGCCCACACATCACAAAGTTTGGGAGGGAAACTTTCAGAACATTGAAATAGTGATTAGAACTCATGGACTTAACAAAAATTAGATGATTATGTAGTTAAGTAACTGAAAGTAAGCAAAGACGGATAGCGGCTAGCAGTGGAATCCAGGAAGCGCGTTTCGTTCTGTTTGGGACTCGTCAGCCGGATGTACCTGCATCACTCCGGGACTCGAACTCAGTACCGTTTGCTTCAAACGCCATCTGGTTATCCACTCAGCTACTGAGTCCTAATAACTACTTGCTTGTGCAATGGGATGAATATAAATTCACTTTATATTGTTTTACTTGAATCTTCCCATTGATGTTTAGGAGTGAAATTGTTCAGTCTCTCATATTGGCATATGTGCATACTGTGCGTATTGCCTCGATATTGCCTTAATTTACAAGCATTATAAGCAAAGATGGATAGTGGATAGCAGTGGAATCCAGGACGCACATTTCGTCCTATTTGGGACAAATAAGATGATTATGTAATGAAGTAGCTGATATGAATTGAAATCAGTCAGTTACGAATGATGTAATTTTAAACTTCAGAAAGAATTGGAATAGTGAATGACGTAATAAATAAATAAGGGGAGGGTTAATGTTACCAGGGCAAAGAAAGATTTATTACTGTCTCTTTTTGTATGCATAGATCTGGTTTTAGACGTTTGATTGCTATAACTTCGGCGAATTACAAAAGGTATGAGTTTGATTGTTTGTTAATCACTTTGAAGGACTTCAGTGTATCGACTTCATGTCCTGTGTCAAGGAGATGTCTTGCAATGGCACTGCTGAGTGCTTTTAATCTATTTGATTTTAAACGTTTCGGAATATGTTCTTTGAATCGGATATAGGCTCTCTTTTCTGTTCTACAAATGTAATTGCTTTAGCAGTTACATATAAATTTCTATATATCTTTTGTGTTTTACTTTTGTTCCCAATATGTAAAATGGTCATGACGGGTTGGAACTCGAATATCACGGATTCGATATAACGTAAAACAACTTGACAACTACTCAATCCGAATTGTTGCGATCATGAGTCAATTGAAGTTAGACCATCATGGAAAACCTGAAAGCACTGAACGACCGTTTCGCTCTGTTGTGGGACTCCTCAGTAGTGCGCATCCACGAACCCGCCTGGGTTTGAATCACACAATTTTCCATGGTGGTCTCGCTTCAATTGACTTATGATCTGGACAATTGAAATTACTACAATCTCCACAAAACCCCCTTCTGATAATAATGAACATATGCTCACTAGTGACTGGCTTCAAGATGTATATCCTGAAGTTCTGGTGAGAAGTAGTGACCAGTGGAATTCAACCGGGTCAGTTGCGAGACAGTAACTCACTGATGACAGTGGTGGAAGTGTCGCCCAATTTGGTGGATTAGTTGAAGTTAGATATTAACACCGCTGGATGCCGATAAGCTCAGTGGTTTGGTGATTAAGTGCTCGCGCGTGAGACCAGTAGATCCTGCTTTGGAATCTCTCAGAGGGCGGGATCGTGATTGCGCTCTGCTAAGGAGTACCACAATAGGACTAAATGGCCGTCCAGTGCTTCCAGGTTTTCCATGATGGTCTAACTTTAATTGACTCATGATCTCAACAATTAAAATGACTAAAATCTCCACATAACCCCCTTCTGATAATAACTATTCAATCATTGATTAGTGTATGTTCGAATTTCTTCTGACTGTAAGAGCTAACTTCAAACAACCCGACCTTCATCTTTCATATTAATGGTTAGTTGTTGGAAATTATTAGATTATTGTTGAGACATGAAAACAGATAGTATAGGAACATTTATTATTCATTTTGTGTTTGTGTGTGTGTGTGTGTTTCAAACGTTTACACTAATTTGTCTGTTTGTTTGTATGTTTTCTTATAGTTTACTGACATTTTGAAGATTTGTAGATTGTTTTGACAAAATTGCACATTCACTCTAAACATGTTTTATTATGAATAGTATAAAAGTTATGGTGGATAGTTGATAGATACATTACAAGTAAGAACTGAAGTCAGACAAGGTTGTCTACTTTCACCTTTCTTCTTTCTTCTGATGGTTGACTGGATTATGAAGACCTTGATGTTTAATGGAAAGCATGGAATAAAATGAACACGTTAAATACAACTAGACAATTTGGAGTCCACAGATCAACTAATCCTTCTATCCTGTACACATTAACAAATATACTTCAAGACAGTCAGTGAAGCAGTAGTCTCTGCATCAATAGAACTCAACATACACAAGAGAAAAAGCAACATCCTCATATACGATGCGGAGAACACTGACCTAATCATACTTGATAGCGAAACTCTGGAAGAGGTGGAATCTTTCACGTATCTGGGTGGCATCATCCATGAAAAAGGAGGATCAGATGAGGAAGTAAAGGCGAGGATTGACAAAGTTAGGGTAGCATTCCTGTAACTGAAGAACACATGGAACTCAAAACAACTGTTTATCAAACAATATTAAAGTCACAATCTTCAATACGAACATCAACACAGTTCTACTATACTGAGCTAAAACTTCGAGAACTATCACAACCATCATCAAAATAGTACAAGTAATTCTAAGCAATTGTCTACACATGATATTCAATGTTCGCTGAACGGATACCATCAGCAACAGCCTACTGTGGAAGAGAACAAACCAACTTCCAGCAGAGAAAGAAATTAGGAAACAACGTTTGAAGTGTATAGGACATACATTACAGAAAACATCAATGTGCATCACGATGCACTCACTAACTTGGAATTCTGACTAGAATAGGAAAATAGGAAGATGGAGTAACACGTTTAGAAGGGAGTCGGAATCAGACATAAAAACGACGAATAGCAAGTGTAGAGGATTGTCCAAGACAGAGTTTTATAGTGAATGCTGATGGTTGGTCTATGATCCTCGAAGAGGGGTAACCGGAGTAAATTGACAATTCAAATCATCTTTAAAAAAATCCCATTTAATTCCAGGTAGTTTATCTACTTAGCTTATGTATATATGTATGCAGTTATCAGTTTCTTCCAATTTTCCCTTTTATGTAAAAGACGTTTGTTGTAATACCTTGTGCCGAGTATTCCACATTGTGCAAGTAAATGATATTGGATAAGTGCATTAATAATAATAATGGCTCCGTACTTGTCCAGACCTTGCCAACGGAGACGAAATCCCGTGGGATAAGGCGAGGTGTGCATTTTTAAGATAGACCTTTTCTAACCAACTCTTCTTTTATGCGAAGGCAAAATAGCTGTTATGCTGGTTGTCTGAGGGAAACATCTTACCATCGTCACATATCTGTACAGTCAGAAATCTGACTTCGCCCTAAACACATTTTTGAGAGTTATTTTTATATTGTGCTGATATAGTTTGGTTCATATCCGTGTCAAGTAGAGACAGATATCTATCTCAATACAATGAAAGATGGTCACGCAATTTCGTGGATCGATTGAGGTTAGACATTAACACTGTTGTATGCCGGCCAGCTCAGTGGTCTAGAGGGCAATCGTTCGCGCGTGAGACCGAATGCCCTGGGTCCGAATCCTGTGAACGGGATCGTGGATGCGCACTACTGAGGAGTTTCACAATAGGACGAAACGTTCGTCCAGTTCTTCCAGGTTCCCAATGGTGGTCTAACGTCGATCAGTTCGTGATATCAATCAAAACTTAATAACCCACACAACCCTATACTGATTATACCTAGAACTTGGGTGTTTGTTATACCGTTTACAACTTGAGTACTTGAATGCTTTAACCCTCCAAATCACAACACAGAAAACGAGTGGAAAGAAATCTTATTCCAACCAGACAAATATGATACAAAACATTCGAGTATTTATAGTTTTTAGTAAAAATAAATCATCAATACAATCATTCAATCCGCATACAGGGATTTTTAGCATCTGTCCAATCGGGAATTTTCTTCAAACGATGATTCTATGGAATGTCTTCGGCTCTTTCATAGCATCTTAGAACTTCCATCTGTTTACCGAGAGCCGTTCCCACAGTTAACAAATATGGTAAATGTGATATTTTCAATGTGGTAGTGTAGAGTTAAGAATAATCATATGTATGTTAGTGATTTGAATAGCTGTGAATAGCTGTGGACAGCTTATTGAATGGATTATTGTGATTTCCATTATACTAAAACTATTCTATTTTGTTTTCTTTATACTACTGAAATCTCTTTTTTTTCAATATGATTCATTTATTTACCGTATTATTCTGAAGAGATAGTTTAGAATCAGTCACGAAACGTTAGAAATTCAATATTCTACTCATTAAGATTTTAGTAATATGTCATTAGTTCTATTATTGACAATCTAATCAATGCTATAATTTATTTGAAATTATCAAGTCAACTTTCGTAATGATACTTAGATATCCAATGAATATATGTATATATATTGAATAAAACCTAGTTACTGTGTTAATGTGCAGATGTTCTACGAATGTCGTCCCAGAGAATTCCACGTCGTGCATGGTGTCGCAGTATGAAAGGAAGCTGTAGCTGCATAAGTGCTGTTGGTGGCGTGAGTGATGAGATCAATGCACGTATAGTGAAAGGCAGAGTGACTTATGCCAATCTTGGCCATCTTTGGCGCCTTCGTGATGTTAGTCTGGCTGTAAAAGGTCGGATCTACAACGCGTCTGTGAGAGCAGTTTTGCCCTATGCTTGAGGATGTTAGACGACTCTCTGTGTTCGATCATCGCTGTCTTCGAAGGATTTCTGACATCCAGTGGTAACACCATGTTAGTAATGCAGAGGTTTGGCATCGTGTGTTTGGGCACAGAGACGATAACCCAATTGTTGTTACCATCTTGAAACACCGACTTCGGTGGCTTGGACATGTTCCACAAATGTCGTCCCAGAGAATTCCACGTCGATGCTGGGAGTGGTAGGGAAAAACGGTGAGGCGATCAGTGTGTGACATGGTGTCGTGGTATGAAAGAAAGCTGTACAGGACTGGCTTCTGTAGGTCCTTCATGACTCCCTGGTTGGGATTCTAGAGATGGTGTAACACAGTGGCTAGAGACGTTATCAGATATGGCTCAGAATAGAAGCCAATGGAGATCCTACTGTAACTTTATTTTAATTTCTTCATTAAAAAAAGACGTAACCTCTTTAAGTAGAAGAATTCTCTGTGGCTGTATTTTTGCTAGTTGAACTGGCCCTCTCATTATTGTTATTACACTAACATACACTAATTTGTCTTCATTGTTGTACTTCTTTTTTCTTATACGCACCTTACATTCTTTATACCTTCACATTCTCATTCTGATTGTGTGGCGCATATGTATCTGGTGTTCCTTTGTACTAATATTTATGTGTTCGAATAAATAAACAAAGTAATGTGCACATTAATTTACTTGTTAATTAAAGGTCGTCACTTTGAAATTCTATGGTTAAATTCATGAGTCAATTACAGCTAGATCACCATGGAAAACCTGAAAGCACTGGACGACCGTTTCATCCTAGTACGGAACTCCTCAACAGTGCACGTCCACGATCATAAACACGGGACTCAAACCCAGGACCTATCGGTTTCGTTTATCTGTTTATTTATTTAAACACATAGATATTGGTACAAGGAGGCGCCAAAAACATATGCGTCAGACAAATCTCAATTGATTTGTGTGAGGGCTGTGATATCGCTCGGGTGCCCAGACCTGGGCAGCTGGTTTTCTTAGAGAGCCACACCAGGAGCCTTCGACATAAAGGTCTAATCCACAAAGTAGTGGAGCAACGTTAGGAGATGCAGTCCCATGGTAGGCAGTGACCAACGATTGGTTCATACACCATTTGTTCCTTCAGGATCCTGGGGCCAATATGAACCATTAGTTTGAAATCACGGTTTTTCAACTGCCATAGATGGATCCTCCGTATCCGCCGAGCCGCTTAAAGTGTAGGACGCTCACTTTTCATCCTCTCAATTTCGTAAACAACATTAGTGCCTCGAGAAGGCAGTGAATAGGATTTCCCTGTCAGTGGTTGTATTGACCTGGTCACTTAAGAGCATTTTGAGAAGAAGCGCTGCCTCTCTCCACTCTCGGCCGTATCAGGGCATTTGGGAAGCATCGGTCTCATAGGCGAACACTTAACCTCTTGACCAGTGATTCGGCATCCAACGATGTTGATGTCTAACTTCAACCAATCCACTTTGAAATTTACTTGTATTGTGTTCCTGAAAATTTATTTTTTCTTTGATTATTTATCATTCGAAGATTATCTACTTCACAGTCACCTGTGATTTACGTAAGATGGGAATAAATAAAACTGAAATGTTTTTCTTGGAATCGTTAAATCATACATAATTATTGGATCACATTGGATCACATGAAGGTGTTCTTGTTTTTTTCCTTTGGGAAATAAACAAAATCATTACGGTAATTCATAAAAAGGTGAAAATATTAAATTCATTTACGAATAATTATATCAGTATTAAGGTTGTGGAGATGATCAAGTTTTTTCGATTGAGATCATGAATCAACTGATGTTAGACCACCATAGAAAGCCTGGAAGCACTAGACGACCGTTTCGTTCTATTGTGGGACTCTTCAGTAGTGCACATCCGCGGTCCTACCTCGCGAGATTTGAAGCTAGAACTTATCGGTCTCATGCGCGTGGACACTTAACCTCTAGACCACTAAGCAGGAACCCGATGATGTTAATGTCTAACTTCAACTAATCCACGAAATCGAACGACACATCCACTATTATCTTCAGTATGTTCCTATCTCACAAAAGAGACCCGATTGCACTTCACTAGTCACTGCTTCTTACTAGAACTCCAGGAAATACTTCTTGGAGACTGTCACTAATGAGCATATGTTGATCAATATCAAAAGGAACTTTTATAAATCTTATAGTAATTTTATTAGTTGAGATCATTCTTAAAATGATGCAATTATCATTCAATGCTATTGATCATACATATCTCATATCTAATATAATTAAAATCCACTGATCAACAACATCATAATAACAAAAGTTTGCCTGCCTTAAAATTAAGAAAATTTAATTTGTAAAAAAAAATAAAAAGAATCTAATAAAGAAAATTTTCAGGGGGGGTAGAGGGTGGGGGTGGGGGTGATTAGAGAACAATAAGACAATGAAATTAATTTTGCCTATCAGAATTATGAATGATAATTGTCCAATTGACAAATATGAAGAAAAAGAAGGTCATAACAACAAAAACTGGATAATAATGAAGAAAACTTATTTAAGGGGCAATAATAATAATAATAATAATAATAATAATAATAATAATAATAATACAACCTACAACATACTACAGAAGGAAATTAGGGACAACGAAAGATAAGAGATAAACAGTCTACCAATTCAAGTCCGAACTCTGTATTCAAAAACGATACATTCAACCTTTTCTCTTTCTTTGACCTTAATTCCCTTTTGTAGCATGTTTTGGTTCTGTTTTTGTTTTAAATTAACATTTTTGTTATTTTATACTATAATCAGTTAATAATAATTTTTATTATTATTATTATTATTATTATTATTATCCTTTAAACAAGTTTTCATGGTTATTATTCAGTGTTTGAATGAGACTATGATTTATGGACGACTATTGAGCGACGTTAAAGAGACTTTGAGAATAAATAGTGGTTGGAGGTAGTCAACAGGAAACACTGAACTTAGGTTTCGTGCTCTTTAGCACTCGTTAGCAGAGATGTACCTGTAATTTTGAGGGAACTGGCGCTGCCTGACGGATTCAATCCTATGTCACCAAGTTTCAAAGTTAGAGACGTTACCACTAGGCCGCGAATGGTCGATAGCATTCCATCTACAGTGAGAAAGATTTGATACATATGACATTGATCACCACCCAGTGATTAATCAATTATGAGAGCTTGAGAATATCCACTTAATAACCAGGATCAAACGAGGGTCATAAACCGGTGTGAGGAATTATAGCTATGATTAGCAGATTAGAGTTAGGGTTAGGAATTAGATATAGGGTTTTCATCATGAACTGACATCAGCTATAATGCCAAAACTCTATTTAGTCAAATATATGAATTAATCCCTCTCCGAAACTCAAGACCTTTTATCCTAAATCTGATTGGTTCGTCCAGTTTTTTTTGGTTAGGACCTTTATATTTTTCTTTTTTTTTCTTCATATCTATCAATTGGACAATTATCTTTCATAATTCTGACATGTAACTTAATTTTATCCTTCTATTGTTCTCTAACCCCCTGATTATTACTCAATCTAAACTGTGTTGTGAACCGGGAAACAAGAAGCCCTGACAAACTACGAAGGCTATTTTTCGGGACGTTATTTCATTTTATTCAAAGCTTGTAAAACACTGACATTTATTTTTGTCCCTAATCTATTCTACAGAACATAAGCTTTCGATTAATGTATCATTCACTGCCATATCTTTTTCTGTTCCGAAGCTATTGTCATTTAAACATATTATTTTGCACCCTATTTCCTACTCTAATTCCCAGCTTTGGACATAATTGTATTTTTCCTAATTATTGTACGTTGCGGTCGGGTTATTCACTTATTTATTCATGTACCTTTTTACACTAAGCCAAAATTCAGTGAATTCAGTGAAGTCAGGAAATCAGAGAAATCAGGAATAGATCGTGTAGTGTTCCGATTGTCTTGTCTTCTCTCATTCGTGTGCTTGCCCATCAATCAGGTGACAGAATAGTTTTCTTCTCTCTACCTCATCTCCAACTGACGCATACTAGTCACAAAGTTAAGCCGATCAGCCTATCGCATCAAGGTCTAAATCTAGATTAGACAAGTATCCTCGGCACCAAAAAGTGGGTAGACAAACCAAGGTCATAACAAACTGATAATTGAAGTCGTGGATGCACACTGCTGAGGAATCCTACAAAAGGATGAAACGGCCATCCAACACTTTCAGGTTTTCCATAATGATCTAGCTTTAATTAACTCATAAATTCGACTAATAAATTACTAAAATCATAACAAAAACCCCTACAAATATTTCCAAGGAAAAACATTTTAATTTAAAGAGTAACTATTCGATGTAATTGAATTTTATTCAACTTGACGTATTGGGGAAAAATGAAAGGTTGACTTAGATGGCACTGTAGCGTTAGTTACTATGTTAAACCCACATGACTTGTTCTAGCTTCTGGACAAACAAACTTATTCATTCTATTTGAATCATGTTTTGACCTTGTTCATTATTCGTTTTGTTCACTTCACTTCACTTCTCCAATTTGTTTCGCTCTGCCTTCTTTGTGTTGCCTCCCTGATTGCCTGTTCAAATTAATGAATGCATGAAATATACATATTTAAAATCCATTCACATATTTCACTTATTTAATTTCGTTATTTACTAACGCCGATTAAATCGATAATAATATACGAGGGTAATCAGGATGTATCTTTCGACAGTAATCATTCAATTACGATCATTTGTTCGATCTAACTGGAGTTAGATCCAAGAGCCTCATTAAAGTGATGAGCCCATTGATAACATCATCCGATCAAAATGAACGGTTTTATTAAAGCAAGATTATTATAAATTAAAATAAATGATGAAGTCTCTGATGGATAAATCCTATATCGATTATCATCATGTTGTAGTTTGAACCATCGTCTTCAACATTGGTTTGAATAATTTTTTCTGGTTAGCGTTTTTTAGCGAGTTAGTTTTCTACGGGATGAGGTCGCTAACCCCATGCCCAACCCTCCTCCTTTATCCGGGCTTGGGACCGGCAGTAGCCCCCGGAAAAGGGCTACAGGCGGAATTTAAAATTGCTGCCCTAAATAGAGCATATTATTTTAGGCTACGGTAAAGTAAAAGCCTGTGTTACAATCTCATTAACTTATTATTACTTAAACAACTTAAGCAAGTAAGGATAATCAATCACATTTTAGAGCACTAAAATCAGTAACCAATTACCCTACAATTGAAATGATTCATCTTGTTTTAGTCTAGCATGATTGTATTTATTCATTTCAACGTTCCACTTCATTATTCACTACAATACAATTTAATTAAATGTGAATTATTAGGAAACGAGAACATCTGACAAACTGGTGACACACTAATATCTCATCATTACGAAACATGTATCCTCTATAACTGAGTTTATAAATGTTACGTAATAGAAGTATATCTCCAATTGATTTGAAATCAATGCCTTCTACCAATAACAGACATCCAATTAAAACATACCTTCAGCTTGATGATCAACACATCAATTCAAATGTCATTGAGTGAAACTAATCCCACTCTAGAATGCACTCTCAATCCACTTAATCAAACTATTCACATGAGTACATTCTGCTTGAGATTCCTCATTTCCATTCAATTATTGTTGGCACAGAATGTTCGATTACACAACTGTAGTTGATCTATGACGTTACAAGTGTCAACTGTGATTCCAATCATCATCATCATCATCATCATCATCATCATCATCATCATCATCATCATCCAAATCAGCATCATCATCATCATCATCATCATCATCATCATCATCATCAATCATCATCATCATCATCATCATCATCATCATCATCATCATCATCATCATCATCATCATCATCATCATCATCATCATCATCATCATCATCATCATCATCATCATCATCATCATCATCATCATCATCATCATCATCATCATCATCATCATCATCATCATCATCATCATCATCATCATCATCAATCATCATCATCATCATCATCATCATCATAATCATCATCATCATCATCATCATCATCATCTCATCATCATCATCATCCAACTCATCATCATCATCATCATCATCATCATCATCATCATCATCATCATCATCATCATCATCATCATCATCATCATCATCATCATCATCATTCATCATCATCATCATCATATCATCATCATCATCATCATCTCATCATCATCATCATCATCATCAATCATCATCATCATCATCATCATCATCCATCATCCTCATCATCATCATCATCATCATCATCATCATCATCATCATCATCATCATCATCAATCTCATCATCATCATCATCATCATCATCATCATCATCATCATCATCATCATCATCATCATCATCATCATCATCACTCATCATCATCTCATCATCATCATCATCATCATCATCATCATCATCAGCACTCATCATCATCATCATCATCATCATCATCATCATCATCATCATCATCATCATCATCATCATCTCATCATCATCATCATCATCATCATCATCATCATCATCATCATCATCATCATCATCATCATCATCATCATCATCATCATCATCATCATCATCATCATCATCATCATCATCATCATCACTCATCATCATCATCATCATCATCATCATCATCATCATATCATCATCATCATCATCATCATCATCATCATCATCATCATCATCATCATCATCATCATCATCATCATCATCATCATCATCATCATCATCATCATCATCATCATCATCATCATCATCATCATCATCATCATCATCATCATCATCATCATCATCATCATCATCATCATCATCATCATCATCATCATCATCATCATCATCATCATCATCATCATCATCATCATCATCATCATCATCATCATCATCATCATTTTCAGTATGACACCATATGATGTACTGCAATTCATTTGAATGTGAATAAATAACATTTCAGAGTAGTCGATCAGTCATAGATATTGTAAATTTCATTCATTACACAAATATTCTCAATTCGCTAACAAACTATGCAATGAACTAATCCTATATAACTGTCTAATCTTCAGTGTTTCTCTCACTAAACATCAGTCATCTGATAAGATTTCATAGTTCGTTATAATAATATACCCTTGTGGGTCAGAGTAATTTTACATTGGATTTTAGCAGAACCACACACCATCTAGTCTTTCACTTGACAACCCAAACAAAACAGCTCAATCCAGTTTAACAAGAGAGTCAGGCACCGCTCAGGCTTACATTTTATAACCCGAGCAGTACAATTCAATCTCACTTCACATGAGAACCACACACCGTGTATAGACTCTAACGCTACAATCTGATTGGTACAGCTCAATCCTATGGTGCAACCACACAACTATCAAGCACCATGGTGATGATAAGATTTACATTCACTTAAATCGATTGGTGAATTGTGCATTTCATAAAACCAACAAACAATATCCATTTCAATTGTGTACACTTCTCAATGGATTCGAATTCATTCACAACACAGTGAATGGCGGATAGTTCGGAGATTTGTTCAGTTAAAATTAACATTTATCAAATGAGTCATAGAGATTTATTGTTTGTTCACATTATCCTATTCTGTGTTCATAATTGTGAAAGGCCAACACCTTCTTTTCATTATGATTACTATGATCATGACCATTGTTATTCGTGTTATCGACTTGAGGTTTTACGAGAAGAAGAATAAGGAGAAATAAACAACCATTTGAAGATGAATATGCTTAGATTTAATGTCTGTGTGTGATAGTGGGGGTGCGTGGTGCTGGTGGTGGTGGTGGTGACATACGGTTTTTGATGAAATAGTCAGACCAAATATACACAAAATGGGATTACATTTCAGTATATTGTAAAGGTCATTCCTAGCAACTGTGAGTTATTTATTTATTTATTTGCATAGTTGTTTTCATATTTAGTGTTCTACAGTTGTAAATTCTATGCTTTGGTTTTGAATTTTTGTTTGAATAAGAATAGAGATCAATTTACGGACTTTCTTAAGTTAACTTGGTGATGTGTTCAACTCATTAAATCTTTTGTGGTATATTATTTAATTTTTCTCTCCGTACGTGGATTATTTTTTTTGGTAATTATATGAATTAGGTAACTTCAGACCACTTACTTAAGTACGCCTGTTACTCTTAGTGGACCATAGGCCTCCGATCATTATTCTCCAGCCCACTCTGTCCTGTTCCTACCTTTCTAGTTCTATCCATTTGTTTTTCATTCTTCTCGTATCTGTCTCCATTTCTCAGCGTAATGTGTTCTTTGGTCTTCCGCGTCTCCTTTGGCTTGGAGAATTTCAAGTGAAGGCTTGCATTGTGACGCATCTGAATGCTTTCTTCAATGTGTATCCTGTCGACTTCCAGCACTTCCACTTCTTCCTTCCTCCGCTTGAATCTGGTTTGTTCTCTCCCACGGTAGGTGGTTGCTGATAGCGTCTAGTCAAGGGTTCCGAACGAACCGTTCTAATACTATACTGTGAGAATCAATATAAATCAGAAATCCCACTTTTATTGAATGTAATATATCATATATCCGAAGGAGTTTTGTGGAAGTCAGTTCACTTTATAGGTTTTGTTTGTTACGAATTGATTTCAGTTGAATTCCTGTTGAAAACCAGCGAACATCGAGGAGCTGTTTCATTCTAGCATGGATGTTCTCAACAAAGATCAATCTATAATGAATATTACCCATAAAATATCATTTCATGGAAGGACTCACATTGGAATATAGAAGCTTTTGTAATTTGCTTACAAATAAAAAAATGTAGAATATATTATATGAAGTATGTACTATAGCAACTCTACTACAACCAACTTCGATTATGGTTGAGCCCTTTTAATAAACTACTTAATAGACAGTTAGCGTTTTTTAAATGGTTTGAATAATTTTTTCTGGTTAGCGTTTCTTAGCCAGTCAGTTTTCTACGGGATAGGGTCGCTAACCTCATGCCCAACCCTCCTCCTTTATACGGACTTGAGACAGGCAATAGCCCCCGGAGGGTCTCCAGGAGGAGTTACGCAATAGACAGTAACAATTCGTATATTTTTTGTGCCGTTATGACCACTAGATCACACGATAGACTCCAGGTAAAACGTTGATTTCTTAAATATTGCTCACTGATTCATTTCCCCCCTCCATAGGTATATGTACTCAAATACTAATATTAGCTTTTGCTTTGCCTTGCTATGCTGTTATGCAATTTGAGTATAAATTTGCCCATGTATATGCTCACACGCATACATATTCGCTTTTGTGTTTTCTAATACGCTCGATGAACTTATAACTTTGTGATCTGCTCTATCGGTTAATAAACTATAGTTGCCGCTTCTTATTGCCTTCTGATTTCAAACGGTTATCGAGGTGATTGATTAACGAAGCAAAGTCACTACAATACAATTATTGCTTTTTTGTTCATATCGTTGGATCTATATTTCATTGTTGATTTCTAAATTAAAATATCATTAAACTACTTCATTATTTCATAACCAGGATATTATTCACTTAGTTGTTGAAGCAATTGTATGAAGAGTACTCTGACTATTCAATTATACAAGGACAATATAAATCATTCAGTAGTTGAGATCATGATTCAATTCAAGCTAGATCACCATGAAAAACCTGGAATCACTGGACGGTCGTTTCCTCCTATTGTGGGACTCCTCATCAGTGAGCATCCATAACACCGCCTCTTGAGATTCGAAGCAAGAACCTATGATTCATTTGATAATGATAATTTGAATGATTCCATCCATTAACTTGAGTTTGTCGTTGTTGTTTTTTTTGTTGGATCACAATCTATCATAAATAACACAATGTGAACAACTAGAGTTGGATAAAATGTAACATGATCAGAAGTTTTCTAAATGATGTCAGTTTGCCAAGATTAATGGACGATAAAATCGATTGTTGGTGTTGTTATTGGTGGTGCTGGTGCTGGTGCTGGTGATGGTGATGGTGGTGTTGGTGGTGGTGTTTTGATATTTTAAGTTGTACTAATTGCTTCTTTTTCTTCTTTTTATTTTCTTACAAAAACAAAAACGGAAGATGATTATGACCAAATTTAATCAAACTGAATAGATCAGATGAGAAGAATGTGAAACGGAAATTTAATTATAGAATCTCGTTTATAACATGGTCATTGAATAACAACACTGAGGTCATTTGTTTGAATCTATCAACCTATCTATCTCTCTCTATATATATATATATATAGAGAGAGAGAGAGTGAAGTCAACTCGTTAAATGGAAAAAAAGAATTTAAGAGAATAGAAATTGTCGAATTGCATTCACTAATTGTGTAACAAATTTAACAAAGTGGCTTATATTGTTCATAACTCAGATACTCTATGAAGTTATTATTATTATTATTTATTTGAACACATAAATATTGGTACAGGGGGGCACCAAATATATATGCGCCACACAAAACAATGATAATTTGAAGAGAAGGAGAAAAGAGAAAAGAAAAAAAAAGTAATGAACGAGGGGAATTATAAAAAAAAGGGAGAGAGAGAGAACAATGATGGGGGAAACGGAAAGGTATAATCAGAAGAGATCTTTCAGTTAAGGAAGATACAACCACTTTTTATGAAGAAAGTAAAAGAAGGTTACAGCAGGATCGCCATTGGCTTCTATTCTGAGCCATAACTGATAACGTCTCTAGCCACTGCGTTACACCGTCTCTCGGACCCCAACCAGGGAGTCATGAAGGACCAACAGAAGCTAGCCCTTTGCAGCTTTATTTCATACCACGACACCATGTCATATACTGAGTCGAAACGGATACAAAAAGTAGAAATAGGAGATAGTGAATAAATGACGTAGTAAATAATAATAATAATAATAATAATAATAATAATAATAATACCAGTCATTTCAATGTTAGTCGGAGAGAAACGAATATTTTCTATAAGCAGATAGTTCATCATAGTTTTAGTGTGTGGGCTGAGATACTGCCCGGGTGCCCAGACCGAAGCAGGTGGTTTTCTTAGGGGGCCACACCCCGAGCCTTTGACCTAAAGGTCTAGTCCACAAGGCAGTGGAGCATCGTGAGGAGATGCAGTCCCATGGAAGCCGGTGACCAAAAGTTGGTTCATACGCCATTTGTTCCTTCAGGATACTGGAGCCCATGTGCACCATTGAATTGGGATCCGGTTATAGCGCCGGACATTCGCTTTTCGTCCTCTCATTTTCGTAAACAACACCCCCGCCACAAGAAGGCAGTTAGTAGGACTTCCCTGGCAGAGGCTATATACGCGTGGTCATGTGAGAGCATTTCGAGAGGGAGAGCGGACTCTCCCCACTCTCGGCCGTACCAGGGCATTTGGGGCCCTCTATGAAGTGTTTTATACAATAAGAAAATAGGTATTTTGATAAAAGAGTTATGAACTAAAGTAAATTTTATAAGAAAAGATGGATATTGGTTAGCAGTGGAATTCAAAGACATGCGTTTCATCCTATTTGGGACTCGTCAGTTGGATACATCTGCATCCCATAGTTGACGTTGACTCCGGGACTCGAATCCAGTATCATTGGCTTTAAACGCCATCACGTTATCCACTCGGCTACTGAGTCCTGATAATCACTTGCTTGTGCAATGGGTTGAATTTAAATTCACTTGGTATTGTTTGGCTTGTATCTTCCCATTGAGGTTTAAGACTGTAATTGGTCAGTCTGTTATTGGCATATGTGCATACTGCGCGTATGCTTCGGTATTGCCTTAATTCACAAGCTTTTTGTAGTAAGCAATGATGGGTAGTGGCTAGCAGTGGAACCCGAGATATGCGTTTCATCCTATTTAGGACTCGTCAGCTGGATGCACCTGCATCCGACAGTTGATGTTTACTCTGGGACTCGAACCTAGTACCGTCCACTTCAAACGCAGTCACGTGATCCATATAACGAATGGAATTGGGTTCGAGTCCTGGAGTGAACATCAACTCTGAGATACAGGTACATCCAGTTGACGAGTCCGAAATAAGATGAAACGTATGTCTTGGATTCTACTGCTCGTCACTATTTATCTTTACTTATGAAGATTGTGACCTAAATCAATATCGAAGCACTCTGAACAGGATACATATATGCCAACAACAGACGGATCAATTACAGTCTTTAATAACAATGGGAAGATATAAGTAAACAAATATGATTTGACAATTGCAATGATTTATTGAATAGATCTAGATGTAAATTTATCACTTTTAACGGGTTGATTATGTAGTGAATCATGAATTTGAGGAGACGTATTCCTTTAATTTTATGATGGCAGTGAACTTGGAAGATGCTGATATTTTAGGTTCCCCCCAATATCAATCAATGACAATACTGACTTTTAACAATCGGAAGGTAAGTAGCAGTTAACAAATAGTTCATATGGTCCTTTAAAGTTTATAATCAGCTGAAATATATCATTATTGCTACAGGTAGTCATTTATTCAGTGGAAAACCATCTCCAATTGGAGTTCATTTGATCAGGATCTAAATACCTACTGGAAGCACTGAAAGGCCTGTTTGTTCTAGTATGGGGCTCGTTAACAGTGCACATCTACAACCTAACAATTAAGAATCGAACTCAGAGCACAATAGTGTTTTTATCCAAATGATTCATGTAACTTTTTTCCATACATCATCTCACTATCCTTTTATGATGACATAATCAGCATTTCTTTGCTATTCTCAAGCAATTTTAACATTGAACATAAAACTGTAGTCAACAAGGCTATTCATAAAATGAATCTAGAATGACACCTATTATTTGAACTGTATTTGTATAGTCAAAAGATGATGTCTTGTGCCTAAATAATTGACAAATATTTTTTTATTTATTTGAACACATAAACATTGTTACAAGGAGGTAACAAACAGATATGCACCACATAAATCATTCGATTTATGTGAGGGATGAAATACTGCCTGGGTGCCCAAACCGAAACAGGTAGTTTTCTTAAGGGACCATACACAAAACCTTCGACATAAAGATCTGATCCATAACGCAGTGGAGCAACGTTAGGAGATGCAGTCACATGGTAGCCAGTGACCAACTATTGGTTCATACACCATTTGTTCCTTCAGGATCCTAGAGTCCACGTGTAATATCGGTTTGGAATGAGGGTTTTCCATTTCCCCAGGATGGATCCTCTATATTCACCGATTCGGTTAAAGTGACGGATATTCGCTTTTCATCCTTCCAATTTCGTAAACAACAGTAATGCTGCGAGAAGGCTGTATATGAGTGGTCATGTGAGGACATTTCAGGAGGGAGAGTGGACTTTCCTTGATCTCTACCGTACAAGGGCATTTGGGGGCTTTGATAAATATGGTGAACCTTCGTCTATTTAAATGTCTGAATTCAGTTTGACACAACTCAAACTAATCGATAACTCATCCCTTTGCAGTGTCAATTGCTATGTGGAGCCCATATAACTTATTCTAGTATCTGGAATGTTCATTCTTTTTGAGTCACATTTTGACCTTGTCAATTATTCATCTATCAACCTTGACTGTTTCTGTATGAGCGTATATGTGTACACATTCTATCTTATTCATCACATGCCTGTAACTTTTTTTAGTCTGATTATAAATAACAACTAACGCTTGGTTATATCGAGTTGGCTCACATTCCTTCTCTATTTCGTATCATTTCGCTTTGCTTCGTTTCCTTAATCGTCTGTCCAGATCAATATGTACAAAATATACATATTCAAGCATCCATTATCGTATTTAGTTTATTTAATTCCGTTATTCATCAATGCAAGTTAAGTCGACGATTACATACGAGGATAGCCGACATGAATATTTCAATAACAATCAATCATACGATCTAAATAGAATCAGATTCATGGTCACAAAACCTTTCACGATAACATACTATCAACACATTCGTCTATAATTTTTGTGTAGATCAGACTGTCATTGGTATGGATTAATTGAGAATCTCAACAGTTGAAATCATGAGTCAATTGAAGCTAGACCACTATGGAAAACCTGGACGGCCATTTTGTCCTAGTATGAGACTCCTCAGTAGTGAGCATCCACGATCCCGCCACCCCGAGAGATTCGAATCCAGGACCGTTCAATGCTTCTATCAACTTCAATTGACTCATGATTTCAACGATTGAAATTACTAAGATCTCCACAATAACCCCTTTCTAATCATTAGGAATCATCAAATATCAACATTATATAAGATCATGTTATATAATTGATTGTATTGAATCGATCAACCATTGGATTATTGAATTAAATTCAATAAAAACCTATTCAAGGTTTAACTAGGAAAAATGACATTTTAAACCGTTTCTTTCTTTTTCTTTTCTAAATTAAACAACAAAAAGAAAATAGATGGATAATGACTAGCAGTGGAATATCCAGGTACATGTATATATGCCAATAAGAGATGGATCAATTCCAGTCCTAACACAACAATGGGAAGATACAAACAAACAGTACCAAGCGTGTTTGTTTTTTTTTTTTCATTTATTAAAACTTCATTTTTCTTTTAAAAAATAACAATCATTTTGTCTTACCAATATATAGAAGAATGTTATAGATTTTTTCGAGTGAAATGGGATAAGAGATGAAGAATTTAGGTATCACTATGGTTTATTCTTTTGATATTTTGAATTGAAGAATATCAATCCAGTCATCCACGATGGTGAAACTCTTGAAGAGGTAGAATCCTGCATATATCTGCGTACCATCATAGATGAACGTGGAGGATCTGATAAAGACGTAAAGGTTAGGACTGACAAAACAAGGACAGTATTCTTACAATTAAAAAATATATGGGACTCGAAACAACTGTCAGTTAGACAGCATCATAATTAGAATCTTCAATACGAACGTCAACATAGTCCTACTGTATGGAGCTTAAACTTCGAGAATTACTACAACTATCATCACAACAGTACAAGCATTTACAAACAGTTATCTATGCAAGATACTCAATATCCATTGACCGGATATCATCAACAACGACATACTATGGGTGAGAACAAACCAACTTCCATCAGAATAGGAAATTAGAGAAAAGACGTTGAAATTTGATAGACTATACATTTCAGAAATCATCAAACTGCATTAACTTGAAATCCTGAAGGGAAATGCAAAAGAGGAAGGCCAAAGAAAAAATTGTGTCGGGAATTGGAAGCAGACATTGAAAGGATGAATATCAAGTGGAATCAACTAGAAAGGATTGTCCAGGTCAGAGTTGTATAGAGAATTGTGATGGTTAGCCAATGCTCCTCCACGAGGTATAGCTAGCGTAAATCAAAAAATCAATGAAGTTTCCCTTTTACTAGCCTTAGACCATTACGTAACTTAAAATTCTGATCGGCTTTTAGTATTGCTGTTAATGATTCGATAATTCTCTACGTTCATTATAGAACATTGAATGTTCAATAGTACTGCTCCAGTGAATGGTATTGTTGTGAAGTAAGTTTTTTTTTTGCTGAAACGTCCTCATTTTGTTTAATGATTCAATTAGTTCATTTAAATTGTACTCATTCGAATTACGGAGCCTCAATTGAGTCTCGTATCCGTATTGTTCGTCACTGCTTTCCCGTACCGGAAATGGGTAATTTTCGCGCCTGCTGCTGTCTTTGGATGTGTTAGCCATTTCTCAAGTTCCCTCTACGAAATCGAACCCTGATTTCCCGTTACCAGTTATCGTCATTGTAGGCAAATCACCTACCAACAAATTGATAGGTCAGACATTTGAAAGACAGAAGGCCAGGCGCTATTAGTAAAGTTATCCAAAGTCATCACAGAATGTAACAGGCACAGCCGATTGTTTCTGTTCTAATAAATGCACCCGTTCCCTTGCGGGTCAGGGATTCAAGGCATGTATTAGCTCTAGAATTACTACAGTTATCTATGTAGCATTTACGATCTAAGGAACCATAGCTGATTTAATGAGCCATTCGCGGTTTCACCGTTTTAAGGTATGTACTGAGACATGAATGGCTTAATCTCTGAGACAAGCATATGACTACTGGCAGGAACAACCAGTTTACTCACAGTTATATAATATACTCTTGTGAGCCAGGGTAATTTTACATTGGATTTCAGGAGAACCAGACACCATCCAGACTTTCATGTGACAACCCAAACAATACATCTCAGCCCCGTTTAACAGGGAAACCAGACACCATATAGGCTTTAACGCTACAATCTGAATTGTACAGCTCAATCCTGTGGCGAAACCATAGAGGTACCAAACACCCTGGCGGACCATTCGAAGAATTCATATACCCATTCGCATCAAATGTATAGTTATTCCGATCAATAATCGGAATGAAAGGATCAAGAAAATTTTGTTACTTGAAATGTGTGCTGATGAATTTGTCTAGAAGAACAATGAAATTTTCATGATAAAGCTATTCAGCTCAAATTATATATCATCTGATATATGGGTCAGTATGATTATGATTGATTGTTTGCTTAGTCATTTTTATAAATAGTCTGACATGCGTTAGTCAAGTTATATTATTCTCCTATCCTATTCAATGTCAAACATTATTTCTGTAAGCTGAAAGAAAAGTTTCTTGGTGTTTCTTTTACTTGTATCTTCCTATTGTTATTTAGGACTGGAATTGATCAGTTTCATATTGGTATATGTGCATCCTGTACGGATTGCCTTGATATAGCCTAGATGGATAGTGGCTAGCAATGAAATCAACATCACCTATGAGATGCAGGTACATCCCACTGACGAGTCCCAAATAGGACGAAACGCACATCCTGAATTCCACTGCTAGCCACTATCCATCTTTGCTTAAAAACAGACTATTTTTTTTAAAAAAAAAATAGTTTAATAACAAAATTAATTGAATATTTATTCATCAAGGTCAAGGTTAACACAACTTGTTTATTCTTTTGAATTGATTAGCCCATGTTTTGACTGGATAAACAATGAAATAACATTTACAATCATAATAGTCGTAACTTCAGTAAGATCAGTCAAGAACATGACTATTCAATGACGGTATTCGTCAGTTATATTAGTGTTGAAAATCAGTAAATATTAGACGAATGTTTCGTTCTTGTATGAGACTTGTCAATATATGCACCTACTACCCTAATGTGGATCAAACATGCAGCCACTGGGTAAGTATTCAATTGGAAATATGGTACCTCTGGATACAAATCAAGTGGGTTAGAATGCTGCAAGCGGGATCGTGGATGCGCACTGCTGAGGAGTCCCACAACAGGGCAAAATGGCCGTCCAGTGTTTCCAGGTTTTCTAGACTGGTCTAACATTAATCGGTTCATGATCACAATCTAAAACAAATCAAATGGTCTAATACTGATGTGAAGCTAGAATTAAAACAAAATTTATACGGATACCTTATGATTGCCGTCAATTATATATCACGGTAGTCTTGGTTATCCACTAGATATTTGAGGAAATGCCATATTATGAACCAAAACATTTATGTGAAAGTGATTCTACCCATATTATAAAAACTGACAATTAATGAATACTCGATTGTTTTATTAAATATGGAGTTATGTATAATTTCAACCGTTAGTCTTTGCATGATTTCCGTCAAACAAGGTATTAGTGTTGGGACAGCCCCCGATGTGCTCAAGGAAAGCTCTAAGAAGCTCAAAAATAGCAGAAGACATTTCATTCAATCATCTTTTGAAAAAAACATTGCATAATCTTGACGTGTAGCTTCCTGATTGCGTAAATGCTAAAAACCATTGCATGTGGATTGGATGACTGTAACGTGGATTTCGTTTTCACTAAAAACAATAAATACCTATCGACCAACTTGCAATGTGGTCACCAGTTTAAGTGACACGATATTGCGTGCATTATGTTGAGATAAGATGGTGGTTAGAGGTAGACAACAGGACACGCCGTCAGTAACATGTACCTGTAGTCTTGAGGGAACTGGTGCTCCCTGACGGATTCGATCCCGTGTCACCCAGCTTCATAGTCAGCAACGCTACAACTGAGCTATCCGGACCGAAACTGACTTCCGGTAGGATTGAGATGTAATCACAATTGATTGATCACTAGGTGTTGATTAATGTCATGTATGTCAAGTCTTTCTTAGTGCAGATCGAGAACTATAGATCAAAATTAACAGTCTACTTAAATGGTGGCCTGCTTCAATATCTGGGCTACTTGTCCCTGTCATCTAGATATTTCAACAAGTTATTTGTTTCCTTGTTTCTTTCAACAGATCATCATGTGAATTAATTGCATAACCTATTCAGGTGCGCTTCTGAAAAGTGTACAGCCTTTCGTTGTACAAGTTACATAAAAGCCCAATTAGAGATATGATGTTTGTTGGAAATATGCAGCGACAAGAATGAATATTATTCAGATATACATGGACGGTGGCGCAACTTCGTAGATTGGTTGAAGTGATACATTAACATCGTTATATGCCTATCAGTTTAGTGGTTTAGAGAATAAGCACACACGAGGTGAGACTGATAGGTCCTGGATTCGAATCTCACGAGACAGGATCGTAAATGTACACTGCTGAGAAGTCTCATACTAGGATGGAACGGCCTTCCAATACTTCCAGGTTTTCCAAGATGATCTACCTTCAATAGACTTATAAATTCAACTATTAAAATGACTATAATATCCACAAAACACCTCTTTGAATTAAATTAACTTAGAAATAACCTATTAAAGTAATCAACATTTTAATGACCTATAATGTTGATTGAATTCACATGTTAACACATTTGACCTGATATGTAATGAACAATATACTAATCTTTATATAACATAGACAAGTTGAATAGATGGAAAATATATATAGAATCTATTGACTTATTTCAATGAAATACACAAAACCAATTAGAAAGACTATTCATTCATAGTTTGAAAGAGATTACTAGTTTAATGTTAATTACACTACCAGTATTGATAATCATTTATATAACTATGAATGTGTACATTTATTGTTGGCAATATCATAGATTGATGTAAAGTTAAGTTTTAACACTAGTAGATCCTAACTCATCGTTCTAAAGGTTAAGTGTTTGCGTACGAAACCTGTGGCTCTGAGTTCGAGTCTCATGTACAGGATTGTGAATATGCACTTTTAAAGAGTCCTATAGTGGAATGAATCAGCTGTACAATGTCTTCAGATTATCACTTGTGATCTAGTATAGATTGATTCATGAATTTAGCCCTCCACAAATCCTCTATAATAATAATAATAATCGTATTTTAACTTGAATCGACTTAATAAAATTGGTCCAACATAATCCATTACGTGGTGTGGTCCAGTGATATCCGTGCAGCTCCGTGTACGCGTTTTTTGGGGAATACTATGCTGCATATAACCAATTTATTGAATGCACATATGTTTGCAGATCTCTCCCCATTTCCGTTTCTCTCTCACAGTCAGTCCATGTCGTCCCATGATATCTTTATATGTGGTGTTGTTCATCCCAACTTTGACGTTTAGACCTTCCATCAGGGTTGTCAGATTCTTTCCTGGGCACTTCTCTACAATATATTGCGGCCTCCCATAAAACAGGTCTTTAATGTTGTCATTTCTATCATTGTTAGGTACACAGCACTGTGTAATATTCATTATGACCCCCTCCTTCTTTATTTCGAAGGGTGTTTTGACGATTTTGGATCGATAAGATTCTCATCCTATAAGTGTTTTTTTGTGGTTCTTCAGACAACGTCAGAGGAAATGCTTGAGTGTGTGAAGCATTCTCTTCTTCGTAACCAGAGTACAGCAGCAACTTTGCCGAATCTAAACTTTCCTATTTAACTTGTGTCAAATGGGTTTCAATAATTTTGAACACCGTCAAGTTGTATCTCCTCATTTCTGTAACTATTTGACTGGTCCTCCCAGTTTCCTATATTGTCCAAACATTTCATGTACTTATGTTAGAAGAAGCATCGGTCTTGTGGCTTCCGAATTCGGTTTTCACTATGAGGCGTGATAATTCTTCTGTATGAAGATCGTTCAAATAAGATGGAAAAGTTTAAATTGTTTATTCTGGTTAATGTTATTTTCACATGATTGTTTCCCACGGAATGGGATTGTTGATTCCATACCGTACCATCCTCCTTTATTCAAACTTGAGACCGGCAGTAATCACAGAAAAGTTAAAGAGCAGAGTAGTTACTTCTACATAGTTCGACATAGAATATATATGTATGTTCATGTCTTAAACATCAATGTCTCTCTCTATATATATCTATCTCTATCTCTCTCAAACAATTCTGAATGCTTTATCAACCTTAAATATTGTAGACAATAAATGTCCAAGAAATTCATATTCTAATTCATATTCATACACATAAGTGATGAGCACACATAGATAATGTATAATGTGTAAACAGTTTTTAATTAACACATAATAGAATGAATAATGAGAGGAGGATCTCTTCATTTGACATTTTGTTTGATATATTGACCGGAACAAATGATCAAAATGTATTCATTATAAAATCTATGGTTCATTGACTTCATATTTATAGTTTGAAACATGAATACACACATGTAAAGTTAATGTAAGAAGTTGACTAGAATTGGTCACATTTAAGTCACCATTATATCTTATTCACTGATGAATGATAATATTGAAACTATTATAATAAACTATTCTCATCATCATTGCTATCATAAAGCATTAATTAGAAAATAACCAAACATAGTGAGATTAGATGGTGATTGGAGGTAGTCGACAGGAAACCCTGGAACCGGGTTTCGTGCTACTTGGCACTCGTCAGCAAGGTGTACCTGTAATCTTTGAGGGAACTGGTGCTCCCTGACGGATTCAATCCCGTGTCACCCAGCTTCACAGTCAGAGATGTTACCACTGAGCTATCCGGGCCGCGACCGACCTCTTGTAGGACTGAGATGTAATCACAATTGATTGATCACTGGGTAGTGATCAATGTTATGCGTATCTAGTCCTTATTATTAGTGCAGATCGAATGCATGACATTGGTCACCACCCAGTGATCAATCAATTGTGATTACATCTCAGTCCTACAGGAGGTTGGTCGCGGCCCGGATAGCTCAGTGGTAACATCTCTAACTGTGAAGCTGGGTGACACGGGATCGAATCCGCCAGGGAGCACCAGTTCCCTCAAAGATTACAGGTACACCTTGCTGATGAGTGCCAAGTAGCACGAAACCCGGGTCCAGGGTTTCCTGTCGACTACCTCCAATCACCATCTAATCTCACAATAGTGCCCGCAGTGTCGAGTCACCTAGACTGGTGGCCACATTGCAACATGGTCGATAGCATTCGATCTGCACTAATAATAAGGACTAGACAAGCATGACATTGGTCACCATCCAGTGATCAATCAATTGTAACCAAACATAGTATTCTTCAAGGTTTTGGTAAAACGTTGTGACTTTTGAATAGGCCATTATTGAAGAGAGAGTTTGGAATAGTAAATTAATGGTGATGCTTGATGAATATTACTTATTTACTTACGCCTGTTACTCCTCGTGAAAGAGCATAGGTCGCTCAACAGCATTCTCCATCCAATTATGTCCTGGACAATCCTTTCCAACTCTTCCCAGTTCTTATTCATCCTTTTCATATCTGATTCTATTTCCCGACTTAATGTTTTCTTTGGAGTTCATCTTTTCCCCTTTCCTTCAGGATTCCAAATTAGGGCTCGCCTCGTGATGCAGTTTGATGATTTGCGTAATGTATGTGCTATTCATTTTCATCGTCTTTTCCTAATTTCCTCTTCAGATGGAAGCTGGTTTGTTTTCTCCCACAAAAGGTTGTTGCTGATGGTATCCGGCCAATGGATGTTGAGTATATTGCGTAGACAGCTATTTATAAATACTTGTACGTTCTTGATGATGGTTGTTGTAGTTCTCCAAGTTTCAGCTCCGTACAGTAGAACTGCCTTGAAGTTCATATTGAGGTTTGTGACTTTCATATTGGTTGAAAGTTGTTTTGCGTTTCATATGTTCTTCAATTGTAGGAAAGTGGTCATTGCTTTGCCGATCCTCGCGTTTACTTCTGCATTTGATCCTCCTTGTTCATCGATGATGCTTCACAGGCATGTGAAGGATTCTACATCTTCCAGAGTTTCACCATCAAGAGTGATTGGATTGCTGTTCTCCGTGTTATGTGTCATACTTAACATTTTTTAACCCAATTCATCTAATCCAAATGAATACAGTTATGTTGAGAGATTAAATATAAAGATCTCAATTATGAACTGATATCAGTTAGAGAACTTTATTTTTGAATAATTGTTGCTTTCTGATGCGTAACTTTTCAGAAGGTCATATGCTTGCACTCATATACATAAATGAACATCATTACTTCAAGTCTTGTAAGCAGATGAACAGGAATATAATAGGCACCATCTTCTAATATATGTTATTTGTATTTCTTTAAAGCCGGCCTGTGTGGATGACACATGCTTCCCCCACCGTTTCTGCTACCTTGACGTGGTGGTCAGGCTTACCTGTTGCGATGAACCAATCGAGCTATACGGGCTAGAACAATCGTTCGTCAATGTCCTACCATGACAGACAGGTCGGTTGAATAATGGTAAGACTAAAAGCAGTAAACCCAAGGTTCTATGGCATAGTCGTGCTACTGATTGTACAGAGGTGTGACGGCAGTAAGATGTTTCCTTCAGACAACCACCATAACAGCGATGCTGCATTCACATAACAAGGATGAGGTTAGGAAATGTCGACCCTGAAAATGCACATCTCGCTTTATCCCACAGATATCCGTCTCCGGCGGTAAGGTCTAAACATGTATGGAGCTAACACGAAAATCACTCACAAAAGTGTCATGTGTGACAGACCTTAAGCAGTTGTCCCTTGGGCACTGTGGTCACGCTCTCAGGTCACTAAGACCACCCTTAATCCAATTTCCTTTTCAGACATCTCCAGAAGGATCCTTCCACGGTGTGGGAAACTGGGAACCGATACCTCTAACGGCACTCGAGATCACTGAGACATGCTTCAGTCTGAAAATGTTTATTCACTTGCTTTGTCTGAAATAATTAACCTAGACAAAAACCAGGCACCCTGTTAGAGGGAGGAGTTACCCGAGCCAACATAGACTTACAGATATACAATGACTGGTCCGATACCATGAAGCTTTTGTACTTTTGTGAAGCAAAATAAATGAATGTAGTCAAAGAAAAGGCGGTTGTTATATATGTACCTGTTCCACAACTACAGAGATATCAGATTATATAAAACAGACTTGTAGGTGGATTCGAGAAAATGCTACGTGGTCCTCGTGTTATAATTGTTAGAATATTTTGTACTCAGGTGTGTTTAACAACTTTATTGGATTAAGTTAATATAGATTTTATGTCTCGTTCAAGACACTTCCATTAGTTGACTGAACTGTCACATAAACCTTGAATAGAACAAAGAAATACATCAGTAACATGATTTCTTTAAACAGCTAAAGAGTTCCTTACTAGGACATAATTTTATGATTTTACAAATGGTTATAAAAAATAATGTTCAATGATTAGCTAATTGACTTGAAGAAGATGGATATGATAATGTAATAAACAAAGTAGTTATCCGCAAAATGTATAGTGGCTATCAGTGGAACTCAAAACGCGCGTTTAGTCCTATGTAGGACTTGTCAGATGGATGTATCTGCATCCCAGAGTTGATATTTATTGTGGGACTCGAACCTAGTACCGTTCGCTTCAAACACCATCACATTATTCACTTAGCTACTGAGACCTGAGATGCTGGTACATCCGGCTAACGAGTTCCAAATAGGATGAGACGAGAGTACTAGGTTCCATTGCTAGCTACCATCCATTTTTGCTTATACTGCTTGTAACTTAAGGCAATATTGAGGCAATCCACGGAGTACGCGCATATACCAATAAGAGACTGATCAATCGTAGCCCTAAATAACAATGTGAAGATTGAAGTCAACAATACCAAATGAAGCAAAGTAGTTATTTGTAAGAATTTGAAAACATGTAGCTACGATGTTGTCAGATTATGTATGATGTGATAAGAGAGCTTACCACATATTTTGACAAGAGGTTAATTCAATGCTAATACATGAGATTCAAGTAATGACTACTGAAATTATGTAAGAATCGAAAACGTAGAAGAAAGTAGAAACTGTTTTACAAAAGAATAAGGTGAAGCAAAGTTTAGTAGTTGTTCAGTTAGGCTGACTGGTGTTCAGGGATTGTGCACTCTATGTGACTGGCTCTGCAAGATTAATCGAATTGGTAAATGCACATGAATGTGGAGAATTGTGACAGTCTGTCTTTGTTAGTGTTTTTCAGTACTAAATGGTTTGAATAATTTTTTTTCTGGTTAGCGTTTTTTAGCGAGTTAGTTTTCTACGGGATGGAGTCGCTAATCTCATACCCATCCCTCCTCCTTTATCCGGGCTTGAGACCGATAGTAACCCCAGAAGGGTTGCATGCGGAGCTAGTATTTTTCAATGGCACATAATTAAAAAAATAATATTTAGTTTGTCTGCGGTAAAAGATCAATTCTATGAAAGGCTGCAATCAATCATAGAGAAGTGCCCAAGAAAGGACCTCACTATTCTGATGGGAGATCTAAACGCCAAAGTCGGAATGGAAAACACCGGATATGAAGACATCATGGGACAGCATGGACTGGGAGAGAGAAACGAAAACGGGAAAGATTTGCAAATCTGTGTGCATTCAATAAATTGGTCATAGGCGGTACAACATTTCCACACAAACGTATACACAAAGCTACGTGGATCTCACCGGACCACACCACAGAGAACCAGATAGATCACATTTGCATCAATAAAAAGTTCCGAAGGACAATGGGAGATGTGAAAACCAGGAGAGGAGCGGACATAGCTTCAGATCATCACCTGGTTGTGGCCAAATTGAAACTGAAGCTAAAGAAGAACTGGACAACTGGACAAACAGCACCACAAAGGTTCAATACAGCCTTCCTGACAAACTCAATGAATTCAAGGTAGCTCTCAACAACAGGTTCCAAGCCTTACAGGATCTACTGAAGGAAGAAGAAACTACTATGGAGGATAGCTGGAAAGGTATCAAAGAAACATTAACTTCAACGTGTCAAGAGGTTCTGAGCCCCAAGAAGCATCATCACAAGGAATGGATCTCTACAGAAACACTGGACAGGATCAAAGAAAGAAAGAACAAGAAGACAGCAATTAACAACAGTCGAACAAGAGCAGAGAAAGTCCAAGCACAAGCAGAGTACATAGAAGCAAACAAGAAAGTGAAGAAGAGCATTAGAGCTGATAAGCAAAAATACGTGGAAGAACTTGCAACGACGGCGGAAAAAGCTGCAAGAGAAGGGAATATGAGACAGCTTTACGATACGACGAAGAAGCTTGCAGGGAAATACAGTAAACCAGAGAGACCAGTCAAAGACAAAGAAGGAAGACCAATCACTGAGATTCAACAACAGCGCAACAGATGGGCAGAGTACTTCGAGGAACTCCTGAACAGGCCGGCTCCAATAAAATCCACCGGACATCGAAGCAACACACACAGATCTTCCTATAAATGTCAATCCACCAACGACCAAAGAAATCAGAATGGCCATCAGACAAATCAAGAGCGGGAAAGCAGCAGGATCCGACAATATACCAGCTGAAGCACTGAAGTCAGACGTCAAAGTAACTACAAGCATGCTTCATCTTCTATTCAAGAGGATTTGGGAGGAGGAACAAGTGCCGATGGATTGGAAAGAAGGACACCTCATCAAGATTCCAAAGAAAGGAGATCTGAGTAAGTGTGAAAACTACAGAGGCATTACACTACTGTCAATACCGGGTAAAGTCTTCAACAGAGTGTTACTGAACAGGATGAAAGACGCAGTTGACGCTCGACTTCGAGATCAACAAGCTGGATTCCGTAAGGACCGGTCGTGCACAGACCAGATTGCGGCACTACGGATCATCGTCGAACAATCAATTGAGTGGAACTCGTCACTCTACATCAACTTCATTGATTATGAGAAGGCATTTGACAGTGTAGATAGGAGGACGTCATGGAAACTTCTTCGACACTACGGAGTTCCTGAGAAGATTGTCAACATTATCCGGAACTCATACGATGGACTACAGTGCAAAGTAGTGCATGGAGGACATCTGACAGAGGCATTCCAAGTAAGGACCGGAGTAAGACAAGGCTGTCTACTCTCTCCCTTCCTGTTTCTTCTAGTGGTCGACTGGATTATGAAGACCTCGACATCTGAGGGAAACTACGGCATACGATGGACAGCTCAGAACCAATTAGACGACTTGGACTTCGCAGATGACCAAGCCCTCCTATCACATACACACGAACAAATGCGGATAAAGACAGCCAGCATAGCAGCAGTCTCTGCATCAGTAGGCCTCAACATACACAAAGGGAAAACCAACGTCCTCAAACACAACACGGAGAACAGCAATCCAATCACTCTTGATGGCGAAACTCTGGAAGACGTGGAATCCTTCACATACCTGGGAAGCATCGTCGATAAACAAGGAGGTTCAGATGCAGACGTCAAGGCGAGGATTGGCAAAGCTAGAGCGGCATTCCTTCAACTGAAGAACATATGGAACTCAAAACAACTTTCAACCAATATCAAAGTCAGAATCTTCAATACGAACGTCAAGGCAGTTCTACTGTACGGAGCTGAAACTTGGAGAACTACAACAACCACCATCAAGAAGGTACAGGTATTTATTAATAGCTGTCTAGGCATGATACTCAACATCCATTGGCCGGATACCCTTAGCAACAGCCTTTTGTGAGAGAGAACAAACCAGCTTCCAGCTAAAGAGGAAATTAGTAAAAGACGATGGAAATGGATAGGACATACATTGAGGAAATCATCAAACTGCATTACGAGACAAGCGCTAACTTGGAATCCTGAAGGTAAGCGGAAAAGAGGAAGGCCAAAGAACACATTAAGTCGGGAAATAGAAGCAGATATGGAAAAGATGAATAAGAACTGGAAAGAGCTTGAAAGGATTGCCCAGGACAGGGTTGGATGGAGAATGCTGGTGAGCGGCCTATGCTCCTTCACGAGGAGTAACAGGCGTAAGTAAGTAAGTAAGTTGTCTGCGGTAACTATTGACAGTGGCGCTATTTTGTGAATTGATTGAAGTTAAACATTAACACTGTCGGATGCCGGCTCAGTGATCTAGAGGTTAAGCGTTCATGTGGAAGTCCGAAAATCCTGGGTTTGAGCCGTGTATACGGGATTGTGAATACGCATTTCTGAGGAGTCCCATACTAGGATGAAACGATTATCCACGATAACTAATCATGAATATATTAGTTTATAACTAGACAGATATAGACCAATTACAATTATTACACTTAAATTGAAAGATAAACAGACACTTTCAACGGTTCAATGAACTTTATATTTCATAGAAAATCCACATAATTTGTCTAAATTTGATTTGAATTAAGTTTTACTATGTATGGAACAACATATGTTCCATTGAATAAGTCAATTAAAAGAATCATAAGAAGAAGACGAAGAATAGTAACTTTAGTTTTATGGGGAGATTACATAATTTAGGGTAATACAGATGGTTTATATCTTATTCGTGCATTAATAGTTATGTAATAGTAATTATTAGTTATCTGAAGTTGATTATTAATATTATTATTATTATTATTATTATTATTATTATTATTAATTAAATGTTTTACTACTGAAATGTTAATAATAATAGAATGATTGCAGCTCATTAATTAGAATTCATAAGGATATATGAAAGTGTGTCTATAGTGTAAATGTTTTACATAATCACTGATGTAAAGTCATTGAGTCAATTGAAGCTCGAGCACCATGGAAAATTTGAAAACACTGGACAACTGTTTCGCCTTAGTCTGGGATACCATAGAAGTGTATATTCACGATCCCGCCTCGTGAGAACTGAACACAGGACCTATCAATCTCCGGCATGAACGCTTAACTTCTAGACTCTGGATCCAGTATCCATTGGTGTTATTGTCTAATTTCAACTAATTCACGAAATTGAGTGATATGTCCACCATTGTTATCAGTGAGTTACTATCTCACAACAGACCTGGTTGAACTTCATTGGTCATTGCTTCTCATTAGAACTCCATGAAATACCTCTTGAAGCCAGTCACTAGTGATTATATGTTGATTAATATCACAAGAAGTTTTGTGGATATTATAGTAATTTCATTTGTTGAGATTATTACTGTTTAATGCCAGCTCAGTGGTTTTAAAGGTTAAGCACTCGCCAGCGAGACTGATAGATTCTAGGTTCGAATCTCGCCGGGAGCGGATTCATGGATACACACTGCTGAGTAGTCCCATACTATTAAGAAACGGTTGTCCAGTGCTTCCAGGTTTTCCATGGTGTTCTAGCTTCAACTGACTCATGATTTCAACTATTGTCCACAAAACCACTTCTGAAATATTTTAAAATTCAATCAAATGTTTCTTCTACTGTCATTAAGAATTTTCTATGAAACTTCCCTAACTGGTTAACTTCATCAGTTATTATTATTATTATTATTAAATGATTTATGTATGTGAAGTAATTCTACTTCAACACGTTTACATATAGATACAAACATAGAGATACTAACTGTATGAATGAGAGTGAGAGTGAGGTGTGTGTGTGTGAGTGAGTGAGTGAGTGAGTGAGTGAGTATTGAAGTATGAAAATGAAGCATCATTCTTTTTTTGATTTAACAAGGGAATATATTGTTATACAAAAAGATAGACATTTTCTACTATTGAACCATGATTTGAATGCCTATTTGTTCAACAACCTCATGCAGTTTTATGTACGCAAGGGATAATGAACATTATTATTATTATTATTATATTATTATTATTATTATTATTATTATTATTATTATTATTAGTAGTAGTAGTAGTAGTAGTAGTAGTAGTAGTAGTAGTAGTAGTAGTACTACTACTACTACTACTACTACTACTACTACTACTACTACTACTACTACTACTACTACTACTACTACTACTACTACTACTACTACTACTTAGATAATGTAGTCCAATTAAATAATATTTGAAGTGTATACACATGCCCTATGTATGTGTACATTTGTATGTATCATCATCTAATCATCAATTGTGAATAAATGAAAAGATGTTTTATTACTAATAATATACCAACCATATTATCACCAAGGTGATCATGATGATGATGATGATGAGCCTGAACCTGATTTGACCTTTAGGTTACTTCCTTCTTCTTTTTTTTTTGGTTATTTAGTTGTATGAATCATGGAAACTGTAAACATATACATAGATATGTTATATCTATCTAAAGCGTGAAATGATAAATGAATTAGATTTATGTTTATTCTTATGATTAAATATTACATTATGTTTTGATTGTATTCCTCAATTGAATGAAAATTAATCATTTCATATATGCTATAATGATTAGATTGAATCACTGGTTAGTCATCATCAACAATATACACTATAAGTTGATGTAGATATTCAATATTGTTCCCCTTTAAATTCACACTTGGTGTTATTTATTTGTATCTTCTGATTGTTGTTGGACCTCCCCACCCCGAATCCTTTGTTTATGATCGAGAGTGGGGAGAGTCAGCTCTCTCTCTCTCTCTCTCTCGAAATGCTCGCATATGGCTACGTGCAAATAATTCCTGACAGGGGAGTCCTATTCATTGCCTTCTCATGGAGGCAGTGTTGTTTACGAAATTAAGAGGATGTAAAGTGAATATCCGGCGCTTTAATCGAATAGATAGATATGGAGGATGCACATAGGGAAGTTGGAAAACCCTCATTCTAAACCAATGGTTCAAATGGGCTCCACGATCCTAAAGGAAGAAATGGCGTATAAACCTATTGTTGGTCATAGGCTAACATGGGATTGAATCTCCTGACGTTGACCCACTGCGTTGTGGATCAGACCTTTATGTCGAAGGCTCCGGATGTGGCTACTTAAGAAAACCATCTGTTTCGGTTTGAGCACCCGGACAGTATCCTAGCCCTCAAACAAGATGAATGATTTATGTACCGATGTTTATGTGTTTAAACAAATAATTGAATAAATGTTTAGAACTGCAATTGATCAGTCTCTTACTGGCATATGTACATCCTGGGCTTTAAGTCACAAGCTTGATAAGCAAGGATGGATAGTGCCTAGCAGTGTAATCCAGGACACGCTGGTCGTCCTATTTTGGACTTGTCAGCTGGATGTATCTGCATCTCATACTTGATGTTCACCACGGGACTCGAATCCAGTACCGTTCGCATCAAACGCTGTTTTGAAAATTGAAGAGATTATAACGAGAGATTACATTTTTTGATTTGATATTATTGAATGATAAATAAATCGATTGTAGAAATTAAAACTACCCAATCTGTAAACACTTGATATTCGCTTCCGAATCGCTTCTTGGATCTTCAGATTTTTCTCTACGCTTAAACCACATACGGCAGACAGAAGGCATGATTTATAAATGTTCAAGGAACTAGAGTATTTATAAGGTTTCTGGTAGGTTCTGACTTCTGGAAACTTCTGGATTCAAATTCAATTTGAAAAATTCCCATATTGTAATTTAGAACAACATAGATATATAAGCGAACAATATTGTTTTTATGATTAGATCTTCATCACGCTACACTCAAATATACAGTAATGTTGAAAAGAACAACAACAAAGATTCTAGCAGTAATGTATTTATATATGGATATACGAAATGAATTACACCAATGAAAGCAGTTTATGAGTCAATGATGATAACACTGGAATAGATTACATAACAAAGTGAAAAATTTCACTGGTTGAAATCATGAGTCAATTGAAGATAGAGCACCATGGAAAACCTAGAAGTACTAGACGGCCATTTCGTCCTAGTATGGGGCTCCTCAGCAGTGCGCATCAACGATCCCGCTCCCCGCAAGATTCAAACCCAGGACCTATCAGTCTCGCGCCAGGCGCTTAACCTTTAAACCACTGAGTCGGCATCCAACGGTGTTAATGTCTAACTTCAACCAATCCACGAAGTTGCGCCACCGTACACCATTGTCTTCAGTGAGTTACTATCTCACAACAGACCTGGTTGAACTCCACTGGTGACGGCTTCTCACTAGAACTAGAGTCTCATACTAGGACGAAACGTCCATCCAGTGCTTCCAGGTTTTTCATGGTGGTCTAGCTTTAAGTGACTCATGATTTTAACCAGTGATATTTCTAAAATCTCCACACAACCCTTTCTGATAAATTGAAAAGTACAAATTCGTAATGTGATGACGACAAGTGTACTAGTTGTGATAAGAATAATAAAGGTTTGAATCAATGTTACATAATAGGAAATAAGTCATTGATTAGAAAAATATGGACTCTGTAATAACATTCATTATAAGATTACGTAATAAGAGGGAAATGTTCAGATACCTGGACCATGAAGCGTATATTTGAGGAAAGAAAAGAGTGGGAAGAGGTGAAGAAACATAAACGAAGAAAGAGTATGGAAAATAACAATAATAAACAAAACCATCTATTAGGGTCAAAGGAAAGATATGGGTGTTACAAATTTCTTATGAACACAAAGACTTGGGTTGTTGGCTTGAATTCCTATAGCTTCTACTATGTGTAAGAGATGAAATCAAACACCATAAGGAAAACTAGTAGGAATACGATAACTAAGTTTAAATGACTTATTTCTGTCTATTACGCAAACGCTATCGATCAATCATGATAGGATAGAGCTACTTATTGTTTTGACGGTACCGTTTCCTAACCATAAAGGGAAGTGTTCACTAACTCATTGACTCAGTTGCCTGGTAGTGCTTCCAATATAGTATTTTCCACAGGAGAAGCTGAATTCGTAGATACACATGAAAGTGGTTCAACTAAGTAACTTATCTTTTAGTTGAGGAATCACCATAGATCAAATCGAATACGATAGACAGAAGTTGACTGCATTAAACGTTCTCTTCACCGTTATAGTCATTCTATCACGTTGTACATCACCAGCTGCATCTTCATGATTAGATTATGAATCTATTATGATTTGATTATTTAGTTAAAACATATTTAGAATGGGAAAATTTATTTCAATGATCATCCATTTGGGAAAGATGCATTCTGGATTATTTTGAGCAAGGAATTTATTTGAATGAAGATCTTCATCAACTAAGATGAAAAATGGAGACTAGTATTGAACTAATTTAGAAGAAAACTAGAGTTTAGAGATTAAGTGCTTGGGGGGGGTGGAGAATTTTACGTCCTGTGTTTCATCTCCAGACAGATCGTGAATACTCACTTCTGCACGCTTCCGTATTAAAACTAAACAGTTTTCCAATGATTCCTGTTATTCAGTAGTTGTCTGACTAAATTCAATTCTTATTATAAACTATAAAGTTCAACACTCACGAAGAACCATATATTCAGACTATCAATTATTCATCTGATCTGAATCTTAAAGTTCAGTCTACCTAGTTAGGATTCATGTGTTGAAGATATTACGTGATATGACTTAACAACTGGTCATTAATTCTATTTCATACACTGTTACTTCTACTACTTCTTTGTAACTTACTTACTTACTTACTTACGCCTGTTACTCCTCGTGAAGGAGCATAGGTCGCTCAACAGCATTCACCATCCAATTATGTCATGGACAATCCTTTCCAGCTCTTTCCAGTTCTTATTCATCCTTTCCATATCTGATTCTATTTCCCGACTTATTGTTTTCTTTGGAGTTCCTCTTTTCCTATTTCCTTCAGGATTCCAAATTAGGGCTCGCCCCGTGATGCAGTTTGATGATTTCCCAAAAGTATGTCACATCCATTTTCATCGTCTTTTCCTAATTTCCTCTTCAGCTGGAAGCTTCTTGATTCTTTCCCACAAAAAGCTGTTATTGATGGTATCTGGCCAATGGATGTTGAGTATCTTGTGTAGACAGCTACTTGTAACTTCTTGATGATGGTTGTTGTAGTTCTCCACGTTTTAGCTCTGTACAGTAGAACTGCCTTGACATTCGTATTGAAGATTTTGACTTTCATATTGGTTGAAAGTTGTTTTGAGTTCCATATGTTCTTCAATTGAAGGAATCCGTTCTTATTTGTAACCATCTTGTTAATTCTATCTAGTTTTGTGTTGACTATAAATATCAACTCTGAGGTACATGCATTTTTAGCAAGTCTTATGTTATTAAGACTGATTGATATCATTATATCTATTACATGTGACAGTAACAATCCAAGCATAAATTAATTGAACTGAGAATACTGATAAACAAGATTCTTGATTAGTCTAGTTAGCTAGATTAGAGTTAAGCCAGTAATTTATCAATAATCCACGGATTGGAAGATCGTTATATTCCAAAAACTTATCTAGGAGTTGAAGAGATATGAAGGTTTTTTAACTTCCAACTCATTGGTCGACAGATATATTTCTTATCCTCAATTTTAAACTTTCTGGATCCAGTATATTTAAGAAAGCAAATAATCTCATGGTCGATAATAATAGTAACCATGAATTTAGATTAAGTGATTATCTGTGATTCATAAACACTTACTTAGTTAAACCCATTTGCTGTAATGGGAGATAGATAATCCACCATGAATGTAAAATCAAATCTTCCTTGGACTCTACTACTTCAGTTTCCGTCAAGTTGCATTCATCATTTCGATGTCTTCCTCCCCCCAGTTCTTGGCTCCATATGTTGGAACTTGTCTTGAGATACAAATTGATGTTTCTACAAACTATACCTATCCCCCTTCTAGAGTCTTTTCCTAATTTCCTCATCCTGAATTTGATTCACTCTCTGCCATAACCGAATATTGGTGATAGTCTCTGGTCAATAGATTTGAATTGTTTTGTGTAGACGGTTGTAAATCATGAACATAAACACAGAACTTGACAAGTTCACCCATTGACAGACAGACATCAGTATGCTAACATACATCATGTATAAGAAATGAATTCATATTATTATAAGAATCAAGTGTTAATACTTACTTGTAGTACTCATTAATTACTCCTTCTCGTACGCCTCTATCGTTTCCTTCTAAGTATCATTTTACATTTCACTTTAGGCAAAGATGAAATATTTTCAATGGTATTGTTACTATGATTGTTCTCTCTATTACATAAGAAGATGATTTTCATGAATCCCGTTATAAGAATTTCATTTTTTTGAAATGTGAGAAGAGCCCTAATCAATAATCGAACAATATAAATATCCAAATATTGAACGTGTTCGACTTGATCCCATAGAAATTAGTATTAACGTTTCAAACTTAGAAACTGGGTGTTGCACGTTGAAATATACCAGAAAGAATTATAGCAACTCACGTTCAATTGAGTTTGCTCTCACCTAATTCGGTTAAGCCCTTTTATTAACTTATTAAACGGACGAAGTCACCTGCACTATAATAACTTATTGTATCCTTATTACTGTTGCGAATGTATGTACCATTATTATTGTTATCCTTGTATGAACGTGTATGCTCGGCAAGCCTTACTGCCTACGCATTTATTCACGCTACTAGCTTTACTATTAACCGCTTAATTGACTCGATGATTCATTCATTTCACTATGTATATAAATGTCCATGTTATTCATATTCATGACTCGCTCGCTCGTTCATTCACTCGCTCGATCGCTCGCTCTTGCCCTTGCTCTCTCTCGCTCGCTCGCTTGCCTGTTTGCCTTTCGGCACAACTATTTCATGCTTGCTTAACGCATCTGTAATTTTGGATATCTGTGTGTGGTCCCTTAATAAACGTAATTAACGCTTCGTATTCGCCTTCTGATTAATATACCGTTGGAGCATTATTTGGTGACGGTTACCGAGACGAACTGTATACGGAGTTTAAGGAATATATCGAACACCGACCACCACAGAATAGTCATCTTCATGATTGTAGGTACGCTTACCGATGATTGACAACTAATAAAAAATGTATATTTTCTTTCGACTATCTCTTACCAACTAACATCTAAATATAGTGTACACATAGTTAAATTTCTTAACTTGATGACCATATTGCAAACATGATTGATAGAATTCCTTCATAACGAATGTTTACAAGATATCTACGAATAGTTTTTAAATATACTGAAGTAATAGAATTCTTTTTGATAAATTATTAGTTCAGAAACTTCAATAGTAAATAATTAATGTCTTGTAGGTACTGAATAGTCCAATTCAGATGTCAAGGCGTGGATCGATAAAGCAAAATCAACATATCTACAACTGAAGAATATCTGGAACTCAAAGTAAATGTCCGTTAACCAATACTAAGGTCAGGATTTTCAATAAACATGTCAAGACAGTTCTACTATATGGAGTGGAAACTTGGAGAACTACGAAATCCATCATCCAGAAGATACAAGTGTTTATTAATAGTTGTCTACGCAAAATACTTCGGATCCGTTGGCCAAACAATATCATCAGCAACAACCTATTGTGGGAGTGAACAAACCAGATTCCAGTGAAGTAAGAAATCAGGAAGAAGCTCTGAAGGTGAAAAGGACGTACATTGAGAAAAGCACCAAACTGCGTCACAATGCGAGGCCTCACTTGGAATCCTGAAGGCCAAAAGAGAGGCGGAAGACCGAACAACACATTACGCCGGGAAATGGAGCTAGACATGGGAAGAATGACTAACAATTTGATCGAACTAGAAAAGAAGGCGGAGGACAGAGTGGGATGGAGAATGCTCGTCGGTGGCGTACGCTCCATTAGGAGTAACAGGCGTAATGAAGTAATTAAGGTACTGAATAGTAGTGAATTTCATTTATGGAAGTTACATGGTCAAGTACCTATCCTTTTTTAAATAAACCATAGTGTACAAAAGATACTTCATCGTTCTCTTATGTACTTAACTAAATAGACAAATTTATTGTTATTTATGGTAAACTATTGAATGGGCATATGTTATCAAGATGTACTATACCAAACAGTTTGATAGCAATGTAATTAGATTCCATATTCTTAAGCTTTCTTAGAAAGAATTATTTTAATGTCCGTTAGAATATTATGAATAAATGTGGTGAGTACTACTGATATCGACAGATATAACTAGTATGCATCATCCATCGAAAGTGAAATGGCTGGTGACAAAAGGTTAAGAAAATCGAAGGAAAGTGAGCGAAAACAGAAATTGATGGAAGTGAATGAACAATGGAGCACAAATTGACTTCAGGATCGTTAGGGAACAAATAGCGTATAAACTTACTGTTGGTCACTGTCTACCATGCGACTGTATATCCTGACGTTGCTCCACTGCGTTGTGAACCAGACCTTTAGGTCGAAGGCTCCGAGTGTAATCCCTTAAGAAGACCACCTGCTTCAGTCTGGGCACCCGGGTAGTATCACATTCTTGTCTAGCTCTAAATAATTCAATATCGTAATGAACTTTACTTATTATTAAGTGTTGTAAGGTGATTGATATGTTGCTTGAAGTATTAACTCTTATAAACAGAAATAGAGATGATCCATTCAATCAATAACGATACCGTGAACGATTCAAATGAATATATTTCTTAAAACTGTACTTGTATAATTCGGGAGATTCATTATAACGGATCAACAATATCTTGAAATTTACTACCACCTAAGAAAGTCAATGTGGTTGAAACAGTAACTTGAACTATTTTCATTGAAAGATCTCCGTTCTCTTCTATTTTTACTCTGCTTTCACATAATGATATATCAACCTGGAAATAATGACGGTTCATCGCTACAAAATGTAATACTTCACTGATCGATAGCTTTTAATAAATATTTTCACAGTTGAATTCACGAGTCGATCTAAACTAGACCGCCATTGAAAACATGGAAGCATTGAATAGCTAATTCATTCTAGTATAGTAATCCTCAGAAGTGTGCTTCCACAATCTTACACGTGAGATTCGAATCCAGGGACTTAGGTCTCGTTTATTGACTCTGTTTCATTTCAGTATGAGATTTTTCAGCAGAGCAATTCCAATGATCCCTCACATGAGACTTAAACCTAGGACAGTCATTCTCGTGCGTGAACGCCGAACCTCTAGATCACTTAACCGGCATTCAAAGATGTTATCATCTAATTCTAGTCAATCCATAATCCTATTCTACCATTTATCTATTGCCTGCGATACAATAGTCTCACACCTGACAGCGTTACGAACCCCCATTTCATTACAACTTTTAACCAAGACTCCAAGAGTTACATCTTGTAGCACACTATCAAGAAATTCTATACTAGAATAAAACAGTTGCTTCTAAATTTTCAATATTTATCTAACTTAAATCAAATTGTGAATTCAACTATGATTATACTAAAAATTTCCACAAATTCTCATATTGACAATCATAGAATAGATGATTTATGATAGTAATAAACTACAGAAACCGATTTAATAATAGTTTAGTAATCATAGTGAAACTCTAATGTAAATCACTTTAATATACAATGAAACATATTCTGTTTTCTATGATTTAAAATGTTGCTTATTATGAAATGAAAGATGATATGATATGTGGATTGATTGAAGTTAGACATTAACACCATAAGTAGATAGTTCATCATGTTTTTGTGTGTGTGGGTTGAAATACTGCCCGGGTGCCCAAACCAAAGCGGGTGGTAGTAGAGCATCGTGAGAAGATGCAGTCCTATGGTAGCCGGTGACCAAGAAATTGGTTCATACGCCATTTGTTCCTTCAGGATACTTGAGCCAGCCCATGTGCACCATTGGTTTTGGATCTGGTTAAAGCACCGGACATTCGCTTTTCGTCCTCTCATTTTCGTAAACAACACCCCCGCCACAAGAAGGCAGTGAGTAGGACTTCCCTGGCAGAGGCTGTATACGCGTGGCCGTGTGAGAGTATTTCGAGAGGGGGGAGAACTCACCCCACTCTCGGTCATACCAGGGCATTTGGGGGGCATTAACACTGATGGATGCCGGCTCAGTAGTCTAGTGGTTAAGCGATCGCGCGTGAGACTGATAGATCCTAGATTCGAATCATGCAAGGTAGGATCTTGGATGCGCACTGTTTAGGAGTCTCACAATAGGACGAAACGACCATCCAGTGCTTCCAAGTTTTCCATGGTGGTCTTTTTTCAAATGATTCATAAATTCAACTATTCAAGTGATATGATTTGTTATTTTTTCTCCTTCACACCAAAATAATAAAAGAGAGGGAGAAAAGAATCTTACAATTGATTGATCACTCGATGATGATCAATGTCATATGTGTCAGATACTTTTTAGTGAAGACCGAATCCCATCGAACAAGTTAAAATATGGTCATTAGTTTAGGTGACTCGACATTGCATAAATTATGTTGAGATAAGATGGTGGTTGAAGATAGTCAATAGGAAACCCTGTTTGATCTAGGTTTTATGCTATTCAGCACTCATCAGATAGATGTACCTGTAATCTTGAAGGAACTGATGCTCCCTGACGGATTTGATCCCGTTTCATCTAGCTTCACAATAAGAGATGTTATCACTAAGCTTTTCGGGACGCAACTGACCTCCTGTTGGCTGCGAATATTGTCTAAATAACGTTATTGGCTATTATACTAAAGTATAAGGGTTTATATCCCCATAGAAACAGAATTGTTTTCATGATTAATGATACAGATTGTTGATGAGTGGCAACAATCTCATTACTTATGATTACTTGATGTAGAAAATAGTATTTTCAATTATTCTATAAAATTATTTCATAAATTGTGTTCATCAATTAAACCCATATATACATTGCACGTAACTTGGTGTCCTACACAAATGTTACGGTCACATTATCCAATTGTACAACTATTGTGGTGTATACTACTTATATCAACATACATAAGTAGCATATATTACCAGTCGGAACTGGAAAAACTGGCAGCAAAAGCCTAATAAGATTAAGTTGAAGAGAACAAAAGAGAAAATAAAAAGGGATTAAGAACTAAAAAAATCATACAGGATATGAAGGACAAATGACAGAAGATTTGCAAATGAAGTAGTCGGTGTAAGGCTGTCATATTTTGTACTACAATAAATTGATTGTCCCCATCTTTGTTCTCAAATAGAATACCTGACATGCATTTACTTAAAGTAGATACTAATGGTTGTTGAATTGTATTTACTTACATAAAGGTTGTAAAATGCAGATGAATCATTGTGAATAACGGAAGATACTGCAGTTACTGTTTAGTATGTAAAAGAAATATAACTGATTAGAACAGAATGTTGGATAAAGAAATAATAATCATAGCAGCTTAATTAGCAGAAAACCTACGTAACTTTAAATAGGTAATAGATACAAAATATGGAAAACATATACAATTTTTTATCACTAGATAGTGACCAATGTTATATATCACTAGTTGAAATCATGAGTCAATTGAAGCTAGACCACCATGGAAAACCTGGAAGCACTAGATGGCTGTTGTGTCGTAGTATGGGACTACTCAGAGATGCGCATCCACGATCCTGCCCTTCGCCGTGAGATTCGAACCCAATACCTATTAGTCTCGTTCCAGGCGCTTAACCAACCAGTGGAATTTCTAAAAATATCCACAAAACCCCTTCTGACAGTGTTAATATGTCATGTACTTCTTAATGCTGATCAAATCCTATCAATTAAGTTGTATTATGGTCACAAGTTTAAGTGACTTGACATCATGTGCACTATGTTGAGATGTAAAGTGATAGTTGGAGGTAGTCAACAGGAAACCTTGGATCTGAGTTTCGTGAAGTTGAGTTCGAATCTTTCAGCGGATCAGCAAATTTATAAGACTACTGATGTTCTAATCATTTAAAAATTATAAGGTATGAATCAAGGATTTTATGTCATATAAAATCGAATCATTAATTTAATACTTGAGTTCATGAGTCAATTGAAGCTAGACCATTATGGGAAACCTGGAAGCACTGAATGGCTGTTTCATCCTAGTATGCGACTCCTCAGTAGTGCGCATCCACTATCCCGTTTGTGAGATTCGAACCCAAAAAGTCCCCCTTCTCATAAAAATTGTTAATGTTGAGATGACTGATATGAAGTGTTCACTTGAAACAGTTTATAGTTGAAATGAAATCGTGAGATAAATGATCAGAATGAATATAGTTAACATGGGGTGTGCGTATGAGAGAGAATAATGTAAATATAAATCGACAATTACGCATTATGTAGAATAATACGAATTAGGTAAGAATTAGCAGATAGGGGTGGATGTTGAATAAATTTTTCAGAACACGTTAGCAAGTGTAATAATAATAATAATAATAATAATAATGACAATGTTAGACATTGAAGTTGGACATTAACACCGTTGAATGCCGACCAGCTCAGTAGTCTAATGGTTAAGCGCTCACAAGCGAGACTGATAGGTCCTGGGTTGGAATCTTGCGGGGAGCAGGATCGTGGATGTGCACTTCTGAGGAGTCCCATACTAGGACGAAAAGGCTGTCCAGTGCTTCCATATTTTCCATGGTGATCTAGCTTCAATTGACTCATGATTTCAACTACTGAAATAATGACAATGATAAGATGTATGGATAAGATAAGTTTAGGAAATAAACATTATTCAAATTATGTGACCATACCATAAAATTGATCATTAACTAGTTGGGCCCGAAGTTAGCCAGGGAAAAAGAAGTGGTTGAATATATTTCTTTTGAATGTAATGCTCTGCCATCTTGATACGAATAGTAATTGCTTTACTCGTCTGTAGGATTCTCAGTCTGACGGAATTAGATAGACTGCTGTTAATATGATATATTATTGTGAAAGATTGCTCCATGTTGGCTGTATGTCCTATTTGAATTAAATGAACTAAAATGAAGCTGTTAACAATTTTAACTACATCTTTGCTGAACCACACTGAGAAGTGATCACAAGCTGGAACATACAAATTCCTAGAACATTTGTCAATATAATTTACTCCACAGGAACAATTGAACTCATAGATACAGAAAGAAATGGCTAGTCTAAGCAATTTATCTTTCAACCTCGGACTAATCACTGGATATGTGGAAAACATGAATTGTAGTTTACCTGCTTTAAAAGTTCTTCGAGTTGAACGGCGTGACTTCAGTTTTAACACTTCACAATGTCTGAAACCCGCTAACTAATGAAATATTAGTCAGGTATCATTGTGAATATACCATGTCTCTTATGTTCATTTCCTTCTGGGAAATAGCATATCTTTACTCTTTAAAATATTATGAATGCTTTGGATACAAATAGCTAACTGTAAAGAGCAATCTATGATGGAATTAAAGATAGTATTACAATCACAATTGATTGATCACCGGGTGGTGATCAATGTCATATGTGTCAAGTCCTTCTTAGTGCAGATCGTATGCTATCGACCGAGTTGTAGTATTATAGTCATTTTAAAGTTTTTTATAATTTAATAGTTACTATCAGTAAATAGAAAGCATTGAGTCTTTTATTGAATTGTGACATTTTCCTGAATAAAACTGTCTATCCTCAGAGATTCTTTCTTCTTTCAGCCTGTTACTCCTAATGAAGCATAGACCGCCAACCAGCATTCTCCAAACCCACTCTGTTCTCCGCCTTCTTTTCTAGTTCCATTCTATTCTTGTTCATTTTTCTCATGTTTGTCTCCATATCTTAGCGTAATGTTCTCTTTGGTCTTCCTCTCCTCCTTCGGCCTTGAGGATTCCATGTGAGAGCTTGTCCTATAACACAGTTGGGCGCTTTCCTCAATGTGTATCCTATCCACTTCCAACGCTTATTCTTGATTTCTTCCTCCTCCGCAGTCTGGTTTGTTCTCTCCCACAGTAGGTTGTTGCTCATAGTGTCCGGCCAACGGACCCGGAGCATTTTTCGTAGACACCTATTAATAAACACTTGTACCTTCTGGATGATAGATTTCGTAGTTCTCCAAGTTTCCATCCCATACAGTAGAACTGTTTTGACATTTGTATTGGGAATTCTGACTTTGGTATTGGTTAATAGACAGTTGCTTTGGGTTCCAGATATTCTTCAGTTGTAAATATGCTGCTCATGCTTTGCCGATCCTCGCCTTCACATCTGCATTATATCCTCAGAGATGCGAATATGATAAAAAAGTCAGTTTATTTAAACCTCAATGATAAATGAACCTATAACTAGTCATACTTTAATAATGGCGTGATTAATGAGAATCATACTGAGAATCATAACATAGTAACAGTTTATAGGATCGATGGAATAAATCTACTCAATATTGATTAAGTACTGAGAAGTTATCAATATCTTGCTTATTTCATCTTTAGTTGTGATTCAATATTGGTCACAATTCTAGGATATGGGATATCAAGTCTACTATACTTATTAATTCTAATTAATGTCTTAAACTATATAACCTGGTGATTTAAGCTAATAGAAGTAAATTTCTAATAAATGCCAACTAAGAATTAACCTCTTTATATCAAAATTCATCTGTTCTATACTAAAACAATCTAATTTTAGCCAATTTTTTAAGGGGGGTGGGGATGGGGGGTAGGGTTGGGTTGGGAACTAATCAATTTGTTTACTGCATTCTTTTACATTCATTTACATAGTTATAAGAGATATATATTTCATATAGACTTGGCAACTAATTCATATTACATATTACATAAATATTCATGATGAACATATTATAGTTGACCTTATCAGTAAAATCAATAATGATTCTATCTATTATGAACATAATGATGGTACAATTTACATAGTACAGTAGTTTTAGTCTTTAATTAATTAAACAAAAATATAATATCATAAAGGGTTTTTGGATATCATAGTAATTTCAATAGTTGAGATCATGAGTCAGTTGAAGCCAGACCACCATGGAAAATCTGGAAGCACTAGACGGTCGTTTCGTCCTATTGTGGGACTCCTCAGCAATGCGCATCTACGATCTCACCCCCCCCCTCGAGATTCGAATGTAATAACAGATGATTTTTAAAGAAAAACTAAAGCTGATAATGATAATAACTCTGTGACCATAGTAACTAATTATGTAACCTTGTGAATTCGTTATAAATATGATGTACACTTTGATCTTGATAAATAATTGGTTTTTTTTCTAACAGTGTTAATCAGTCAGATCATGGATAACATTGGTCATACTTTATTCATTCAGTAATCAGATCGATTGAACGTTAGTATAACTCTATGGTGTATGCTACAGATGTCTCTTGATATAGATTACTTATATACTCCTGTTACACCTCGTGAAGGAGCATATACCGCCCACCAGCACTCTCCATCCAACACTGTACTGGGTAATCCTTTACAGTTATTCCAAGTTGATATTCTTCCTTTTCATTTCTGCTTCCAACTTTCGACTGTATGTGTTCCTCGACCTTCCTCTCTTCTATTTTCCTTCAGGATTCCAAGTTCATGCTTGCCTTGATGATTTACGTAATGCACGTCCTATCCACTTTCAATGTCTTTCCTTAATTTAGTCTTCTGCTGGAAGCTGGTTTGTTCTCTTCCGTAGTAAGCTGATTTTGACGGGATCTGGTCAATAGATATTGAGTATCTTGTGTAGACGAGTGCTTTTAAATGCTTTTACTACTTTGATGATGGTTGTAGTAATTCTCAAAGTTTCAGCTTTGTACAGTAGAACTGTGTTGACGTTTGTATTGAAGATTGTGATCTTGATATTGGTTGACAGACAGTTGTTCTGAGTTCCATATATCTTCAATTGTAGAAATGCTGCCCTTACTTTTCCAATTCTTACTATCACGTCTGCATCAGATTCTAAATGTTCATCGATGATGCCTTCCAGGTACGTGAAAGATTCCACATGTTCCAGAGATTCCCCTTCAAGTGTGATTGAGTTGGTGTTTTCCGCGTTATATTTAAGGATCTTGCTTTTTTGTGTATGTTGAGGCCCATTGATTCAGAGGATGATGCTACACTAGTTATTTCCATCTGCATTGTCATGCAATAACAGTCAGAAGTAGAATACTTATCAAAAGACGGTTGATAAGGTGAAACTGAAAATAATATCAAGGAAATCATTAAGGAATCGAATATTTCAACGGTTAAGATCATGAGTTAGTTGAAGCTAGATCACCATGGAAAAACTGGAAGCACTGGACGGCCGTTTCGTTCTATTGTGGAACTCTTTAGAAGTGTGCATCCACGAGAATTGTAAGAATCATGAAGGATGTAAAGGACAATGCATGAAATATATGCAAATGAAGTATTTAATGCATGATTATCACATTTTACGAAAGAACTATGCAATTTTGCATTAAGTGATAAATTAGTTTTTCCTACCTGAGTGTTCATTCACAACAACTGCACTGTTAATTTCAAGAATTTAAAAGTTAATAAATATTACATAACCTAGACAATGGATCAAATGTAAAAAAGCATGATAGATAACACAGATAAAATACTTTCATCAATAGAGGTGACTGAAATTCATGTTCGTTTCGATTCAACTTTATTTTAATAGTTGAGATCATGGACTGATTGATGTTAGATCACTATTGAAAACCTGGAAGCAGTGGACGGCCTTTTCATTTTAGTATGGGACTTCTTAACAGTGCGCATCAACTGCCCCTCCTCGCAGGATTCGAATCCAGGAACTATCATTTGAAGTTAGACATTAACACCGTTGGATACCGGCTAGTTCAGTGATCTAGTGGTTAAGCACTAGCCCGAGAAACTGATAGGTACTGGGTTCGAATCTCAAAAGGCGGAGTCATAAATACGCATTGTTGAGAAGTTTCATGCTAAAACAAAACGGCCGTCCAGTGCTTCCAAGTTTTTCATAATAGTCTAGCTTGATTTAACTTATGATCTCAACTATTGAAATGACTACAATCTCCATAAACAACCTTTTCTGATATGATGTACTTTAAAAAAATTGTAGTTTTTACCTGATTGATTAGGAGATATATTTAATCTTTGAAATATAAAAGATCATCATTTTATCTAAACTAAAGTACAATCATGATCTTATCTTATATCTATTCTCTTAACTGTTTATTATTTTAAATTTAAACAAATTTTTGTATTAAAAAAAGAAGAAAAAAAAGAAAAGAAAAGAAAAAGAAAACGAAAAAAAAGAAAAAGAAAACGAAAGTTTTATCAAAATGACGTAATCAATATTTTATCTTATATAATATCAAAATATTATTTTATTTAAAATTACTTTATATCTGTATATATTTCGATTTTCAAAAAAAAAAGAAAAAAAGAAAAAAGAAAAAAAGAAAAAAGAAAAAAGAAAAAAAGAAAAAATGATATAGATCTGTTAAATTATCGATTAGAATAAAATGAAATAATGTACTTCCAGAATTCTCTACATTTTTTTTTCTTTTTTAAGATGCTGGTTGTCATCTATATTATCCATATGTATTCTATTACCTAGATAGATTCAAACTGTTTTGTAACTTATTAATAAATCTAAATTCTTAGTATATAATTTAATCAAATTTCATTATCAACTAACCAATCAACCAACCAGCCAACCAATTAATTAATTAATCAATCAATATAGAAACAAATTTTACTGATCTACAACTGTGCATTGATTTTGACATTGTGTTAAAAAAAACAACAAAAAAAAAGCCAACGACAACACCCCATGAGTTAAAATTAAAGAAAAAATTTGTGTGTGTGTGTGTGAAAATGTTCTCTTTTTCGTTTACTGTTTTGTTACTATGGTATAGTATCTTAGATAGTTGACTGATTAGAAAGATAAACCATTATGACACATTAAGGTAGTTGCTTTTTGTTGTTGCTGTTAATAATTGTAACATATTCATTGTTTAGTAAGTTTCAGAAGAGGTTTTGTGAAGATTATAGTAATTTCAATAGTTGAGATCATGAGTCAATGGAAGCTAGATCATTATGGAAAATCTGGAAAGTATTGAATGACTGTTTTGTGCTAGTATAGGATTCTACAGTATTGTTCTATTGATGATATCTGTCTAAACTTAACAATCTCTACAAATCCATATATTAATAACAATCATGTACTCATTAGTAATTAGATTAAAGATGTAACTCCTGGAGTTCTAGTGAAAAGCTATGACTAGTGGAGTCTAATCCATGTCGGGTGTTAGACAGTTATCCATTTCAGACAATACATAAAGAGTTGTATATGTTAATGGTTCGATTGAAGTTAGAAATTAACATCATTGGATGCCAGTTCAGTGGTCATGATTTTGATTATTCACGCACTAAAATGATTGTCCTGGATTGAAGTCTCATGTTTGGAATCGTGAACGCACAACTCTAAGAAGTATCATACTAGAACAAAAAAGCCATCTAGTATTCTCAGATTCTTAATGATGATAGAGCTTAGATCGATTCATGATTTCAACTTTGAAAATACTACAATCTCCACAAATCACCTTAGTAACAACAATATTTACTACATGATCAGTTACTTTTTGACAAGGTATATAAAGAAAATTGTCAACTTTCAAGGTATTTCAATAGAAGTCTTGAATTGAAACGTTGCTAACAACTATAGGTTACTAGACAGTATAGTATGTCCCACTTCAACAGTTCTCAATATTATGCTCTAATAAAAATAAACATAAGATCGAACTTCATGAAGATTGCTTCAACATTTCTGAAGAGTTTCCATCTAAGAACTATTATTTATTTTGTACTTCATATTTCCCAGATAATTCCTTACCTAGTATTACTGAATAATGATAATAACCTTCTGATATTTCAAATAAAGTTTAAAAAAACAACATCATTTCATGATAACTTAACAGTATGATAAAAGAAGATATCAGTAGGTGACATTGTTTTTCAATCTTCATATTACATCATGAAACATGATAGATGTTTACAAATGATGAAATAGATTTGTTTTTCCCTCTTTGAAACAAACAAATAAAACAATCATGATGACAGGAAACTATTTTTTTTTCTCTGTGAGAGTTCAATATAAATAATAAAGAAGGTAAAACGAAAACAAAAACAAGCATACTTTATTTCATTTAGATATTCTATAATATCATTTAAATAAGTTCTTTTGCTCATAGATAAAGTAAAACAAAAAAAAAACGAAAAAAGAAACAAAAAGAACAGTCAACCATAATAGAGTAAGCCAGTACTTGTTTCAAATATAAAGAGAACGCCAACCAAAACCGAAAAATACCAACAGAAACTAAAGCGAATGCCTTTTTTTTTTAAAAAAGATCACTAATTAATGAAGTCGTTTTTTTTTTGATAAAAAAAAAAGAAAAAAAAGGGAGCGGGGGGAGCGTAACCACAAACCGGTCTACTGTAATGTACACATGTGTATTAGTTTTAATCATAAAAAGTAAATAATTCATTACATACATACATACATACATACACACATACACACATACACACACACCTACGTACATACATAGTGATATACATAATTAATTTAGTCAACTTACTAAATTTGTTTCATATAAAGATATTGATTTTGTAAATATACTTAGAGTATTCAATGTTCAATGATGTAAACTCTTGTTGTGTTTTTTTTTGCTTGTTTATTTGTTTTAATAAAGTGAATATATTGAATAATGAATCTAATGTAGGTTTCTATTTGTTTATATTATCTGAAACAGATTTGAAATAAGTTATAAAGGCACTTTATTGTTTCACTTTAATTAATTCACATGAGCTGGTTTACGTATAACATTAATAGATGGTTCATTTATATGATTAAAATTATTAGATTTGATTATATCTGAATTAGTTTCTTCCATATCTATATTAGGAATAGATTTCATATCATTATATTGTAATTCTGTTGGATAACGATGTATTATTGTTGTAAAATTAGGTGTATATTGAAAAGAGATTAAATCATCCGGTTTACCGGATATATTATCATCATGTTTTATAGATTGATGAAGTTGTTGCGGTTGTTGTGGTTGTTGTGGTTGTTGTGGATGTTGTGGGTGTTGTTGAACTATTGGAATAGGACGATTATTTGATAATGATATATTCAAATCATTTGGTTGTTGTTTCATTGTTTGTAATGAATTTTGATGTGATTTTTTAATTTGATATAATAATTTCTTACGTGTACTATCTCCATAACAAACACTATTACGTGAATATCTACCTAATGAACCAGTATGTGAAATACTATTTTTATTATCAGAATGATTTGATGGTGCTGGACTAATTGAACCATTTTGACATTGAAATAATAAACTATGTTGATTTGAATTAATTGAACTATGTGATGGTATTGGATAAATTGTAATTAAACCAGAATTATCATTATATGATGGAATAGTAGATGTACCATTCATTGGATAATTTGATATATGTGCATATTGTGTATTGAATGTAGAATAAGAAATAGGAATATTTTGTATAGTATTATGTGGATCATATGTACTTATATTACTTGCTGTCATAACAATATTATTCATACTAGCTGTTTCACTTGGTATCTGTGTTATTCCATAATGTCTTGATGATTGTTCTGTAATAAATAATGGTGATATTTGATTCATATTTATTTTACCATTTAATTGACAAAATGGTTTAGATAATGATTGAGATTCTTTACAAATACTTGCTTGTGATGAACGTATTATATGTTTTTTAATATAATTTGGATTTTGTCTAAGACGTATACATAATGTTAATGATGTCATTGCAAATACAACACACATAAAACTAATTAAAGCACATGCAACACGTGATATAACTAATTGCATATATAATTCACGATTTTGTCTTTCAATAGTTTTAGTTAATACTATATTATTCATTCCATTAATAATACTTATATTATCTTGTTTTGTTATATTGATATTTATATCATTTATATTAGTTGGACATTGTTTACGTAAACAAAGTACATGTTGTGGTGTTAATACTAATTGTTCTGATGCTAATGGATTAATTAATTCAAGTTTTAATTGTTTATCAGGACGAAGTACAGCCATTAAATTTAAATCACCAATACGATTAGCAAGAAAAAAATATCTTGGATCATTAGCTAATTGTTTGGATTCAGTTAGACTAATTCCTTCAGCACGTATTAATAAATCTAAACGTTCTAAATCAATTAATGATGCTGACCATTCATGATTAATATATTTTAATTCTTTTTCAGCTTGATTTAAATCTTCTTCATTATTATTTAAATAATCATTAGATGATATAGGGATTATTTCACCATTGAATAATTGTAATCTTTTACATGCTGTAGCATGACCATATGCATCTAAACTTGATGTTGGTGGTGATGTTAACCATGCATATGTAATATTACATTGACCTAAACGTCTTAAACCAGCTTGTCCTAATATTGTATATGAATCAGCTGGTAATAAACGTCTTGGACGTAATGATGAATAGAATTGATTTTGTCCATAAATATCATATATCAATAAAGTAATAATGAGATATAGATAGAATTCATATAAATACATTATTGATAATTATTGATTGATTGATTGATTTAATTAAAATTTCAAAGTTTGTTTATTTGTTTGTTTTTTTTTTTTATTTTCCATATAGTTACTAAATTGTTGGATTTTTTTGCATTTTACCTCAGTAACAAAAATTTGGAAGACAATATTGACATAGAATCCATTTATATACATATATATGATTATAATAAATAAACTTGATCCATTTTATTTTCAATGGTTACTAAGTTAATTTGTTTTTTTTAATGTATAATATTAGAATAAACCATTTTAGATTTTCTAGACAAAATATATTTGATTACTTAATTTTGATTGGTTAATTTAATTTGGTTAAAAAAAAGAAGAAACGAATCCAATCATTTGATTGGTTCATACATTTTTGAACAAACAAAAAGTGGGGGGGAGGCACAAAATGTTGATTAGTGTATATTTAATAAATTTTTTGGATTTTTTTTTCTGATGATTTGATTATCATTTTAAGAAAGAAAAGGAGAGTGAGAGAGGGTGGGATAAAACAAGAATTTATATTCACTTAATGTTGTTTTACTTATATCTTCTGATTGTTATTTAAGACTGCAACTTAGTCAGTTGAGATGGCTGGGATATGTGTTACGTATGCCTGAACACTGACTGCCCTGATGTGTGATGTTTTATGGTGTAGGAGTAGGTTCGAAGAAACCTAAGGGCGGCCAAACCAAAACATGGCACAAATCTATGAAGTCACTGACAAGTGGATTGGGCCATGTTGGTATGTATAGACTACCTGGTTGAGATCCACGAGACGATAGCAACCGATGGTTAGAGATATTGAATCACATGACTCAAATTCGTTTGCAATGGCGCAGGTGCATCCACTCTTTGTGTTCTCTCAAACTCTAATCTTCTGAATACTTCATGTATTTTATTTTCTTTCCAAATCTATTCCACTGGATTGTACTCCTTGAATAACATCTTCAACCCCTAACGTTCCCTATTACTACTTATACTTCTAGTACCTCTACGACTACGGGATTTGAATTGATAACTGAATATCTGTGCTAATGTGGTATGGCAACTCGAACTGATGTACGTACGTACGAAGTTCCACGTTGCTACTGACTGACTGAATGACTGATATAAGATTTTTAAGCAAAGATAGACAGTGGCTAGTAAAGGAATGCTAGACGCGCGTTTCGACCTATTTAGGACTTGGTTCGAGTCCCGGGGTGAATATCAACTCAGCGACTTAAGTATTATCCAACTGATAAGTCCTAAATAGGGTGAAACACGCATCAAACTGGATTCTACTGCTAGACACTATCCATAATTTCTTAAAAGAAGAATTTAGTTTTAAGAAAAAATGATATAATGAAATATTGTAATGTACTAATGTAGTGAATGGACATATACAACTAAGGAAAATCGATTTTATTTGAATATAACATTACAGAACATCTTAGTAAAATGTAAGAACCATTTGTAAAATGTCAATCAATTATCTCAGACTTTGTTGTTCCTTCGTTTCCATACCAGACATTCTCTGTTGTCATTCGTTTTTCCTCGATCTTCATAACTTTCTACCACCAGGTGTTTTACTTTCAATTGATGATATATACTATTTATATTTATCGATATTAGTAGCACACACTATATTAGGTTTTGTACATTTTGGTGAAAGAAAGTAATCAATTTTAGTACAGTTAGTAGTGGAAGCAAAGATACACATTTTGTTTTATTTAAGATTTATTAACCAGTAGTACCTAGATCTCAATATTGATCTTCAATACAATGAGATAAGAACTTAGTATCTATCGTTTAAAATGTCAAACGACTTGCGTCTTGAATTTAATTACCAGTTACTGAGTAAATATACAAAAGTTTGTTGAAAGAAAAGAATCCACTCATGATGTATATATAGAATAATTGAAACTGATCAATTACAGTATTGAATATCAGCAATGATAAGCTAAATGACATTATTACAGGGTAAGCATTAATTTGTTTCCTTGTTTTCAAGTATAAGTAATAGGTCAAAGAGCATATTACGTTGGGAAATAGAATCAGATATGAAAAGGATAAATAACAATTAGAAAGATCTGGAAAGGAATGTCCATGACAGGTTTAGATGGAGAGTGCTTGTGGGCGCCTTATACTCCTCCACGAGGAGAAACAGGCATAAGTAAGTAAGTTTAAAGATCTAATGATCATCCTAAGATTTCAAGGTCCTGTGTTTGATCCCTGATTGTATTGTGGGTACATACTACTGAGTATGAAACCCCTTCTTTATCAATTATTCTCCAGTTGACTTCAATTCATGATTGAATCTATTTCTAAAATTTATTTTTTTTTTAGAAATATTTGATGGAGAATACAATCAGTTAACTAAAAAGTTAAGCTCATATCTGACCTAACTATACATAAGTCTCTGATGATTAATTGAGTATCATTTACATGTTCAATAATCCAATAGTTGGTAAAAAGTATATTCCTTCATGCATTACCTGAACTATGAACAAGATAAGAAAACTATCGCTGTGAAATGATTTTATATGTGATCACTTTAAAATAACATCTTTGAATGATGCTGGAACTAAAAACTATACAGAAGGGTTTTTGTGAAGATTTTACAAATTTCACTGATTGAAATCAAGAGTCAATTGAAGCTAGACCACTACCATGGTAGACCTGGAAGCACTGGATGGCCGTTTCGTCCTATACAGTAAATTACCCATCAATTGTGATGAACTTTTTAATTAGTAAGGGATTAATATGCATCACTGATATAATGGAAAAGTTTGTTATATAGTCATACCAATGTCAAGTTGAATATCCTTGAAACAACCATTATCCATTTTGTTAAATGGGACCTGTGTTAAAAGCGTCCAGTTCAATTAAATACTAACCAGTGAATGAATTTCAGAAGAAATTTTTGAAAATTTGCAAATTATGGTTATATCAAATTGAACGTAAAACAATTATTTAATAATTCTAACCGAAGAGGATTATAGTGTGGTATATGCTACTGATGTTGATAGATATAAGTAGTATATAACATCTATCAAAAGTGAAATGCCTGGAGGTAAAAGGTTAAGAAGATTGAAGAGAACAGGATAAGAACAAAAAATGATTAGTGTAGAAACGAATGAACAATAAATTCTGAGACGATTGTTTGATATTTTGCATCTGAAGTATTTACTATATCGTTCTCCGATTTTATTAAGACGTTCTATCATGTGCCTGATCCTATGTTGTAACTGACTGACTCTGTAATGTTGTATTCAAATACAATCGATTATCCTCACTTGTATTCTCGTTCACTGAAATAGTACAATACACATTAGCGGAAGTCAAATATATGAACCAATAAGATTATTATCAGTTGCCTTAAAACTGTTAGTCACTTTGTGTAATCTATCTTATATTGATCTTCTATTAGAGATGTTGATCCTATAACAGTTCCACTGAGTGTTAGATTGAATTTCAACAGTTTTATAGTACCGAAAATTATTGTGTTCTTTTTTCAAAAAATTCCAAACCCTTCAAATTAAACTATCAATTCAGTTAAAAATCAGTATAATTTCCATTAATCAATAAATGGCTGTCTATCCGAAAAGTACCCAACTTCGTCACAAGGTAAGCTTTCATCACTTAGAATCTTCAAGGTTAAATCAAAAGAAAAAGACCAAATAACACATTACGCCGAGAAATGGAAACAGATAGACATGAGAAAAATGAACAACAACTGCATAGAACTAGAAATAAAGACCTAGGATATAGTAGGTTGGAGAATGTTGGCCGACGGCCAATGTTCTTTTTTTGGAGTGTGGGAGGGTAACAGGTGTAAGTAAGTAAGTATCAGTTTCTAATCTTGATTATTTAATACATGGATTACATAATTAACCAACTGGTTTTGATAAATCAATAAAATCAATCATGTTTAGATGAACTAATCAAAAAAAAACTCTATAAACTAGATCCGGTACATGGTAGGATTTATTTTTTTGTTAGAAAACAATACAAATAAGGTCATTAATATGATATCAATGTTGATAATCACTTAATGTGGTCTGTACTTAATTGTAAGTACATGATCTCAATTATTTGTTATTTTAACATGTCATTCAATAGTAAGTGGTATATTTTAATATATGGTAATTATCAATGAAAATGAAGAGTTTGTTGAGATTGCAGTAATTGGAATAGTTGAATTCATGAGTTGATTTAAGTTATACCACTTTGAAAAACCTGAAAGAACTAGACGACCGTTTCGTTCTAGGATGGGATACTTCATCATTGTGTATCCACGATCCCATACATTGGATCCGAACCCAGAACTTTCAGTCTCACACGTAAACGCTTCACAACTTTAACCAAATCATTTATCAATTGGGTCATTGAATATCGAATAGTTCATCGATTCTCTTCAAGGTCAAGGATAACCAATACACATCAGTTAATGGTATACCGTGGACTAACCTATGTGGTGGTGGTGGTTTCAATATCTTCTCTGTACTCGTTCTTACTAATATATTTCCTTAATAACATCCTTTATGTTATACGGTCTTTAAAGCAACCATAGTACTATGATACGTCAAAGGGGTAAACCACGTTAGGTGCTGACCGTAAGGTGTGACTTCAAAGTTTAACTCTAGTAGGCCCTCAATTATTTGGCATAGATTATCTACGTTAGTAATTTACTAACTTAATACTATTACCAGTATTTTAATATGAATATTACACTTAAAATAGTTTAAATAGTTTATTCAAATAAAAAGAAAATATTATCAATAATCTAAATCAATCAATCAAGTAATAGTGTAAATATTTTGTTGACCTTTATTTGAAAGTAGTATGTAAAGAACAAGGTCATTCAACGAATTGTTAAAACAACAAACGTTTCACAATTGATTGATCACTTAGTGATGATCAATGTTATGCGTATCTATTCTTTATTAGTGCAGCTCGAATGCTATCGACCCTTCTACACAGTGTCAAGTCACCTAGACTGGTAGCTACAGTACGACATGGTCGATAGCATTCGATCTGCACTAATAATAAGGATTAGATACGCATAACATTGATCACTACCCAGTGATCAATCAATTGTGATTACATCTCAGTCCTACAGGAGGTTGGTCGCGGCCCGGATAGCTCAGTGGTGACGTCACTGACTGTGAAGCTGAGCGACACAGAATCGAATCCGCCAGGGAGCACCAGTCCCCTCAAAATTACAGGTACACCTTGCTGGCGAGTGCCAAGTAGCACGAAACCCGGGTCCAGAGTTTCCTGTCGACTACCTCCAATCACCTTCTAATACAACAAACGTTTAATTTGATTGTTGTTTATAAGATATATATTCAATAAAGTATTATGTAATAGGTTTTGTTAAGATAATTGTAACACTAATATGTGGTATGAACATAGATACTGATGTAAATGATGTATACTACATCTTAAAAGATAATTTTCTCACTATGTTATGATCAGTAATGTGATCTTTATTGATACGTTTTCCAAAAAAAATGTTTTTGTTTATTTCAAATTGTCATTTTAAAGTTATTTAATAGTTGAGATCATGAGTTAAATGAAGCTAGATCACCATGGAAAACCTGGAAGCACTAGACGGCTATTTCTTCCTATTGTAGAACTCCTCAGAATTGAGCATCTACGAACCTGCCTCGCAGGATTCGAACCTAGAACCTATTAGTCCCGTGTGCATACGCTTAATCTCTAGACAATTGAGCCGGCATCCAAATATGTTAATGTCTAACTTCAACTAATCCATGAAGTTATTTAAATATTTAATTGTTTAGTAATTATAAAATAATTAAATCCAATCAATATTTGTGTAATAATGGTTAGTGATCGTTTTGATTATGACCATTTTTATGAATGTTAGTTATCTCATCAAACAATTTTAGCCACTTCTCATTAATTATTTAGTCATATACTCTTTTCGATAACAATATGGTGAATTAAGATAATCCACTGTGTCATGGAATATACATAAAAATAATGAGAATTTAGTGAAGAAAGTTTTTTCTTCTCGAAGAAACTACTTACTTAAGGTGTACATTTGTGTTGTGTTATTCCTGCTTCCCCCCCCCCAACGGAGCATAGGCCAGCAACCAGCATTCTTCAACCTACTCTGTCCTCCACCTTCCTTTCTAGCTCTATCCAATTCTTATTCATTTTTCTCATGTCTCTTAGTCTCCATTTCTCGGTATAATATGTTCTTTGATCTTCATCTTCTCATTTGGTCTTTAGGATTCTAAGTGATGAGGGCTTACTTTGTGACGCAGTTTGATGCTTTTCTCAATGTGTGTCTTATCCACCTGCAGCGCTTCTTCCTGGAAGTATATTCGTGTTCATAGTTATAGGGAAAATATATATCTATAGAAGGATTGAAAAGATTGAATCATAAATGTTTTAAGGATAAACTTCCGATTTGTCAAATTGGATCGAATGGAGGTTGAATCAAAATCTTCTGCACTACTGAGACATTGGCAATACATCAAATTTGCGTGCGAAAACGATTTGTTCAACCTCTCATCCTTCCTTAGCCCTAATTCCCTTTTGTACTATGTTTTGGGATTTTCATTATTATTGATTGATCGATTGATTGATTGATTCGTCATTCTAAACTGCAACCAGCTATTATTATTGCCCTTAAACAAGTTTTCTTGATTATCATCCAGTTTTTGTTGTTATGACCTTTATGTTTATCGTTTTTCCCCATATCTATCAATTAAACAATTGGATTGACCCGTTAATTATTCCCAGCCTTTTATTCTACTCTTACCTCTTGATTATTACGCAACCTCATTTGATTAATAAGAGTCTCGAATCGATTTATGATGTAACCTTTTCTATCCTTCTATAGACATATATATATATATATATATATATATATATATATATATATATATATATATATATGTATACGTATGTACAGCCTAAGTAAATGATTATGACGAGAAGAGAAAACTTCCTTTGCTGAATTCTCTTTATCGTTAATAAGTTTTATTTATTGAAACACATAAACATTGGTACAAGAAGGCACTAAATAGATATGCGCCACATAAATCATTCGATTTGTTTGAAGGTTGGGATACTGCCCAGGTGCTCAAACCGAAGCAGGTGGTTTTCTTAGGAGGCCGCACCTCAAGCCTTTGTCCTTAAAGTATCACCCATAAAGCAGTGGAGCAACGTAAGGAGATGCAGTCCCGAGAGATTCGTACTCCATTTGTTTCCCTAAGATCCTGAAGTCCATGTACACTATTAGTTTCAATCAGTGTTTTCCGACTCCCTCAGATGGATCCTCCGTATCTACCAGCCCGGTAAAAGCGCAGGGTATTTGCTTTTTGTTCTCTCAATTTCGTAAACAACACCCGCACCGCGAGAAGGCGGTGATTAGGACTTCACTGACAGTGTTTGTATGCACGTGGCCTTTTGAGAGCATTTTGAGAGAGAGAGAGAGCTGACTCTCCCCACTCTCAGCTGTACCAGGGCATTTCGGTGCTTTAATAAGTTCTCAAGGCATATTCCAATTGTCATGTCATTTATTATACTCTATGACTTAACATGAACTGGAAAATGTCGAATGAAAATGTCAAAAGAGAAACTGCTTTATTCTTCTATAATCAATGAAAAACCCCATGAAATATTATTCAAAATATGACTTAATTGTGACAGAATTTGAAAGTAAGACCTACATGCATCATTATCTCTTTTATTTTAACTTTTCAACTACAGTAGTATAGATAACAGTTAAGAAATGATCGTTTCAAACGTTTAGATGATTCCATCTATTAAATTATCCATTAGATTCATATCAGAAGGCGTTTTGTTAAGATTGCAGTAGTTGCAATAGTTAAGATCATGAGTCATTTGAAGATAGATCATCATGCAAAACCTGGAAGTAGTAGACAGCCGTTTCGTCCTATTGTGAGACTCCTCAGCAGTGAGCATCCATGACCCCGCTTTGTGAGATTCGAACCCAGGATCTATCACTCTCGCACTAGATTCACTAAGTCGACTTATTAATGTCTGGAAATTGATCTCTATTCTTATTCAAACAAAAATTCAAAACCAAAGCATAGAATTTACAACTGCAGAACACTAAAAATGAAAAAAAACTATGCAAAATAATAAATAAATAAATAACTCACAGTTGCTAGGAATGACCTTTACAATATACTGAAATGTAATCCCATTTTATGTATATTTGGTCTGACTATTTCATCAAAAACCGTATATCACCACCACCACCAGCACCACCACCCCCACCATCACACACAGACATTAAATCTAAGCATATTCATCTTCAAATGGTTGTTTATTTCTCCTTATTCTTCTTCTCGTAAAACCTCAAGTCGATAACACGAATAACAATGGTCATGATCATAGTAATCATAATGAAAAGAAGGTGTTGGCCTTTCACAATTATGAACACAGAATAGGATAATGTGAACAAACAATAAATCTCTATGACTCATTTGATAAATGTTAATTTTAACTGAACAAATCTCCGAACTATCCGCCATTCACTGTGTTGTGAATGAATTCGAATCCATTGAGAAGTGTACACAATTGAAATGGATAGTGTTTGTTGGTTTTATGAAATGCACAATTCACCAATCGATTTAAGTGAATGTAAATCTTATCATTACCATGGTGCTTGATAGTTGTGTGGTCGCACCACAGGATTGAGCTGTACTAATCAGATTGTAGCGTTAGAGTCTATACACGGTGTGTGGTTCTCATGTGAAGTGAGATTGAATTGTACTGCTCGGGTTATAAAATGTAAGCCTGAGCGGTGCCTGACTCTCTTGTTAAACTGGATTGAGCTGTTTTGTTTGGGTTGTCAAGTGAAAGACTAGATGGTGTGTGGTTCTGCTAAAATCCAATGTAAAATTACTCTGACCCACAAGGGTATATTATTATAACGAACTATGAAATCTTATCAGATGACTGATGTTTAGTGAGAGAAACACTGAAGATTAGACAGTTATATAGGATTAGTTCATTGCATAGTTTGTTAGCGAATTGAGAATATTTGTGTAATGAATGAAATTTACAATATCTATGACTGATCGACTACTCTGAAATGTTATTTATTCACATTCAAATGAATTGCAGTACATCATATGGTGTCATACTGAAAATAATGATGAATGGAATCATAGTTGATACCTGCAACTTTATAGTATTGAAAGATCCGCTACAGTTGTGCAGTTGAATGGAATTGGGGAATCTCAAGCACAATGAACTCATGTGAATAGTTTGATTAAGTGGATTGAGGTTGTATTCTAGAGTGGGATCAGTTTCACTCAATGACATTTGAATTGATGTGTTGATCATCAAGCTGAAGGTATGTTTTAATTGGATGTCTGTTATTGGTAGAAGGCATTGATTTCAAATCAATTGGAGATATACTTCTATTACGTAACATTTATAAACTCAGTTATAGAACATACATGTTTCGTAATGATGAGATATTAGTGTGTCACCAGTTTGTCAAATGTTCTCGTTTCCTAATCATTCACATTTAATTAAATTGTGTTGTAGTGAATAAGGAAGTGGAACGTTGAAATGGATAAATACAATCATGCTAGACAAAAACAAAATGAAGCATTTCAATTGTAGGGTAATTGGTTACTGATTTTAGTGCTCTAAAATGTGATTGATTATCCTCATTCCTTCGAACTCATTTAATCATCAGTTGCCAGTACGAAAGTAATTGATTCCCCTTCATTTATTGGATAATCTAGAAGCAGCTTAAATAACTTCAAATCATGTTCAAGTGATTACATTTTGATTTTCAGTTATTTAAACTAATAGACATGTTTTGTAAGAAATTACGTAATACATCGTCAGTATGACATAATAAATACAGTATTCTGACTAAGTTAAAAACAGAGTAACGACAACAGTCAGTGAACGGAATCTTGTGTTTTTTCTGCAAACCATTTCTGCCACTTCCATTTAAGTCTTACTCATTGCCTACTCGCAACAGAGGTTTTGTTTACAAAATTGAGAAGAAGTAAAGCGTATGTCCAACACTTCAACCGAGTTGTTGAATATGGAGGATCCACCTAAGGGAGTTGAAAAACTCTCATTCAAATCTAATAGTACATACGTGCTGCAAGATCTTGAGAACGATTGAGTCGGCATTCAACGATGTTAATATTTATATTCAATCAATTAATGACGCTGAATGACCATCTTCCATTGTCTTCGGTTAGCTGGCACACATGAGACCGAATGTACTAAACCCAATTCCCGTAAGCGGGATCGTGAACACACACACACACACACTAATGAGGAGTCCTATACGGGGACAAAACATTCATCAAATGTTTCCAACTTTTCTATGGTGGCCTAGCTTCAATTGTTTCATGAATTCTATTATTAAACTATTCAATCTTTTACTGTTTAAAAAAACAAATGTGTTAAACAAACTAAGTAAGAAGAAGATAAGATTCATTACTACTTGTTATAATTAAAAACTATGACTACTTATTACATTTAGACTGATTATGGACAGAAAAAAAACAAAAAAAAAAAACAACTTATGGAGTGCATAATCATTGGTTTACTTTGTAAGAGGAAACTCATTAAACCATGAGTTGTTACATGAATCCTTTTTCATTGTTCTAATCATGTAACATTATTATTATGATTTATATGACTTATATGTTATATATATATGCAAGTATTATTATATTCTCATAGTTAATATTTAAGGAATTATAATTATTCTAAGGAAATATAATAATTGTGTAATCATTTATAATGGTTTACTGTTTGTTTTATACTGTGAAGGTGCGGATTGGCAAAACATGAACAGCATATTGACAATTGAAGAACATGTGGAACTCAAAACAACGAATTGCCCCCAAATGCCCTGGTACGGTCGAGAGTGGGGAGAGTCCACTCACTCTGTCAAAATGCTCTCACATGGACACGTTTATATAGCCTCTGTTAGGGGAGTCCGACTCATTGACTTCTCGTGCCAGAGGTGTTGTTTACGAAAATGAGAGGACGAAAAGCGAATGTCCGGCAGGGGCTTTAACCGAATCCCATATCAATGGTTCACATGGGCTGGCTCCAGTATCCTGCGAGAACAAATGGTGTATGAGACAATTTTTGGTCACCAGCTAACATAGGACTGAATCTCCTTACGATGCTCCACTGCCTTGTGGATCCGATCTTCAGGTCGAATGCTCGGGGTGTGTCCCCCTACGAAAACCACCAGTTTCGGTTTGGGCACCCGTGCAGTATCACAGCCCTCACACATATCCAATGAGATCTGTGTGGCGCATATTTATTTGAAGCCTCCTTGTACCGATATCTATGTGTTAAAATAAATAAATAAATAACACCAAGGTCAGGATTTTCAATACAAATGTTAAGACAGTTCTACTGTATGTGGTGGAAACTTGGAGAACTACGAAAGCTATCATCCAGAACATACAAGTGTTTATTAACAGTTGTCCAGACAGTATCACCAATAACCTACTGTGGGAGAGAACAAACCAGATTCCAATGGAGGAAGAAATCAGGAAGAAGCACTGAAAGTGGATAGGGCACATATTGAGGAAAGCACCCAACTACGTTACAAGAAAATCCCTCACATGAAATCCTCAAGGCCAAAGAGAAGATGAAGACCAAAGAACAAATTACGTCGAGAAATGGAGACCAATATTAGAAGAATAAACAACGATTGGATAGAACTAGAAAGAAAGGCTTAGGACAGAATGGTTCGCTGAATGCTGGTCGGCGGTCTATTCTCCTTTGGGAGTAACAGGCGTACGTAAGTATGTAAGTTAGTTATTTTTATTCATATATACATAGGCATGAATTTCCATATCATGATTATTTATTAAGCTAATCCAAATGATTAAAGACAATGGTTGATATATGATCGAAGTTTATCGTCTAAGATAAAAAATGAATTTAGATATCGATATAATCCGGAGAGGATTGGAGGAAATCGACAGTATGCTAACTGGGGCCTCCTGTGCTCACTGGTTAAATTCTAAGACTGGGATAACTTTTTCTCATGTAATAGACTCTTCCTTGTTGAATACTGTCCCTGTCAGAAGTGGTGTAATACAAGGTAGTGTCCTAGGCCCTTTTCTCTTTTTATGAATGTATTTGTGTGGGTAAACCCCCTCTTTATGTAGATGATCTTAAATTACTGTATTCATTTTCTCCTCATGGACTGAATGATATGCAAAATTACATGAATATGGAGCTTAACAAGGTAGAGCAGTGGTGCTAAAAATGACAGCTGGAGCTTAACACAGCTAGACGTGGATAGATATGTCTCAGTAGTACATCACTCAACTTAGATCTTACTATCAATTTTGAAGTGTTGTCTAAGTTACATACAATAGTACATTAGGAGTTAGGTACTCCTACGACTTGTCGTTTACAGAACAAATATTGAAACAGACTTCCAAGTCTCAACGTCCAAACCTTTATAACAATCGGTCACGTATTTTAATGTACATAGTTTGTGTTCGACCACTCTCAGAATACTGTACGTTTATTCTTAATAGTGTACATATAAATGATAAATTAAGTTTGGAATCAGTACAAAGATGATTTACGTTTCGGATTCTTGGAACTGACTGTACCTTGAATTATAATTCCAGATGTAATAAAATTGTTCTCGACCCTTTATGCAAGAGAAGACTCAAACTAAATCTTCAAAATACTTAATAAACTATCCTTTACATCTAATCAAGTGATTCAATATGCAGAAACTTCTCACTACAACATTCGTAACCTCTTGTCACTAGTGAAACAAACTCATTCTAAATCATCTCTCTATAAATTTCCTAGACACTCAAATAACCTACCACAATCACTCCCGTCCTTTATTCACTGCATTGATGTATACTGCTTCTCTGGTAGTGCATTAAATGTTCTAGCATCTGTAAGTGTATCTTATTACACAAGTGAGATTATACGAACTTTAAATATTTAGCCATTCTTGTTATTGAATTCATTAAGTAAAACGATCAACCTTCTGTTAATTTATGTTAACACCGTTCCTGGCAACCCAAACTAATTTGGATAATATCGAACATGAACAGTATATCACTGAGTCACATGACACATACATTATGATAGACCTGATTGAAAAATTTTATTGATTATTACTTTGTTGTTGCGTGTTCTCTGTTTTCTATTTTACTTTCTCGAATTGTAAATGATTATAGTTAATTTGTTATGGCACAGGAAATGACCTTAATTGCACCGTTCATAAAGCAACAGGATATTCATTTAAGGCAAATCCAAAGTATCCGGTCGATACATTGCATTACTGTAATACATGTCATAAATGTAGTACCTAAACAACATTTAAACTGATTAACTTAAAAGGATCTTAAATCATATGTTTCCTCTTTACATTGAATGTTACTATTTATATCAAACTGATCATGCCTGTAAACTGGCATGAATTCTGTTGTTATTATTTTCAGAATATTACTTACTTAATCCTATTACTCCTTGTAGAGGAGCATGAGCCGCTCACCAGCACTCTCTATCCAATCCTGTCCTGGATAGTCCTTTCCAGCTAATTCCAGTTCCTATTCATCCTTTTCATAACTGCTCCCATTTCCCAACCTAATGCGTTCTTTAGACTTCATCTTTTCCGCATCCCTTCACAATTCTAAGTTAGGGCTCATCTCGTGATGCAGTTTGATGATTTCCGTCATGTATGTCCTATCCATTTCCATAATGTGTACCTAATTTCCTCTTCAACTGGTAGCTGGCTTGTTCTCTCTCATTCGCTAGTTTTCGTCCATCCATTACCATAGTATATTTAGTTGTACGATACAATACCATTGCCATCATCATATACAATATAACTAAGCTATCTGCGTTGCTATTAATTCATTAACATGGTGTGTTTACACGTTAAACCTACATAATTTCAGTTTTCATTCAAATAGCCTAACAACTCATCCTTTTAGCTGTGACTAGTTGAGTCCAATTGTTTCGCGCCTCAGATAAATACTATCATTACAAATGGATGACAATTGTTCATTATCACGAATAAACTGAAGTTATATATATAAAGCTTTTGGGATGACTCTCAAAAAGCACGACAAAGCCTCTAAAGGCTCTAAGAGAAACTACGAGTTTCCATTGAATCAGAACCTGATAACCCTCTAGAATATCAAAATGACATGCTCTGATAAGACAACTGTATAACTTTCCTACTCGCAAATTGGTTGAATTATATCCCTACTTTTCTGTACATTTTTGACTCATACTCCATAGTCGCTTCCCCTACTTCTTTCAGACTGAGGATTTCTACGTAGTTGAATGTTGATATGTTCTTCCATAATCGAGTAGAAAATGTAACAAAACATACTGAATACAAAATCAGTTACCTGAAAGTGAAACACTTGTCTAATAACCTTATAGTTATCGATTTATCATTCTGAAGACACAAAAGACGTACAGTATTTCATCGTTCTTTATGATTATTTAACTAGAATACTGATCCATACTGACGAAACATCATCTCCCCCTTCTTTTTCATTCTAACTAGCACAATTTTTTTTTCTTTTCTCCTCCCTCTTATTGATTTGTTATCATGGTGATTGTTATGAAATGTGGCGACATAATTTGAAGTTTATTTTTTAATCATGTCTGATTGTTTTCACAGATGAATCATCACATTATCACACGATGACATTATACATTACCGTACATTAGAATACCCCCCCCAAAAAAAAATTCTATGTCACTATACACATGGTGTTAATTTCTAAATGAAACGTATCTTCAAATAAGGAATGTTTGGTTTTGTGCAAAGAATGAAAAGCATCGTTGTTTTGTTTTGTTTTGTTTTATAATCAGTGTTTATTGTTGTTTTCCTTTTTTCTATTTTTTTTTCTTTTTTTTTCTTTTTCTTTTTGCCAGACTATAATGAATGATACATGATCAAAACATTACTAATTGCTTTTTTTGTATAGTTTATTTATCAGAAGGGGTTTTGTGGAGATTTTAGAAATTTCACCTGGAAGCAGTGAATGGCTGTTTCGTTCTAGTACGAGACTCCTCAGCAGTATGCATTCACGATCACGACCCCTACGCGGGATTCGAATCTATCCGTCTCGTGCATGAGCGCTTAACCATTAGACCACTGAGCTGATTAGCATCAAACGGTGTTAATGTCTAACTTCAACTAATCCACGAAATTGCGCCACCGTATAACATTGTCTTCAGTGAGCTGATATCTCACAACAGACCTGGTTGAACTCCACTGGTAACGGCTTTTCACTAGAAATCCAGGAAATGCCTCTTGAAGTCACTCACTAGTGAGTAGATGATCATTATCAGAAGGGGTTTTGTGGAGATTTTAGAAATTTCACTAGTTAAAATCATGAGTCAATTGAAGCTGGACCACCATGGAAAACCTGGAAGCACTGGATGGCCGTTTCGTCTAGGTAATTTTTTATTGTTGGTAAATTTTGTAATTCTATTTTATAACACCATGACTACTAATTAGTTAGATTGGAAATGAAAAGAATTTTTGGGTTGTTGAAATGATAAATAAAGTTGGGTATATTTTTTATTAGAAGGGTTTTTGTGGATATCGTAGATGCGTACTACTGAGGAGTCTCACTATAAGACGAAACGGCCGTCCAGTGCTTTCAAGTTTTCCATGGTGGTCTAGCTTCAATTGACTCATGATCTCAACTATTGAAGTTACTCTAATATTCACATAAAACCACTTTTAATTTTAACTGATGTCAATTCATGATGAAAGTCCTAACCTTAATCAATAACTGTAAATCATAATTCTAATTCATCACACTACTTTATGCTCAATAGTGACAGTCTCCAAGAGGTATTTCCTCGAGTTCTAGTGAGAAGCAGTGACCAGTGGAGTTCAACCGGGTCTGTTATGAGATAGTAAGCCACTGAATACAATGGTGAGTGTGTTGTTCGGTTCGGTTGATAAGTCACCATTCTCTATTTGATGGTATCATTACGTTATATAATAATAGGGTACAACGCTGCAAGTTATAACAAGTTCTAACTCTTTTTTGTTTAATACATAAAATGAAATGCATTTTTTGAAATTATGATGGCAAGTCAATTGATGAGGTTGTAAATCATCATCGACCGAGACGGTTGGGCCACGTGTTACGTATATCTGAACACCCATTACCACGATACGCAGTGCTGATTAGTGTTGGTGATGGTTGAAAGAAATTTAGGGACGGCCAAACCAAAACATGGCATCAGTACTTGAAGTCACTAACATCTGGTCTGAGCCATGTTAGTAGATTCAGACTATTTGGTTGGAGTCCGAGTGACTTTCGTAACCAATGATTGGAGACTCTTGGTGACATAGCTGAGAATTGATCACAATGGTGTAGGTATATACACTTTCTGTCTTCCTTCAAGTTATGAAATTAAAATCGCTTCATATCTTTCTTTCTAGGAACTAATTCTTTCTTCCTGTTCTATCTCTTTATATACAATCTTTCTTCTATATATTACCACCACTGAATTAACTACTTCTATGAATCCGGTGTTCATCTTGTTGTGCTAATGCGGTATGGCAACTTGGACCGATGCATATACGTGCCTGGTCCTACGTTGCAGCTGACTGACTGACTGATTGACAATAGAACAAAAAAGGCCATTCAATGCTTTCAGATTTTCTATGATGATCTAACTTTAAGTAACTCATGATTTCAACTATTCAAATTCTTATAACCAACCAAGGAGACAATAATTTTAATCACCTAAACTGAACAATATTATCTTCTCTTATGACAATCTTATTAATTCAATGTTCATAATTATCAATGACTATGTTGTTGAAATGAATGAATGAATGAATGAATGAATCACTTACTATTTGTCACTATGCCTAACCATATACAAGTTAAATGAATTAACATTTGAGATAAATTCAACTATAGAGCATGTTAATAAATCAACTTTAGACTGTGGAAATAAAACAAAACAAACGAATATTTTAATTATTGTTACAGATTTGAACTGTTTTAATAATTAATTCACATAATATGGTTTTACTTGAATCTTCCAATTGATGTTTAGGACTGAAATTGATCAATCTGTTATTGGCTATCAGGACTCAGTAGCTAAGTGTATCATGCTATGGTGGTTGAAGTGGACGGTACTGGGTTCGAGCCGCAGAGTGAATATCAACTTTGAGATGCAAGTACATCCAGCTGATGCCCCAAAATGCCCTGGTACGGCCGAGAGTGGTGAGAGTCCGCTCATTCTGTCAAAATGCTGTCACATGGCCACGCGTATATAGCATCTGCTAGGGAAGTCCTACTCACTGCCTTCTCGCACCAGGGGAGTTGTTTATGAAAATGAGAGGACGAAAAGCGAATATCCTGCGCATGACCGGATCCCAAACCAATGGTTCACATGAGCTGGCTCCAGTATCCTGCGAGAATAAATGGTGTATGAGACAATTTTTGGTCACCGGCTACCATAGGACTGAATCTCCTTACGATACTACACTGCCTTGTGGATCAGACCTTCGGGTTGAAGGCTCCGGGTGTGGACCCCTAAGAAAACCACCAGTTTGGGTTTAGGCACCCGTGCAGTATCACAGACCTCACACATATCCAATGAGATCTGTGTGGCGCATATGTATTTGGTGCCTCCTTTTACCAACATCTATGTGTTAAAATAAATAAATGAAAAACATCCAGCTGACGAGTCCCAAGTAGGACGAGACGCGCGTCATGGATTCCACTGCTAGCCACTATTCATCTTTGCTTATAATGATTATTAGTATTGAATAAAATCAAGTGAAATTGGTGAAACTATATACAATTTATAAACGATCTTCGAGTGACACCAGGGTGATCTTGAAAGTGTCCATCTAACATCTAAGATCAAATAAAGATTATAAAGTAGTGTGATGAATTAGAATTACGATTTACAGTTGATGGTTAATACTAGAGGTTTCATTATGATTTGACATCAGTTAAAATCAGAAGGGAATTTTGTAGATATTATAGTAATTTCAATAGTTGAGATTATGAGTTAATTTAAGCTATACCACCATAGAAAACCTGGAAGTACTGCAAAGCCGTTTAATCGTAGTATTGGACTCTTCAGCAGTGTGCATCCATAATCCCACTTAGCGAGACTCGAACCCAAAACCTACCAGTCTCGTACGCGAGCGCCTAACCAATAGACCACCGAGCTGAGTGGCATTTTACGGAGTTAATGTCTGATGTGTAGACGAGAATGATAACGATTGGTTTTCTGCTTTGTCAGACAGGTTGATAGTCTGACAGGTGTCAGATGAGTTATATATTCCCCTGTCCTTATCATTATTATCACTTATTATTGATTGTTCATTGCTATTGGATTGTGTCGGGTTTTTGATGTGGAAATATATTTACGTTGTGGTCAGGCTAATCACGCGTTCTTGATCATCTCAGTTGTGTTAACGTTGTGTAAAATAGACACTGGGAGGGAATCTAGTGTAGATATTCGTTTAAGGTAAATTAACGCCCCATACGTATAAACGTGTAAACCCGACCGTTATAACATTTAAAGAAGTAAAACACGAGCGATATAACAATGTCTAACTTAAACTAATCCACGAAATTGAGCGACACATCTACCATTGTCATCAGTGAGTTACTATCTCACAACAGATGGCGATTTTATACCATTTCAAACTTGTGAAATTTCGCATCATTCTCAGTCATATTGAATTTAATTTTATACAATTTAATGATTGATTTCATCTTTTAAACCAAAACGAATCAACTTTTTTCTGGGGTCGCTTAACCCATGCCCAAGTCTCTCCTTTTATCCAGGCTTGGGACCGGCAGTAGCTTCAGAGGGGCTCCAGAAGGAATCGAAACTCAAAACAATTATCAACCAACATCAAAGTCAGAATTTTCAATACAAATATCAAGACAGTTCTACTGTATACTACGGAAACTTAAAGAACTGCGAAAGCCATTATCCAGAAGGTAAAAGTGTTTATTAACAGTTGTCTACACAAAATACTTCAGATCCGTTGGCCAGACACTATCAGCAATAACTTATTGTGGAAGAGAACAAACCAGATCTCAGTGGAGGAAGAAATCAGAAAGAAACGCTGGAAGTTGATAGGGCACTTATTGCGGAAAGCATCAAAATGCGTCACAAGACAAGCCTTCACATGGATCCTCAAGGTCAAAGAAGAGGTGGAAGACCAAATAAAACACATTACGTCGAGAAATGAATACCTGGAGACATGAGAAAAATGAGCAAGAATCGGATAGAACTAGAAAGGAAAGCGGAGAACAGAGTGTGTTGCAGAATGCTATTCGGCAGTCTATGCTCTACTAAGCGTAACAGGCGTCAGTAAGTTAATTAAAGCAAATATATGTCGAATACCATCCAATTAGATACATAATATTCCATCATACACCTATAACGAATCACACAAAAGAATAAAATTCAATTACTATTGGAAAAAAAACATGTTAAGACAAAAATTTCATATTGAATGAATCTGTTTTCATAAGTCACTTCAGCCATAACAACAACAACAACAACAATAACACCAACAAACATGGCAACCAAAAGAGACATCCCACAAACATTTTCATCTTCATGATCAATGCATGATTCTAAAAGTATCCAAATAAAGAAAAAAACCGATTACTTAAAGTGTATACAAACTACAACTGTGGAACATTATCACTATTCATTGAAAACTATTTCAATCTTCTGTATATCTAGGAGATTTCCAAACACACACACACACACGCACACACACACGCACACACGTACTCACACACACGTGCACATTAGTAAATGTAAATATAAAAATGTATTATATTCAATAATGTATCCTCTTAATCAACAGTTGTCATCGTCTATCATATTATTTTAAATTTACTAAATTATATATAGAATGTATTATTTGAATGCCAACTGTTGGAAACCAGCATCGTTTCTTTTTTCTTTTATTAAGTCTCCATTTTTTCTTTATTGGTAACATTTCTTTTCTTTTTTGAGTTAGAAACTGGATTAATTTCAATGTTTGCCTTTTTTTATATGTGCGTAATTTCCAAATGATTCTATCAATTGAATTACATTGTAGGATATTGGTTAGTGGTGGGATTCAACTGATGAGTTTCAAATGGGATGAAACACGTTTCATGAATTACACTGCCAGTCACTATTCATCCTTTTTTTTAAAATGCTTGTGAATTAAGATAATATCGAGGCATTATGCACAGGATGCACATATGTCAACAAGAGACTGATCAATTACAGTCCTAAATAACAATGGGAAGATACAAGTAAAACAACACTATGTGAAATTAAACTTCACCCTATTACACAAGAAGGTGGCTATTAGGACTCAGTAGGTAATTGGAGAACGCGATGGCGTTTGGAGAGAACGGTACTAGATTCGAGTCACAGAGTGAACACCAACTTTGAGATGTAGGCACATGTAGCTGACGAGCCCGAAAAAGGACGAAACACGCATTGTGGATTCCACTGCTAGCCACTATTCATCTTTGTTTAAAATTCTTGTGAATTAAGGTAATATCAAGGCAATACTTACAGTATGCACATATGTCAATATGAGACCGATCAATTGTAGTCTTGAACAACAATGTATAATAAAATTTGTTTTAAAATCCATTTATCATATGTTTAGTAGCATTGCATAAGTTGTCTTTGTTACTATAAACGTGAATTTATGCAAGTAACGGTTCTGTTATAGATATATGCTATATGTTTTTCATAAATAATCGTGTATGAGATGACTTCGTAATGTTCCTCTATCAAAAACAAACAAAAAAATCAGATCTCAGGGGGATACAATATTATTGTTGACTTCGAAGAACACTACATATTGTAACTATTTTAGAATAAAATCAATAAATACTAACAAACAATAACAGTCATATTGTTGTGGGTGTTACTTATGTCGACATAAGTAGTATATGACGTTAGTCAGAAACAGAATGTCTGGCAGTAGATAGACAAGAGGATCGAATAGTAAAGAATAGAAACAGAATACAATTTGTATGAAAATGCAAGGATAATGAAGTCTGAGTCATTTTGAGACAATCGATGGTCATTTCGCAGATTGAGCATTTACTATATAGCTGTTCGATTTTATTAACAGGTTCTGTAATTTGTTGTCAAATATATTCGATTGGTTCCCCACTGATGTTCTTGTTCACAATAGGACCAAACGGCCGTCCAATGCTTCCAGGTTTTCAATGGTGGCCTAACATCAATCGGTTCATGGTCTCAATCAAATACATGACAATCTCCACAACACCCGAAGTTGATAAATCATTTTAAATTAACTTGAAAAATCTAATTAATTTTCATTCTGAATGTAACCAGAATGTATAATACAGTTGTAATGTTGAAGAAATTTTATTTTCAGAGCTGGATGGTTTGGTACGACATCATTAGTGCTGATGATGTCGTTCAGAAGAACGTTGAAAGCTCCACGACCAAACTATCCAGCTTAAAGAACAAAACTTCATCAAAATCAACCACCTGAGTTACAAATCTTCTCCATAGTAGTAATGTTAAGTGAAGACAGAACCAATGTAAATCTGGAAGAAATAGACGACTATAAAATCCTATTTTTGGTACAATATAGAATTTTCAGTACAAAGTATTTCAGCGTGTTTTCGTTTCATATTTCTTGATCGATATTGACGATAAATGTAGGGTGATCACCAGTTTGATATTATCAGTTCATAAGTTGACATCTGAATAATATTGATTCTTTTCGATGCATACTACCTACCAGCCACCACCATGTCTTTGATGATTGTACTTTTTTTGTAAATTGTACTGGCACAGGCCATAAACCTTTTCACAAACGTGCCTAAATTGTTTAGGCGATTCATAGACATAATCATGTGTTAAAACAAACACGAAAATAGAAATATCTAAATGACAGGAACAGGTAGACTAGATATTCAAGCAGCCTACCCAAGATCTTGAACTCTTGTTACTTAACTTATGAGTGACCAACGTCGATCACTCTAAATAACGAATGATGGATTTTAACCTTTTTTTGAATGATGAAAACATTTTATCAATGATACTTATTCTTCATGATGTAGATTTTTGTAAATAGAATATGGGGCCTAGGTGAGTAAGGCATAATTTCACTTCAATTTCTTTAGAGACTATTAAACTGTATCACAATTAAAGCTATATCATGTTGAAGATATCAATTAAAACAGAAAGGGGTTTTGTGGATATTATAATAATTTCAATGATTGAGATCATGAGTCAATTGAAACTAGACCATCATGGAAAATCTGGAACCACTGGACGGCCGTTTCGTTCTATTATGTGATACGCACTTCTGAGAAGTTCAACAATAGAACAAAACGACTGTTCAATGCTTTCAAATAGTTTAAATTCAATTGACTCATGATCTTAACCATTAAAATATCAATTAAAGTTTGTAACATATATCATATTCCAATCGTTGAAATCATGAGTCAATTGAAGCTAGACAACCATGGAAAACCTGGAAGTACTGGACGGCCATATCGTCCTAATATGAGACTCCTCAGCAATGCGCATCCACGATCCTGCACCCTGCGAGATTCAAACCCGGGATCTATCAATCTCGGGCGTAAGCGCTTAACTTCCACAAAACTCCTTTCTGGTAATATATCATATTCATCAATCGATCTTGTTATTATATATTAGATAGATCATTTGAATAAAATACATCATAGGTCAATAAGAATAAATTAAATATAAAAACATGTCCAAAAATCCATTTATAAATCATTTTCATGGATATTACTTCATCGGTTTCTTTTCCTTTCAAAATAAACAAACAAACAATTAACTGACTTCAACAAAAGACAAACAAAAATATAAACAAACATAAGAGTCATTCTATTTTCAATTTTTGTTTATTTTTCTCCATCCCTCTCTCTCTCTCCCCCTCCCTCCCCCTCTCTCTCTCTCTTGTGTAAAACTAATAGTCACTTGTTCGGTTGACTATAAAAAAAACAAAAAAACAAAACAAAAGGGGGGATTAATTTAAAGCAAAAAATTTTTTTATTTAAAAAAGTGACATATTTGTGAATTATGTTTTGCATAAATTTCATTTTAACCAACAAAAAAAAAAACAAAACAATCAATTTTCTTTGTAGACATTCTTAAAATAGAATATGGAATATCTTTTGCAATGTTAATCTAGTGGGGGAGGGATGGTGTTTTTGAGATATGATTTTCTGTGATATCATTGATGAAAAGAGAAGGATCTGATGTAAACATAAAAGAGAAGATTAGTAAAGTAAGGATAGAATCCTTACGAGTGAAGAATATATAGAACTCAAAATAACTGTCTGTCGACTAATATCCAACTCATAATCTTCAATACGAATGTCGAGATAGTTTTATTTTATGGGGCTGAAAGTTGGAGAAGTTCTACAACTAACATCAAAAATGTACAAGTATTTATAAAGAATTGTTTGCACAAGATATTCAATGCCATCAACAATAGTCTACTGTTGAAGAGCGCAAACCAGATTCCATCTAAAGAAGAAATTAGGAAAAGATGTTGGAAGTCGATAGGATATATATTATGCAAATCACCAAACTACATCACGAGGCAAGCTCTAGCTTGGAATTCTAAAGAGAAACGGAAAATAGGAAGGCTAAAGAACACATTGTGTTGGAAATTGGTAGCAGATATGAAAAAGATGAATAGCAATTAAAACTAACTGGAATGGATTGTCCAGGACAAAGTGAAATGGTGAATGCAGGTGGACGGCCTATGCTCCTCCATGAGGGGTAACAGGCATAAGTATGTAAGTATAACACAAACTTAGTTAATTAAAAGTTAAATTTTTTGATTATCAAACTGTACGTTTTTGCACATTATTGTCAAATATTCACTTCTAGCACTTTTTCCTGATTTCTTTCTCCACTGCAATCTGGTTTGTTCTCTCCCACAGTAGGTTGTTGCTGATACTGTCTGGCCAACGAATCCGAAGTATTTCGCGTAAACATCTGTTAATGAACAGTTGTATCTTTTGAGTGATGACTTTTGTAGTTGTCCAAGTTTCCGCTGTATACAGTAGAACTGTCTTGATATTTGTATTGAAATTCTGACTTTGGTATTGGTTGACAGTTGTTTCGAGTTTCAAATGTTCTTCAATTGTAGATATCCTGCTCTTGTTTTGCCGATCCTCGCTTTCACATCTGCATCAGATCAACCGTCTACATCTATGATGCTGCCCAGTTATCTAAAGGTTTTTGCATACTCCAAAGCTTCTCCTTCAAGTGTAATTCGATTGGTATATGTTGTGTTGAGTTGGGGAATCTTACTTTTCCTTTTGTGTATATTGAAACCTACTGCTGTTGAGGCTGCTGCTACACTGGTCGTCTTTTACTGAATTTGTTGTGGCGTAGGCGATTGAAGAGCCACATCATCTGTGAAGTCTAAATCATCTAGCAACGTCCTAGCTGTCTTTGTGATCTTCGTGAAAACCGCAAATTAATTGGTTTGATTACTGGATGAATAATGTGAGCTCACTGATGAGAAGTTTCACACTAATACAAAAATGTTGCCTAAGAACCTTCAGTTTTCATTATGACATAAATCATTACTACTCTAAACTAACCGTTAAATGATATTACTGTTGACAAAGAATTAAAGATTACTCTCAATGGCATTTCATTACATGCATCTTATCCTAAATGAAATATAACCTCAAATGAATTCATTTTCCTAAAAATTTCCAAATTGACTGACATCATAAGTAACTATTTCTTACTACAAATCCGAAATGATATTCTTCAGGTTAGTAACACAGTTGCCTTATTCAATAGCAATGGATAACAGTTGTGCTCAAATGTAAATTTATTTAAATTCAGAAGTCAATTGTTGTAAGACATAATAGCACTGGGTTCAACAGCTTTTTCTTATGTAGATAGCATATGAATAGTCCCTATGCTAACTAATACTACTGTTTAGTATTTTCTGAGTTTTACTGAATACCTAATCGCTATCATATTAAGTTACATTATATTATGAAATTATACAAAAATCTCGATATAATCATCCGAATCAATCATGCCTGTTTTTCTTTAAATGGATTATTGACAGCACCGGTAACTTCCATCACAAATTTTATCCTAATACTAACAGAAATGATTTCATCAGTGACTTTCTATCACTTGATTCGATCTGACGATTGCATGACATATACTTGTAACACTCATTGTCCTAGGTAACGATAGAGACATATATTTTTATCAAAAGGGGATTTTTGTGAAGATTATAGTAATTTAATAGTTGAATTCATGAGTCAGTTAAATCTAGACCATCATGAAATACCTAGAAGCATTGAACAGCTGATTTGTCCTAGTATGGGACTCCTCACTAGAACTCATCCAGAATCCCCCACACGGGATTCGAACCTAGGACCTTCGGTCATGTGCACGAGCGATAAGACTATACACCATTGAGAAGGTATCCAATGATATCAATGTCTAACATGAACTAATCTAAGAAATTGTTCCACTTTTTATATATTTTTGTTATTAAATTTTCATTTCTAATTAACTTCTGGTACTGAACTTCATAAAGTCTATATATTCAATTAAACACAAATAAATGATATGTAAATATATTATATTTTTTAACAAGGTATTTGGCGGCAATTGGTTCGAAACGCTAGATTCAGATGACATCAGCTCCATAGTAATTGGAAATAATCTTTATTTATGAATTGCTTAGAAACTCAATTCATACATTTACCCCTTTCGATTTATGTTAGTCAAACACATCTCATCAGTAAAATGAGCGATATAAAGTGAAGAGCAGTTTATAACAACGTTGTGAACTAGCGACAGATATGACAGTGAATAAGACTCAGTGATCGAACAGTGGGAAGCATAATCCTACACAAACTGTATTACAATATATTGTGTATGTAACTCGTAAAAAAAGGCAGTCATACAATAATCATGTGGCATTTGTGTTTTCTAAATGACGTCAATCTACAATCAATGTACCTTATATTGTTATTATTATCTTTATTTAATATTCTATTTTTGGTACAATATAGAATTTTCAGTACAAAGAATGAAACATGGATTATAGATCAACATATTCCTGTAGTTTTTCAAAGATATTTATGTTTTTACATATAAACTATTTGATCCAAAGATGGATAGTGACTAGCAGTGGGATCCAGAACACGTGTTTCGTCCAATTCGGAACTCATCAGCTGGATGTATCTGCATCTCAGAGTTGATGTTCACTCCTGGATTCGGATCCAGCACCGTTCACTTCAAACTCCATCACGTTATCCACTCAGCTACTGATAGGCACTCGCTTGCGCAATGGGGTGATGTTTAATTCATATGGTATTGTTTGCTTTTATCTTCTTATTATTGTTTAGGACTGCAATTGATCGATCTCTTGTTGGTATATATGCATCCTGTGTGTTTAGTCACAAGCATATTAAGCAAAGATGGATAGTGGATGGCATTGAAATCCACGATGTACTTTTCCTCCTACTTTGGACTCGTCATTTGAACATACCTGTAAATACTAAGTGTTTTAACATATTCAACACTGTCATAACATATCTTATAATTATAATAAAAACAATCATTAAAAAAAGACGAAGAAACTTAAAAAGAAATAGAGATTAGTGCAAACCGCATAAACACCATGAGAATCATATTCATCTGTCATGAATAGGCTTTGATTGGTAAGTGAAATAAATAATAATCAGTTTAGGGGTAGTAGAGTTTGTTAATTTTTTGATTAAGATCATGAACTGATTGATGTTAGACCACTATTGAAAACCTGAAAGAACTGGACGGCCGTTTCGTTCTAGTGTGAGACTCCTCAGCAGTGCGCATCCACGATCTCGCTATTGGGATTCAAACCCAAGGCCTTCAGTCTCACGCGCGAACGCTTAACCTACTGGACTACTGAACCAACATCCAGAGGTGTTAATGTCTAACCTCAATAAATAATAATAATAATAATATATTAAATGATAGTTATAACATACAAATTGAATAGCCTAACAACAAACTCAACAGCAACAACATTAACTTAGTCGACATGGTAAATGAATAATAAAGAAAATCAAATTGAAAATGAAAACAATTAAATAAAATTACATAACGAATTGGCGATTACGTCATAACATTTCTTGTCTATGTAATAACAGTACTTATTATCATTACTATTATTATTACCAATATTATTATGATGATTGTTGTATTAGTAACTTTCCCCCCCCCCGACACCCAACTTATATTTCTAAAAGACGTTGACATTTCAACTATCTGATTATTATTCATTATTACAAAATACACACACACACACACAGACACATAACGACAACAACAACTAACTTTTCACGAATTATACAACTACATTTGTATGTGTACGCTTATCTGTCTACAGGTATACATGTAGATAAATTTATTAATGAGCCATAGTTGGATAGTAGTTTGTTCTTCTTCTATCTCTCTACATGGTATTCAATGTATATTATTTATTTATTTATTTTTTTTAAGTAGTAAAACAATAAACAACAAATTTATGATTTATATCATTCTAGTAGGTTATAGGTATGATTGTGTATCAATGTGTAAAAGGTAGATGTATTTCACTAGAGGGGTGGGGGGGAAAGATAGAACAAGTATGCATATGTTTCTTTCTTCTAATATTTTATTGAAAGAACGTATCAAAAAAAAAAAAAAACTAATCATCACCAGGGTAGTTTTGATGAACAGGTAACTAAGAATAAACCAAGTATGATTATGTTATTCATGAATAAACGCTAAAATAAAGGAGAATTACGATATTTTTCGGTAGTTAAGATTGTCTAGGTGTTATTGTTGTTTGTTCACATTTTATTTATTCTTTATTCTAACACAGTTATATTTTTTGATTGAGATCATGAACTGATTGATGTTAGACTACCATTGAAAAACTGGAAGTTTGCATTACGCATCCACAATACCATATGCGGGATTCTATTATAACGCTCCGTCGAGAATTTTTATAACGCTCGGTATTACTTTGTCTAATGTTATAAAGCTTAAACGATTATCTATACTAGATCTCTCCCAGTGTCTATTCTGCAGGACTGTAACATAACTCAGATCAAGAACACGTAATCAGCCTGATCACAACGTGAATATATTTTCACACCCAAAACCGACACAATCCACATTAATGAACAATCAATAATAAGTATATATGTATATATAAGTGAGTCACAATAATAAGGGTAAGGGAATATATAACTTATCTGACACCTGTCAGACTGTCTACATGCCTGACTAAGCAGACAACCAATCATGATTATTCTCGCCCACACAACACATTCAAACTCAGGAACCTCGATCTCGCGCATGAATACTTAACGTCTGAGCCACTGAGAAGGCATCCAACAGTGTTAATGTCTAATCTCAACCAATCCACGAAATCGAGCGACCATTTTCACTGAGGTAAATACCTATCTTCATCCGACACAGATTAACTCCACTGGTCAGGGCTTCGAGAATTCCGAGAATTCCCTCCCAAAGCTAATCATTAGTGAGTTCATGGTAATTATCAATATAGGATTGTGGAGATTATTAAATTTTTGATTGAGATCATGAATGGAATCCGGCGAGTGGTCGTCTAGTGATTCCAGATTTTCAATGGTGGTCTAACATCAATCAGTTCATGATCTCAATCAGAAACTTAATTATCTCCACAACACAATTGGTGATTAACAGCTGTGATAGGATTATTTGTTTACCAAAAACGTTTCATGATTTTCTATAGTTTTCTTTGACGTTAAAGAAAACAATACTCATACGTGATTAATGAAATGTTTACAGACTTCCATGAAACCTGATTTCTTTATGTTCATTTGGTGTTGTTTTACTTGTATCTTCCCACTGTAATTTAGGAATATAATTGATCAGTCTGATGTTGGCATTTGTGCATACTGTGTGTATTGCTTCAATATAGCGTTAAGTCACAAGCTTTTTAAACAAAGATGGATAATGGCTAGCAGTGGAATCCAGGGCGCATGTTTCGTCTTATTTGTGACCCGTCAGCTGGATGTACCTGAATCCCTGAGTTGATGTTCACTCCGGGACTCGAACCCAGTACCGTTCGCTTCAGACGTCCAATCCAGAGTGTATATCCTGAGCCAATGAACGTAACATTTAAAAATGAATGACTTTTATCTAATCTCATTATCATAGAATGGTAATGAAGTGATGAATTGTAGCAAACCATTAACTATTCGTATATAGACTGATCATAACATGTTAATAAGTATATCTTATTCAGTTACCCTAAGTTTATGATCAAATCATAAATAAATTACTTGGTGAGAATATAATTTATGGACAATCTTTGAGTAACGCTAGACTGACCTTGAGAGTGGTCACTTACTAACTCGGACCAAATGAAGGTTATAAACCAGTATATGGAATTAAAATTATGATTCACAGTTGATGATTAAGCTTAGGAATTAGATTTCTGGTTTACATCATGAACTGATATCAGTTAAACTGCAAAAAACTCTATTTAGCCAATAGGACGGATGAAGTTCGCACCAAAATTCGAGACCTTTTCACTTATCCTTGATTAGTTTGTCCAATAGATTATAGTCTCGCCTATTACTTTATTTATTATTCAGTAAATAACAGGCAAGGAGTAAGTATAAAGATTCTAGAACGGATCATAACTTTTACATATAGCTGTTCTATATTACCGCATAAGTCGTCATTCTCATAAAGAGGATTCAGGTAAATCAGATTTAACCGATACTAAACCTTAAAATACTAGTAAATCTAATTAAAAATCCATTGTAATTCTATAGGTTTAACTATTTCTTCATTGTGATGCTCTTTCATTATACAGACTAGTTTCTTAGTTGGCTACATAGTTCATCATAAGATCACTTGAGACCAACATTATCAAATAATTACATCAAATACTCTGGATCGTTGAATTTGAATGACTGGAATTCGTTCTGTATTCGGGAATGTAATGTTAAAACAGTGACTTTATGCAGATAGATATTTGTGTTATATCTCAAAGGCGGCCGATTAGAGGGCAGTGATTTATCGATCAAATCAAGGGATTTAGAATCTCGATAGGCTATTCTGTCCATTGTCCTCGACTCAACTAACTAGATCAAGAAGTCTTGGTAAGATGTAGAAAGTGTATTCTACAGGCAACCAGTAGATACCAGGTCAATCAGGCACACAAATCAAGCGTATTTATACAAATTTATAAAATCGATATTTTCATATACATTTTTAAACATTCATCAATAAGTTCGTCAATTGACTATCATTCAAATATTCAATCGATAAGTTAATCGATAAAATAAAAATTACAAAATCTGGGTTTTAGGGGATCTATTGTCCCCAACAATTCGCAACGTTAACTTGATTGTATAGAATAGATAGAATATGGCTAGTAGTGGAATCCGGAGGGCACGTTTTTCCTTATTTGGGATTCATTAACTGGATGTGTCTGTGTCTTGGATTTAATGTACACCCTAGTACTGTAACCTGATACTGTTCACTTACCTAATTAGTTAAACAACCATTCACTTGTGAGATGAGTATGAGATTTCTATTCGATATGAAATAGTTTTGATTATCGAATTTTATTCAGTCTTGAATAAGATATTGAAATAAATGGTACAGGGTTCAAGTCCCGGAGTGAACATGAACTTAAGTGATGCAGGTACATTCAGTCTTAAATAGAACGAAACATGAGTCTTATTGTCCAATGCTAATTACTATCTATCTTTGACTAAAGAACTTATGACTTAAATCAATCTAGAGGCAATATGCACAGTATATACGTATACCAATAAGAGACTTGTCAATTGCAATTCTAAACATCAATAGGAAAATACAAGTAAATACAATATCAAGTGAATAACTTAAATAAGATAGTTAATGACATGTTATAAACAAATGGATAGTAAGAACTAAGTAGTAACAATGAAACTATTCACATCTATTTGTTTATCATATTTAACTCTATTACAACCATCTGCAATTCATAATTTGACAAGTAGTATTTGTTAGATTAAGTAAATGAATGAAATGATGAACAATTAAATAGGTAAGTAAAAGATAGATAATAGCTAGTAGTGAATGCACATATGTCAATAAGAGACTAATCAATTGTAGCCCTTAGTAACAAATGGGAAGATACAAGCAAACAATATTCAATAAAGAATGAAATGTGTAACTTCATGCTAACTGAGTTATAGAATCAATTAATCATACATGTAATTGTGTTAATTTATCTTATTGATATTATAGGTAGTCTGTTTAATTAATCAAATTGTCTAAATATCAAATTAACACATGATGATTCAATGAGATTATAGTACTTTAACTGAGATTTATACATTAAATAAATTAGAATAGTTGCTATGATCTGTGATAAGTTTGGCTAATTGAACGCTATATTCGGTTCTTAAGCTCTTCTAATAACCTTCAAGCTAGAACTACACAACAACTTGAACAGAAGATTGTGAATGCCCATTGCTGAGGAGTCCCATAATAAGATGAAACGACCATCCAATGCTTCCAGATTTTCCATGATGGTCTAGCCTCAATTGACTTATGATCTCAACTATCGAAATTACTATAATACCCACAAAACCTCCTCTCTAATAATAATCACCATATGCTCACTAGTAACTGGTTTCAAGAGGTAATTCCTGGAGTTCGATAAGAACCTATGACCAGTCGAATTCAACCATGTCTGTTGTCAGTTAGTAACTCACTGATAACAATGGTGAACGATCGAGCAATATCTTGGATTAATTGAAGTTAGACATTAACACCGCTGGCTGCCAGTTCAGTGGTTTAAAGGTTAAATGTTCGCGCGTCAGACCGAAGGTACTAGGTTCGAGCCCCGCATCCGGAATCATGAGTTCACTGTTGAGGAGTCCTATATTAGGACGAAACGGTCTTCTAGTGTTTCCATTCTTTCCATGGTGATCTAACATCAGTCATTTAATAATCTCAATCAAAAACTTAACAATCTCTACCACTTTATACAACTTTTTTAATTTGTTTTAATTTCTTGTAACTTTGTTACAATTTTTGTCTGTATTTCAGTTCTATCACAAATTGAACACATGAAGAAAAAGATTTGAATCAGGTATTCATCTTAATAACTTATAAGTATCAATATGGGATTAGATGAAAAAGAAGATTTTATTACTGATAAAGAAAAATAGTTAACTGTTAATTCAGTCAAGTAAGTTGGCTATTCAAAATGTTTATACAATTTGAATTCCATTTGTTTTTATGATCAGAAAAAAGAACTATCAACTATAGAATAACTTCAATCGTTGAGATCATGATTCAATTGAAGTTTGACCAATATGGAAAACCTGAAAGCACTGGATGGCCATTTTGTCCTAGAGTGGAACATATTCACTATTGTCTTCAGTGAATTACTATCTCAGAACAGACCCGGTTGAACTCTACTGGTTGCTTAATTTCGTGGATCAGTTGAAGGTAAGTATTAACACCATTGGATGCCGGCCAGCTCAGTGGTTTAGAGGTTAAGCGTTCGCGAGCGAAACTGATAGGTCTTGGGTTCGAATCTCTCAAGGCGGTATTGTGGGTGCACACTACTGAGGAGTCCCACAACAGAACGAAACCGCTTTCCAGTGCCTTCAGGTTTTCCATGATAGACTAACTTCAATTGACTCATGATTTCAACTATTGGGAATAGCTATTTTAATCTAATTCAAAATACTTCAGAAGTACGCACATGCTACCCAATACAAGATCCAATATGTTTAAAGAATGTCTCCTAGTAGCTATTTTCAAACATTACAGCCAGCAAATTTAAATTGTTACTTCTGAACAATAATACTTAACAAACCTTCACAGAATAATATAAGACAATAGATAGACTATATAGTCTAGACTAATGGAGTTATTTATTTATTTATTTTAACACATAGGTATAGGTACAAGGAGGCACCAAATACATATGCGCCACACGAATCTCAATTGATTTGTGTGAGGGCTGTGATACTGCCCGGGTGCCCAAACCGAAGCAGGAGGTTTTCTTAGGAGGCCACACCCCGAGCCTTTAACCTGAAGATCTGATCCACAAGGCAGTGGAGCATCGTGAGCAGATGCAGTCCCATGGTAGCCGGTGACCAACGATTGGTTCATACGCCATTTGATCCTTTAGGATACTGGAGCCCATGTGCACCATTGATTTGGGATCCGGTTAAAGCGCCGGAAATTCGCTTTTCGTCCTCTCATTTTCGTAAACAACACCCCCGCCACAAGAAGGCAGTGAGTAGGACTTCCCTGGCAGAGGCTATATACGCATGGCCATGTGAGAGCATTTCGAGAGGGAGAGCGGACTCTCCCCACTCTCGGCCGTACCAGGGCATTTGGGGGCAGACTAATGGAGTAACTGGAAGAGTTAAACATTGTCTCATAAGAAATAATAAGACATTTTTTCATTATGATAAATTGTGATATTGTGATAATGTCAATTAGATATTTGAAATCACTGACTGAATAATAAATTTATTTAGTCATGTTTTGATGTGTACTACTGATATCAAAAGATATAAGTAGTATATATCATCCAACAAAAGTGAAATTCCTAGTGGTAGAAAGTTAAGAAGATCGAAGAAAACAGAACGACAATAGAGATTAATTGATGTGGAAATTAAGGAATAATAAAGTCTGAGACAATTGATAGACTTTTGCCAATCAATTATTTACTGTATGGTTCTCATTTTTTGCAAAGAAATTGTGTAAATTCAAATTCAAGTATATTTGATTGCCTGAGAAGATAGTCAATAACATACGGAATTCCTATGATGGATTAAACTGCAAAATCGTTCATGGAGGACAGTTGACAAAGTCGTCCGAAGTAAACACTGGTGTCAGGCAAGGATGCTTACTCTCACCATTTCTCTTTCTCCTGGTGATCGACTGAATCATGAACACGTCAACATCTGAAGGGAAGCATGGGATACAGTGGACATCTAGGATGCAGTTGGATGATCTAGACTTCATAGATGGTCTGGCTCTTCTATCGCAAACGCAACAACAAATGCAGGAGAAGACGACCAGTGTAGTAGCAGCCTCAGCAGCAATAGGTCTCAATATACACAAAGGGAAAAGCAAGATTCTTCGATACAACACAGCATGCAACAATCCAATCACAATTGACAGAGAAGATTTGAAAGATGTACAAACATTTACATATTTGGGCAGCTTCATCGATGAACACGGTGGATTTGATGCAAATGTGAAGACGTGGATCGGCGAAGCAAGAGCAACACATTTACAGATGAAGAACATGTGTAACTCAAAACAATTGGCAAACAACGCCAAGGTCAGAATTTTTAATACAAATGTCAAGACAGTTCTACTGTATGGAGTGGAAACCTGTAAAACCATGAAAGCCATCATCCAGAAGATACAGGTGTTTCTTAGCAGTTGCCTACGCAAAATACTTCGGATCCGTTAGCCGGACACTCTCAGCAACAACCTACTGTGGGAGAGAAGAAATCATATCCCAGTGGAGGAATAAATCAGGAAGAAACGCTGGAAGTGGATAGGACACACATTGAAGAAAGCACCCAACTGCTTCACAAGACAAGCCTTCACATAAAATTTTCAAGGTCGAAGGAGGAGAGGAAGATCAAAGAACACATTACGTCGATAATGTAGATAGACATGAGAAGAATGAACAAGAATGGGATAGAACTAGAAAAGAAGTCCAATGACAGAGTGGGTTGGAGAATACTGCTCGGCTGCCTATGCTCCATTAGGAGTAACAAGCGTAAGTAAGCAATTAAGTAATATTTGGTTGTCCCCATTGTTGTTCTTATTCATTACAATGTCAATCTGTTGTTTATCTATCAGTAACTAGTTTGTTTATGCTTTATACTATGTAATAAATCTATATAGACAACTGATCAAGAGCAGAAAATGACTGTCCACGCTGTCAAATGCTTTTTCGTAGTCGACGAAGTTGATATAGAGTGATGAATTCCATTCAATTGATTGTTCCACAATGATCCGTAGAGTTGCGATTTGGTCTGTGCACGATCTATCCTTTCAGAATCCTGCATGTTGGTCTCGAAGTTGGGCGTCTACGGAGTCCTTCATCCTGTTTAACAATACCCTGTTGAAGACTTTTCCTGGTATTGAAAAAAGAGTGATTTCCTTGTAGTTGTCACAGTTGCTGAGAACGCCTTTCTTTGGTATTTCGACCAGAAGTCCTTCTTTCCATTCTGTTGGTACTTGTTCCTCATCCCAAATCTTATTGAAGAGAATGTGGAGTATCCTTGCAGTTGCCGCTACGTCTGCTTTCAGTGCCTCTGCTGGAATGCTGTCTAGTCCTGCTGCTTTGCTACACTTGATTTGTCTAATAGCCATGCTCATTTCTTCAATTGTTGGTGGGCCAACATCAATTGAGAGGTCCGTGAGTGCTGCTTCGATGGTGGGTGGGTTCAGTGGGGCTGGTCGATTCAAGAGTTCTTTGAATTGTTCTACCCACCTGTTCCGTTGTTCTTCAATGTTGGTGATTATCTTGCCTTCCTTGCTTTTCACTGGTCGTTCTGGTTTACGGTGATTTCCAGAGAGTTTCTTTGTTGCGTCATACAGTTGTCTCATGTTTCCTTCTTTGGCAGCCTTTTTCGCCGTCATCGCTAAATCTTCCACATATTTACGTTTGTCAGTTCTGATGCTCTTCTTCACTTGCTTGTTTACTTCTGTGTATTCGGCTTGTGCCTTGACTTTTTCTGCTCTTGTTCGACTGGTATTGATTGCTGCTTTCTTGTTCCTCCTTTCTTGAATCTTATCCAGTGTATCGACCGTGATCCAATCCTTGTGATGGTACTTCTTTTGGCCCAGAACCTTTAGATATTCGTGTATAATTCAGATGCATTAATCATATGCCTTCATGACTGAAGTTCTTTCATTAGATCTTTCATTAGCAAATCTTCCATCAATTGTCTCAAACTTCATTGTTCTTTCATTGCCATAACAATTACATTCGGTTCTTGTTTTCTACGATTTCTTCTTCTCAACTACAAAATGAATAGCTTATTCATAAATGAATAGAACAACATATATAATTAGAAAATATTAGTTTCAATGAGAACTTCATCAGATATTGTTTTTTACATTTTTCATATCTACATTCTGATACACAAATTAATACAATGACAGGTCATACAAATTCACCTTGATCAAGAATCAATTGACATTGATATATTCAGACGTACTATGATTCTAATTGTACCAAAAATGTTCCTCATTGTTTCCTTTGTACTATTTAAACTTGCATTGATTTAATTCTGTTACTTGTGTACTCTGAAGAAGTGGCTTACGTTAGATTACGAAACGTCAGAAACGTAATTTTTCCACTGATTAGGATATAACTATATATATATATATATATATATATATATATATATATATATATATATATATATATATATATATATTTGTTATTAACTTTCTATCCAATACTCAACTTATTTGAAACTATCATGTCCAACCTTGGCATTGATATCGATTATGTCTCACTGGCATTTATTCGGAAGTGGACACTCACTGAACAGATGATGCTAAATCCTTTAAATTAAAGTGACGTTTTGGAAATCTCCACTTGCCAATTGAATATCTGGTGGTTCAAACTCCTCCTATCAGCTTCAGTTATACCTTTGAAATGAGTGAGGCAATTAAGGGGAAAGCTAGATCATAAAAAGTCTGTCTCTTTTTCTTTTTATATTGTATGAAATCTTATCAAGGCGGGAACACTTGATCTGGACAGAATGGCTCGATAATGCAGATATTGTCACTTTATGTAACCTCTTAATCATCATATCGAATATATTATTCTGTCACCGATCTAAATAGGTCCTTCAAAGTATCATAAAATACATAATGCTAACTATCAAAATAGGACGAGTTATTAATGTGATTTCTAAGTAAGATCTTACAGAGTAGGTAGTCACATCATGGAAATCCATAATATTGGATTTTTTATTATTCTAGTAGCATAGTCGAGTGCATTGGTATCGACATTGACTTAAATCCTACAAATCATCAAGAGAAACCGCCACGAGTTTTTAAGAGTATATCAAATATATCAAGATTTCTCGAGCCACTTACAAATGTGAAGAAATTCCAGGACTGATCTTCAATGAGCTCTTCAGAGAACATCCAAAAGTGCTTATCACATTGTGATTAATTACTGGGTCATAATTGAGTCTATCATACTTTAAAGTCTAGAGACTCATTGCTCTATTATTCATCAGGCTTTATTCTAATACACAATAATCTTAATATGAAATTATTATGATAATAAGTTACATAATGAACCAATATAGATAAAGGAAATACAAATTCATATTAAGATCATAAACGTACTAGTTTAGTGATCAAGAATGGAGACAATTGAATGTATTTAGGAACGTAATTACAAAGCATCTCAATAAAATTTGAGAACCATATTATAGTAAATCGTTAATTTGCAAAATATCAATTCATCATATCAAAGTTGACTGTTCCTGTTGCCAACATCAATCTATTGTCTCAGATTTTATTGTTCATGCGTTTTCATACAAATTGCATTGTGTTCCCGCTCTTCCTTACTTGATCTCCCCTCATCTTTTGCTGCCAGACATTACGTTCCTAACTCGCGTCATATACTACTGATGTCTACATAAGTAGTACACACCACACTAATAGTTGTACAATGAATAACATTTGAAATAAATAATTCAACAGATGAAATAAAATGTAATATAACACTAACCATTTAAACATTACGTAATAAGTAGTGTGTATATATGAATAGTTAGTAAAGAATCCTACAAACAGGATTGTAGATGAACACTGACACTGAAGAGTCCGATACTAAGACGAAATCGTCTTCCAATACTTCCAGGTTTTCCATCGTGATGTAGCTTTAATTGATTTGTGAATTCAACTGTTAAATTACTAAAATCTCCGGTGAGACTATAATTTATGGATGACTTTTGAGCGACGCTAGATTGACGTTGAGAGTGTCCACCCTAAACACCAGGAGCAAATGACGGTTATAAACGTGTATGAGGAATTCGAATGATGATTTATAGTTGATGATTAAGATTAGAAATTAGATTCAGGGCTTTCATCACGAAATGATATCTACTATAATGCCAAAACTCTATTTAGCTAAATGAGTGAATGAATTCCTCGACAAAATCCAAGACCTGCTATCTTATAGCTGATTAGTTCGTCCATAAATTGTAGTCTCGCCAAATTTCCACAAAACTTCCTACTGACAATAATCTGAGTTTCTCTTTATTAAGTTATTCAACGAATTAAATTTTTTTTTCTTTTCTATTAATCTAAGCAAACAATATGAAATGATCATCATCATCATCATCATCCAAAACATCATCATCATCAAAAACATCATCATCATCCAAAGCACCACAATCATCATCATCATCCGAAACATCATCATCATCCAAAGCACCACAATCATCATCATCATCCGAAACATCATCATCATCCGAATCATCATCATCAACATCATTATCATCATTATCCATCACCATCCCATTATACTACTGTCTATCAAAAATATAATTAAATATTAATTGAATTTGACATATACACATTTCATTAACCTATAAACAATTAGATATCATAATAACTGTCTATTGTTTGTTTGCTTGTTTGTTTATTTATTTGCATTGCAACTTGTATTTATTTCTTTATTTATTTATTTTTGATCATGTTTATTTCAAATTAATGAAATGATTAGATAAAGGAATACAAATTTTGAATTCGGTAAACAGCATGTTGTCAAGGATACAAAAAATATACATATACATATACACCCCCCACCACGTCTTATACTCTATACACAATTAATGATATTCATCACATCACTATTACATATTAAATATGTTGTAATTATAGAAGAAGTATCCAGACTAATCTATTTGATTGATACAACCGATTTACATACACTTACCTATATATACAACATATATTTATATTTAGAAATAAGCACAAAAAATAAACAAATTGAAGGTAGACCATGAATGAATTGTGCTTTTTCTTTAATGAACTATATAAAAGTAAAACACTTAATGAACATTTCATTACTAAACATGAAATGTTTTCAGTAGATTGATAGAAATAGATAAGTTAAGCAAGGATTTAGATAGAGGAAGAAGAAGAAGAAGAAGAAGAATAGTGACCAAGATGATGGTGATGATGCTTCGGATGATTTGGATGATGATGATTTGGATGATGATGATTTGGATGATGATGATGATGATTTGGATGATGATGATGATTTGGATGATGATGATGCTTCGCATGATGATGCTTCGGATGACGATGATGCTTCGGATGATGATGATGCTTTGGATGATGATGATGATGTTGATGATGGTTAAATTAACTGTAACTATGAGGCTGGTTGAAATAAATAGATTTTCATAAGCTGATTTTGATTAAATTCTTCAAGTTTCATTTCATCAGTTAAGTTGTGATGTAAGCTACTTATATCCACATAAGTAGTATATAATGATCGTTAGGAATCGAATGTATTTCTATAGAAGATCGAAAAGGAAAGAACGAGAATGGAAAGCAATTGATATAAAAATGCAGGAACAATGAAATCTGAGACGATGAACTGATATTTGCAAAAGAAACAGTCAATTTTCAGACAAATGAAGTAATTTCGTGTTCATAAACATTCTATTGCTCCTACTGGTGTTCTTGTTCACTACAAAGTGAGAATAGTCATTCTATTAGAACAATGAAAAGTTACTTTATATCGAGAATCTCTAGTTTCTGGTGATATGACTCATTAATCTTTCCCTGTACATGTCTAGTGAGAAACCATAACCAGATGAGTTCGACTATGTTCAGTTTTAGATAGTTATTTACTTAGTATTCATTTGGCTTGCTGATGGGATAGGATTATCCATAATATTGAAGAAAATAACAAACCGGGGATCGATTTCTTTTATTACTTCCTATAACATCATAAATGACTATTATGAACAAACATGCGAACAGTTAGAGTCCCAGGCGACAGCAACACTTAAAAACTAAATTTGTGCCAACACTTAGAGTATTACATTAAATGCTGAATTTTAGTACACTGAAACATTAAATTATGCAGCTACACAAAAACAGCAGAAAAATTCACAAAACCAGGCAAGCCAACTGCCATTGCTTACAAAGACGGCAGCAATGATAATTCCCTCTTCGCTAAGTAAACTGCTACAATTACAAAACGGAGTTAAGTTTAATTGCAGCACTCTCATTCCTGTAAAACATTTAGCTGGATAAGTGGTAGGATTCAAACTGCAGTAAGAAGGACCTGACATACGTGACATTGATCACTACCCCGTGATCAATCAATTATGAATACATTTCAGTCCTACAGGAGGTCAGTTGTGGCCCGGATAGCCCAATAGTAACATTTCTGACTGTGAAGCTAGGTGACACGGGAGCATCAGTTCCACCAAGATTACAGGCACACGTTGCTGACGAGTACCGAGCAACACGAAACCTAGGTCCAGGGCTTCCTGTTGACTACTTTCAACAACCATCTTATCTCAATATAGTGCATGGAAAGTAGAGTCATCTAAATTAAGTATATGAGATAATGCGGCCATAAATCCATTTACCTGCTGTGTATTTTCCAAGATATTTTAACACATATTTAATGTTATTATTTTCAAATAATTAAATTATTTAATTTCAGTGGTTGAGATAATGGGTCATTTGAAGCTAGACCACCATAGAAAACCTGAAAGCACTGGACGGTCGTTTCGTCCTACTGTGGGACTCCTCGACAGTGCTCATCCACAACTTCGCCTTGCGAGATTCGAATCCCGGACATATCAGTCTTGCGCGTGAGAGCTTTATTAAATTATTTAGGTCAAAACCTGAGAAAAAGTAATGGGAAATATCAGTATGAGGTTGTGGAGATTAATAAGTTTTTGATTAACGTCATGAACCGATTGATGTTCGACAATAACACGGTTGGATGCCAGCTCAGTAGTCTAGAGATGAAGCGTTTGTGTGCGGGACCGAATGCCCTGAGTTCGAATCCCGAGAGTGGGGTCGTGAATATGCATTGCTAAAAGTCCTGTACTAGAACGTAACGACCGTTCAGTGCTTCTAGGTTTTCCATGGTAGTCTAACATTAATCGATTCATGATCTCAATTAGTGAGAAAGTTCCTATCAAAAAATTAATATTCGTTTGGGAGTGTGTGTGTGTGTGTGTATGAATAATTGATTTCTGTTTTTCCCCATTGTTTATACTGTCATACCTTTTAAAGTAGTATAATCATATGCTTAGTGGTAGCTAATTTTGATAATTAATTTCAAGAATTTCAATAAGAATCTGTGGCCAGTGTAATCCGACAATGTCAGGTGTAAGTCATTTACTGACCAATGATATTGAAAGATAACTGAAGTTAGAAAATTATACTATCAGTTACTAACTCAATAGTCTAAAAATTGAACACTGATACTAAGACCTGAAGGACTAGGTTTCTATCCTATATGGTATTGCATTGCTTCACCATATTCACTGGTTGTCGAACCAAGTCAGTTTTTATTATAAATTGCTTTTTAAGTAATATTTTTTGAATTCCTGGAAGCACTGAAAAACCGTTTCATTCTAATATGAGATTCCTAAACCGTGATCGTCCACGATCCCGTTCCACAAGATTTGAACTCCGAACCTTTGACGGCGAGACTATAATTTATGGACGAACCAATCAGTCTTACGATAATAGATCTTAGGTTTTGGCGAGAAATTTATTCACTCATTTAGCTAAATATAGTCTTGACATAATAGCTGATGTTAATTCGTAATGAAAAACCTAAATCTAATTCTTATCCCTAACTACCAGCTTTAAATCATAATCCTTATTCTTCAAACTGCTTTATAACCCTCATTTAACCTTAATAAGTAGGTAGACACTCTCAACGTCACCTTAGCATTGTTCAAATGTCATCCATAAATGGATAGTCTCACCTCTTCGACCTCTCCTACAAACCCTTCACCTCTAAACCATTAAGTTGGCATCCAATGATATTTAAGTTAAAATGCTAACAAACTATTATTATTCGTTCACATAATGATCGTTATAGGAAGTATATAACGAAAATCACTAATTAAAATAATCATAAAATCATCTAGATATATGTATATACATCATAGTAATGACTTAGCTTCCCTTTAAAGTTTCCATAACCATTGATAACCTGTTAATTGAATCATTTCCAATTGGGAATTTAGTTACTCACCAGTAAATAGGGAAATAAATAGTAATAATAATAACTAAATTAGTTAACAACTGTAGTTATAATAAGTCATTATGTTCATTATCTTCATTTAGTTTTTTTTTTTGTAGTTTGTAAAACAGGAAAACAAAAACAAGAACAAGAAAAAAGAAAAAAAAGAGAAAAAAAGAAAAGAAAAGAATCGATTGTGAAGCATCCAAAATAATAATAAAAAAAATGCATAGAACTGTTTATTCACTATCTTCCTATAGTATTCACGTTTACAATTGTATTCCCTTTAAATTTTATACTTTTTTACTAAATGACTGACTAACTGACCAACTACTTACTTACTTACTTAAGCGTGTTACCCCTTGTGAAAGAGCATAAGCCACTGACCAGTGTTCTCTATCAAACTCTGGCGTAAACAATCCTTTCTAGGTTTTTATTTCCAGTTACTTACTATTCATCATTTTTATATCTGCTTTCAATTCCTGATACAGTGTGTTCTTTGGTCTTTCTCTGCATCGTTTCCTTTCAGAATTTCAGGTTAGTGTTTGCTTTCATGATGTCGTTTGATGATTTTTTTTAATGTATGTACTATCTACTTTCAATGTTTTTTTTTCCTTAATTTCCTCTTTAGCTGAAAGCTAGTTTGTTCTTTTCCACAGTCGACTGTTATTGATGGTATCAGGTCAACGAACACTGAATATCTTGTGTAAACAGTTGTGGAGATTGTTGAGTTTCAAATTAATATCATAAATGGATCAATGTTAAACCACCCTGGAGAACCTGGAAGTACTGGTCGACTGTTCCGTTCTAGTATGAGACCCTTCACCAGTGTGTATTCACGATTCTACACGTGAGACTCGAACTCAGGACCTAAAGCCTCACACGCGAATGCTTAACTTCTAGATCATTAAAACCGGTATTCAATAGTGTTAATGTCTAACTTCAAATAATCCACGATATTGTGCAACAATCCATCAGTGTCTTCAATGAGTAACTATTTTATAAATTAACCCTATTTGGTGTTACTCATTTCTATTAAGAGATATATTATACAGTACAAAATAATATTACCCATGTATCTTTGCATCCATCTTCATGTGACTATAAATGTAAACATACACGTATACATACATTGGACAATTATGAGTCATTGCCAACTTCTTCTTTATTCCCATATCATGTAACAGTAAACACTATACAAATCAATTCAACACCAAAACTTTCATAGAAAAAAAAACAACCTTAATATAGTTTTCTTCACTTCTTTCCCTATCACCCCTCCCTAACCTAATTTATAGACTGGGATTGTTTAAATTTTAATGATTTTTATTCAAATAATCCACCTGGTGATAATTGTTATTGTATTGTTAAGTTAAATAATGGTTACTACCTTGTTTAAATTCTTCCGTGTGTACGGAACAGTTTAGAAAAGATGAAAATTGATAATATTTAATTGAATAACTGATAATGGAGTATTTATTGTATATGTATATGTATAAAGGCTAAATGGATATTAAATAAACAATCAATTGGCAATGCTGTATACTAACTAGTCGTCATCTGTTAAATCTATAACCTCCGCCCCCCCCCGAAAAATGATGAATATTTTTTCATAAATTCTAATTTGTGAAGTTTGAATTCACGAGTCAGTCTAAGCTGTAACGCCACCAAAAACCTGGAAACACTGGATGACCGTTTCGTCTCATTATAGGACTCCTCAGAAGTACGTACCAACGATCCTGCACTCAGAACTCGAACCCAGGACTTTGGGTCTCGCACGTAAACGCTTAACCTCTAGACTACTGGGCCAGCATCCAACAGTGTCAATGTCTAATTTCAATCAATTGATGATCTTGCATAACCCTTCAGTAATTACCTAGTCAAAAAATATATATTACTTTGAATAGGTACCATTAAATACTGATTTACATAATCAGTTACAAACTTAAACAGAATTTATGAAGTTTATTCCTATTGTTATGTAAATATAACTGTGTGTGTGTGTGTGCAACAGTAATCTTTCTATATACTGACCTTTCACTATCGATCATTTAATAATTTCATCCTATGTTTGTCGGTCTAGTCACTAGTGTCAATCGAATACCATCGATAAAGTTCAATAGATTTACAGTACTTGGAGTTAAGCTTATTCATTCTAATAAACCGGGCTACATTAACGAGTGCTTCAAAGCGTCAAAGCTATTCGATATCCCGATGTATATATATGTATATAAACAATTCTAATACATTCTCAAAACTTAATAAACTAAACATTTCAGTTATTGCCTATCTATGGAAGGTAAAACCCAACTCAAACATCTTCATCGTGCCTCCTGGATAGTGGAACTTGTCTCATGAACTAACGTGAGCGCTAAACTGGGTGATAGAGATCGGACGAATCAACCACTCGACCAACACCCATAAACGATTACAAGTGCTATAAAGAAAAATAGCACAGCTTTAACTGGAAAAACAGCTATCCCACCCCGGTAGTTTTGTCATGCTTCGATGTAGCCACTTCTTCAGAAGTACCTATTAGACTTCACCAAATTCATTTTTATCTCTATGTTTGATTTTATCTAACTTACTTGTTTATTCTGGTTGGAGCTTTTCTTCAACAAGATTTTTTTCTACGAGATGAGGTTGCTGAACCTATACCAAAACCATCTCCTTCACCCGAGCTTGGGACTGGTAGTAACTCTAGGGGGGAGCTACAGGCAGAGTTATTTTATTTAGCTTAATACAATATAAACAAAGATTAGTATAAATTCAATTCAAGATTCCATATAGGAAATGATTCTTGATCAGTAGATAAGTTTTGTGTTAATAAGGTACGGTAATTTGGACCGATGTATATATGTGCCTGGTCCTACGTTATAGCTGACTCATTGACTGACTGACTTATATAAAACTTTTAAGCTTACATTCCAGACTGTTATTCACTGCTTTAAACTACATGGCTTACGCATATAGATATATATATGTAATAGATTAGCACAGACGATAGAATAATTCACCATATTACTTAAATACCATCTTTTTCTTCCTCTTCTTCTTCTTCTTCTTCTTCTTCACTTCCTAACAGATCAATGTCGAATAGTTTACATACCAAAGTAAAGTGAATTAGTACATTTCCTTGTCAAAATTAAACAAAAAAAACAAAAACAAAAACAATCCACTAAATGAAAATTTTATTATCAAAAGAAGTGTAAACTACTTAGAAAATGTTTTTAGTAATCTGATTATTATGTTGTTTATACACCGTAAATATTTCAGTCTATAACAGAGATCCTATGTAATACATTTGAATAGATTGTAGTTTGTTATCATTAGAATAAATGAATGAAAGATAGATCCTAAACAGTTAACCAACCCCCCTCCCTCATTCCTTCCCCATACACAAGCACAAAGACAGAAAGACAAAGAAATTATATAATGATATACAGAATAAAATTAACAGAATGAATGGAATGAAGATAAAAAATTGAATGTGAAGTTATGAAAGGAGTTTACATTTTTGTCATTATTAGTACTATTCATTAATATATACTTTCTTTCCTTCTTCCACCCTCACCTCTCTCTTATTCTCACTGGTTATTCATTGTTGTTTTTCTCATCCTGTCTAGTAATGATGATGATGATGATCATCATCATCATCATCATAATGATTTCGAGATCCAACTCACTTGTAGTCACTGAAAGAATATTAAGAATGAAACATAACTAAAAAGGAACTATCTTCATGAAAAAGCTCCGACTAGATTGCCAGGCGACATGTTGGATTTACTTCAAATTCTTTCGGTGAGATTTTACAAATACATATTCTTCTTCTTTAATGTCTCACATCAATTCGGCGTCCAAATACTGTGAAACTATTCGAAACGTAACTAAGTTAGACATATATATATATATATATATATATATATATATATATATATATATATATATATATATAGTGTGAGCTTATATACATTTCATCCATCTAGATGTATATACTGGTTTTCGTTATCTTTTAGAATCAAGAATTACGTTAAGTAAAGATGAATAATGGCTAGTATTGAAACCGACGATGTGCATTTCATCCTATTCGAAACTCATCCGCTGGATGTACCTGTTTTTCCGAGTTGATGTACACTCATGAGATTTGAACCTAGTTCCGTTCGCTCCAAACGCTATCGTGTTTTCTACTTAACTACTGAGTTCTGATAGTCACCTGTTTGTGTAATTGGGTAGTTTAATTTCACTTGGTGTTGTTGTTATTACTAGTATCTTTCCATTGTTATTTAGGACTGCAATTGATCAATCCCTTTCTGGTATATGTATATCCTATATAGATTACCCTGATACAAGCAAACAATACCAAGTGAATTTAAGAATTACGTTAGCTTATTTGTTTAATGGGTAAGCAATAAATCTTAAAGTTTACGTTTAATTTATGGTGCATGATTGAACTAATAATCTTTGAATAAGTATATACCTTTCTCTTGGTTTCAGTGTGATAAATTGTAGTCAAGTAAATACGTTTCATTTTATTCACTTGATCAACACACATTTACATTCATTAAATGTATATATCACAGAATACCATTCGATCTGATTAAGTAAAAGACAATTAATGGTACTTAAGTGTTGTAATCTCGCTTACTGGACGGAAATAAACCACCAGGTTAACTTGAATGAAACTTTTAAAGTTATCCACTATATTCCATTTAATCGATCACTTCACTAAATCCATTTCAGTTTACATCAAGAAGATTAACTTGTGTACCCGAAAGAAATTTAATACAGAGCAAACTAAGATCAGTTCATGATTTAAAAACTATGGAAATATACGTATCATTGTACAGTCATCATAAAAACTTAGTTGAAAAGAACAGATACATTGAACTGATTCGTTAGTTTAGACGTGTATGCGCAATTTGGTTAAATCATGAGTCAATTGAAGCTAGACCAACATGGTAAACCTAAAAGCACTACTGAGGAGTCCCATACTGAGACGAAACGATCGTTCAGTGCTTCCAGCTTCCAGGAACCGATAGTAATTGTTATGACAATGAAGGAACGATGATGTTTGAGACAATTGATGAAAGATTTACAAGTGAAGTATTGTGAACGTATGATTTTCACATTTCATGAAAGAATTCTGTAATTTATTATTAAAATAAAATTTGTTGTCCTCACCTGTGTGTTCTCGTTCACAATATTCTTTGTAGGAATTTGTTTATAATTCTTATGCTCAGCAGTTGATAGGGAGATTAAACATGTGTTCCTCAACCTCTCAAGATACATTATTCGCAAATATGGAGTATATTTGGTGGATCTGAGGAAGATGTGAAGGCGTGGATCGATTAAGCAAGAGCAGGATATCTACAATTGAAGAACATCTGCAACTTAAAACAACTGACTGTCAACCAACACCAAGGTCAGGATTTTCAATACAAATGTCAAAACAGTTCTACTGTATGGGGCGGAAACTTGGAGAACTACGAAAGCCGTTATCTAGATGATACAAGTGTTTATTAACAGCTGTCCACGCAAAATACTTAGGATCCGTTGACCAGACACTACACTATCAGCAACAACCTACTGTGGGAGAGAACAAATCAGATCCCAGTGGAGGAAGAAATCAGGAAGAAGCGCTCGAAGTGAATAGGACACACATTGATTAAAACACCCAACTGCGTCACAAGACAAGCCCTCACATCGAATCCTCAAGCCGAAGGAGGAGAGCAAGACCAAAGAACACATTACGTCGGGAAATGGAGATAGACATGAGAAGAATGAACAAGAATGGGATAGAACTAGAAAAGAAGGCTCAGGACAGAGTGGGTTGAAGAATGCTGGTCGGTGGCCTATTCTCCTTTAGGAGCAACTGGCGTAAGTAAGTAAGTATCCACTTCCAACGTCTTTTCGTAATTTCCTCTTTATCTGAATGTTGGTTTATTCTGTTCCACATTAGTTTATTGCTTTAGCTCTTCTAGAGCTATTGCCTGTCTCAAGCCCAAGTAAATCAAGAGGGTTAGTCATGAGATCGGTAATCTAAACCCGTAAAATACAATCTTACTAAAAAGAGAAAAAGCGCTAACTAAGTTAAATCATTCTGATACATAATTGTTTTGTAAATTTAGATACCTTTATATGTATATATTATGTTATCTAATTGAACATTCAATTACCATGTATACCATCCCCCCCCCCTTATTTAATGTTCAGTTTACCCATATATTTTATAAAGGTAACGATTTGCCATGTACTTCAATGTTACAATACATTGTAAATTATGTAATGTTAATCATATCCCAGTATTACCAAAATAACCTGACGCCATTAGGCCTCATTAAATATATATTCGATATTACGTATATATACTACTTTTTAATATTCAGTAATAAAATGGTATATAAAGAAGTTTATTTGGGTGGTCTTATTCATAAATAGTAATAATAAGAATAAGTAAAATTGTATTCATTATTGGAGCCTACAAATGATACATTGCTTAAAGTGTATATTATCAAGTAATGATAGTTTGTTTTTAATTTATGCTTAAAAAGAAAACTGTATGATTTCAATTCGTTTCATAATATACACAATTACTACTTCTAGTTATAAACCTCTCAATCAATCATTCATTCATTCATTCAGTCAGTCAGTCAGTCAGTAACAACGTGGAACTTCGTACGTACGTACATCAGTTCGAGTTACCATACTACATTAGCACAGAGATCCAGTTATCGATTCAAATCCTGTAGTGGTAGACGTAGTGAAAGTATAAGCAGTAATTGGAAAGATTAGGGTTTTAAGATGTTATTCATGAAGTATAATTCAGTGAAATAAATTTGGAAAGTGAAAAAAACGGACATGAAGAATTCAGAAGATTAGAGTTTGTGAAAACACAAAGAGTGGATGCACCTGCACCATTGCAAACGATTTCCAGCCAATGTCATTCAAGGTCTCTAACACCATCGGTTACTATCGTCTCACGGATCCCAATCAGGGAGTCTACACTTACCAACATGGCTCAGTGCACTTGTCAGTGATTTCATGGATTTGTGCCATGTATTGGTCTGGCTGTTCCTAGCTTTCTTCTAACCTACTACTACACCATTAAAACATCGCACGTCGGGGCAGTCGGTGGTTGGGTTCTGCATACGTAACACATGTCTCAGCCATCTCAACTGATGAAGTTTCATTACTTCATCAATTGATTTTGCATCCTTACCTAGTACCCGTTTCCTAACAACTGCGTTACTTACTGGATGGTCCCAGGATATACAAGCAATGTTTCGAAGATAACTATGATCAAATACTAGTAATCTACGGATATCCTCTACTTTCACCGGCTATGTTTCACTGTCATAATGTAGGACGGAACGAACTGCTGCTCAGTTAACCTCTTATTAATAATAAATATATACCTAGAGGGTCAGAGAAGTTTCATTGAGCTCTAGATAGATCAGCTATCAAGTTGAATAGTTTCAACCTCATATAACAGACTGATAAAGTTCGAACAGTTTATTGACTATCGTCTTGATCAAGGATGATGTTACGTCAGAGACTGATGTATGAAGTAATATTTGCATTATATACTTCTCTGATCTGTCATCACTAACATAAACTGTTGTAACGATAAGACTATTTATTCTAAGTAATCACCAAGTAAGCTGATTTAATTGGTTATTATATTAGGATAAACCAAGTTGTGTATAAACTCTAGGTTCGACTTCAATGACAGCTAAGAGATTATACCATCTTCCTCTGATCTTAATAGATTGACCATCCATATAAGTCACTTACATTGATGATTCATTATATTTTAATCATAGCTTGACCAATTAAAATGATATTAAATGACTGAAACATCCGGAATATTCTGTTATTCAAGGAACTTCTTTTACAACCTATCATATAATTCAATATAGAAGCAGTAGACTAATCTAATATAATTACTGAGAACTTTCATTAAACAGATTAAGCTTGATAGAATAACTATACAAAATAAATGTCATTCACTTGGTGTTATTTTACTTGTTCCTTCCCATTGGTGTTTAGGACTGCAATTGATTAGTCTATTATTAGCATATATGTATCCTTTTTATAAGATTTATAAGCAAAGATGAATAGTGATTATCAGTGGAATGCAGAATGCATATTTCGTCTTATTTGGGATTCATCAATTGGATGTTTCTACAAATCTATAACTCCAACCCAATTCCATACGCTATATGAATCACATGATTGCATTTGAAGTGAACAATACTAGGTTCGAATCCTCGAAGTGCATATCAACTCTGCGATATAATTATATCCAACTAATAAGTCCCAAAAAGAATAAAACACGTATCAAACTAAATTCCACTATTAGTCACTATCTTCATAATTAAAATAATCAGAATCATATCTATTATAACATTTACATTAAACAAAATGAATAGGAATATTACAAAGTTGTTCTTTTAGTTGAAGAGAAAACGACCTTAGAAGAAGAAGAAGAAGAAGAAGAAGAAGAGGAAGAAGAAGAAGAAGAAGAAGAAGAAGAAGAAGAAGAGGAAGAAGAAGAAGAAGAAGAAGAAGAAGAAGAAGAGGAAGAAGAAGAGGAGGAAGAAGAGGAAGAAGAAGAAGAGGAGGAGGAAGAAGGAGAGGAGGAAGAAGAAGAAGAAGAGAGAGAAGAAGAGGAGGAAGAAGAAGAAGAAGAGGAAGAAGAAGAGGAAGAAGAAGAGGAAGAAGAAGAAGAGGAAGAAGAGGAAGAAGAAGAGGAAGAAGAAGAAGAAGAAGAGGAAGAGGAAGAGGAAGAAGAAGAAGAGGAAGAGGAAGAGGAAGAAGAAGAAGAACGAGAAGAAGAAGAAGAAGAAGAAGAAGAAGAAGAAGAAGAACAGGAAGAAAAATCAGTAACCTAGAATATTGAAAGGACAAGAAAGACAATTCATTTATTAATTATAATTGACTGTACATGAAATATCCATGTATCCTATCTTTGAATTATTATGATTAATTTAACCATTTATATCTTTATTGCCTCAAGTAATACTTTGATATAAGATAATCATTACTATTATTAACCTGTTTTAGAAACATTCAATTGGATACTACTTTTAATTTAATTAAGTAATAAGATACCGGAAGAGAAGAATAAAACAAGAACAACAGCAAAAAAAAGAGGGGGAACGAAAGGGGAAACGAAAGGGGGACGAAGTGGAAACGGATATCATCAATAATTGTAACTGAATATTTAATTATTTTCTATTAAATTGATTTAATGAATTTGACCTGAATTGATTCAAATGATAAGGATATTGTTTCTTCTATAGTTAAATTATTAGTTTCATTTTAATTATGGGTTTACATGTTTAACAATTATGAATATGATCTATACTAATGATTAGTAAGTTGATACAAAGAGGTATCGAATATATATATATGCGTTATAGTAGTCACTTGATTTGTGTATCAATTGTGATACAGTCCGGGTGCTCAGATCAAAAGCAGGTGGTTTTCTTACGTAGGGTTATATTCAGGGACTTCGACCTAAAAGTCTAATCTACAACACAATGGAGCAACATCAGATGATGAAGTTTCATGAGTACGACTACATTTCACTATTCAACAACACAAAACTAAATGATTGTCTTTTGAAGATTAACCAGTGATTTACTGTTCTCATACTCTTTGACAATTATTTTATAAATATAATTATGTTACTGAAAATATAATAAGTAGTATATAATTTAATACCAAAACCGGAGAGCAAAGCTCGATGATCTTTTCTGTGTAAATTTTTGTAGTAAAGAAAATAGTATCTGTCATTGATCCTTTCTATAATTATAAGAGTAGTAGTGTTTGAAGATAAAACAACAAATGATGTCCATTTGAATGTCTTGAAGTTTACAGAACAACTTCATTATTACTTATGGTAACAATAATATGATTTTGTATATCTTGACTTTAATTCAATTGAATATGTGATCTATATCTCATATGTAGACAACCTTCGCTAATATACCCTTATATGTCGCACCTCTATATAATATTTGGTTGATATATCAATGAATATACTTTAGTGTTCATTCAGTTTAGTCTGATATAGTCCAGAATGTGATTAATACTTTCAATTGTTTAAAGATCCCTATCATATTAAAAGACTAATATTTGAACAAAGTAATTTCTTTTCAATAAATTCTTTTTAGTATCGAATACGTATGAAGAAGAGCTAAATACCTTGGGTTACCGAAAAAAGTTTATAATTAAATATATGATCACGATGGTGAGAATAAGCAAAATACAAACGGTAAATAAGAAATCCCTGTTCATGCGCCTACAATTCAGAGGGAATGCAGCTAGCGAAATATTAACTCAGAGATTACTCAGAACAATCGAAAAAATTTTCAATGCCGGAGAACTAAGATCAATGTCCTTTTTACGCGCCCATTGGTGATACCGAGGCTAAAATATGAATTACCTAGAATGACCATCTCATTTTGTATTTATCATTTCGACTGTTCCTGTGAAGCAAGTTATGTTGGTCAAAGTTCTAGGAATTTACATTTGCATGCTCGCAAAAGCATCCCAACATGGCTAAGAATAAGTCTAGCGAAGAAAGTGAACAGCTCTATATTGACCCATTTAGTGAAAACTGGTCACAGTGCCAGTACAAACCAATCCTTTTCAATTAATTTATCGAGTCAGCAATTTTTTGCTAAAGCTTTTCAGACTTAAAGTCCTTCAAATAGATAAAGCAGTAGCCATCCGGATGAAGAAACCGGAGCTATGCATACAAAAGAAATATCTTCAACTGCTTCTCTTCCCCTGGCTAACCTCAAGACCAATTAATCAGTAGTAATCTTAGTTACGACCTTCCGTAATCAAATATAATTCTCTCTGTTATCTTTATTTATAAATCTATGTATTATCATTATTAGTAGTACTGGTTAAACATCATTATTAATCTCTCCAATACATAATTCATTTACTTCACATTCATCCCATCTTATTATTTTTTACACAATATAGTCTAATAGTAAACATTTGATCGCATTGTAATTGCATCATATCTGACCCATAGTTATTCTGATCATGGATCTTAAAATTTTCACTTGACATATAAGCTGATTCAAGTTAACATTTCATATGAGTCATATTAACATTACCATCGTGGATGTACACTGTTGAGGAGTCCGATACAAGGACGAAACTCTAGTCAGCTGCATTCAGGTTTTCCATGGTGGTCTACCTTTAATTGACTTATGAATTCAATTATTAAATTACTATAATATCTACAAAATCTTTTTTCTGATTACTCTATTTTGTTTGACAATTCTAAGTTCACATGCTTTCACTTTAAACGATACACTTTACCCTTAACCTGACCATTTTTCAGATTATTAATTTGAATATACATAATTGTAGAATTTGAAGAGAATTTACCGAAAAGAATATTCTTCAAATTCATTTGGTGTTGTTTTACTTGTATCTTCCTATTGTTATTTAGGACTGCAATTGATTAGTCTCTTATTGATATATGTGCATACTGTGCGTATGCCTCGATATTGCTGAAACCAGGACACGCTTGTCATACTATCTGGAACTCGTTAGCTGAATGTATCTACATCTCAGAGTTGATGTTCACTCTGTGACTCGAACCTAATTCCATTCGGTGAGTAAATAACACGATGGTGTTTGAAATGAATAATATTGGTTTCAAGTCTCCAAGTGAACATCCACATTCAAACTCAGTTACATCTAGCCAAACGAGTTACAAATAGGATGAAATTCGCGTCAAACTAGATTCCAGTACTAGCCACTATTCATCTTTGCTTATAATGCATATATGCCAATAAAAGAGACTGATCAATTACAGTCGTAAACATCAATGGAAAGATTCAAGTAAATAACATCAAATGAATATAACTTCCCTTCATTACACAAAGAGTTGGCTATCAGGAGTCAGTAGCTAGGTGTATAATACAATAGCATTTGAAATAAACAATACTGGTTTCAAGTCTCCAACTGAACATCCATATTCAAACACAGTTACATTCAGTCGAACGAGTTTTAAATAGGATGAAACTCGTATCAAACTAACTTGTAACTTACAAGAATAATGAAACAATTTGCATAAAATGTACATATATCAACAAAAGTCTAATCAATTACAATCTTAATACAATAATAAGATATTAAATAAACATAACCAATTGAATCATAACTCCGCCTGGAGTCCCTTTCAGGGGGATACAAATGTCAAGACAGTTCTACTGTATGGCGCGGAAACCTGGAAAACCACGAAAGCCATCATCTAAAAGATACAAGTGTTTATTAACAGCTGTCCACGCAAAATACTTCGGATCCGTTGACCAGACACTACACTATCAGCAACAACCTACTGCGGGAGAGAACAAATCAGATCCCAGTGGAGGGAGAAATCAGGAAGAAGCGCTAGAAGTGGATAGGACACACATTGAGGAAAACACCCAACTGCGTCACAAGACAAGCCCTCACATGGAATCCTCAAGTTCGAGTGAGCAGAGGAAGACTAAAGAACACATTACGTTGGGAAATGGAGATAGACATAAGAAAAATGAACAAGAATTGGATGGAAATAGAAAAGAAGGCCCAGGACAGAGTGGGTTGGAGAATGCTGGTCGGCGGTCTATGCTCCATTGGGAGTAACAGGTGTAAGTAGGTAAGTAAGTAAGTAATTGAATCATAGATATTATTATTTTTATTCTTAAAGTACTTTTATATTTGAATAATATAGATTATATTAGTTTGTTAATTGTTGCTAATGGCAACAACCTTGTCATTACAATTTCATCTAAACAAATTGTATTTTACTTTCTTTAAATTACAAAAAAAAAAAAGAAAAGGAAAGAAAAAGAAAAAAGAAAACATTACGTAACCAAGTAAACAAAGAACCAATAGAAAATTAAATTCAATATTCTCTATTGATTCATTCATTTTTTTTAGTTGTCAAGGTGTTAATATTAGTTGCTCTGTGAATTATTGATTATTTATTTATTTATTTATAAAAATCATTCATTTGGATAGATACCTATAACAATTTGATTTGATTTTATATCATTTTATATAGAATGTCTAGATCTTATCCAGCAGATACAAGATCACAAAAAGTTCTAGAAGAATTATATGAAAAAGAAACCATAACACAATTGAATTGGTTTTTAAAATGTCAAGAAGCTAAAAAGATCTATAATACAAATTTATTAACACCATCTAATATAATGGATATAACAATACCGAAAATGTCAACTATTTTATCTACTAAATTAAATATAAAAGAGAATGAAGAGAATTCCATGAAAGGATCTAATGAAATTGTTAAAGATAATAAGCATATTATAGAAGAGAATAAAGAAGAATATACAATGGGACCAGATATGTATAAACCATCATTAGAAGTATTGAAATTATTATATGATGGAATATCAAAAGAAGGTAAAGGACGGTAAGTTTTATAAGATTGGATTAATGTGCTTATTATGATTATGATTAGTAGTAGTAGTAGTCGTAGTCGTAGTAGTAGTAGTAGTAGTAGTAGTAGTAGTAGTAGTAGTAGTAGTAGTACAAGTAGTAGTAGTAGTAGTAGTACAAGTAGTAGTAGTAGTACAAGTAGTAGTAGTCGTAGTAGTAGTCGTAGTAGTAGTAGCAGTAGTAGTAGTAGTAGTAGTAGTAGTAGTAGTAGTAGTAGTAGTAGTAGTACAAGTAGTAGTAGTAGTAGTAGTAGTAGTAGTAGTAGTAGTAGTTGAAGTTAGGCAATAACATTGTTAGATGTTGATCAGCTTAATGGTCTGGAAGTTAAATGTTCGTATGTCAGATTGATAGATTAGTGGTTTGATTCTTGCAAGACGGATTTGTGGATGCACAGTACTAAGGAGTTCCACAATAGAATGAAACAGCAGTTCAATACTTTCAGGTTTTCTATGGTAGTCTAGTTTCAATTCACTCATGTCATGAATTCAATTATACTAATATTCGTAAAATAAATATCACTAAATGAGAAGCAAAGATGGATAGTGATTAGAAGTGGAATCCAGTTTGATGTACGTTTCGTACTATTTGGAACTTGTCAGTTGAATGTATCTACATCGCAGAGTTGATGTTCAGTCTGGGACTCGAACTTAGTACTGCTCGCTTTAAACGCCACCAGAGTTATCCACTTGGTTACTAAGTCATGATACTCACTAGCTTATGTAATGGGGTGAAGTTTAAATTCACTTGGTATTGTTTACTTGAATCTTTCCATTAATGTTTAAGACTGCAATTGGCATATGTGCATCCTGTGTGTATTGCCTCGATATTTCCTTAAGTCACAAACAAAGATGGATAATGGCTAGTTTCAGAATCTATGGCGCATATTTCATACCTCTTGAGAATCGTCAGCTTTATTTACTTGCATCTATGTTGATGTTGACTTTGGGACTCGAACCCATTTCCATCACGCTACTGAGTCCTGATATCCTATGAGTTTGACACTATCGAATTTCTGTTATTTTAGTATAAATTAATTGTAATAATCCATCCACTTAGGATACACTTATGTTAAATAAGGATGGTCAACAGTCGGATAATATAAACCCCTTTACACTGGTTAATATTTGTCAGATAACTATAGATAGGAACTTGTAGTTTCAATAAATGATAATGTTGGAACCATCTTTGCATAAACTGAACAGGACTCTTTCTTCTATATGATAAATGAATAGAAAAGGTTGGTTATCTTTTTATGCCTACTTATGAATAGAAAAGAAAATGTATTGGACAAGCCTAGTAGTATCTACAGGAAGCCTATGCATGGATATGGCTCTACCTCAGCTACCAGGATTTCTGTTCGGTCCAATCTAGAAAAAGGGTTTGAAAAAGATTTTATTTGAAAGGGTAGAAAAGGAAACATTGTTTCGCATAAACAAAAATTTCAAGCACTTCCATTAGCAGTTTCACTTGGTGGTTGTGCAAGATTGAAAATATCACATAATTTGTTGTCATAGGCATGTTCGCCATTGTCTCATTCAGTGAACTCTTCTAAGTTAATAAAAAGCAATTTCTTCCTCATTATTACTTAACGTAGCATTCAAATTGATGTTACTATCATAGTTGGTAACTGCCATCTGTTGGATCAACAGCAGTGTAACATCCGTGGAAATGGAATCCTCGATCTGAAACGGCATCACATCTTGAGCATTCAGGCTCTTTCAATAAGATTGATAATCGAAATGCACAATATTGAATGAAGCTGTCCTAGAAATCAGAAGTGGTCGCACTGTTTCAAATTCAGCCTCCGTTAACCTGTGCATCCAAGAATTACTATCACATTCATAATTTTGATGCACATTCCTACGAACAACAGTCCAGTAACATTCAATAAATTTAGAAAAGAAGAAGGCCGGTCATTGAGCGTTCATTCAAGTCCTTCATGAAAAAATATAATAACACTAATCAAATTATCTCCTTCATCAAATCGGCTGTGAGGAACCGTTAGGTGTTCTATGGCCATTTCTCCAACATACAAATTTACTATACAGCTTTTGATCTCGATGGAAATGAGAATCTCTCACCTCATAATAGCAGTACGTAACTCTTTCATAAATTCTAGTAGAGCTCTTTAACTCTTCAACGTTACGACATACAATGTATTCAAGAATATGTTATCTGTTTCTTTGACAACGTGAGAAACGATAGAACTTGTACTTTGTACGTTACTATCGTCCATAATTTGAAGAAAAGGTGCTCTGTTGGCAAGTACTGACATTTTATGAGATCGTGGAGAAGATTTGTAGCTTTCATAGAAGTCTTCTATCTGAAGTTTGTGCTGATGATGTCGTTCAGAAGAACGATGAAAGCTCCACGACCAAACTATCCAGCTCAGAGAACAAAACTCCATCAAAATCATCCACCTGAGCTACAAATCTTCTCCACGATCTCATAAAATGTCAGTACTTGCCAACAGAGCACCTTTTCTTCAAATTATGGACGATAGTAACGTACAAAGTACAAGTTCTATCGTTTCTCACGTTGTCAAAGAAACAGATAACATATTCTTGAATACATTGTATGTCGTAACGTTGAAGAGTTAAAGAGCTCTACTAGAATTTATGAAAGAGTTACGTACTGCTATTTTATCATTTAAAAATTATACTAGTTGTTAAGTTTGTCATACATTGTTCTTACACGCTTCTCTTCCACTCTTTTGTATATTGTTTTATACTACTTATTTATATTCAGTAAGCAGTTGTATTCCCAGCAATTTTTATACTTATTTCAATAGTTAAGATTATGAGTTAGTTGAAGCTAGACCACCACCATGGAAAACCTGGAAACATTGCATGGCCGTTTCGTTCTATTGTGGGACTCCTCAGTAGTGCGCATCCATGACCTCACCCCCAAAAGGAGATTCAAACTCAGGACCTACTGGTTTCGCGCGCAATCTCTTAACCACTAAACCACTGAGCTGAGGAGTCCCACAATAGAACGAAACGGCCGTCTAGTGCTTCCAGGTTTTCCATGATGGTCTAGCTTCAACTGACTCATGATCTCAACTATTGAGATTACTACAATCTCTACAAAACACCTTCTGGTTTTACACTTATGTTGTAACACAAGTTGTAGTGTAATATTCTGAATTGTTTACATATACTTATAACGTTTATTGTACTTATCATTGTAGTTATCATTATAATTACTGTACTTTAATCACTACATCGGTTATCCACAGTTTTATGCATTTGTTTGCACGCAACAGTTTCTATATTGTTTCGCTCTTGGTTCGAGTTTCAGTTGTTCATACACTGTTATCAAATTTAGACACAGCTATCAGCTGTCCGTTATACTATCGTATGTTGTAATTATTCTTTATGTTACTGTTACAGGAAGCCTTTTCATTTCATATAAAATAACATGTTTAAACGCCTCAGACACCTCAAAATATAAGGTTTGTAACCAGATTTTGTGTATTATTCAATAAAGAACCGCTATTGTAGACAAATCTTTGTTTTGAGAACCTCGGTTTTGCGCGTATCTCAATTAGGTGATCTGGACGCCTTGATAGATATAGCACTAGTGTAATTGTTTTGAATCGTTTTACAACTATATGATTAAGGCTTATCTTAGCTTTATTATGGATGATTTCTGCATATCAACACTAGGTCATAATTCATAAGATGATCATATGAAGTTGATTTACTTTATAAGTTTTTTCCATCTTTTCAGGAATCTTTATCTTCATAATCGTTATAAATTAAATTTAGAAGATAAATTCCAATTTCCTATACTTAGTTCAATGGAATATGGTTGGGGTCATGGTGATTTAATTAGTAAATCAACTGCACAATCTAGAAAATTTGGACGTCAATGTGTTATTGAAGATTCATTTTATCGACGAACTGGGATACCATTTAAACATGGAGCTGGAATGATTGGATTAGATAAATATAGTTTTTAAAAAGGACATTTACACCATCTTAACTCATAGGGGGACTTTTTTGTTTAATATTAATACATTTTTAACATTGAACTATTCAGGTAAAACAATTTAAAGTGACTAATGCGTTATTCCACTCAATAATAACCCATACATATCAAACGTGTAAATTCCGTATTATTATTTTATTGTTGTATTTAAACTACTATTAATTTTATAAGTAGCATAAATTTATTACATATTTTTCATGTTGATTAATAATATTTTTTTGTGTCAATTCAACATTTCATTGCTCTAATGAGTTAATCATATTGTTATTATGATGAAAAAGGATAGATACGATTGTATTCCACTGGGTAAAGACTTTCTACCGTCTAAAAATAAAGTTTAAGATCATAGGTATATAGAACAAATGATTGGGAATTGATTACTATTTCTATTATAAGCGAGGATGGATAGTGGCTAGCATTGGAAAACAGGACGCGTATTTCGTCCTACTTGGGACTCGTCAGCTAGATGTACCTTCATCTCAGAGTTGATATGTACTCTGAAAACAGGAGAGTGATCAATTGAAGTCCTAAATAACAATAGGGAGATAAAAGTAAAACAAAACCAAGTGAATATAACTTCACCCCATTGCACAAGAAATTGGCTATTAAGAGTCAGTAGCTAAGTGAATAAAACGATGGCGTTTGAAGCCAACGATACTGTATTCGAGTTTCAGAATGAACATTAACTCTGAAGCTGTTATATCCTATTAAAGATTACATTGCGAGTAACGTCTGAGACTTATTAATGGACTAATATTATCTATGTATTCTTATGGTATAACTATTCAGTAACTAGATTATATATATCTATATTCCACTTGTTATAAGCTTTATTTTGATCTATAGAGTATTCTTGTACAATTTGCTGTTCTTAAGTTATACTCAGTTTATTGATTACTGTCTCCCACGTTCACAGCCACTTTTTGGCTTTATTGTGTATAAATGTTATTTTCTAATTCATGGTATGATGGAATCTGTTAGGCTGGTAATATAAACCCAGTATGTCTGAAATAAATAATTCGATTCGATTTGCATAGTGGGTGCTGTTATTAGTGTTTTTGACTCAAGTGGACGTGCTAGGCGGACATAGGACCAATAAAGACGCTAAGCTGTTCATACCGGTCGAACGTCATTGGTTCAGTACAGTGATAAGATTGTATAAGTCGTATTTTGATTCATGTATAAATCACATGATGACTAGCCGGATATAAAATCATAACAGAAATGATAGTATCTGAATAAAAAATAAGCGGTGAAAACAAAACATTCAAAATTAAGTTATGTATTGAATGATAGAATAATAACAGATATGTCATGAACGCTAGCGACCTGGAAGTTCCATTTTTTTTTGACAACCACCATAAGCGAAATTCACTTGGTTACTAAATATCTTTCTGAGAGGTTAGTATCAACATAATGAAGAGAAATAGAAATCCAATAGCCTTATAACTCTATACCATTTTCTTTAAATAAATGTATTTAATCATGTATACTTTTTTTTAAAAATCTAGTTCACTTTGTCTAAACGTTGGGCTAAGAGCATACAGTTATACGTAAATTAAGACAATAAGAATATGATTCAGTGTGTAGTTAAACGAAAAGGAAACAATTCGGTATAAATTCAGTGATATTTCAAACCTATAGCGGATAAAAAGGGGAAATGTTGTACCATTTTCCCCGTTGCAGGAGAAAAAGAAGTATTTTTAGCTCGTTCCTCCTTTGTTTCTCACATTCTCGTCTTTATTTCTTTTTTTTGACTTGCTTGGGCATTAGAAATTAATCCAGGCTATTAGTTGCACGTACAGGAGAATAGCTTTATAGTATCCAATCAAAAGCCGTGTCCAATAAAACAGAAAACTGGACGATGTACATAGTGCTTAGTTAAACGTTGGAAATAACGTAGGTATCAATTAATTGCAAGTAAAGTCTATTTCTAATTAGCACAAATCAATATCTAATATCTCGCAAAGAGAGAACAGGGTATTGGATGTAATTATGAAAATCATTATATCTCCATGTCACAGTCTGTTCGAATTCCGTACCATCATTTTGTGCTGGTTGTCTGTCTTTAATTCGATCGAACAATTGATGGTGTAAACGAAAGATTGATCTAACTTACTTCGTGTATATTCTGTCGGCTTAACGTGTATGTGTTATAACGCTCATGTTTTACTTTGTCTAATGCTATAACGGTTAGGTTTCCATGTTTACAAGTATGGGACGTTAATTTACCTTAAACGAATATCTACAATCGATTTTCTCCCAGTGTCTATTCTACAGGACGTCAACACAACTCAGATCAAGAACACGTGATTAGCCTGACCACAACGTAAATATATTTCCACATCAACAACCTGACACAAACCAACAACAATCAACAATCAATGGTAAGTGAGCAATAAGTAATGATAAGGATAAGGGAATATATAACTCATCTGACACCTGTCAACCAATCATGATCATCCTCGCCTACACATCAGTATGAAGGAAATGTATATCAACGGTTGATTCAGGGTACTTCAGATTTTTAGACTTCATATATTCATTTCGTCAGACTGACTAAGAGATTAAAAACAAAGACAGTAAATGTGCCTACTCAACATATGACTCTTTGCAATCGTTAACTTAATTCACCCTACATAATACACAGCCCAGTGATGACACAAACATTGAATGAAATAATAATGGTCTAGATACCTACACAATCACACATGAGACGAATAGGTTTATAACTATAAGGGTTTGTTTACTGATTATAACAATCTCCTATAAAGAGAACAAAGTTATCAGTATGGTGAATATAATTCAATAGCGACGTGATGTGTGGTTTACTGAAGTCTGTCCAAATATTAGAATCAATCCCGTAGGCATGTAATGACATAAAAGCTGCTACAGTACCTTTGTGGTGTGTGCTACTTATGGCGACTTAAGTAGTATATGATGTTAGTCGTGAGTAGAATGTCTGGCAGCAGACAGACAAGATCGAACAGTAAAGAATGGAAACAGAATGCAATTTGTATGAAAATGCAAGAACAATGAAATCTGGGTCATTTTGGCACAATTGATGGACAGTTTGCAAATTGAGCCTTTACTATATAGTTGTTAGATTTTATTAACAAGTTCTGTAATTTGGTACCACATACATTCGATTGTCCCCCCGCCCGCTCGTGTTCGTGTTCACTATACCATAATTTCACCATAGTTTGTATTTCTAAAAGCCTATTGTTTAAGCACTTTGCTTATGAATCAAATGTATTAGATTGTGAACCACCGTCCAGTCACTGTTTCATATTAGATTTATATAAGTTTACAACGTGTCTGAACTATAATCAATAGATTTCTTATCTAAGTCATTTAACCACCTCCAATTTTCTCAACATCACCTGTGACACTTACAAACAAACTAACTTGACAACAATGGACTTTTAGAGTGGTATTTAATAAGTGCAAGTCATGTAACCAATCAGTTATTTTGTCACTGAAGCTTTATAATTTACTTGTTAAAAGTTTATTAGTACTATACAATTAGGTTAGTAGTTTATCATCATACATCAAAGAGATATAACCTAATGTTTTACCGAATATTTCATGTATCAATACTGAACACTTATTTAAAACACCTTAGGCTATGCAGAATGCATTATGGGTATAACGTTTAAGCAGGAATCATTTTGAGTGTCTGATAGTTGTTATTCACTGTCTATCAAAGTGTCCAGTTTTTTCTTGATGTCATCCACTAATCGGACTAATGAAATGTATTCGGACATGTGATGAATTCAAGTACAAGAGCTTATTCATGTTATAACAATAATCACAGTTACTAATAACATACCAAAAACGACTAACATCATAACAAGTAACACTTATAACAAAATTGTATGTTAAATAACAAAATGAGAACAACTGTTACGAAATCAATGGTGCTCATAAGGTCCTTCTGAAGTAACAATCACAAATGGGTTCACTTGATCAACAAAGATTTCTCTGTACATGATGACACCAACGGCGTGATGAGAAAGATAAATCTGATGAAACCACAATTTATGGACGAAATATTCAGATTTAAGATAACATTATAGTTGATGTCAGTTTGTGATTTAAAAAAACCCTAAATCTAACTTCTGATCCTAACATACTACTGTAAACCTTAATCCTGATTCCTCACAAAAATCTATAACCCAGTCGGTATGTAGACATTATCAAGGTCAATGTATCGTCACTCAAAACCTTCTGTAAATCATAGTCTCAACGTCAATCCGATAGTATTATTTTATAATAATCCGGACCAAAACTCCAATTTAGTGTAGAATGGCCTAAAAGAATGTTGTAACACTATTAAAATCTTCAATCATAGTCCGTGGCCAAAAAGTAGAAGAACAGACGACAGGGATAGCGCCTATTTCTAATAATAGCGATAGCGTATGTTTTGATGCAGTTTTGTTCTCGCTCACGACCAAACCATCCAGCTCAGAGAACAAAATTCCATCAAAATCATTCACCTGAGCTACAAATCTTTTCCACCATCTTGATAGCGTATGTATTACTAAAATCAAACAGTTATATTCGTTTCTTACCACTGATATAGAGAAACAATAAATCTTAATCATGTTATTACATGTAAAGGGTTACAAAGAAAAAATATGATCTCTATTTTTACTGTTACAAAAAATCATTGAATCTACTTGTGGTTATAGGCATAATGCTCCAGTCTTTGGTCGGGCATTACAGAGAGCGAACTGCCGGCTTTAGTTTCTTTGATTCTGGTTTTATAACTTTACTGACAACCTTAGTAATGGTTAATTTTAAAGTGGGGGAACTACTGATCTCAGTTGATTTAGACAAATTATGGAATAATCTGAACTAATTACAATATGTAGAGAAAACTAGACGAATACGAAAATGTTCTTTCACTTCAACTGTGTATAAGAGTAAATTGTTGTAGCTAGTATAAACTGTTATGCCTAATTGTAATTTATCTTCGATTAGCAAGATTTTGAAATTAAGAGTTAGAATTTTTTCCGTAGTACGCAGTTTATACTTAGTAAGATAATCATAAACTTGATTGGAATAGCTTAATTGAACGTTATAGTTGAATTCATTTTAGAAAAAGAAGATAAATATAGTGAACAACCTTTCTTGGGTTGTTTAATTGAAAGGAATTTTAATGGTATTCTAAATCTAGCCATATATTGAAAATCGACACATTCAAATCAGCATCTATTCAGTGCGAAAATTTCTCTAGCCCTGAATCCTTTCAGAAGAGCAACCAAGATCATTACTTCAGAATAAGACAAACTAAAAGAAGAAGAGAATATAATAAATGATCACATGATTTATTAATTTTCCTAAGAATATTGCTAAAAACATGATAAAACATAACTGTCCTGTAAATAATAATCCTAGTGAAGGTTCTTGGATTGGTATCAAGCTTTTGTCTTACCGCCAGGGTGAGACAGAAGAATTACAACTGATCTTGAAAAATTGCAAAACCAAAGTGTTCTATAAGACAACCGACAACCTAAGAAACGCTTTAGTTAGAATAGAAGATAAGATTCCGTTCACTCATACACAAAATTGTGCTTACAAATTAGGTTGTGTCGATTATGATGTGTTCTATATTGGAGAGTCTTCACATGAGAGCATGACTCATGCTCAAGAACACGTAAGTTACATAAGAAAACCTCTCGATAATCCTGTAGAATAATGATGTTTACATGTTAAATCCTCAATACTAGTACATCTTATTTTCATTATTCGCAAAACTGATATTAAAAACATCAAAATAATTCAGAAAAACTTTTCCAACCGTAAAAAGAGGTGAGTAGCAGAAGCATTTTACGTAATGCTAAATCCCTATGCCCTCAATAGGAAAGAAGACACGAACATTCATCCAACCAGAACTGTTTATTCAAAAAAACCACATTTGATCTTCTTAACGTTCTATACGATCCACATACACCACACACCTAATTTCAACCCCATCACTTCATATTACAAAAGTATACATTTTTCGCATTTTCCATACCCACATTCTGACACACAAATGAATACAGTGACTGATCATACAAATTCACCTTGATCAAGAATAACTTGACATTGACATATTCAGACCTATTATGATTCTAATTGTGCAAAAAATATTTTGCTCAAGCCACTTACGTATGTGAAGAAATTCCGGGACTGATCTTCAATGAACGCTTCGGAGAAAGTCCAAAACTACTTATCACATTGTGAGTCATTATTAGGTTATGATTGAGTCTCTCATACCTTCAAGTCTAAAGACTCGCTGCCCTAATGCGTTCCTTGTAGGGTTTGAACTTGACACCAATGCTTATTTTGTGACTCAATATTAACTGTGTTCCCAATTCGCATGATACCACAACTGGATTACTGTACACTTTTTACGGTTAGATGTTGGTTTATCGTTCCCTATTCATCTTTAAAACTTGAGAAAATGCTCTTGAAGCGCTACTCCAATATTCAACTTGCGAATTTCACTCCACAGTTTATTGATACCACCCATAAACAATAACTCAAAAAATACTTCATAAGGAAGATCATTTACGTAGATTGGTAAGAGTAACGCCCTTGTAATTGACAAAGATAAGTTCTAATGGGAGTTCTGAACCCCAAAAAATGAATAGTTCACCCCAACCGTAAATAGTCGGATTTTCGTAGATAATTTTAACTGACGGATCGATGACAAGTGAAGATGGATTGACGTTTGAATTTTGTACTAAGGACAGAAAATCAACACCCCGTAATAGCTCTGTTGATTTTCTTATCTATGTGGCTTTATAATCTTAGTACGCTACCCTGAATGAAGCCCGAAGCGAGCAACCTATTTACAGACATTATTATGTGTCAATAGGGGGTTCAAGAGTAATGGCTGTTCTGAATTAGTTTCCTGTGACTCCCGGTTTTTCCTAGTCTTCTTCTATCACTTGTGAGGAGATCCCTTCCACAATTAAACTGAAATCCATCGAACAATTCCTGTTATGTGATATCCATCTAAAACCAGTCGCTTCGTTCGCTTGATGGAGCTTTGCCTCAGTCGATCCGGTTTTCCCACCGAGTGATACACCGTGTCCATACATTTATCTCAGATAGATTTGTAGTATTCAATTACACCTGCCGCTCCATTGTATAGCTACAGGAAGTGACTCTATACGTTTTGCACCAATGTTTTAAGTCCCTCTCTTCAAAATTTATTTAGGGCCGTAGAGTTAATTGCCTAAATGCCGGCATTCGATATCCTAGGATGCACCAGTGCGGTAATAAACTTGAAAACGAAGACTGCATGATCACTTCTCTCTGTAGGCAGAACTTATTCGATCCATTTGACCTCAGGGTTGTTGGTGAGCGAAAATAAATCTGCTCAACATCAATGATACGAAAATGATTAGTAAGAGAATTTGGTGCACATGCATCGTACTTACCCATAGAGTTGAGAATTTCGGTCTATTTATCCGCCGTGTCCCTCAAATTAGTAATGCAGGTTTTATAATGTTTGTGACAGTAAATAAATCTCCAAAGTGTGCAGTCAAGTAACTCATCAGAAATGGTGCGGTTCTCATCAGTTTTACTAGGCATAGGCGAGCTGAAATCGCCTAGTAAGGCACCCGCATCCATTCACTACTGAGTACTCCGTGCTAGACCACCTTAGATCGTATACTTACTGACACATCGATTGTCTTCCGAGTAAATCGCCCAAGTTCTTTATTCCTGACGTCTGGTCCAAGTGGCTTCGGAAACCCCAACTGCAAAGGTGTCACGGACAACAGAGTTATGAAACACTGAATATCCGTAATATCTTTGTACCCTTGGTTAACTCCAGAGAAATATTATTTTCAGATTTAATCTCGTATACAATACTTCAGTTAACTCTACCAGTATAATAGTGGTAAGAAGAAAGTAAATCACAAATGCAGTGGTTAAAATTGCTTTTCTAATATGGAGTTCGACTAGAACTATTTGACCACAAGAAGAACCAAATTTTCTGGGAGCAAATAATTGTACCAGTGTTTACCAACAATACTAGGTTTTGGACCATTAGCTTTTAATATCCGAACAGTTTCCTTTTATATACCCCAGCCGGTGTCATTAAGTATGTTACATAATGCTCTTGAACGTGTAATATGATCACATAACTAATTCATGTATTTATTCTGTCATAATCTGAATCAATGTTATATTGAACACAAACATACTTATGTTGTGCTACCTCCATCACTACTTCTCAACCGCGGTTAAACCTGCATCATGCCGAAGCGTGGTGAGTTTCTCGTTTTGTTTCACATTATAATTGATTCATAACCTGTTGCGTCCTGATTGTATCTATAGTTGTCTATTTAACTAGGAAGGGGTGGTTCATCTGGTGGAAAGTTCCGAATTTCATTGGCTCTTCCTGTTGGAGCTATAATGAACTGTGCTGACAACAGTGGTGCCAAAAATTTGTATGTAATAGCTACGTTTGGTGTTCGAGGTCGCTTGAACCGTCTTCCATCAGCAGCAACTGGTGACCTCATTGTTTGTTCAGTTAAAAAGGGGAAACCAGAACTAAGGAAAAAAGTGTTGTATGCTGTAGTTGTCAGACAACGTAAGGCCTTCAGACGAAAAAACGGAGTATTCATTTATTTTGAGGACAACGCCGGTGTGATTGTCAACAACAAAGGTGAACTCAAAGGTAAAGAATAAAGTATTTCACTTCCTTTTTACCATTGAGTTCAGGGTCATCTTGCTCTTGGCAGGTTTATTCATGTTTAGATTAGTATGTTTCCGTTAACTCCAAAAACATGGTGGTAAGATCTTTGCAGTTATAACTGCGTGATTTAACACAGGACTATGATAGACTGTATTTTGGTGACAGAACCTTATGAAAGACCCGAGTTCAGGATCTGAAATATAATATCCATATACATTCCTTAAACCGTTCATTAAGTTGTCATGTTAGTGTTTCGGACAAACTATGTTTAGCTGTTTTTTCAATCAGCCTTTTGTATGCCTGTCGAAGACTAATTACTTAGCAAAACTTATTGTACGTTGTATTTGTAATTGATCTTTTAGAGCTTAGATGAAGTTGCATTTGCTTGCTGTCACACCAAGAATAATAGATTAACAATCCCCATCGAAGTAGATAAAACTAATTAATCCAACATGCAGTAGTCCCGTGGGTTGCTTGGTAGTGCTACCCTTACCTTCCTAGAAATTTGTTACAGGTTGAGTTTTCAATTGCTTCCTGGATTGTCAGTGGACTAAATCATGGATTAGTTTAATAGCATTCTTCGTATTGGATAGCTGCGCCTTAAGATCTTATTACGTGAGACAAAAGAAAGTGTAGTATCATTAAATATATATAAAGGGATAGGGAATTCAGTTGTCACTAATAATCAGTATCACTTTTAGGAAGTGTTGCATGTTCTCAATTGGTAAACATGTATTGCTGGTCGTTCGTAGTGTTTTTCCTGGTTGTTTCTATAAGAATTGTCTTACTAAACGGTGTTCTTGCTGACTTTTTAACTAGCTATTCCTTCTCCTTTGTTTTCACATTATCATCTTGTTTGTGCATTTTCTAAAGTCATATCTTACCAGGATTTATCTGGTTCGGGTGAGCATTCAGTGAGGATTACTAACCCAGACAAAATTGTGAGTGCCTTCACATTTTCGTGCTGTCGGGTGCCTAGTTTGTAAACGATTACTGTTCAAAGCATTCATTAACAACCGTAATGCTTGAATAGCCAGTAATCTATTTAGATACTTCGAAGAGATAGTCCACGCAGCGATAACAGATAATCTTCTACTGATTGTAATACTACTGGTTACGTTCAGTAAATTGTTGTACTAAATAAAATCTCAAGCATATTATTTTCATTAAATAATAAGGCCTAATGGCCTCACACACCTGCCCTAAAGTACTGTTAGCACTTACAAACTGATTAGTAGTTTTACGTGCTAGTCTAACGAGTTGTTTGAACTTCAGTTTCGCGTAGGCATACAATCTTCCATACTTTTCAAAGCAAACAATTCATTTCCACCTTAATAAACAATGATTGTAAGATTTTTGCCATTATCTCGTGTTAATTTGGAACGTTAAAGACGTTTAATGGAAAGAACATAACTTTTCACTTGTTCAGTCATTCGGTAAAGTAAACCCTACTTTTTCCATTTCAGGTTCGGCAATTACCGGTCCTGTGGCTAAAGAATGCGCTGATATGTGGCCAAAGATTGCATCAACCGCCAGTTCAATTCATTAGTTAATAAATTTGTACAATTGGCCTATTCTTTGTCTTTTAAATTCATCATTCACTAAGAAATGTTTTCAGGTTGAACCTTCTGCCCGTCTGATAGGCCTTCGGGATTCTAAAAACGTCTACCGGTATGGCTTGACATCTGTTGGATACGAATTGTTTCAAATAGCATAATGTTTGTTTAGTCGGTCGAAACCTCGTCTGTTTAGAATGATCTCAAATAGGTACCTGAAAAGGATTTTGGGTTAGAGGTGGACTTCGCCCCTAGACCTTGGATTTACTGCTCCTCAACGGATCTGTCTGGCATGGTAGGACTTTGAGGAACGATCGTTCCAGCCCGTATAGCTCTATTGATTCACCACGTCAAGGTAGCCGTAACAGAAAAGCGAATGTCCGGCGCTTTAACCGAATCGCAAACCAATGGTGCACATGGGCTACAGTATCTTGAAAGAACAAATGGCGTACGAACCAGTCGTCGGTCACCGGCCACCATGGGACTACATCTCCTTACGATGCTTCACTGCCTTATGGACCAGACCTTCAGGTCGAAGGCTCGGGGTGTAGTCCCCTAAGAAAACCGTCTGCTTCGGTTTGGGCACCCGGACAGTATCACAGTCCTCACACATGTCAAATGAGATTTGTGTGGCGCATATGTATTTGGTGCCTCCTTGTACCAATATCTATGTGTTAAAATAAACAGTAACAGTCGGGGCAGCATTGGAAGGTGTAGAGATTGGTCCTACTCAGTTTGACCACATCTTAATGGGATCTCCATAGCCCTAATCATTGTTCTCTAAGTTGCAAACTCGAACTTAATGCTTCTTACCAAAACAGCTTTTTTGGTTCATAAAGCCTTAGGTTGATATGCAAAGTATTTCATTAGTCTCAGTGGACGTAATAGTATCAACTAAGTGGGGACAGCACTGGCTTTCTCTATGTGGTATGAGGACAGCCCAAGATATCCACACAACATTTAAGCCACGATCTCAGTGAAGTGAGATAATTAGGCTCAATGATCTGATTGTAACTATAGGATAGGGAATGCTGATTATACCGTCAAAAGTTTTCGGTACCTCGAATATTTTGCTTCTGTATGAATCCTCGACATTCCCATGGATTCCTCAATATATACAGGTATTTTATAACTGATGGCCATTGACCTGGCGTGCATATCATTCCTAAGTGTAAACGGTTCCTGATTATGTCAGGTAGTAACCCTCACTCGCGTATAACATTACCAGTGTGGTACGAGAACCTTGTGAATGAGAAGATAGCAAAGTACTTGTTAGTTCACAAAGCTTACATCCAAGACGTCTGGGCGAATACCGCAGAGCAGTATTCAATGGCATGGATAATAGTAGCGTTACTGCAATTTGAGTATCTAAACAGTCGAGTTGTCACTGGTTCAACAAGCGTTCCGAAAACGCGATTTGTTGCGCTCCATTATATGAGCTTGATCCTAGGGATATGGTGAATTGTTATCAAGATAACGGTCGAGTGGGTCAGAACCATCAGCCCTAGGGGCTCACTGGCTGATGGAGCCCTGGAACGGATACGAAGACCTCAGTGTTTCTCACCAGTGACAGGAAAATGTTCGTCTATCTACCAGAAGAACACACAGAACTTCAGTCCTCTTAGTCTTATGGTATAGGTTGCTGATATTTAGTCACAGGACTACTAACATGCTAATGGGACAAGCAGACGGACATAGGGTGCCAGAGAGATGTGGTAAATTGGTTAAGGAAGCCGTAAATTTTTATTCTCTGAAGTGGCTGATGTACGTGTTACACAGACTTGGCGACTGCCTACACCAACATGTGATGGTGACTAACAGAAGTTCATTTCAAATAATTAAGAGATACCCTAATCAATACAGCCACTAATCTAAGGAGCTGAATCGAAATTCACAAGACAATCCTAATGAATGGTAGATAACCTATCTTGGCTCGAAACTCCAATTTAGTGTAGAATGGCCTAAAAGAATGTTGTAACACTATTAAAATCTTCAATCATAGTCCGTGGCCAAAAAGTAGAAGAACAGACGACAGGGATAGCGCTTATTTCTAATAATAGCGATAGCGTATGTTTTGATGCAGTTTTGTTCTCGCTCACGACCAAACCATCCAGCTCAGAGAACAAAATTCCATCAAAATCATTCACCTGAGCTACAAATCTTTTCCACCATCTTGATAGCGTATGTATTACTAAAATCAAACAGTTATATTCGTTTCTTACCACTGATATAGAGAAACAATAAATCTTAATCATGTTATTACATGTAAAGGGTTACAAAGAAAAAATATGATCTCTATTTTTACTGTTACAAAAAATCATTGAATCTACTTGTGGTTATAGGCATAATGCTCCAGTCTTTGGTCGGGCATTACAGAGAGCGAACTGCCGGCTTTAGTTTCTTTGATTCTGGTTTTATAACTTTACTGACAACCTTAGTAATGGTTAATTTTAAAGTGGGGGAACTACTGATCTCAGTTGATTTAGACAAATTATGGAATAATCTGAACTAATTACAATATGTAGAGAAAACTAGACGAATACGAAAATGTTCTTTCACTTCAACTGTGTATAAGAGTAAATTGTTGTAGCTAGTATAAACTGTTATGCCTAATTGTAATTTATCTTCGATTAGCAAGATTTTGAAATTAAGAGTTAGAATTTTTTCCGTAGTACGCAGTTTATACTTAGTAAGATAATCATAAACTTGATTGGAATAGCTTAATTGAACGTTATAGTTGAATTCATTTTAGAAAAAGAAGATAAATATAGTGAACAACCTTTCTTGGGTTGTTTAATTGAAAGGAATTTTAATGGTATTCTAAATCTAGCCATATATTGAAAATCGACACATTCAAATCAGCATCTATTCAGTGCGAAAATTTCTCTAGCCCTGAATCCTTTCAGAAGAGCAACCAAGATCATTACTTCAGAATAAGACAAACTAAAAGAAGAAGAGAATATAATAAATGATCACATGATTTATTAATTTTCCTAAGAATATTGCTAAAAACATGATAAAACATAACTGTCCTGTAAATAATAATCCTAGTGAAGGTTCTTGGATTGGTATCAAGCTTTTGTCTTACCGCCAGGGTGAGACAGAAGAATTACAACAGATCTTGAAAAATTGCCAAACCAAAGTGTTCTATAAGACAACCGACAACCTAAGAAACGCTTTAGTTAGAATAGAAGATAAGATTTCGTTCACTCATACACAAAATTGTGTTTACAAATTAGGTTGTGTCGATTATGATGTGTTCTATATTGGAGAGTCTTCACATGAGAGCATGACTCATGCTCAAGAACACGTAAGTTACGTAAGAAAACCTCTCGATAATCCTGTAGAATAATGATGTGTACATGTTAAATCCTCAATACTAGTACATCTTATTTTCATTATTCGCAAAACTGATATTAAAAACATCAAAATAATTCAGAAAAACTTTTCCAACCGTAAAAAGAGGTGAGTAGCAGAAGCATTTTACGTAATGCTAAATCCCTATGCCCTCAATAGGAAAGAAGACACGAACATTCATCCAACCAGAACTGTTTATTCAAAAAACCACATTTGATCTTCTTAACGTTCTATACGATCCACATACACCACACACCTAATTTCAACCCCATCACTTCATATTACAAAAGTATACATTTTTCGCATTTTCCATACCCACATTCTGACACACAAATGAATACAGTGACTGATCATACAAATTCACCTTGATCAAGAATAACTTGACATTGACATATTCAGACCTATTATGATTCTAATTGTGCAAAAAATATTTTGCTCAAGCCACTTACGTATGTGAAGAAATTCCGGGACTGATCTTCAATGAACGCTTCGGAGAAAGTCCAAAACTACTTATCACATTGTGAGTCATTATTAGGTTATGATTGAGTCTCTCATACCTTCAAGTCTAAAGACTCGCTGCCCTAATGCGTTCCTTGTAGGGTTTGAACTTGACACCAATGCTTATTTTGTGACTCAATATTAACTGTGTTCCCAATTCGCATGATACCACAACTGGATTACTGTACACTTTTTACGGTTAGATGTTGGTTTATCGTTCCCTATTCATCTTTAAAACTTGAGAAAATGCTCTTGAAGCGCTACTCCAATATTCAACTTGCGAATTTCACTCCACAGTTTATTGATACCACCCATAAACAATAACTCAAAAAATACTTCATAAGGAAGATCATTTACGTAGATTGGTAAGAGTAACGCCCTTGTAATTGACAAAGATAAGTTCTAATGGGAGTTCTGAACCCCAAAAAATGAATAGTTCACCCCAACCGTAAATAGTCGGATTTTCGTAGATAATTTTAACTGACGGATCGATGACAAGTGAAGATGGATTGACGTTTGAATTTTGTACTAAGGACAGAAAATCAACACCCCGTAATAGCTCTGTTGATTTTCTTATCTATGTGGCTTTATAATCTTAGTACGCTACCCTGAATGAAGCCCGAAGCGAGCAACCTATTTACAGACATTATTATGTGTCAATAGGGGGTTCAAGAGTAATGGCTGTTCTGAATTAGTTTCCTGTGACTCCCGGTTTTTCCTAGTCTTCTCCTATTACTTTTGAGGAGATCCCTTCCACAATTAAACTGAAATCCATCGAACAGTTCTTGTTATGTGATATCCATCTAAAACCAGTCGCTTCGTTTGCTTGATGGAGCTTTGCCTCAGTCGATCCGGTTTTCCCACCGAGTGATACACCGTGTCCATGCATTTATCTGTGATAGATTTGTAATATTCAGTTACACCTGCCGCTCCTTTGTATAGCTACAGGAAGTGACTCTATACGTTTCGCACCAATGTTTTAGGTTCCTCTCTTCAAAATTTATTTAGGGCCGTAGAGTTAATTGCCTAAATGCCGGCATTTGATATCCTAGGATGCACCAGTGCGGTAATAAACTTGAAAACGAAGACTGCATGATCACTTCTCTCTGTAGGCAGAACTTATTCGATCCATTTGACCTCAGGGTTGTTGGTGAGCGAAAATAAATCTGCTCAACATCAATGATACGAAAATGATTAGTAAGAGAATTTGGTGCACATGCATCGTACTTACCCATAGAGTTGAGAATTTCGGTCTATTTATCCGCCGTGTCCCTCAAATTAGTAATGCAGGTTTTATAATGTTTGTGACAGTAAATAAATCTCCAAAGTGTGCAGTCAAGTAACTCATCAGAAATGGTGCGGTTCTCATCAGTTTTACTAGGCATAGGCGAGCTGAAATCGCCTAGTAAGGCACCCGCATCCATTCACTACTGAGTACTCCGTGCTAGACCACCTTAGATCGTATACTTACTGACACATCGATTGTCTTCCGAGTAAATCGCCCAAGTTCTTTATTCCTGACGTCTGGTCCAAGTGGCTTCGGAAACCCCAACTGCAAAGGTGTCACGGACAACAGAGTTATGAAACACTGAATATCCGTAATATCTTTGTACCCTTGGTTAACTCCAGAGAAATATTATTTTCAGATTTAATCTCGTATACAATACTTCAGTTAACTCTACCAGTATAATAGTGGTAAGAAGAAAGTAAATCACAAATGCAGTGGTTAAAATTGCTTTTCTAATATGGAGTTCGACTAGAACTATTTGACCACAAGAAGAACCAAATTTTCTGGGAGCAAATAATTGTACCAGTGTTTACCAACAATACTAGGTTTTGGACCATTAGCTTTTAATATCCGAACAGTTTCCTTTTATATACCCCAGCCGGTGTCATTAAGTATGTTACATAATGCTCTTGAACGTGTAATATGATCACATAACTAATTCATGTATTTATTCTGTCATAATCTGAATCAATGTTATATTGAACACAAACATACTTATGTTGTGCTACCTCCATCACTACTTCTCAACCGCGGTTAAACCTGCATCATGCCGAAGCGTGGTGAGTTTCTCGTTTTGTTTCACATTATAATTGATTCATAACCTGTTGCGTCCTGATTGTATCTATAGTTGTCTATTTAACTAGGAAGGGGTGGTTCATCTGGTGGAAAGTTCCGAATTTCATTGGCTCTTCCTGTTGGAGCTATAATGAACTGTGCTGACAACAGTGGTGCCAAAAATTTGTATGTAATAGCTACGTTTGGTGTTCGAGGTCGCTTGAACCGTCTTCCATCAGCAGCAACTGGTGACCTCATTGTTTGTTCAGTTAAAAAGGGGAAACCAGAACTAAGGAAAAAAGTGTTGTATGCTGTAGTTGTCAGACAACGTAAGGCCTTCAGACGAAAAAACGGAGTATTCATTTATTTTGAGGACAACGCCGGTGTGATTGTCAACAACAAAGGTGAACTCAAAGGTAAAGAATAAAGTATTTCACTTCCTTTTTACCATTGAGTTCAGGGTCATCTTGCTCTTGGCAGGTTTATTCATGTTTAGATTAGTATGTTTCCGTTAACTCCAAAAACATGGTGGTAAGATCTTTGCAGTTATAACTGCGTGATTTAACACAGGACTATGATAGACTGTATTTTGGTGACAGAACCTTATGAAAGACCCGAGTTCAGGATCTGAAATATAATATCCATATACATTCCTTAAACCGTTCATTAAGTTGTCATGTTAGTGTTTCGGACAAACTATGTTTAGCTGTTTTTTCAATCAGCCTTTTGTATGCCTGTCGAAGACTAATTACTTAGCAAAACTTATTGTACGTTGTATTTGTAATTGATCTTTTAGAGCTTAGATGAAGTTGCATTTGCTTGCTGTCACACCAAGAATAATAGATTAACAATCCCCATCGAAGTAGATAAAACTAATTAATCCAACATGCAGTAGTCCCGTGGGTTGCTTGGTAGTGCTACCCTTACCTTCCTAGAAATTTGTTACAGGTTGAGTTTTCAATTGCTTCCTGGATTGTCAGTGGACTAAATCATGGATTAGTTTAATAGCATTCTTCGTATTGGATAGCTGCGCCTTAAGATCTTATTACGTGAGACAAAAGAAAGTGTAGTATCATTAAATATATATAAAGGGATAGGGAATTCAGTTGTCACTAATAATCAGTATCACTTTTAGGAAGTGTTGCATGTTCTCAATTGGTAAACATGTATTGCTGGTCGTTCGTAGTGTTTTTCCTGGTTGTTTCTATAAGAATTGTCTTACTAAACGGTGTTCTTGCTGACTTTTTAACTAGCTATTCCTTCTCCTTTGTTTTCACATTATCATCTTGTTTGTGCATTTTCTAAAGTCATATCTTACCAGGATTTATCTGGTTCGGGTGAGCATTCAGTGAGGATTACTAACCCAAACAAAATTGTGAGTGCCTTCACATTTTCGTGCTGTCGGGTGCCTAGTTTGTGAACGATTACTGTTCAAAGCATTCATTAACAACCGTAATGCTTGAATAGCCAGTAATCTATTTAGATACTTCGAAGAGATAGTCCACGCAGCGACAACAGATAATCTTCTACTGAGTGTAATACTACTGGTTACGTTCAGTAAATTGTTGTACTAAATAAAATCTCAAGCATATTATTTTCATTAAATAATAAGGCCTAATGGCCTCACACACCTGCCCTAAAGTACTGTTAGCACTTACAAACTGATTAGTAGTTTTACGTGCTAGTCTAATGAGTTGTTTGAACTTCAGTTTCGCGTAGGCATACAATCTTCCATACTTTTCAAAGCAAACAATTCATTTCCACCTTAATAAACAATGATTGTAAAATTTTTGCCATTATCTCGTGTTAATTTGGAACGTTAAAGACGTTTAATGGAAAGAACATAACTTTTCACTTGTTCAGTCATTCGGTAAAGTAAACCCTACTTTTTCCATTTCAGGTTCGGCAATTACCGGTCCTGTGGCTAAAGAATGCGCTGATATGTGGCCAAAGATTGCATCAACCGCCAGTTCAATTCATTAGTTAATAAATTTGTACAATTGGCCTATTCTTTGTCTTTTAAATTCATCATTCACTAAGAAATGTTTTCAGGTTGAACCTTCTGCCCGTCTGATAGGCCTTCGGGATTCTAAAAACGTCTACCGGTATGGCTTGACATCTGTTGGATACGAATTGTTTCAAATAGCATAATGTTTGTTTAGTCGGTCGAAACCTCGTCTGTTTAGAATGATCTCAAATAGGTACCTGAAAAGGATTTTGGGTTAGAGGTGGACTTCGCCCCTAGACCTTGGATTTACTGCTCCTCAACGGATCTGTCTGGCATGGTAGGACTTTGAGGAACGATCGTTCCAGCCCGTATAGCTCTATTGATTCACCACGTCAAGGTAGCCGTAACAGAAAAGCGAATGTCCGGCGCTTTAACCGAATCGCAAACCAATGGTGCACATGGGCTACAGTATCTTGAAAGAACAAATGGCGTACGAACCAGTCGTCGGTCACCGGCCACCATGGGACTACATCTCCTTACGATGCTTCACTGCCTTATGGACCAGACCTTCAGGTCGAAGGCTCGGGGTGTAGTCCCCTAAGAAAACCGTCTGCTTCGGTTTGGGCACCCGGACAGTATCACAGTCCTCACACATGTCAAATGAGATTTGTGTGGCGCATATGTATTTGGTGCCTCCTTGTACCAATATCTATGTGTTAAAATAAACAGTAACAGTCGGGGCAGCATTGGAAGGTGTAGAGATTGGTCCTACTCAGTTTGACCACATCTTAATGGGATCTCCATAGCCCTAATCATTGTTCTCTAAGTTGCAAACTCGGACTTAATGCTTCTTATCAAAACAGCTTTTTTGGTTCATAAAGCCTTAGGTTGATATGCAAAGTATTTCATTAGTCTCAGTGGACGTAATAGTATCAACTAAGTGGGGACAGCACTGGCTTTCTCTATGTGGTATGAGGACAGCCCAAGATATCCACACAACATTTAAGCCACGATCTCAGTGAAGTGAGATAATTAGGCTCAATGATCTGATTGTAACTATAGGATAGGGAATGCTGATTATACCGTCAAAAGTTTTCGGTACTTCGGATATTTTGCTTCTGTATGAATCCCATGGATTCCTCAATATATACAGGTATTTTATAATTGATGGCCATTGACCTGGCGTGCATATCATTCCTAATTGTAAACGGTTCCTGATTATGTCAAGTAGTAACCCTCACTCGCGTATAACATTACCAGTGTGGTACGAGAACCTTGTGAATGAGAAGATAGCAAAGCACTTGTTAGTTCACAAAGCTTATATCCAAGACGTCTGGGCGAATACCGCAGAGCAGTATTCAATGGCATGGATAATAGTAGCGTTACTGCAATTTGAGTATCTAAACAGTCGAGTTGTCACTGGTTCAACAAGCGTTCCGAAAACGCGATTTGTTGCGCTCCATTATATGAGCTTGATCCTAGGGATATGGTGAATTGTTATCAAGATAACGGTCGAGTGGGTCAGAACCATCAGCCCTAGGGGCTCACTGGCTGATGGAGCCCTGGAACGGATACGAAGACCTCAGTGTTTCTCACCAGTGACAGGAAAATGTTCGTCTATCTACCAGAAGAACACACAGAACTTCAGTCCTCTTAGTCTTATGGTATAGGTTGCTGATATTTAGTCACAGGACTACTAACATGCTAATGGGACAAGCAGACGGACATAGGGTGCCAGAGAGATGTGGTAAATTGGTTAAGGAAGCCGTAAATTTTTATTCTCTGAAGTGGCTGATGTACGTGTTACACAGACTTGGCGACTGCCTACACCAACATGTGATGGTGACTAACAGAAGTTCATTTCAAATAATTAAGAGATACCCTAATCAATACAGCCACTAATCTAAGGAGCTGAATCGAAATTCACAAGACAATCCTAATGAATGGTAGATAACCTATCTTGGCTCGAAATCTGTCGCAATAGCGTGGGCATATTCACTCGTCGTTTTCCTCAAAATTTCGGATTGTAAAATTATTTTATACCTCTTATTCATTGATCGCAATCAAACCGTATCCTTTGTTAATTTTTTGTGTTATCATTGATATTGCTACTAATCGTTAGCATATATCTTGTCAACTTCAGTTGGGAGACATTTGAACCAGAATACCGTGAATTCCTATTTTTACCAAATCTCTGCAGGGTTTGATATTTTTGAAACAAAGCTTTGCAAACAATCTACATACGTAAACGTTTTGTACAGCTTTTAAACAATGATCTCTTATCAAATAAAGCTAGTCTTATACTCATGACGAAATTTGGTAGTTTGCAAGAACTTGATTAAGATGCTCGTTCCGAACTATTTCAAGATTAATACATACTTATCCATCTATGACTTTAGAGAACAAACTAGCGAAAAGTGAAAGACTAGTAAAATATATTTATGTTAGGATGGGTAGATAAATATAAGTAGTAATAATTATGTGATATCATCAGATGCCTCTAATGTACCAGTGGAATTGATCATTTGACTTGCAGTAACACCATCGGGAAAATGCTTTTCTATCAATTGTAAGAGTTGGTCAGCTTGACTGTTAGATAATCGAGAATCCAAATCACTGATTATCTACAACAGAAATCCAGATAAATGTTATCAACAATCTGCTGATTGCAACACAGTATTAAACAAGCCTACTTTCACATTAAAACCGGAAAATCAAAACCAAAAAAATGACGTTTTATATTACGTGACTGAACTTAGGCTTTTGAGAATAAAATGGGATATATAATCGGGTAGCAAGAGCTGTCAACCACAAATAATAACATTGACAGTTACCCCCAAATGGTTTACAAAGACGTTCAACGGAACTATTTTCCAAAGAATGTACAGACGCTTGACTGTAGTAGAATGTCTATTTTTAGCAGTAACATGTACACAAAAACAAATGACATAACATTTAGCGGTGAGAACGTATATCTACATATATATATACATGGGCGTATGTTTAAAAAACAAGAGAACTCACTACTGATAGCTCCACTTGACTACTGGGACAGTGATTGATAAGCATTAGAATTTCAGATTTTGTTAAATTAAATACCTTGACATCATTAGCAAATCCTTGTACTCCTGATTCTACCTGTTTGCTACAAGGTGATTTGGTATTTAAATACTTTGCGCTCGTATACAATAGGGTTTGCTGGCGCCTGACTTTCTTTTTAGATTCAAGTTTATCATTGATAAGCTTCAGAACTTCGAGATTTGTTAAAAGCCTGGGATTTTGGGGATCAATGAGTTCCATTCAACAACTTGAAAATTCAGGATGATATTTTATCAGTTGGACTCTAAGTTTCGCTTAACTATTACAGCTCCTGTCCAGAATACAAATCCCCAAGATATGGAAACAAGGACGAAACATATAAACCAGAACAATTTTTGCCGCGCGTGACGAGGGACTTGGTACATCCCGGGTGGTAGCTAGGCGACTACTGGGGAACACAAAGTGCTATTCAATGTTCCAAGTCTCGATTTTTCACACTTATGAAGTCTTACGAGAAAAAAGCAGAACGTCGGGTAGAGTGGTATTAAAGCACATTATGATCCAAAACTGTATAAGTTTAAATGGTTCCGTACGGTTTTGAAACGGTCCTAGATGGAATAGAAGCTTTCGTTTAACGGGCATCCGTATCTAGCAGTAGTGGATCATTTGTGCCTCGGTGTAGGGACCTAGGTATATTTGACGATAAAACATAACGAATGCCTGTAAATTATGGTGAAATACTGTCCGTAGTCTTTAAGAACATCAGTTTCAGTTTGGAAAAGACAAGAGTCTTGATGGCCTGTGTTAGTCCTGGAAATGGTGTTCTCTCAGTTGATCTAACTTTCTTTTGAAAGAATTGACGGATGTAGCTTAAACCACGTTCTGAGGTAATGAATTCCACTCATTGATGATTCGATGGGAAAGTCGATAATCAGCTGACAAGTAATTTGTTCTGGGCTTGTGAATTTTTTTGGAGTGCCCTCGTAAATTCTCTGTTTTGGAAGACAAGAAAAATGAGGGCATATCAGGTATAAATTTATCACCAAACAATTTGAAAACTGTAATTAAGTCGTCTCTACTTCTACAACATGACAAAGGGAATAGGTTTAGCTTGGACAGTCGAGCATCATACGGAAGCCTCGCTGTTTCGGGAATCAGCTTAGTTACTGTTCTCTGGACCTTTTCCAAAAGCTCACTGTCTTTTTTTTAAGTAGGGGCTAGCCGCTTGTATGCAGTACTGAAGTTTAGAACGTACGAACACTGTATACAAAGTCAAAAACGTTTTAGCGTCGACATGAGTAAAAGCTCTACGTATTGACCATAAAGTTCTAAAACCATTGGCAACTATTGCACGGCAGTGTGTAGTAGTCTTCAGATCTTGGCCAACGATGACTCTTAAGTCATTAAGTGTCTGGACAACAGGTGGCTCAGTGTTATTCATCGTGTATGTATCTGAACCTTGATGACCGATACGCATCACAACACACTTGGAAGTCTTCATCGGCAGCTGCCAGGTATGAGACCATTTAGATAATTTCTTCAGATCATTTTGGAGTTCTAAGCTATCACGCTTACATCGTATCGTTCTTCATATCTTGACATCGTCAGCATATAGCAAGACCGATGATGATATTAGGCGAGGAAGGTCATTTACATACAAGGGGAATAGCACTTGCCCCAAAATTGTACCCTGGGGCACTCCACTAAGCAGTTTCCCAGCTAGATAACTTTGAGTTTACTCGTACTCTTTGTCGGCGCCCAACTAGGAAGTCTTCTATCCAAATCAATAGATTGCCACCAATTCCAATAGCTTTTAGCTTATATAACAGCCGGTTGTGCGGAACTTTATCAAAAGCTTTGCTGAAATCAATGTAGGCTACGTCTACAGGTAACTTTTGGTCCTTAAGAGCGCACCAGCTTTCTCGAGTGACTAATAAGTTAGTGAAACAAGAGTAACCTATTCTGAAATTCTGCTGCTTCTCCGAAAGGATCTGGTGTACATCATGGTACCTAAATAGCTCCTTCCAAATAATTTTTTCTAAGGTTTTAACTACCACACTAGTTAGGCTAACGGATCGGTAATTCTCAGGTTTATGTTTCGTACCTGTTTTAAAGACAGGACTTACTATGTCAAGTTTAAACTTGACCGTATAAACAGTTCGACCGACGAAAACACCTTGCCACTAAACAGTGAGAAGCCGAACAGGTCAGTACAATAATCTTACTAACAATTCGTAGGGGTGCATTGGAGCGTAAAGACGGGTTTCTTTTCAAGTCCTTCGACATGGATGTGGCCGAGATGAAGGCTGGAAATAGCCACGTCTTATATCCCAAATTTCGGCTTTTTGACAGGTTTCTGTCATTGTCTATCAACGAAAAATACCTTGTGAAACTGTAAGAAATAGAGACTCAAGGTTATTTTCACGACACGAGAGATAAATTACAAAGGCGTAATCGAAGGAAACAGCAACATGTATGCACTAATTTAAAGTGATAACTATTCTCTACTGCTCTATAGCTACAGTAATCAGTGTTAACAAACATAACCGTAAGTAAAGCTTCAAGTAGCTAGTTGTTCAGAAGCATGTCATTCACATATCGTCGTTACGTTTTTTGTTCTCGACATTTCAGAATTCACGAGAAGATTATTTTGATTGTCAACAGTCGAACAGGCGTTACGAAAAGAAATAATCAGTGGATTATTTACGATGTTCAACTTCGTTTTCAATAAACATTTGTTTAAACATGCCCTTACTTTCTTACTTGCATGGGAAACTCTTTGAATAAGTGTTGAGGAAGCCTGTTTGATTTTAAATGCGGTTACAATTAAGTGCACGTGCCTTAATAATAATACATCACCTGTTCTTTCTTTTGTGAATCTTTTCAAATCACAATAAGACTTGGTAATTACAGTTAAATCGCATAACGATTGATGCTCTAGCATATGCCAACTACTTACAATGTCGTACAATATAACGTTTTCTTTCTTTTAAATAAATTTCTTTAAATGCATATCATTTTTTACGTGGATTGCAGTTTTCGTGTGTTGTTTTGTGGGAATAAAGGAGAACACAGGAGACGTTTGGAGTTATGTCAAAGTTGTTTTTAAAACGGGAGCAAAATTAAAAAATCAGCGTGTATGTAAGCGAAAAGTAGACAATTCGGTGTATATTTAGGCAGAACATTCAGCGATATTTGAAACACAGAGCAACATAAATGGGAAAATCCTCATTATTTCCCTTGGACAGGCGAGAAAGCAGACATTTTGGTGCATTCCACATTATTTCCCCTTTATTTTCCAACGCATTCCCTCTTTCATTTCCCCAATGTTTGCCCTTATTTGAAATTTATTGATTGTTCAGGTTTCGTTTAAAAAACTCCCAAAATGTTCTCTGCGTTTGTCGCCCTTGAAAATTGGCATAATATGAGGCAGATTCCGATTTTCTGGTAATATGCCTCGGCTTAGAGAATGTGAGGATTTTCCAAGATTGAGGCCGCTTCCCTCAATACTACGGAAAATACCATATACGGACCAGGAGAAGTGTCCTTGTTTAGGTGCTGCAACTTCTGGTACACCGAGCCAACAATCAGCTTCACTTCTGAGTGTCCCGTAGAGTTGCAGATCAAGTTTTCATCAATATAGTTAGTTTGGGTTGGTTGAAATGTCTGGAAGTATAGTTCTTCCAGAAGGTTGGCGGCGTCACCGTTGTTGCTGGCTGGTCCAATACTACTGATAAAGACTCGGTAGATTGGCCTGCAAAGCTGACACATCCAACCGTTTATAATTCCGACGCTCGTTGTTAGTGGGATGTTTTGGCTCGGTTTTGCTAATAAAGTTGAAGGCCATGACGGCGTGGTATGATAATTAGGAATAATTGAATTATAGTATGAACTAAGAATCCCAGAAATAACGCCATTGAATCAAGAAGTACTACACAAGCACTAACGAATGTACTGTATTTAGAATTCGAAATCAAGCCTCCAACAAGTACAAAGAAATTATTAGTTCATTCAAACACCACATGTGGTCACTTTTAAACTTAGGAGCCAGGATTGAGGAGTTGTCACTTAAGAATTCTTCGTTTGTAAAGATTTAGTCTAAGCGTGACTGCGTCCGACTATTTCTCCACTGAGATTCTAACCGCACACTTTCGAATAATTGCAGTTCTTCAATATGGTTGAAGAACTGAGCTTCAGTAGAACTGTAACCTATGATATACATAATTTTAGCGAAGTCGACTTTAGGAAGATTCAAATCTTATAGAATGAGGTAATAAGTATATCTGAGACAATTAGAGAGATCAACAGTGGGCTTCCTGTATATGACAACAATAAAAAAATCGAGGTACTAGAAAATCTTACTGAGTATCATATTACCCAACTTCACAGTCAGAGACGTTACCACTGAACAATCCAAGCCACGATTGACCTTCCGTAGTACTGAAATGCATTTGCAATTGATTGATCACTGTCAGTGATCATTTACTTTCTACAAACTGTATGTTGCTAAAGAAAAAGTGTTAAAATAATAAACTAAGACTATTAAGAATAAAATTGAAGAGACTAATTAAAAACGGATGTTCATTATTTCATTAAAATTGAGTATTCAAGTATTAATGTCAATCATTTAAATCAATACAGAAAATAATTCAGTGTGAAAACTAAAAAAAAATCAGAAGACTCTTCTGTGTAAGAGAAACATTTCCGAATACAAATGTATATGAAATGGAAATAATGATGATAATAACAATAATGAGTTGTAACCATGGTTACAACAAAGATTCAATATACTACTTATGTATACAAAGTTCAAGTTTCATTTTATTCAATAAACAACATTTATATTATCTCAAACAGTTAGAACTCAATAAATCTTAGCCAGTATAATGAACCATGTACATAATCTTCAAAACAATATGTAAATTATTTAACTGATTCTGTGGTGTGAGTTACTTAGATCCATATAAGTAGTATATAACGGTTGTCAGGCATAGAATGTATTTCAGTAGAAGATCGATAAGGAAAGAACAGGAACGGAACGGAATTGGTATGAAAAGGCATGAACAATGAAATTCGAGACAATGGACTGATATTTGCTAAGGAAACAGTCAAGTTTGAGACGATGAGTTGATATTTTGCAAATTAACGATTTACTATAAAGTCCTCAGATTTTAGTGAGATGCTCTGTAACTCCAGGCGGATTCTAACTACAGTTAATGTTCTTGCTATGCAAGAATCTATTACATGTTATACAAATAGAGAGGGAAAGAAAACGTTTATCTTTTGCGTGTATAGAAAACAGTTTATGACTTGAAAAATTAAAATCCAATTCTGTTCACACATGAAACCGAATGTCCTGGGTTCGATTTCCGATTGTATGGTTGTGGATTCCTACTATTGAAAAGTTCCATACTGGAACGAAACGGTAACATAGTTTTTCTAGATTTTAATGGTTGTCTGACTTCATTCAGTTCATGATTCCAATCAAGTTCATCAATCTTCACAACCCATATATTGATAATTATCATAGTTGTTAGATAAGTTAATAGTTATCTGAACTTAGTAGATAAGTGGGTGATGTGTTGATGTGTTCAAGTGATAGGTGATGGACATTTGTGTTATGAGCAAATATTAGTAAAAGGATGTTACTATAATCAGTTGGTGAATCATAAATGGGATAAAAGTGAAGTTATAATGTTATAATTCTCTCTTACGGTTATAACCCAGCTATTCCTATTGCTTGGTATTCTCGTACACCAAGTCGCTCGACAAGTCCCCAAATCAGAACACGGTTTGACAGGAAAGAGATTGTATTCCAAATAACAAGGTTAGATGGAAGAAAAGAGCACAATAGGAAAACCGTTAGTAATATTTATAGTTTTTACATAAGAAGATTCTAGAGTCTTCTCCATGTATCGACTAGCGCTGATTGGACAAGAATTAGCCAATCAGCGTGCGCCAAATCAATCGTACATTGAGCATGCTTTAATCCAGTCTATGTCCCACTAACATATAGATTTCACTAACGGTCACAACTCGATGTAATTCAAAACATTGGCTAAATAATTTTAAGTATAAGATTACAAATAGGAAATTTAAGAAATGTAAGAGATATTTGACCATTATGATAAGAAAAGAGTAAACCTATATATTACTAACCTAGAAGTTTTAATGGTTGACCTGTAATATGAATGATAACGCCTGTTATCCCTTAAGGAGGAGAATAGGCCAACCACCAGCATTCTTCAATAAACTCTGTCCTAAACAATCCTTTCCAATTGTTTCTAGTTGCTATTCATCATTTACATATCTGCTTCCCATTCCTAACACAATATGTTCCTTGGCCTTTCTATTTTCCGTTTCACTTCAGGATTCTAGGTAAGCGCTTTCTTCGTGATGTAGTTTGATGATTTCTGTAATGTATTCCTTATCTACTTCCAAAGTCTTTTCCTAATTTCTTCTTCAGATGGAAGTTGGTTTGTTCTCTACCATATTAGGATGTTATTGATGGTATCTAGTCAACGGACATTCAGTATCTTTTGTAGATAATGTTTTATGGATACTTGTACTCTCTTAATAATGATTGTGGTAGTTCTGCACATTTCAGCTGCATACAGTAGAACTGTCTTGATGTTTGTATTGAAGATTTTGACTTTGATATTGGTTGTCAGTTGTTTCGAGTTCCATATGTTCTACAGTTGTCGGAATGCTGTCCTTGTTTTGTCAATCCTCTCTTTTATGTCTGCATCCGATCTTTTTTGTCCATTTATGATGCTGTCCAGGCATGTGAAAGGTTCCACCTGTTCTAGAGTCTCTTCATCAAATATGATCGCATTGTTCTCCGTGTTGTATTTGAGGATCATGCATTTTCCTTCGTGTATATTGAAGCCTACTGATGCAGAGGCTGTCACTACACTGTTTGTCTTTACGTGCATTTGTTGATGTGTATGAAATAGAAGAGCTAGGTGATCCGCGAAGTCCAAATCGTGTAGTTGATTTCATGCTTCCCCTTAGATGTTGAGGTCTTCCTAATCCAATCAATCACCAGAACAAAGAGAAAGGGAGAGAAGGGTAAATAAAAATAAGTATTAGATGAACTGAAACACTTTTTTTAAACGTAACACAAAATCAAAAGATCAATTAATTAGGATCATATTCAAAAGACTATCTAACAAACTGTTTTTATACAGATAACTCTGATACCTAATTACAGATCTTTAAAGTTTCTACTAAGCAACGTTGATAAACTTCTCAAAATATTTGTCTATAACTTATAAATTATATTAAAGAAAAAATATGGACTTGGATCTATTAAATACTGAAGAATAAAAATACACGATCATTCTAGGACATAGTCTTGATTGAAATGAAGAAAGCGTCTTGATGAATGATAGACACACTTGGCTTTACTGAAGTAAATAAACTAGTATATTCATAAAGATTTAATCAATTGTGTTCGCTTATATTCCAAGAAAAGAAGTATAAGAAAGTGGTTACGGTGCTTAAAGAATGTTTAGTGAGACTTTGAACAACCTTTGAGCAACGTCAAAGTGATCTTGAGAGTGTCTGCATAATAACTAGGACCAAATGAGGATTATTTTATCAATGTGAGAAATTAGAATTATGAATTACAGTGGATGGTTATGATTAAGAAGTAGATTTAAGGTATTTCATCACAAACCAACATTAGCTAAAATGCCAAAACTGTATTTAGCCAAATGAATGATTGGATTTTGCGCTAAAATTCAAGACCTTTCATCTTATACCTGATTGATTCGTTCATAAATTATAGCCTCACCGGAAGTTTATCAGATTGATTTCATCAGTTGGTGGAGATTTTATAATCATCATCTTCATCATCATCATCCAAATCATCATCATCATCCAAATCATCATCATCATCATCATCATCCAAATCATCATCATCATCATCCAAATCATCATCATCATCCAAATCATCATCATCATCATCCAAATCATCATCATCATCATCATCCAAATCATCATCCAAATCATCATCATTCAAATCATCATCATCATCATCATCAAAAAGAAACAAAACAGAATTCATAGAATACCAACAATCAATTGTCTTGGTTTCAATAATAATAATATTAATAATAATAATTTCAATGGTTAAGATCATGAGTCAGTTGAAGCTAGACCACCATGGAAAACCTGGACGGCCGTTCCATCCTATTGTGGGACTCCTCAGCAGTGCGCATCCACGACCCCGCCCCTACGAGATTCGAATCCCGGACCTATTGGTTCCGCGCACAAGCACTTAACCACTAGACCACTGAGCCGGTTGGCATACAACGGTGTTAATATCTAACTTCAACTAATCCATGAAATTGAGAGACACATCCACCATTCTTTTCAGCGAGTTACTATCTCACAACAGACCTGATTGAACTCCACTGGTCACTGCTTCTCACTAGAACTCGAGGAAATACCTCTTGAAGCCAGTCATTAGTGAGCAGATGATTAGTATTATTTTCAGAAGGAGTTTTGTGGAGATTTTAATAATTTCAATGGTTAAAATCATGAGTCAGTTGAAATGACTATAATATCCACAATACCCATCTGATAATAATAATAATAATAATAATAATAATAATAATAATAATAATAATAATAATAATAATAATAAACAGCCTAATTATTCTTAAACCAATCATAGAATAGGAAGAAACAGTTATCCTATTATCCTTCAATTTGATTGGTCTATTTATTTATTTTTTGTTTTTTTTTGTTGTTTTTTTGCTGTTACCGTAACAAATTGTAATGAAAATCCATTATCCCATTTATCAGAACTTTCCAATCATACTATCCATATATATATATATATATATATATATATATATATATATATATATATATATATATATATATATATAGGGAATACTATAAAGAGAATATTTTAACCAATGATATATGACCATTGGGAAAAACAGATTTCTTTTCCTAACTATCATCTATTTATTGTGAGTTCGATGAATAACTGATACATAAGATTTATTTAGTTATAATTATAAATTCTAATATTCAGAATTATAATGATTGTTTAAACCAATCAAAAATTGATTTATTTCATTGATTGATTGATTGATTGATTGATTGATTGATTGATTGATTGATTGATAGGTTATTAGAATTGATGAATTCATAATCATATTTGATTCGTTCTTTTACGTTTCTTTTTTTTGTTTTCTTTTTCTTTTTTTTGTTTTCTTTTCAAAAAAAAAAAGAAAAAAAGAACCAAGAAAAGACATTCACACAAATTATAAAAATAATTCATTGAATATTTGATTAAAACAATATAGTTCTATTGCATTATTATTATTACATATATACATATGTCACATCGACGTGAAGCTGGTGCTATTCCACCATGGGTTATTCCAGAAGAACATAAACGTGATTCAATAAAAAGTGGAATAGATCCAAATGTAAAATTAAATATTGAGAGTGAAGGAAAAGAAAACAATAATAATAATAATAATAATATAACTCAGAAACATGATAAAGCAAATGTAACTCCTGGTGGATCAATAATAAAACCTAAAGTAAGTGATCATTTACCTTATTTTAAAACATTATTGTACTGTTAAGATTGTTGTCAAGTGAATAGTTTATAGGTTAATAAGAAAATAAGGCGGAACTATAATTAATGAATGAAATCAATCAAATAGAAGATAATAGATTATGAATTTTGATATGAAATTCATTCATCTATTTGGATAAATAGAGTTTTTAGCATTATAGTTAATGTCAGTTTGGGATGAACCACCCCCCAACCCACCCCAAATCTAATTCTTAACCCTAACTATCAAATGTAAATCATCGTTCGGATTCCTCATACACTGGTTTATAATCTTCATTTAGTCCTAGTTATTAAGTGAACACTTTCAAGGTTACTTTAACATTACTCAAAGGTTGTCCATAAATTATAGTCTTACCGAAAATAAATAATACATCTCATATTTATCTGAATAGTTTGTAAAGGTACTGATTAATATCAGTTGGGAAACTTGGACAACTACGAAAACCATCATCGAGAAGATACAAGTGTTTAATAACATTTTTCTACGCAAAATACTCAAGATCCGTTGACCAGACACTATTAACAACAATCTACTTTGTTGGAGAACAAACCAGATTCCGATAGACGAAGAAATCAGGAAAAACTGCTGGAAGTTGATAGGACACATATTGAGGAAACCATCGAACTGCATCACAAGACAAGCCCTCACATGGAATCCTCAATGCGAAAGAAGAAGTGGAAGACCAAAGAACATAATACACCGAGAAATAGAGACAGACAGATATGAGAAGAATGAGCAAGAATTGAATAGAACTAGAAAGGAAGGCCGAGGACAGAGTGTGTTGGAGAATTCTGGTCGGTGGCCTATGCTTCATAGGGAGTAATAGGCGTAAATAAAAAATAGTATGTTTGGAGTAATACAAATAACAAACTTATCATAGTGAAAAATGATCTCACTTAGTCATACATTGACTAAGATTGAAAAATATGAACTGATAAATTTAACCTCAATAGCTTTATGGTATTGTGTTCACTATAAGATTATAAGTTCATATGATGACATCTTTGACACACATTAACTTCCCGTTAGTTTTTAATTCTCCAGTGATTTAAAACCTTTTACCAGTTGATAATAAAAAAACTATCTTCAATGAGTAAAGATGGTCGGTGGCTAGCAGTGGGATTCCTCATGCTTGTTTCGTTCTGTTTGGGACTCTTCAGATGGATGTACCTGTATACTATAGTTGATTTTTACTCCGGGACTGGAACCCAGTACTTAGCTGCTGAGTTCTGAGTGAATAACGGGATGGCATTTCAAGCGAAAGGTATTGGGTTCGAGTCCCAGAGTGAATATCAACTCTGAGATGCAGGTAAATCCAGTTGACAAGTCGCTAATAGAACAAAACGCGCATTCTGCATTCCACTACCATCTACCATCCATCTTTGTTTATAATGCTTATGAATTAAGGTAATCCGCCCAAGATGAATATATAACAATATGAGACTGATCATCTATAATTCTATACATCATTAGGACGATTTCAAACAAATAATATCAGAAGGAGTTGTGTGGAGATTTTATAAATTTCACTGGTTGAAATCATGAGTCAATTGAAGCCAGACCACCATGGAAAACCTGGAAGCACTGGTTGGCCGTTTCGTCCCTGCATGGGACTCCTCAACAGTGCGCATCTACGATCACGCCCCTCGCGAGATTCGAACCCAGGACCTAACGGAGTTCCAGTGAGAAGCCGTTACCAGTAGAGTTCGACCAAGTTTGTTGTGAGATATCATCTCACTGAAGACAATGGTGTACGGTGGCGCATCTTCGTGGATTGGTTGAATTTAGACATTAACACCGTTGGATGCCGGCAGGCTCAGTGGTCTATTTGGTCAAGTGCCTGGCATGAGACTGATAGCTCCTGGGTTCGAATCTCGCTGGGGGGGCGGGGTCGTGGATGTGTGCTGCTGAGAAGTCCCGTACTAGGAAGATATGGCCGCCCGGTTCTTTAAGGTTTTCCATCGTGGTCTAGCTTCAATTGACTCATGATTTCAACCAGTGAAATAATATCAAATGAATCTATCTTCATTTGTAACATATCAATCCATTGACTCAAACTTAACTGTTCCCTTTGCAAATATCAGTAAATAGTTTCAGATTCCATTGTTCCTACATTTTTATATCAATTACTTTCCGTTTCCAATTCCGTTTTCATTCTTTCCTTAACGATCTTCTACCGAAATACATTCTATTCCTAACTATCGTTATATACTACTTATATGTATATAAATAGCTGATATCACCATTGTATGTTATCATTTCTCTCACGGAATCACATTAATAGTTATTTTTTAATCGAATAAACAAACATTAGAATTTGTTTACAAATAATTAACTTTGTCTTTTTATTGGAAAAAAAAACAAACAAAAAAAATACAAAGAAAAAACAAATGAAATCAATCAATAAATAATCAATTATCTGCTAAATTCTCCCTATATATATAGTCTCCATGTTTATTTTCGATGGAATTTTATTCTCTGAACTGGATGGTATCGTTATGAAAGGAAAAAAAACACATCATTCTGATGTTTGTACTGATGATGTCGTTCAGTGGAAAGATGAAAGCTTCACGACCAAACCATCCAGCTCAGAGAACAAAAGTGTACCAAAATTATCCACTTGATCTACAAATCTTCCCCCACCCCAGTCTCTCTATTTCTTTTTCCTGGATTTTGTTTATATCTATATATTACTAATAGTAGCAATGGATAAAACGAATTATATCCCATAGTTACATGATTTAGTTATTGAAGAGAAAAGAAAAAAAATCAACAACAACAACAACAAAAATAAGTTGGTTATAAATATAAATGATTCATTCATCTTTATTTTTCTTTTCTTCTCTATTTAGTTTATCTTTCTAAACTCATCTGTTGATTATCCTAAGGCTTAGTCTGTAGAAATTTCAGTTGTTTTTTGTTTTTGTTTCTAAGCCCATTACCATTACTGTTTTATTAAGCTATAAAAAAAAAGAAAAGAAAAGAAAAGAAAAACAGAAGAGAAATTCAAATCAACATAATATTATCGATTTATATTGAAAGAGATTGTTTTCTTTCTCTGAATTAATCATGTAACCTTCAGTTTGTTGATTTTCGCGCGCATGCGTGTGCGTGTCTGTCTGTGTGTGTGTGTGTTTATACTTGTGAGATAATTGCAAAATAATGTAAATGAATGGAATATTAGGAAATAATTCAACCAGGTCTGTTGTGAGATAATAACTCACTAAAGACAATGGTGGATGTGTCGCTCAATTTCGTGGATTAGTTGAAGTTAAACATTAACACCATTGGATGCCCGAACGGCTCAGTAGTCTAGTGGTTAAGTGCTCGTATGCGAAACCAACAGGTCCTGGGTTCGAGTTTCGCAGGGGGGTGCGAGGTCGTGGATGCGTACTGCTGAGGAGTCCCACAGTGGGACGAAACCGCCGTCCAGTGTTTTCAGGTTCTCCATGGTGGTCTAGCTTCAATTGACTCATCATCTTAATCATTGAAATTACTACAATCTTCACAAAACCCCTTCTGAAAATAATTTATATACAAGAATATTTTAGTTATCCAACTTTAATTCACTTGTAGTTCAGAGGTGAGATATGGGTATTAAGGAACATATAACCCATGAGAATCATTCAGAAAAATATACATATAAACTGTAGTGGTTTTGTTTCGTTAACTGATCACTTCGATAATGGTGTTTAAAATCAGAAGGCAATGAGAAGCGGCAATTACAGTTTATTAGAGGATAGTACAGATCCCAAAGCTATAAGCACATCGAGGGTATTTGAAGCGCAGAGGTGAACAAGTACAAGTATGTACGAGCAATTATATAGGCAAATTTGTAGTCAAATTTCATAAGGACACAACAAGGCAAAGCAAGGACTAATAATAAGATTTGATTACATATATACATGGGAAGGAGAATGAATCATCGAGTGATATTTAAGCAATCAACATTTTAACTAAAGTGTATCATGTGATCTTGAGATGGTGGAGAAGATTTGTAGCACAGGTGGATGATTTTGATGCACTTTTGTTCTCTGAGCTGGATAGTTCGGTCGTGAATCTTTCATCGTTCTTCTGAACGAAATTACCAGTACAAATTTCAGGTAGAAGTGAAGTGTTCAAATTTCCCCAACCAAAACAAAGAAGTAAACAATGACAAGTTTAAGGTCACTAAGAACCAATCAACAACAAGGTGTACAGGACAAAATGTGAACTACATGTGAAGAAATCCGAACACTTCACTTCTACCTGAAGTTTGTGTTGATGATGTCGTTCAGAAGAACGATGAAAGCTTCACTACCAAACCATCCAGGTCAGAGATCAAAACCCCATCAAGATCTAGTAATTATAATAGTACAAAGAAATATGCAAATTTTTACGGTTCATATAACATTGTCTGTTAAATAAGTTAATAAAAGGACTTGACCAAAATGAACCATCATCGAAATTTGGGTTGTAGGACAGTTGCTATAAAGCAATTATAATTGAAATAATGTCATGTTATACTCCATACATATATGGGATTTTAACTGAATACAAAAAAACAAACATTAAGGAGTTTAAAATTAAACTCATTCTACCATCTAAACAACTTGAAGAACCTACTTACCTACTTACTTATTTACTTACTTACTTACGCCTGTTACTCCCATTAGAGAATAGGCCGCCGACCAGCATTCTCCAACTCACTCTTTCCTGAACCTTCCTTTCTAGTTCTATTCAATTCTTGCTCATTCTTCTCATGTCTGTCTCCATTTCTTGGCGTAATGTGTTCTTTGGTCTTCCGCCTCTCCTTTGGCATTGAGGATTCCATATGAGACCTTGTCTTGTAACGCAGTTAGGCGCTTCAACTTGAAGAACATTACTACCTTAATTTTTTAACATTAGACACCTATTGTTTCATAAGAATTTGTTCCAAAATATGATTACTAGATTTTAGAAATTTTACAAAAAAAAAAAAAAACGTTACATAATGTTTGACAATTTGGAAGCGTTTAAATCACATGATAATTTTTTTTTGTTTTTATCGTCAAGGTAACTAAATCGGATCGTTATATGGTATAAATAAATTTTATAGGTTGGTAACAACTTGATTGAAAATTACAAATATTCAATAATGATTAAATGTTATACTTTAGGGATAGAAGCTAAATATAATTTGTAAAATACTCACTGTTCTAGGTCAATTGTTTCTATGAATGAAATTCAATCAATCGAAAGTCAGAGATGTAAACATCAAGTCACCAATACACATTAGAACATGTAAAATGAGTGCTGATGTCGTTTAGAATAACCATAAAAGCTTCACGAACAAACCATCCAGATTAAAGAACAAAAATTTATCAAAATCATCCATCTGAGCTATAAATATTCTTTACTATCTCATTTACTGAATTCATTTGTATATTTTGTTAGTCATTACCTATCAGATACTTTCTATGTATTATTACTACTATATTTGTTATCTAATAATTTAATTCATGAGTCATTTGAAGCTAGACCACCATGGTAAACCTAGAAGCACTAGACGACAGTTTCGTCCTAGTATGGGACTCCTCAGCAGTGAGCATGCACGATCCTGCACTCACTACTCGAATCCAGGTCCTATCGGTCTCGTGCGCGAATGCTTAACCTCTAGACCACGACCGACCACGGCTTTCAATAATTGAATTCATGAGTTGATTTAAGCTAGACTACCATTGATAATTATTATCATGTATTCTCTAGTGGCTGGTTTCAACATGGTTTCCTGGAGTTCTATTTAGAAGCTGTAACCAGTGGAGTTCAACTGTGTCTGTTATGAAACAGTTACTCATTGAAGACAATGGTGGACTGTTGCCCAATATCGTGGATTGGTTAAAGTTAGACATGAACATCGTTGGATGACAGCTCGATGGTCTAGAGTTTAAATGTTCACACATGATACCTTAGGTATTGGGTTCAGATCCCACGTGCCCGGTCGTGGATATATACTTCTGAAGAGTCCCATTCTAGTGCAAAACAGCCATTCAGTGCTTTCAGGTTTTTATTAATAGTCTGGCTTAAATCGATTCATCAGTTCAACTATTAAGATCATTTATAGATTGAAGACATATCTTTCTAATATATATGTCATACTGAACTTTCAGTGAATTACTTTCAACTACCTTACAAATTATTAATCTATTTGTTATCTACATTTCATTATAACATCACCAGTTTCCTTTTTCTTCACAACATTTAACTACTTTTACAAAATATCCATCTTATGAGATAGTCTTACTAGATTCACAATGTCAGTTGAACTACCCAATAAAGTTATTTATTATTGTTGAAGTGATCCAGAAAACTTCTCGCAAAAGACAAGCAAGGATCAGGAAACATTAAGATGCATTTCATCCAACCAGTGTTCACTTAAAATTTTCAGCCAGAAACATCAAGAAAGTGAAAAGTCACATGCAGAGGTTCTGATTGGCTGATTGCTTAAACTGCTACTATGTTTAGTAGCATTCGAGAATCTTCGAGAAACCCAGGGACATTTAGAATATTATAAAAACCTTATGTTTTCTGTATTAAAATGAACCTTGGGAGTAAAGTACTTTTCGCATACTTTGCACCTTCTCTCTCTCTCATGTTCAGGTCACTGGATAGTTCCAGCTTGGGGGGGAGGCTTACAAGAATAGCTTAGGAACCGAGTATAGCGTTCAATTAGCAAGACTTATCAATTATAGTTACAATTTGTATCTAATAAACTGTTGAACGTTTTATTCAATAACTAATAGAGAATAAATATACTACTGATATAAATCAAAGATCATAAATTTCATAAAGAACTATACTCTCTTCTTATCATAGTATAGTTGAAATCGATAAACGATGTATAACATTTTAATTAGGTTATAAAATCATCATAATCTTTTGTTTCCATGTAAAATATACATAGAACTAATGAGTTATAGTTTAGTTGATGAAGAGAATATTCAGCTGAACTAATGAATACAAGTTTTGTTTTATTAGTTTATGGTAATAAAACATTTTTTTGATTGTTCTCATTCAATCCTCATTTTTAATAGTAGTAGTCATGCAAGTTATTAACTGTAGGATGCAAGTCTATTCAGTTGATAAGTTGTGAATAGGACGAAACACACGTTTTGGATTTCACTGCTTATCATTATCTATCTTTTTGTTTATAATGCTAGTGAATTAACACAATATCGAGGCAATCCGTACTGGGTGCATGTATGCATCAATTGTACTGTTAAACATCAATGGGAAGATTCATGTAAATAATATCAAATGATCAGTGGTCTAGTGGTTAAGTGCTCGCATGCGAAACCAGTAGGTGGTGGGTTCGAATCTCGCAGGGGGGTGCAAGGTCGTGGATGCGCACTGCTAAAGAGTCCCACAATAGGACGAAACGGCCGTCTAGTGCTTCCAGGTTTTCCATGGTGGTCTAGCTTCAACTGACTCATGATCTTAACCAATGAAATATCAAATGAATTTAAAAACTTCACCCTATTGCACAAGCAAGCAATTATCCGGACTCAGTAGCTATGTAGATGACGAACAGTACTGGGTTCGAGTCCCAGAGTGAAAATCACCTGTGAGATTCAGGTATATCCAATTGACGAGTCCCAAATAGGACGAAACACATGTCAAACTGGATTCTACTGCTAGCCACTATTCATATTTGCTTGGAATGCTTGTGGCTTAAGGCAATATCTAGGCAATACATACAGTATATACATATTCCAATAAGAGACTAATCAATTGCAATGCTAAACATCAATGAGAATATTCAAACAAGGAATACTAAATCAGTGATTCTATATTAGTTCGTTTTTTTATCAAACGACGTACTATCAAATGACTATCTTATTTTGCAACATAATAAGCATGAAATTTAGATAGAATGACTTAAAACTCAGGGTATCAATTGAGGTTAGTGGACTGTAATTCTTATTACAATCACCAGGTTAAGTAACACTACAATATATTCATTTCAATCATTAAGATCATGAGTCAGTTGGAGCTAGACCACCATGGAAAACCTGATACATTGGACGGCCGTTTCGTCCTATTGTGGGACTCTTCAGCAGTGCGCATCCACGACCTCGAACCCAGGACCTACTGGTTTCGCGCGCGAGCACTTAACCACAAAATCCCTTCTGATAATATATTCATTGTTAGAAACTAGTAGGCATCATGAATATTCCAGCTCAAATGGAAGAGGTAAATAAAATAGATATGAATGTTTGTTAATGGTTATAAATCCTTGATAATATGACACAAGACATTCAGTTTTTGCTCATTTGGACAAGTTTATTCGCCTCGCTACTTTTAGGATGTTAATTTGAAGAAACGGTTAATGATGAACAGCTTGGTTAGTGTTTTTTTGGCGAGTTAGTTTTCTAAGGGATGAAATCGCTAGCCACATACCCAACCTTCCTCCTTTACCCGCACTTAGGACTGGCAGTAACTTTAGAAGAGCTACAGGCGGAATTGATGAACAACTACTACTATAATCTAATTTGAAAAATCCGTTCACAATTGAATTTTCCCTCGTACTATATGACATTTTCATAAAGCCATTTATAATAATATTGATCTTGTACTCGCCTCTACTGGCTGTCTTTGTAATGAATTTTCTCATTACTCCTATAGGAAACATAAATCTATGAAATGAATGAAGCGTAAAATGAGACATTAACTAACCAATAATACTGAATGATTATTGAATGATGTTGAACTATGTAGATCATAAAAATGCTGATTCAGTTTAGGTATACGATCTCAATCATTGTAACACTTTATAATCCTTACTTTGAGCCTGTCTATGATAACTTTTTTTCATCGAGGAAGAGTCCCGAACATGGACGAAACATCTGGTCGGTTTTTATCTGATTTTCAATTTTCCATGGTGATACCAATTCATGATGCAATACAGTCTAGTCCTTTCAGGTTTCAAATATTTAAGAAAGATTCAATCTTTCTCTCATTAATTTCAGAACACATCCTTATGTAAACAGATTGATATGTAATAACTTTATTGTGACATTCAACACTCTTAATCTATTTGAACTATTTGTTATGTGTTAGCAATCAAGGTGCGGTACATCTCTAATCATGAAAGACTGACATTGGTATAATATGAACAGAATCAATTGTGTAATGAATAGATTGAACAATGAGAACATCACACCTCATCACTAACCTACAATTCAATGGAAGTCAATAAGAATTCAAGTGATTAGGAAAAATTGATTTTCAAGAATGCAAAATAGTTAAATTTAGATGGTGATTGGAAGTAGTCGACAGGAAACCCTGGACCCGGATTTCGTGCTACTTGGCACGGATAGCTCAGTGGTAACGTCTCTGACTGTGAAGCTGGGTGACACGGGATCGAATCCGTCAGGGAGCACCAGTTCCCTCAAAGATTACAGGTACACCTTGCTGACGAGTGCCAAGTAGCACGAAATCCGGATCCAGGGTTTCTTGTCGACTACCTCCAATCACCATTTAATCTCACAATAGTGCCCGCAGTGTCGATTCACCTAGACTGGTGGCCACATTGCAACATGATCGATAGCAGTCGATCTGCACCAATAATAAGGACTAGACAAGCATGACATTGGTCACCACCCTGTGATCAATCAATTGTGATAGTTAAATTTGTAATAGAATAGTTTCATGTGTATAGCAACTAACAATGACCTTGAGTAATGACAAAATATGTAAGCTAAAAGTAAGAACAATAAATAGATTATTGTGGAAATATGAATCAAATTTAAGGTATCGCTGCTATCCTTTCACGAAGAAATTAATATTTATTAATAAAAATTCAGGTAGTTGAGATCATGAGTCAATTGAAGCTAGACCATCATAGAAAACCTGGAAGCACTGGACGGAAATTTCGTTCTATTACTGGACTCTTCAGCAGTGCGTATCCATGATCTCACTTGCAGGAAGAAGAAGTAGTGACCAGTAAAGTTCAACTGGGTTAGTTGGGAGATAGTAACTCACGGATAACAATGGTAGATGTGTCGCTCAATTTCGTCGATGAGTTGAAGTTAGATATTAACACCGTTGGATGCCAGCCAGTCCAATGATCTAGTGGTTAAACGCTCGCACGCAAGAACAATTAGTTCTGGGTTCGAATCTCTTGAGGCAGAATCATGGATGCGCGTTCTCCATGATGGTCTAACTTCAATTGATTCACTATCTCAACCATTGAAATTACTATAATATCCACAAAAACCCCTTCTGATAAAGATATTTATGTTTATTATTAGTTAGTATTTCATATTCAATTAGTTAATGAATCAATAAATTGTAGTAATTATTTACATAAACTACTAATTACATCATTAACCTGCTGTTGCGAGTACAACCTCACAGTATGTGGTACATATTATCTATATATATTACATCTAGTTCAGTACAACTAGAAGAACATCAACCAGTTTAATGAACCATAATATAAGATTAATCAAAATAAATATATTCATTAGTAAATCTTTATATAAAAGTGTAATACATATATTACTTATTTATGCCTCCTACCCTTCGTGGAGGATCACATGGTCTCCCACTAACATTCTCCATCCAACCTTGTCCTGGATAATCATTTCTAGGTTTTTCTAGTTGCTATTCATTCTTTTCATGTCTGTTTCTAATTCTCGACTTAGTAGATTCTTTGGTCTTCCTCTTTTTTTTTTGTTTCCCTTCAGGATTTCAAATTAAGGCTTGTCTCATGATGTAGTTTATATATGTATAACCTATAAACAGATAATCAATAAGTGTGTTTTTAGAAAAGAAAAAGAACTCACATACAATAAATTAGTACTGTTGGAAAAAAGATTACAATAATGGAGAAATCTAAGCCAAATTCATATAATCCATCTAGAATGAACTTAAATCATATCTAAAAAGTATTGCTTTCAGGTTTTTATTGGTAATCTAATATTAATCGGTTCAAGATCTCAATCAATAACTTAATAATCTCCACAACCCCGATACTGATAATTACTAGTGACTAACTTCGTGATAGAATTCTCGGAGTTCTAATGAGAAACCTTGACCAGTGGAGTTATTCTGTGTCGAATAGAGACAGGTATCTACCTCAGTACAATGGAAGATTGTCACGCATTTTTGTGGATTGGTTGAGATTAGACATTAACACCGTTGAATGCTTTCTCAGTAGCTCAGAGATTCCTGGGTTTGAATCCCGCGAGTGTTATCGTGGATACTGTTATGTTTCGATAAGAATAATAGATGGTAACTTTTTGGGATCCATTTATGGACCAATACTATACGTATATTTTTATCGTATTATTGTTAAGTAACTAAACTGTTCATATTCATGTCCCTCTTATTACGAGCTTTATTTTGTTCTATGAACCATTATTATACGACTCACCATTTTTGAATTATGCTCTGTCTATCGATTACTACCTCAAACATTCACAGCCACTTTTAGCTAATTCTTGTACAAATGTTAATTCCTATTTTATGGTACGATTTGATCTGGTTGATTGGTATATAAACCCAACATGCATGAAATAAATGATTCATATCTCAGAGGCTGAGATTGGTGTTCTGGACTTAACTGGTTGGACTAGGCGGAAGGCAGGAACAATCAGAGCTGTAAACTCTTCCGATCGATAATTCACTGCTCTCTGATTGGCGGTATCATTACATTATACATTAATAGGGCACACAGGCCACAAGTTATAACAATTGGCGATGGAGATGGGATTCAAAGTCACATGGTGAAACCCTAATAGATTTCCAAAACAGATGCACACTGTTAAGGAGTCCCACAGTAGGACGAAACGACTGTTCAATGTTTCCAGGTTTTCATTGATGGTCTAGTATCAATCAGTTCAAGAACTCAATCAATAACTTAATAATCTCCACAACCCTATACTGATAATTGACTTATAAATTGATTTTTTTTTCTATTTAATCTACAATAAAACAGTAACTAGGATCCCTGATTGAATGTACTACACATCAATCATAATAATATAAATGAATGAATGAACTTGTTTTTTTTTAATCCTTCCCTCTACTGCTTTACATCCCCCTTATGTAATCACTTTTTTTTTCGTTTTTTCAGATTTATGTTTCCCTGAATATTTTACTAGTTTCTTGTATCGTTTTTTCTCGCCTAATCCTTCCCAACATTTCTATATGATATATTGTTTTACATTTGTCTATTGATCTTTCTACCTGTTCATCTATACAGTTCTCTATCCGGTTGTTACTATGTTATTGATTTTATAACAATTGATTTATTTCTTAATACAAATCAATTTAGATATTAACACCGTTGAATGCCAGCTTATTGGTCTAATGGTTAAGCGGTAGTGCACAAGGCTGATAGGTCCTTGGTTCGAATCCCGCGGGGGGATGGATCGTGGATGCACACAGTTGAGGAGTCCCATACTGGGACGAAACGGCCTTCCAGTACTTCTAGGTTTCCAACGGTGGTCTAACATCAGTCGATTCATGATCCCAATCAAAAAAAACTTAGTAATCTCCATAACTCCAATACTGAGAATTTTGAGTATCTTGAGTAGACAACTATTTATAAATACTTGTAGCTTCTTGATGATAGTTGTAGTAGTTCTCTGCCTGTAGCTCTTCTAAAGTTACTGTCGGTCCTAAACCCAGGTAAAGGAGGAGGGTTGGGCATGAGATTAGTGACCCCATCCCGTAGAAAACTGACTCACTAGAAAAACAAACAGTAGACAAGGCCATGATATATTTTTGCATGATTAGTCTAAGAAAACTGGGATATATATATGGAATAGGAATAACCACTTTGAAAATTGAATGTTAGCTTGAATAAAAATCAAACTACTGAACAAGTTACATAATTGTCAGGTATAGATATAATGCCTATCTTGTATATTAACAATTCTCGATTCAAGGTAACTACAGAAACCAACTTTTGAAACTCGAAGTGATATTAGTTCCAGTAGTTCAAAAGTTTCCATTCTTTATCTCCTATCAAGTAGTTACTTCGAACTGATGAACTTGATTCAGTATTGACAGACTAAAGATCATATATCTGGTTCTTGGTGGCAAGGTTGGGGATACACACTAATGCGAAGTCCTATACATAACTGAAACAATTGTCAAATGCTTTATGATTTTTTGAAGCTTTGTTTTTAAACTAAGATCGGTCCGTGAAGTTAACTATGAAATTGGGAAAATCTCTATAAACTCTTTATAGTGATCAAACAGTTTGGTAAAATACAATCTTTCTTTGGTTTCAATGATCAAGATGTTAAGAATCAATTGATAAAAACCCTTGATAACTGAGCTTAATTTGGTATCATGAATGTACCAATGTTATGCCACCATTGGAAACCTGGAAACTCTGGACGATCGTTTCGTCCTACTATGGGACTCCTCAACAATGCGCATCCACGATCCCGTGTGTGGGACTCCAGCCCAGCACCTTTATCTCTAGACCATTGAGCCGACAACCAACGATGGACCGGTTATCAAGATTATATATACTTAATGTTATATGTAATTGTGTGTGCTTATTAGTGGTGTAAAAAATGTGATATCTGTTTTGATGGAGTTCTGTTCCCTAAACTGGATGGTTTGGCCATGGAGCTTTTATCGTCCTTCTGAACGATATCACAAGCACAAACTTTAAGTAGGAGTGAAGTGTTTAACTTTCCCCATATATCCTGTAGGCCTCAATTCTGATTGGTTACTATTAACCTTTAACCTGTCATTCATTGATATTGGTGATGTGGTGACGTGATGAGAGAGGTTAGAAATATTCACGTATTTGTAAATATGAGATGTGAATAGGATTAATGGTTCATGTTGTATAGATCGTTAGGCCTTTCTTTCTGTTAAGCAAGTTAAGCTTCAGCAAAATAATAAAGGCTTCAGTCACTTGCTTTGCTTCATAGGTAGAAAATCCTTCTAAATTATTTTAATATTATTAATATCGATTTGGTGGTTGCTGAAAGCACTAAAGACTCCGCCTGGAGTTCCTCCGAGGGCTACTGCCTGTCCCAAGCCCGGATAAAGGAGGAGGGCTGGGCATGGGGTTAGCGACCCCATCCCGTAGAAAACCAACTGGCTAAAAAAGTTCTAACCAGAAAAAACAATTCAAACCATTTAAACTCTGCCCTGGGCGCCAGAAGGTCTTCATTTAGAAGAGTTATGACGCCTCATGATGAAAGCCAAGTTCCTTCGGAAGTCACGAGGCTGATGCCCCTTCTGACAACTAGAACAACCATTTAATTAGGTACATGGAATACTCGTACAATGTGAGAGACCGGGAGAGTCTTCCAAATTGCTTCATGATTAACTGAGAAGAATTAGATATAGAATGCATAATAATCAACAAATCCTGGCCTATAGACACCGTTCCGTGTCGAAGTGATAAGAAACTTATCCTTTGTTTGAACTAAAACTTTTTCAAATGTCCTCTGATCTGAGGATTTGTTGCAGAATTTTTTTTGTTTTGCCATGATGGTATGATAGATTTGCTCATGATAATTCATTCAAATTATTATTATTTAACAAAAGAATACTCCGAAGGTTGATAGTGGCTAGCAGTGGAATCCAAAACGCACGTTTCGTCTTATTTGGGACTTGTCAGCTGGATATACTTGCATCTGAGAGTTGATGTTCACCCTAGGACTCGAATCCAGTACAGTTCGCTTCAAACGACATCACTTTATTCACTTATAATGCTTATAATGTTTGTTAATTAAGGTAATATCGAGGCGATACTCACAATATACATATATTCCAGTGGGAGACTGATCAATTGCAGTCGTAAACATCAATGGGCAGATTCAAGTAAACAATACCAAGTGAATTCAAAAGAACACTCCGTTTTTATATATTTTTATTAGTATCCATGGGAAAGGTATTAAATTGTAAAACGTTAATTAGATATTTCTGTTATTTTTTCTTTTGCTTGTCTTAATCTGATGTGAATGATCTTTGACACTAGTCTGAATAAATTTACCACCCAAAGGATTTTGTATTGACCCAAATTGAAATCAATAGACCGATTTGAGTGTATTCTTCTCATGATCTCAAATCCTTAAGTTTTATTCGATATAGAGAAGTTTCAAAAGACAACAATAAATGTCATATTCCTACTAATTTCCAATTGTTCTCATATGGATATCAGGCTAAGACAAAAACTTGTTCAAAATAAAGACCGGTGTCAAGCAAGGTTGCTTACTGTCACCCTTTCTCTTTCTCCTGGTGATCATGAAGACATCAACATCTGAAGGGAAGCATGTGATCCAGTGGACAACTTGGATGAAACTGGACGATCTAGACTTCACAGATGATCTTACTCTTCTATCGCACACTCAACAACAAATGCAGGAGACAACAAGTGTAGCACCAGTAGGTTTCAACATACACAAAGGGAAAATCAAGATTCGCCGATACAACACAACATGCACCAATCGGACCACACTTGACGAAGTAGCTTTGGAGCATGTAGAAAACTTTACATATCTGGGTAGCATCATTGATGAACACGGTGAATCTGTGGAGGCGCGGACCGACAAAGCAAGAGCGACATATCTACAACTGAAGAATATCTGGAACTCAAAACAACTATCAACCAACATCAAAGTCAGAATTTTCATTATAAATGTCCATACAGTCCTATTGTATGGAGCGGAAACTAGGACAACTACGAAAACAATCATCCAGAAGATACAAGTGTTTATTGATAGCTGTCTACGCAAAATAATCAAGATCCGTTAACCAGACACTGTCAGCAACAACCTACTATGGGAGACAACAAACCAGATTCCAGTGGAGGAAGAAATCAGGAAGAAGTTTTGGAAGTGGATAGCATACATATTGAGGAAAGCACCAAACTGAGTTACAAGACAAGCCCTCATATGGAATCTTCAAAACCAAAGGAGAGGCGGAAGACCAAAGAACATAATACACCGAGAAATGGAGATAGACAGATAATGAGAATGAACAAGAATTGTATAGGACCAAAAAGGAAGACCCAGGACAGAGTGGTTTGGAGAATGTTGGTCGGCGACCTATGCTCCAATGAGGTCATTAGGCGCAAGTAAGTAAGTAAGTATGACAAAAGCTATTTTCAGGTTTATTGAATATAGCTCTTTAGTAGTTCTTTAAAACATAGAACTTTAATGAAATCAATTCAATTGATTTATTGATTTATTTTTATTTGATAGAAGGAACAACTTTATATCACCGGTGGACAGTTAGTAAATAGTAATCATATACAATTTGCAAATCTATTGATTGAAGATGGAAAAGTTGTGTAAGTATTCAAAAGTTTATAGTTACTATTATAACTATCAATATATTTAAGTTCTTATGTAATTATATTGAAATGTTAAGTCAATATGAGATGGTGGAGAAGATTTGTAGTTTAGGTGAATGATTTTGTTGGAGTTTTGTTCTCTGAGCTGGATGGTTCAGAAGAACGATGAAAGCTCCAGAGAACAAAACTCCATCTAAGTCAGTATTGATATTGAACTAACTTTGAGACTTTCAATTTACTTTCAATCAATGAGTAAATATCTTGAATGAAACAAATATTTCAATGGTTAAGATCATGAGTCAGTTGAAGCTAGACCATCACCATGGAAAGAACCTGGAAGCACTAGACGGCTGTTTGGTCCTATTGTGAGATTCCTCAGCAGTGTGCATCCACGACCTCGACCCCTGTGAGATTCGAACCCACCACCTACTGGTTTCGCGCACGAGCACTTAACCACTAGACCAATGAGCCGGCTGGCATTCAACGGTGTTAATATCTAACTTCAACTAATCCACGTAATTGAGCGACACATCCACCAATGTCTTCAGTGAGTTACTATCTCACAACAGACCCGATTGAACTCCATTGGTCACTACTTCTCACTAGAACACCAGGATATACCTCTTGAAGCCAGTCACTAGTGAGCATATGTTGATTATGATCAGAAGTGTTTTTGCGGAGATTGTAGTAATTTCACTGGTTAAAATCATGTGTCAGTTGAAGCTAGACCACCATGATCTTAACCATTGAAATTACTACAATCTCTACAAAACCTCTTCTGATATGAATCAAATATGTTAATGAATAATGATTTGAAAGTTTACTGTCGGTTTTCAAATCTTCTTATCATAGAAATCTTTCATTATCTTCATGTTAATACATTCATATGTAATGTATTCTTTCAGATCTTTCCAAAGCTACTAATTAGTATTGATAATTCAGAACCATCAAGTTATAGGTAAACTGAGAAAATTTCTTCTCAGTTAAATTGAATATTGGTATCTTGAAATGTTTCAGTGAGCTATTCTGTAGAGTTAAACAATAAAACTTGTTATATAACAGATTGTTAAGTCTATTGAAGCATTTCAAATCACCCCTTATTGAAATACGCTTAAAAATTAAAGTTTACAAAGCAGCAATTTGTCTAAAATATCCGTTCTTTACTGAATAATAAACAAAGATTAATTACAAACCTTAACTTGTAAGTTGTCTGTGGTGTTTACCGCGTCATTCTGTAATTTTGTGCAAAAATAACACCCTTTAACTGTGTGCAAACTTGGTAACAGTAACTGAACCAAGAGCAAAATATATATGGAAACGATTACGTTTAAACAAGGGTTAAACGAATGCACGAATTTGAGAATAACTGTTACAATGAATCAGATAAACTAATTATAATGATAAATACAATAAAGTGTTAAAAGTATATGTAAATATTTCAGAATATTACACAACAAACTTGCGTTACAACATATGCGTAGAAATTGTTAGGAAAGTCAGTCAGTCAACCAGTAACAACGTGGAACTTCATACGTACGTACATCAGTTCGAGTCACTGTACCACATAAGCACAGAGATACAGTTGTCGATTCGAATTCCATAGTGGTAGAGGTAGTGAAAGTATAAGTAGTAATCGGGAACATTAGGGTTTAATGATGTTATTTAAGGAGTATAATCCAGTGGAATAAATTGGGAAAGAAAATAAAGGACATAAAGAATTCAGAAGATTATAATTTGGGAGAACACAAAAAGTGCATGCATCTGCGCCATTGCAAACGACTTTGAGTCATGTCATTCAAGATCTCTAACTATCGGTTGCTATCGTCTCACGGATCCCAACCAGGTAGTCTACACCTACCAACATGGCTCAGTCCACTTGTCTGTGACTTCATGGATTTGTGCCATGTTTTCGTTTGGCCGTCATTATCTTTCCCCCAACCTACTCCTACACCAGAAAACATCACACGTCGGGACATTCGGTGGTTGGGCCTACGGAATACATGTCCAAGCCATCTCAACTGATGAAGTTTCACTACTTCATCAATTGATTTGTCATTCTTACCTAGTACCCGTTTTTTAACAACTGAGTTATTTACTCAGTGGTCCAAAGTAACTCAGTTATTAGGAAAACAATTATTTACTGAATATTGATAAGTAGTATAAAACAATACACAAAAGAATTGAAGGGAAGTGAATATGTACAAAGAACGTAAAACAAACTTAACATAAATGTGTGACGATGTTTTGTGTGCACCAGTAACATTATGTCCACTAATTCGATTACTATATACGCCATGAACAACAGCTCCATGCAACATTTTCAAGTTTAAAACCTACCAATCAGAATACTAAAACGTCAAATGGATTGCCCCCAATTAGCTGAGTAATAAACAATTTCATTCAGTTTAGTTCCCAGTTTAGACCGAACTTTATTGGCTAATTTAGCAATGTGAAGATTGGTATATCATAATATCAGACAGCCATAGTTAACGTATAGCCTCATGAAAATGTTTCCTCGGTCGTCATCATAAAATATAAGCACAATAAGATAAAATTAATGAGATGAATGGCAATGAAATCATGATAACTGTAATGATTATGATAACGAACAAGGTCCAACAATAAAAATATTGTCTGAGAAGGAATAGAAAGAAAGAATTCGTAAGGGAATATTTAAACTGAAGATCTAGAGGAAGATAAAGAATAAACCTCATCTGCTCCCCTATGGTCATTTCGGGGATATATCATCATCATGCATGCAATTTCGTCAGCGGTTGACTTGCTAGTTGACTTCAACCACCTAGCATTTACCACATCTTAACATTTGCTAATCTTCATTTGATTAATCAATGAATAAGTTAGATTTGTGTTGCTTCAATTTATAACAAATTAGGTCAACTGGTACAAACATTGAAGTTCAGCCGGATACGCCCACACTAGATGCTACCGGAATGTTAATTATGCCAGCTGGAATTGATATGTCTACTTACTTAATAAAAGATATTCATTCGATTGATACAGAAGCTTATATAAATTTTACAAAAGAGGCTTTACTTGGTGGAACTACGACAATCGGTAAGTCTTACAATTGAAAGTCTCTATTTTCTGGGTAACTTCTTATTATCAGAATGACTGTACCACATGATAATGTCTCTCAAATCAGTAAACGTTCAGTGAATTTGGATCAATGAAGTTTATTAACTAATATAAATCAAAGAAAAAGAGAGAGCGTAAAATCTCTGGATTTATCTTTCTGTAGTGAAAAGCAGTAAAATACTATGAAATGCCAGTTCACTTTTCAAGTCATTATATTGTCAAGTGGTTCTATAACACTTGATCACTATTGGGTTTCTACTTAACATTCAGAGATAGCTCTGCGTAGTATGTGGTGTCTTGGAGGACTCAGTATGGTTAGTCGATAAAATAATCTAGAGCTGGGAAAAAAAGTAAACTAAATCCTCAGTATGCACGTAGATATGTGAATAAGAGTTTGTAGAAATTATAGTAATTTAAATGGTTGAATTCATGAGTCGATCTAATCTAGACCATCATTAAAAACCAAGAAGTATTGAATGGCCGCCTCGTCCCAATGTGCGACTCCTCAGCAATGAGCACCCATAATCCCTCATGCGGGACTCGAACCTGAAGCCCTCGATCTCGCCCGTGAACTCTTAACATCTAAACTCCTAAGCCAACATCCGACTGTGTACATGTATAACTTCAATCAACTAATAGATATCGTAGATATCTGTTGTTGAAATAATGGACAATAATTCAATAATTAAAATTATAATCAGAGAGGGGTATTGTGATACTATAGTAATTTTAATAGTTGGATTCATGAGTCAATTAAAGCTAGACCACTATGGAAAACCTGGAAGCACTTGATGGCCGTTTCTTCGCTGGTATGGGACTCTTTATCAGTGCGCACCCACGACCCCGCCCGTAGGATTGCAACCCCGGACTTGGTAGTCTACCTATCGCTACAATTTTCTTTTTAACTCCCCTAAATATTTTTGTTTTAGTCTTTGTCTACTAAATTTGTAATTAAGTAGTATGTATGTATTTTTCTAAAATATCTTCCTAGTTGATACTATCATATGTCCAAAAGATTCATCAGCTGTTGATCTTTTAATAAAATATAAAAATGCTTTTAAAGATACAAAATTTTGGTGTGATATTATCATTCGTATTGGTTTTATGGAAATTCAAGAGAATCATTTAAATGAAATAGAACAATTAACTAAACAACATGGAATTAATTCGTTTCTAGTGAGTTCAAGCCAATTAATGAATTATTTATCCCTTTTCTATGAAAGAATTGTAAACTTTATTCTAGTTTGATTCATGGAATACTATTTGAATTCATGAGCCAACTGAAGCTATATCGTCATGGAATATCTGGAAGCACTAGATGGCTGTTTCATCCTATTGTGGGACTCCTCAACAGTGCACATCCACGATCCCGCCTTGCGAGATACGAACCCAGGATGTATCGGTCTCGTATGCAAGCACTTAACCACTAGACCACTGGCCCGGCTGGCATTCAACGGTGTTAATATCTAACTTCAACTAATCCACGAAATTGAGCGACACATCCACCAATGTCATCAGTGAGTTACTATCTCACAACAGACCCGATTGAACTCCATTGGTCACAACTTCTCACTAAAACACCAGGATATACCTCTTGAAGCCAGTCACTAGTGAGCATATGTTGATTAATATCAGAAAGGGTTTTGTGGAGATTGTAGTAATTTCAATGGTTAAGATCATGAGTCAATAGAGGCTAAATCACCATGCAAAACCTGGAAGCACTGGACGGCTCTTTCATCCTATTGTGAGACTCCTCAGCAGTGCACATCCACGATCTCTCCCCGCGAGATTCGAACCTAGAACCTATCAGTCTTGCACACGAAGGCTTAACCTCATATATCTGTCTTTAATGTTAAATAATATCCAAAGAAAAGGGGTTATAAAATCATTATCGTGATAAACTTCAGTGTTCTTTTAGATTAATCATCTGGACTACCAAGACATATGAACAACAAATATATCTGTTAAGTATAAGATGGATATAATGACCAACGACTATGATGATTTGATTCAGCGTTTACTCCCCAGATAATTTTAACTACTTTGAGCATTCATTTATCATTTTAGTATAATGAGTTCTATACTAGGACGAAATAGACATGAAATTATTGCTTTTATGACTGAAACTGTACGATGGAAGATTGAGATTAGACATTCGCGCGAGAGACTGAGAGCCATAGTTTCGAATCCTGCTAGCGGGATCGTGAATGTGCACTGCTGAAGAGTCCCACAACAGGACGAAATAGCCGTTCAGTACTTTCAGGTTTCTAGTGGTGATCTAACATCAATCAATTCATGATCTCGATCTGTAACTGTTTTCACATTAATCTATTTCTTTTTTTTTTTTCTTTTTATGCTTAAATGATTTGTTTTACATGGATACATTTGGAAAAAAATTAAATGTGAATCAATAAACTACTCATCAACAGTTTATTATTGACCCAATGGAAATGGATAAAACTTCTAAAGATTCATTATATATTACAAATTTATTAAAAGCTTTGGATAAATGTAAACAAACTGGTTCAATTGCTGTTATCAAATTTGATCATTTGAATAAACAAAATGATGTAAGTAAAATAAAAGTCATATATTTGTAGATATCCCAATAAGTAGAAAACTGATGTTTCGTGACTTAGTGTAAGTCACTTCTTCAGAGTAAATAAATAGTGAAATCAAAATGAATCCAAATTGAAATAGTACAAAAGAATAACATAAGAAGATTATGTGCGATCAATCATACAAGTCAATGTTATGTCATTTAGGTCATGATGATTTATACATAAACTTCATCCCATTTCACAAGCAGGTGGCTGTCAGGACTCTGTACTTAATTGGATAACGTGATGGCGTTTGAAGTGAACGGTACTGGGTTCGTGTCCCAGGGTGAATATCAACTCTAAGATACAGGTACATCTAGCTGACGAGTCCTAAATAGGACGAAACTCGCGTCTAACTGGATTCCACTGTTAGCCACTATCCATCTTCACTTAAAAAGCTTGTGACTTAAGGTTATATCAAAGCAATCCGTACAGGATGAACATATGCCAATTGCAGTTCTAAATAACAATGGGAAGATACAAGTAAAACAACACCAAGTAAATTTAGACATGTATGTAAATTTGTGGGTGGGTGTGTGTATGTGTACAAGGTCAGGGATGAAATAATATGACCCTTGTAGTGAGAAAGGATAGACTTTAATTTGTATATAAGTTAATAGTGTGAAATATGAATAATATTAGATATGGTAGCTTAGATAGGTAGTCCAAGTCGGATGAATAGTGAGGCCTTCTTTTCTACTGAGAGCAGTAGGTTGTGTCTGGAAAACTTTAAACTTTAAACTACATACATATAAAGGTAAAGTTTTCTACATGTTCTTAATAGAAATTGTTTTGTGGATTAGATCATAGATATCAGATAATGAAATATGGATAAAGATCTCGAGTTCACTAATGTGATTTAGCTATCTTAATTTCACGGTTTAAGAGAAAACAAACATCAAAGGCATTGTGATCAATTCTGAGCCATGTCACCAAAAGGAGAGATAGTTGAATTCCTGAAATGGTGATTCAACAGTAGTGTGTTCGGCATTAGAACTGTAACCTCAGAGTTTGATTTCATATGAGGTCGAGCGTATATTTTTAAACTATCAATATATGGATTTGTGAAGATTGTAGTATTTTCATCTGTGAAGTTCAATCTGTGTAAGGTGTGAGATAGTTATCTACCTCAGACAATAGATGAAAGGTTGTAATAAGAAATCTTTTTTTTTTTATTGACACTATGAACCAATTGATTTCAGACCACCATGGAAAAACTGAAAGCACTGGACGGTCGTTTCATCCTATTGTGGAACTCATCAGCAGTACGCGTCCACGATCCCGCTCACAGAATTCGAACTCATGGCTTTCAGCCTCTCACGCGAACGCTTAACCTCTAGACCACTGAATCAATATATAACCGTGTTAACGTCTAACCTCAATCAATCCACCGAATTGTATGACCATCTTTCATTGTACTGAGGTAGATACCTGTCTCTACGCAAACATGGATTAGCTCCATTGATCATTTCTTCTCACTAGAACTCCAGAAGATCATCTTGTAAGAACTAATTAAGAATCTTCAACTACAATGAAATAGTTATATAGAGTAAAATCTGATCTTCATTAGTTCATTTCTGTTATAACGTGTGATCCGCCTATTAGAGAGCAGCCTATTATCGATCGGAACAGTGACGCATAAAACACGAGCGAGCAGCCTAGAGTCCTGATTGGTCCTGCTTCCCTGTCTAGCCCAGCCAATTGAGTCCAGAACACAAGTCTCAGCCTCGGAGATATGAATCGTTATATTTCAAACATACACTGTTTATATACCAAACAAACAGACTACATCGTACCACAAAATAGAAAGTAACATTTGTACAAGATTTAACCTTCAGGATATGACACAAATAAATATTGACCAATAAAGAGATGACACGTTGGAAGAATGTTGACCAATGGGGAAATGACACTACTTCTCATTCAGGAATAGCATTAGATAATTTCTGGGGTATTTTCTGAATACCCCAACACCTCCCCTTCTTTGAAGATCCGAACCTGATATCCGGAATATAAGTTCCTCGGTTCCATCCTCCCCCACGAAACAATGTTGGGTCCTCATATACCCAAAATACAATCGATCTGACTTGAATTAAAATATATATTTGTCGCAGCGTACAAGAAATCGACTGAGTATGACTAAGTGGTGAGGGTGAATACCCCAACAATTTCATTACATTCCATCAGAAACTTCATATATAAATTATCATATGTTTATATTAACTTAACTTGAAATTTACTCTTTTCTTATATCTAGTTAGTATTAAGATCAATTGAAAGATGTATTTTTCTTATTACTACAACAAATTGTCCAGTTATTTTCTCATCTATTAATGAAATGAATATCATTGAAAGTATTTCTAAATTAAAGAGACAAATTCCACCTATTCATATTACTGTATGTTGTACATCCAATTCATTATTACCAGAGATAATACATAATCAAGTAAGTTGATCTTATATTATTAATAAATGAATGATTGAAATGTTCACTGAAAATTTCTTCGAATCTTTAGTTGATGTTTTGTCTTAGATCAATGTTCAATAAATTACATCAAGCAAGATAAGTTCATAGATTTTTAGCAGGAATTTGTGATTTATGAAATGAAATGTTTATTAACAATTATATTGATCTAAAGATTAAACGTTCGTGTATGAGACCGATACATTTTGGATTTGAATCTTACGAGGCTGGATCATAGATACTCACTTTTGAGGAGTTACACAATAGGATGAAACGATCGTCAAGTGCTTCTAAGTTTTCTATAGTGATCCAGGTTTAATTAACTCATGATCTTAACTATTGAAATTACTATAATATTCAAAAAAAAACCTTCTGATATTGAATAGTAAATTAATTCAATTTGAAAATTGAGCTGATAATAATAATAATAATAATCTGCTCATTAGTGACTGACTTCAAGAAATACTCCTGAAGTTCTAGTGAGAAGCCGTTACTAGTGGAGTTCAACCAGGTCTGTTGTGAGATATCAACTCACTGAAGAAAATGGTGTACGGTGGCGCAACTTCGTGGATTGGTTGAAGTTAGACATTAACACCGTTGGATGCCGGTAGGCTCAGTGGTCTAGTTGGTTAAGTGCCTGGCGCGAGACTGATAGGTCCTGAGTCCGAATCTCGTGGGTAGCGGGATCGTAGATACTCACTGCTGAGGAGTCCAATACTAGAACAAAACGGCCGTCCAATTCTTCCAGGTTTTCCATGGTGGTCTAGCTTCAATTGACTCATGATTTTTAACCAGTGAAATATCAGCTCAATAGTCTAATGATTAGGTGATCGTCCCAAACCCTCTAAATTTATAGGTTTAATCAATGAAATAGTCATAGATTCACACTTCTTCATAGTCATATACTAGTACCCCAAACAGTTATCCAATACTAACTGGTTTCTAATGATTCTCCATCTTTGATAAACAACCTACTGATAATTAAATATTGTTCAAATAATTCTTCATCGTTAATTAAAACAAGAATGACAGTATTTGAGGAATATGGAAAATTCATTGTATTGTATTAGTTTCACTTCAACTACATACAAGTTAATACATTTTGATTACTTCTTATTGTTAACGTAATGAACATAAATGAAGATGAAGATTCAACTTTTGACTGGGTTTTTTTTGTAAATTGTTTAGAGGGGATAGTTTTTAAATTTAGATTTGTGTAGTAAGGACAGAAGACCTACGGCCTATGTTATTCATTTTCTAGGAATAATGCCCTTGTACGGCCGAGAATGGGAAGAGTCAGCTCTCCTTCTCGAAATGCTCTTACATGGCCATGTGCATACAACAACTGATAGGGAAGTTCTATCCACTGCCTTTTCGCGCCACGGGTGTTGTTTACGAAATTGAGAGGAAGAAAAGCGAATGTCCGGTGCTTTAACCGGGTTAGTGGATATTGAGAGTCCACCTAGTGGAGTTGGAAAACCCTGATTCCAGACCAGTGGTGTACATGGACTCCAGTATCCTGAAGCAACAAATGGTGTATGGACCAATCGTTGGTCACCGGTTACCATGGGACTGAATATCCTTACGATGCTCCACTGCCTTCTGGATCAGACTTTTAGATAAAAGGCTCGGGGTGTGGTCCCCTAAGAAAACCACCTGCTTCGGTTTGGACACCTGGGCATTATCCCACATATCGAATGATTTATATGGCGCATATCTATTTGATGTTCTCTTGTACCAATGCTTATGTGTTTAAATAAATAATACCTCTGTGAGTGTCTAGTCTTCTCTTGACTGAGTCAATTTAAGGTGCGGACACACTACTACTTAGCGTAACAGGTTCCAAGGATTGATAACTCAGTGTGAAAACCTGTATGCCTGCTCGTTCTTGGCTTTTCTATTCGTCTGTTATGTCCTCTGAGATGTTCTGATCTCGTAGGAATAAAAAGAGAGAATATATAAAGTCCAAAATCATTTCTTAGTATTCTATACATTAAATGTTATTACGTAATAGAATTCCATCCTTTTTTTTCTCTCTCAATCAAATAATGATCCATTTTGATGTAATATAGTTTATATGTAGATATAATCGATTATTCCAATATTTAATCGATATTACGGTCCTCATGTAATGTGTAGATTGTTTTACAAATGACTAGTTATCATTATATAAGTCATACATCTACAATGTCTAATAATTAAGTTTGAGAATTGATCTCATTCATGATTATTGACTTTAGAACACAGAATTTATTTAAGTTAATGCTGAGATTTTGTTCAATCTTAAATGAACTTACTGCTGTCACACTGGTCGTTTTCTTTTGGATTTGTTGTTGAGTGTGTGATAGAAGAGCCAGATCATCTGTGAAGTCTAGATCGTCCAGTTTCATCCTAGATGTCCATTGTATCCCATGCTTCCCCTCAGATGTTGATATCTTCATGATATCCACAATATCCACAATAACCCACAGTAATAATAAAAGATTATTTGAGATTTTAATTGTAAAGTTCCGTAGGAAAAGTATCATTAATCAAATTGAATGATGAATATGTTATATAATGAGTGGGTTCGAATCTCGCGGGGGGCGAGGTCGTGGATGCGCACTGCCGAGGAGTCCCATAATAGGACGAAACGCCCATCCAGTGCTTCCAGGTTTTCCATGGTGGTCTAGCTTCAACTGACACATGATTTTAACCAGTGAAATTACTACAATCTCCGCAAAAACACTTCTGATCATAATCAACATATGCTCACTAGTGACTGGCTTCAAGAGGTATATCCTGGTGTTCTAGTGAGAAGTAGTGACCAGTGAAGTTCAACCAGGTCTGTTGTGAGATAGTAACTCACTGATGACATTGGTGGATGTGTCGCTCAATTACGTGGATTAGTTGAAGTTAGATATTAACACCGTTGAATGCCAGCCGGCTCATTGGTCTAGTGGTTAAGTGCTCGTGCGCGAAACCAGTAGGTAGTGGGTTCGAATCTCGCAGGGGTCGAGGTCATGAATGTGCAATGCTGAGGAGTCCCAAAATAGGACGAAACGGCCACCTAGTGTTTCCAGGTTCTGCATGGTGGTCTAGCTTCAACTGACTCATGATCTTAACCATTGAAATATTTAATGAATTGACTTAAATAAAAAAATGCCCGAAATGATCAACTCGATCGAAGTGAACTAACGTTTTGTTTAATGATTTAGTCATAATTCACTTGATATTGTTTGCTTGGATCTTCCCATTGATATTTAGGACTCCAGTTGATCAGTCTCTTATGAGTATATATGCATTCTATTTGCTACCTCCTTGTACTAATGTTCATATTTTTAACTGAGTAAAACAAATAAATAAATTTGAATTAATAAAATATTGTGCTAAATTCAGTGGTATCCCCGAAGTGAATATCAACTCTGAGATGTCAGTTGACAAGTCTTCAGTCTTCAATAATGAGGATAGTAGGTTGGTGAACCTGTGTTAATCCTAACAGGTTGCCTTCCAGTGAAGGTTCATTTTCTCTTTGAAAATATTCACTGATGGGGCTGATACCACTTGTTCGGGCAAAGCGTTCCAATCATTGACTACTTGATGAGAAAAATGGAACCCCACCTTGAGTTTATTAGATCTTGGTTTATGAACTTTCTTGCTATGACCTCGGAGGTTATTAGTGCTGGAGGGAGCAAAAAGATAAGACATATTAACACCCAAATCATAATTAAAGATACGAAATGCCAGTCTCAAATAGAACGAAATACGCATTCTGGATTCCACTGCTAACCATCATCTATCTTTATATAACCATAATTGTTGAAAAACAGACAATCTTACGTAAATTAGATATGGCGATCTCTAACCATATGAAAATTATATAGAGTATTCATGTAAATAAAATAGAATTTCATAATTTATACTTAACCATTCAACAGATTTTTGTGGATTTTATAGTTGAACTCATAAGTCAATTAAAGCTAAACCACCATGAAAAACCTGGAAACACTGGACAACCGTTTAGTCCTAATGTGGAACTCCTCAGCAGTGCACATTCACGATCCTGCCCCCCGGGACTCGAACCCAGGACGTACCGTTCTTGCGCACGAACACAACCTCTAGACCACTGAGCCGGTCGGTATCCATCGGCATTAATGTCTAACTTTAACTACTCCATGAAATTGAGCCACCACCCACTATTATCTTCAGTGAGTTACTATCTCACAATAGATTTTTATAGATTAAATACTCGAAGGGGTTTTATAGAGATTTTAGTAAATTCAATAGTTGAGATCATGAGTTAATTGAAGCTAGATGACCATAGAATACCTGGAAGCACTGGATGGTCGTTTCGTCTTATTATGGGACTTCTTAGCAGTGCACATCTACGATCCCGCCCCACAGGATTCGAACCCAGGATCTACTAGTCTCACACGCGAGCACTTAACCACTAAACCACTGAACCAGCATCTAACGATTAAATATTCATTAAAAAAAGGGGGGTTAATCAGTTGCAGAGTAAATTTGGTTTCAATGTACATTTGTTAAATAATCAATAATGGAACTTTTAAATTGATCAACATTCTAATTTTGAAGGTAAATAAAGAAAAGAAACGTGATATATCATATATCCTATTGTTTATATAAATATGACTAATTATGAAAATAGTTTGATCTCAACTGTTTGTTTGTTTGTTTGTTCGTTTGTTGATTAGTAAAAGAAAGTCACAATGTGATAAGATCAGTTTTGTGACTATAGTTACATCAAAGAACAAATAAATGTACTAAGGGGAGCTTTCATTCACTGACACTCTCTGCCTCACACACACACATACATACACACATACACATATTGCATTTCTCTATTCATCTATCACTATGAGTCATATATAACTCTTCATGGTAAATAATTGTAAATTAATTATGTTCATTTATATAATCACTAGGATAATCTATTCTATTTTACATAAATTATTCGTATAACTAGAATACTATTGCATTTGGCACAGTACTTTATTGATTCAAGTTTATATTCAGAAGAGGGTTTTATAGAGATTTTAGTCATTTAACAGTTGAATTCATGAGTCAATTGAAGCTAGACTATTATGGAATACCTGGAAGCACTAGACGGTCGTTTCATCTTATTGTGGGACTCCTCAGCCGTGTACATTCACGATCCCGCCTCACGAGATTCGAACCCAGCACCTATCAGTCTCACGCGTGAGCGCCTAACCACTAGACCACTGAACCGTCATCCAATGGTGTTAATGTTACTATCTCTCAACAGACCCGGTTGAATTCCACTGGTCACTGCTTCTCATTAGAACTCCACGATATACGTCTTGAAGCCGATCACTAGTGAGCATATGTTGATTAATATCAGAAGGAGTTTTGTGGATGTTTAATTATTATCTGAGTTATTGTTGTTGTCGTTTTTCTGTGTGCCTTAAATGTTCATGATAATAAATACATAAACTAATGTACAAAGGTCGATATTTTTATACATAGGCAAACAAAGTACAAATTTCATAGTACTTGTCCAGCTAATGTCTTAAAATAGCTTGTTATTCGTGTTCTATCTTCATTCGACTATCGATCAGCCAGGTTTTTATAGTGCTAATGTATGATCATTACATCAGGTTGATTAGGTTGTACATTAAGTAGTGCTTATCTTTACGTCTCTCATCTGTAAACCGATCACTTATTCAACTTGCTCTCACTTTCCCTGTCATTACTCTTATCAACCTTAGCCCACTCAACCTTTTTAGTTCCTGATATGTGAAATGGTCATTCTAGAACAGGATTTGGATACTGTTTTGATGATAAAATGTAAAATAATGAAGTAGCTTGATTTCTGAGTAACTTCGCGAATATTTTAAACAGTGGTAAAACAGAGGAGATAAGGGTGTAGTGGTAAATAAATCCCCAAAATAAATAGCTCTGTAAGTCTTCGACATTGGATACTGACCACATTAGTTTTAATGGATTCACCTAGTTGAAGGCACTCGGTTATGCATTCACACCAGATCACGAGTGGGAACGCCGTGCTCAATATCTCCTGCAATTGCTAGCCAGATTAGATCAGACGATTCTTGATATATTGATAGCCTATCAAATATAACTTCGAACCTCCTCACTTCTGTCTTTTGATTTCACTTGGTGGGTACGATTCCTATTAGAAGGTGTTACTGGTGAAAGCGTTGTCAAACTCCGAATACCTGTGGCATTTTCAAGGGCATTGTCACAATCAAGGAATATATTGAAGGGAAACATTAGATTATTTAAAAAATATGCTGTATTAATTGAACCGATGATAATGATCAATGTCATGTGTGTCAAGTCCTTATTAGTGCAGATCGAATGCTATCGATCAAGTTGCAATGTGGCTATCAGTCTAGCTGACTCGACATCGCGTGCACTATGTTGAGATTAGACACGCATGAGATTGATCACCACCCAGTGATCAATCAATTGTGATTACATCTCAGTCCTACAGGAGATTGGTCGCGGACCGGATAGCCGATTGGTAACGGCTCTGACTGTGAAGCTGGGTGACACGGTGTCGAATTCGTCAGTGAGAACCAGTTCCCTCAAGGTTACGGGTACACCTTGCTGACGAGTGCCAAGTAGCACGAAACCCGGGTCCAGGGTTTCCTATCGACCACCTCCAACCGCCATCTAACATTAATGATATACTTAATAAAATTTTATTACAAACTGATGTAAATTAGAAAGTTAATAAATAGCGATTATTACGTAACTTGTGAGTTCCACGTCACTGATCCAATATGTGAGATAATTCAAGAGATTTAATTCACTTATACCTAGTATTGTAGTTAACGAGAACACAGGCGAAGATAACCAAAATTATTATGATATAACATTACAGATTATCCATCAATTGTTTCAGACTTTGTTATTTCTTCGTTTCCATACTAATCACTCTCTATTCTCATTCTCTTCTCTTCAATTTTATTAACCTTCTACCTCTTGGCAATCCACTTTCGATTGGTGGTACATACTACTTATATCTGTCGATATCAGTAATACACATCACATAGTATTATATCGTTTGACTGACTAAAGTAAAATTCGATAATTAGCATTTTCAGCCTTAATCACTTCACAATATAACACAAATTATTTGATTTCGGAATAGTAATTGAATGATTTTATGTTGACTGGAAAATCTAAAAATGTTAGGTAAGTGGTTTTGAGAAATCTTCTACAAGGACGAAATACAGTTTGTCATTTCAGTTTAATTTATTCTCGAATAATCAAAACGGGAATTTGTGGAGATTGTAGTAATTTTAATAGTTGAATTCATTAATTGATCTAAGCTAGACCGACGTTGAAAACCTGGAATCACTGTACGACCGTTTCATCCTAATATGGAACTAATCAACAGTGCGCATCCATGTTACTGCATGAGGGACGCGAACTCAGAACTTTCAATCTTGCATGTAAACGCTAAAATTGTTGACCATCGAGACGGTATCCAACGGTATTAATGTCTAACTTCAATCAACCCATAATCTTTTACAACCCTTCATTCATTGCCTGAAGTAGATAACTGTCTCCACTTGACATGGATTGAACTCCACTGATTATGGCTTCTTACTAGAACTTCAAGAAATTCATCTTGAAGCCAGTCACCAAATACACACATGATGATTATGATCAGAATGGAGATTTTGTGGAGATTGTAGTAATTTTAATAGTTAAATTGTAAAATAGTTAACCGAAGGTTAATGCAAAAAAGAAAGGGTAATCATATCTACCTATGATTAATTATCAGGAATTTTCTGTGAATTATGAGTCATCCAAACTCCGCCTGGAGTCCCTTTGGAGGTTACTGCCGGTCCCAAGTCCAGATAAAGGAGTAGGGTTGGACATGGGGTTAGGGACCTCATCCCGTAGAAAACTAACTCGTTAAAAAACAACGCTAACCAGAAAAAATTATTCAATTATGTAATGAGTCATCCAAGTGTTAGTGTTAATCACATATATATTGTGTGAAATGATTTTTGTCTATTACTTAAGATGAAAAAACGAATCACTAAGATGTTTTCAACAAGATTTTTGACCAAAATCACGTACAATTTTCATATAAAAATAAAGTAAATAAAGAGTCTAGACAATCTATGTGACTTTAATACAATCGAGTGGTACACTTAAACTGTTTAAACATTCTGATGTGTATTAAAGGGGTTAACAATGTTAAATGATGAAATGAGTCCATGACCAATTATTGTGTGTAGAATTCGTTTAATTTCTAATTGAAAGGGTCAAATCGCCACTTTCTTTCGATGTAGTAGTGTTGGTAGTAGTAGTAGTAGTAGTACAAGTAGTAGTAGTAGTAGTAGTAGTAGTAGTAGTAGTAGTAGTAGTAGTAGTAGTAGTAGTAGTAGTAGTAGTAGTACAAGGAGTAGTAGTAGTAGTAGTAGTAGTAGTAGTAGTAGTAGTAGTAGTAGTAGACACACCGTATTATATAATCAAACCAATGACGCATAAACTAGTATGAGTAGCCTATAGATCTTATTGTTCCACCGAGATAGTAGCTTCTCTCCTATGTAGTATATTGTACACTAATAATTCACTCTGATCTTTCCTTTCAATCTACATAGTTAATTTATGATTACTGATACCTAATTTATTCTAAGTTTTTAAACTTTATGGCAATTTGCATGGTTAAATGAAATAAACTCCAGGTAGCTAATACTATGGGTTGGAGAATGCTTATCGGTGGCTTTTGCTCCATTGGGAGTAACAGGTGTAAGTAAGCTAATACTAGATTTATTGTTGAACTGATCTATGCATATGATCAGAAAAGGGGTTTTGTGGAGATTGTAGTTAGTTAATAATTACGTTTATGAATCAATCAAAGCTAGATCACCATGGTAAACCTAAAAGCACTGAACTATAAAGAAGTGATCTATAAATGTCAATGGTTAGTTCTGATTGGTTCATTTGTTTATTGTATAAATATTGTGTTTATTTTATATTTTATCTAATAATGAATCAAATGTATACACACTGTGTAATAGAGATCTTAATCTATCTACTTAGTATTTCATAATCATTCGAATATATTCATTTTCTTATTACTTACATATGCCTGTTACTCGTAATGGAGCATAAGCTGCCTGGAGCCCCCCAGGGGCTACTGCCGATTTCAAGCCCAGATAAAGCAGGAGGGTTGGGCATGGGTTTAAGGACCCCATCCCATAGAAATCTAACTCTCTAAAAAGACGCTAACCAGAAAAAAGATAATTCATATTCTTATAGTAATCACTCAATGTTAATGAAATTGATAAATAATTAAGTTTTATATTAAATGGAAAGTTTTTTTTATGGTCAATTGTACTACTAAACATCAATGAGAAGATTGAAGTAAACAATATCAAGTGAATCCTATTGCACAAGCAATTGGCTGTCAAGATTCAATGGCTAAGTAGATGATGCGATGCCGTTTGAAGCAAACGATACTGGGTTCGAGTTCCAGAGTGAACATAATCTCTAATATGCAAGTACATTCAGCTGACGAGCCTCAAAAATAGGACGAAACACTCGTCCTGGATCTCACTACTAACCACTATAGATCTTTGATTATATTCAAAACTTCATTTATTTTTCAAATTTTTAACTTATCCATTAGTAATATGAACTCCTATAACTAAACACTCATTATTGTCTAAAGTGATAAGTTGCTAGAAATGAAATCCATAAAGTTTATTTTATCCTATTTGATATTAATCAGATAGACAGATCTGGATCTTGATAATGATGTTCATTATGAAATCTAGATCTATTGTTTATCACTGCTAATATCAATATGTTTACCAATAGGCTACTTAGTTATGAAATCCATGACATTCCTTAATAGATATGATATACAATATGATGATATATAAATGTATCTACATTATTATAAACCGTGTAAAGTCAATATTATCTATCATTTGGAATGATTGATTTCTGTTGTATCTATCTTTCCTTTACTCCACAATGATATGCCAAAAATATGGTATCTATTAATGAATTAGACAACGTTATCTGTTTTAAATAAGAAAAAGGGGGGGGAAACATTTCCATCTGTTACGACATAGATGCTACCAAATTGTGCTATTTGTAAATTAGAAAGGTCATTCAATAAAGGTCAGAACTGATTTACAGTCAAGTGTCCAATCTCAATTAGTATAATAGTAATGTAATGAAATTGTGTGAATACAATGCATAGTAGGCGAATTTCATCTTGTTAATTGATGTAATAATGATAATAACAATCGTATTAATAATAATAATAATAATAATAATAATAATAATAATAATAATAATAATAATAATAGTAATATCGTTGTCTGAATATAATATGTAACAAGAGGGGTGTTATCAGGGTAATTATGATTTTAAAAAAAAAGGTATCATGTGAATTGGGGGGGAAGATAAATGTGAAGATTAAGATAGATGTAATGAAAAAAAAATAAAACGGGAAGGGGGTAAGAAGTATTTGGTAATCTAGTCATAGGCCAAGGTAAACATAGAGGCTGATATATCTGGATATATAAGTTCGGTTTAATGGAGTTGATTCAGATGGTTTTGACTATGTAGGGTAGCCGTAATCTAGCTCCTTGAGGTAGATTTTTTCGGAGCTTAGTATAAAATAGAGAAAGATTCATCTATATTGATATGATGTTCACTATCTACTAAATGAGAAACAATAGTACTGTTGATCGATTTAACAACTCCTTTTCCAACCATGCTGGTACATAATGACAAACACTCAAGAATAAAGTCCTCTGAGTACAGCCTATGTAACTAACTTCACAGGAGCAACTGAATTAGTATACACACATAGAAGAGCGCATTATTGGTAACCTATCCTTGATTAGTTGTGTAAATACTGGTTTAGTTGAGAAAATTATATATAGCTTAGTTTAAACAAGTTGGTGGTATCATTAAACATCACATACGAATACATAAACTTACTTACGCCTGTTATTCCTGATAGAGCATAGGCCACCGACCAGTAGTATCAAACCCACTCTGTCCTGGGCCTTCCTTCCTAGTTCTATCCAATTCTTGTTCATCATTCTCATATCTGTCTACATTTCTCGGCGTAATGTGTTGTTTGGTCTTCCTCTTCTCCTTTGAACTTGAGAATTCCACGGCATGGCTTGTCTTGTAACACAGTTAAGTGCTTTCCTTAATATGTGTCCCATCTACTTCCAGCGCTTCTTCCTGATTTCTTCCTCCGCTGAAATCTGGTTTGTTCTCTCCAACAATAGATTGTTACTGACTGTCTGGCCAATTGATCCGAAGTATTTTGCGTAGACAAAATACATAAACATAGCCATATAAGTGAATAAATAAACCTGTACTTAGTAGAGATAAGCTTTAAAGTTTATTATCTATCTTGATCGACAATACATGCACACACTTACAATGTCATCTCTATCATTTCAGCTTATTTAATAGTCATACTATACTCCTTAAATAACATAATCAAACCTTAACGTTTCCTGTCACTACTTATACTTTCACTACTCTGCCACTACGGGATTTGAGACGATAACTGAATCTTTGTGCTAATGTGGTATGGTAACTCGAACTGATGTACGTACGTACGAAGTTCCACGTTGTTACTGACTTACTGACTGACTGAGAAATATGTATTACAATATACACCTAATTTGAGTCCTTTAATTCCTGTCTATCCTTTTGTTTTCCTCTTTTACAAATTCATGTATAAATAGCAATTTGGAAATGGATTGTTACCTTTACTAACCAATGGTGATATCAAATTAATTTCAAGTGATCATTCTAACATTGATACAAATGAAAAGTTGAATAGTTTACAAACAATTAGACAAAGATTAATAACAACATGGAAAGCTGGTGTGGTAAGTCAATATAAAACCATATACATATATATTCATATGATGTAATATGACCATCAGATTTGTGAAATAAAGTTGAATGTTATCTGGTTGGAAGTGTTTGATACATAAACCTCACTTGATTTAGATTTAGTAATATTCATTTCATTTACGCCCGTTACTCATCGTGAAGGAGCATAGGCTTCTCACCAGCATTCTCCATCCAACCCTTTCCTGGGCAATCCTTTCCAACTCTTTCCAGTTCTTATTCATCTTTTTCATATCTGCTTCTATTTCCCGATGTAATGTGTCCCTTGGCCTTCCTCTTTTCCTTTTCCTTTTAGGATTCCAAGTTATGGCTTGCTTCGTGATGTAGTTTGACGATCTGTGTAATGTATGTCCTATCCATTTCCATCGTCTTTTCCTAATTTCCTCTTCAGCTGGAAGCTGGTTGGTTCTCTCCCACAAAAGGCTGTTGCTGAGGGTATCCGGCCAATGGATGTTGAGTATCTTGCGTAAATAAATACTTGTACCTTCTTGATGGTGGTTGTTGTAGTTCTCCAAGTTTCAGCTCCATACACTAGAACTGCCTTGACATTCGTATTGAAGATTCTGAATTTGATATTGACTGGAAGTTGTTTTGAGTTCTATATGTTCTTCAATTGAAGGAATGCGGCCTAGATTTAGTAATAGTTAGATATCTATTAGCAAGCTCTATCTGGGATCATAATGGAATAGATTCTCTCCTATTAATTCGAATCTAAGTCATCATGATTCCTATTTTGATGTTAATAATGATTCATTTAGACCGCTATTCATCTCTGATTGAAATATCCAAATCCATTATTCGCTGAATAATGATCAATGTTGTATTCGTTCAGTCCTTAACACAGGTCAAATTCTATCAATCACTTTATAATACTTACTTACTTAATTACTTACGCCTGTTACTACCAATGGAGCATAGGCCACCGACCAGCATTCTCCAACCCACTCTGTCCTGGGCCTTCTTTTCTAGTTCCATCCAATTCTTGTTCATTTTTCTCATATCTATCTCCATTTCCCGCGTAATGTATTCTTTGGTCTTCCTCTCCTCCTTCGACCTTGAGGATTCCATATGAGGGCTTGTCTTGTGACGCAGTTGGGTGCTTTCCTCAATGTGTGTCCTATCCACTTCCAGCGCTTCTTCCTGATTTCTTCCTCCACTGGGATCTGATTTGTTCTCTCCCACAGTAGCTTGTTGCTTATAGTGTCCGGCCAGCGGATCTGAAGTATTTTGCGTAGACAACTGTTAATAAACACCTGTATCTTTTGGACGATGGATTTCGTAGTTTTCCAGGTTTCCGCCCATACAGTAGAACTGTCTTGACATTTGTATTGAAAATTCTGACTTTGGTGTTGGTTGCTAATTGTTTTGAGTTCCAGATATTCTTCAGTTGTAGATATGCTGCTCTTGCTTTGCCAATCCGTGCCTTCACATCTGCATCAGATCCACCGTGTTCATCGATGATACTGCCCAAATATGTAAAGGTTTTTACATCTTCCAAAGCTTCTCCGTCAATTGTGATTGGATTGGTACATGTTGTGTTGTATCGAAGAATCTTGCTTTTCCCTTTGTGTATATTGAGACCTATTGCTGCTGAGGCTGCAGCTACACTGGTTGTCTTCTCCTGCATTTGTTGTTGTGTATGCGATAGAAGAGCCAGATCATCTGCGAAGTCTAGATCATCCAATTGCATCCTAGCTATCCACTGTATCCCGTGCATCCCTTCAGATGTTGATGTCTTCATGATCCAGTCGATCACCAGGAGAAGAGAAAGGGTGAGAGTAAGCAACCTTGCCTGACACCGGTCTTTACTTCGAACGACTTTGTCAACTGTCCTCCATGCACGATTTTGCAGTTTAATCCATCATAGGAATTCTGTATGATATTGACTATCTTCTGAGGCACGCCGTAGTGTCGAAGAAGCTTCCATAGGGTTGTTCTGTCCACGCTATCAAATGCTTTTTCGTAGTCGATGAAGTTGATATAGAGTGATGAATTCCATTCAATTGATTGTTCCACAATGATCCGTAGAGTTGCGATTTGGTCTGTGCACGATCTATCCTTACGGAATCCTGCCTGTTGGTCTCGAAGTTGGGCGTCTACGGAGTCCTTCATCCTGTTTAACATACCCTGTTGAAGACTTTTCCTGGTATTGAAAGAAGAGTGATTCCCCTGTAGTTGTCACAGTTGCTGAGATCGCCTTTCTTGGTATTTTGACTAGAAGTCCTTCTTTCCAGTCTTTTGGTACCTGTTCCTCATCCCAGATCTTTCTGAAGAGAGTTTGGAGTATCCTTGCAGTTGCCGCTTCGTCTGCTTTCAGTGCCTCTGCTGGAATGCTGTCTAGTCCTGCTGCTTTGCCACTCTTGATTTGTCTGATAGCCATGCTGATCTCTTCAATTGTCGGTGCGCCAACATCAATTGGGAGGTCCGTGAGTGCTGCTTCGATGTTGGGTGGGTTCAGTGGGGCTGGTCGATTCAAGAGTTCTTTGAAGTGTTCTACCCACCTGTTTCGTTGTTCTTCAATGTTGGTGATTATCTTGCCTTCCTTGCTTTTCACTGGTCGTTCTGGTTTACGGTGATTTCCAGAGAGTTTCTTTGTTGTTTCATACAGTTGTCTCATGTTTCCTTCTCTGGCAGCCTTTTCCGCCGTCAATGCCAAATCTTCCACATATTTACGTTTGTCAGTTCTGATGCTCCTTTTCACTTGCTTGATTAACCGAATTCGTACAAGGTTAAAGTCAATGGGAGGAGAATAATGGCTGTCTTTAGTACAGTTAAACAAACGACCACAGTAAAACAATCACAGGTAGAGTTGGTTATAATAATGATTGTTTCCATTAAACCAATCTCGTTGACAAAAATAGGTCACTACAAGACCATGAGACTAAATGTTTAATCTACACTCTATTTCACTTGAATATTCATCGAAATTATAAGAATACAAGATATGAGACTGTATGTGTTTCATTGAAAGAAATCAAAGTATCATAAATTATAAGTCTTGGCTACAAAAAAACACATATCTACTTAGCTGGTTTACGGCTTTCCATGTCAACACAAAGACATGGGTAATTCATATAATAAAGAGTAAATGTGTTGAAATAACAGTCGTAATGAAGTAACATTTTGTACATAACTAAATCAATGTACATTTAAACACTTAACATTTTAAGAAGGGGTTTTGTGGAGATTTTTTTAGAAATTTCACTAGTTGAAATCATCAGTCAATTGAAACTAGATCACCATGGAATACCTGGAAGCACTGGACGGCTGTTTCATCCTAGTATGGGATTCCTCGGCAGTGCGCATCCACGATCTTACCTCACGAGATTCGAACCCAGGATCTATCAGTCTCGTGAGCGAACATCTGATGATAGTTAAATTAGTGAACGCATTATTGATTGGTTGCATTGATATGCAATGATAAGATGTGAAGTAACAATAGCTGCTCATGAAGCTGGAATAATGATGTAACTCCTCTCTAATTGATAGATTATCAGAGGAGAAAACAGCTCCCCAGTAAAATAGGCTTTGGTATAATAAAATAATATGTTAATATACAAAATATTAACGAAAAAATAAGCATAATTTAACGTTGTAAGAGATTGAAGTAAATCAGATTTATGGGTCACTATCTCCCCCCAAACGAATAATACTTTCCATCCACCCCCGCCATCATATCAAACAATACAAACGTTGATACTGAACAAAACTTGAAAGAGTAAACAAGTGGTAGTTATCAGGAGGGGTTTTGAGGAGATTTTAGTAATTTCAATAGTTGAAATCATCAGTCAACTGAAGCTAGGTCCTGGGTTCAAATCTTGCTACGGGGGGGGGCGGGATCGTAGATGCGCACTGCTGAGGAGTACCATACTAGGACGAAACAGCCATCCAGTGCTTTCAGGTTTTACATGGTGATCTAGCTTTAATTGATTCATGATCTCAACTATTGAAATGGTAGTTAGTATTATCACTAAATGAAAGACCAAATAAACTGTTAAGTAATAATGTTTTAAAGACTACATGAGTTCAAATCTTTGCACACCAGTAATTTATTCAGAAGTAAAGCTAAATCTCTATGATAAATACCAACCAAGAATAGCTGTGATCTGTGGCTTATCCTTGATAGTTTCCAACCATCATACACCAAATGAAGTGTATCATCAAGTCGAACCATTATGTTTGATTAATATATTATACATTTAATGTATAGAATTCAATCTGTACACTAAATATAGAACAAAAGAAAACTGATTATTAAATAGTTACCGATTCGTAATCAGAGAAGAATGAAACAAGAATTACTGTATTTGTCTATGACTTGTGGCGCATATATCTATTTGTTGCCTCCTTGTACCAATGTTTTTGTGTTTAAATAAATAAACTTGATAGTTGAATTCATGAGTCAATTGAAGCTAGACCATCATGGAATACCTGAAAGCATTGAACAGTCGTTTCATCCTAGTATGGTACTCCTCAACAGTGCACAATCACAATTCCGCCTCATGAGATTCGAATCCAGGATCTAATAGTGTCACTGAAGGGAGTACCAAAGAAGTACATCAACCTTATAAAGGCTCTCTACTCGAACACAACTGGTCGAGTGAGAGCTTATGGTGAACTGTCATCAGTATTGATTACCTCAAGTGGTGTTCGTCAGGGCTGTCCACTCTCTCCATTCTTGTTTGACTTTGTCGTTGACGTCCTTTTAGAGATGACACTTTCCTCATCTAAATTTCCAGGAGTTGAACTTCTACCGGGAGATCCACTTGTTGACTTAGAATATGCCGATGACACAGTTCTATTTAGTGAAGACGCTGACAGAATGCAGAGTCTGCTGACCACTCTAAGCAACAATGCAAGCATGTTCGGCATGCGATTTTCTCCCTCAAAATGCAAAGTGTTGCTTCAGGATTGGGTTGCGTCGACACCCGAACTAGTGATAGGGAGTGAAGTAGTTGAGCGTGTCGACCGCTTTACTTATCTCGGAAGTCTCATCAGCCCTTGTGGTTTGGTGTGTGACGAAATCTCAGCACGGATACAAAAGGCTCGACTAGCTTTTGCTAACTTGCGTCATTTGTGGCGTAGTCGAGATATCCGTCTATCAAACAAAGGACGTGTTTACTGTGCAGCAGTTCGTTCCGTCCTACTTTATGGCAGTTAAACATGGCCAGTAAGAGTAGAGGATATTCGTAGGTTACTAGTATTTGACCATAGGTGTCTTCGAAACATTGCTCGTATATCCTGGGACCACCGAGTAAGTATTGCAGTTATTAGGAAACGGATACTAGGTAAGGATGGCAAATCAATTGATGAAGTAGTGAAACTTCATCAGTTGAGATGGCTTGGACATGTGTTGCGCATGCCCGACAACCGACTGCCCCGACATGCGATGTTTTATGGTGTAGGAATAGGTTGGAAGAAAGCTAGGGGCGGCCAGACCAGAACATGGCAGAAATCCATGAAGTCATTGACAAGTGGACTGAGCCGTTTTAGTAGGTGTAGACTACTTGGTTGGGGACCGCGAGATGATAGCAACCGATGGTTAGAGACCTTGAATGACATGGCTGAAAATCGTTTGCAATGGCGCAGGTGCATCCACTCTTTGTGTTCTCTCAAACTCTAATCTTCTGAATTCTTTATGTCTGTTATTTTCTTTCCGAATCTATTCCACTGGACTATACTCCTTTAATAACATCATCAAACCTTAATGTCCCCTATCTGTACTTATACTTTCAGTACCTCTACCACTATGGGATTTGAATCGATAACTGAATCTCTGTGCTAATGTGGTATGGCAACTCGAACTGATGTACGTACGTACGAAGTTCCACGTTGTTACTGACTGACTGAATAGTGTCGCGTGCGAGTGCTTAACCACTAGACCACTGAGCATTCAACGGTACTAATGTCCAACTTCAACCAATCCATGAAGTTGAGAGACACATCCACCATTGTCTTCAATAAGTTACTATCTTACAACAGACCCAGTTAACTCTACTAGTCATTTTTATAGAATAAAAACACTTCTATCATACACTTTAATCGAAGCTACGTTTACATCATTTACCAATGCTTATTACAAGAAGTTAGACATTAACACCGTTGGATGCCGGCTCAGTGATCTAGTTGGTTAAGCGCCTGGCGCGAGACTGATAGGTCCTGGGTTCGAATCCCGCGGGGCGCGGGATCGTGGATGCGCACTGCTGAGGAGTCCCATACTAGGACGAAATGGCCGTCCAGTGCTTCCAGATTTTCCATGGTGGTCTAGCTTCAATTGATTCATGATTTCAACTATTGAAATATACTCTTAATTATTATTATTTTTCTTTCTTTTCTTTATTATTTTAGCCATCAGGATGGTTAGATGCCTCTACATTTATTAATCTTACATCATCTAATGCTGCACATTATTTAGGTTTATATCCATATAAAGGATGTTTATATCCTGGTTCAGATGCTGATTTCATTTGTTGGTCATATAATAATATAACTCATTGTACCATTCAATATCCATCTATAGTTATTCATCATGGGAAATTATTAGTATACAATGGTAATCTTATAAAAGATATAAGTAGTATTAATAATAATAATAATAATAATAATGATTTAAAAATGATACCATGTAATCATCTGAATGAAATTCAATCCAATCAACCACTTGGAATATTAAAAACAGGAAAATTATTCCCTTCTACTATTTATGATTTAGTTCATGCATTTGAAAGAGTAAGTGATTAGTTTAGATAGAATAAATTGATTTCATTTAAAGAATAATAAAATAAACAATAACATATTAAGATATAATCAAAGAGAGGTTTTGTGAATATTATAATAATTTATTAATTGAATTCATGAGTCAATTGAAGATAGACCTGAAAACATTGGACGAATGTTTCGTCCCATTGTGGGACTCCTCAGTAGTGAGCACTCACAATCCCGCCTTGCGGGGCTCGAACACAGGACCTTCAGTCTTGTACGTAAACATCAAACTTCTAGATCACTGGGACGGTATCCAACGGTGCTAATGTCTAACTTCAACCGATCCACGAAGTTGCGCCATTGTTCACTATTATCTTCCATGAGTTACTTTCTCACAACAGACCTGGCTAAACTCTACTGGTCATGACTTCTCATTAGAACTCCAGAAAATACCTATTGAATACCGTCACTAGTGATGGTATAGTACATAACGTGACACCAACCAACGCCGTTGGTAGTTAATTCCATTATTCTCAATGTAGTTGAATTTCATCAAATAATAAATTCTCAATATAGCACAAGGAATCCATTCTCTATCCAGCAATTATTCAGCACATGATTAATGTTTACATGAAATGTTTGTAAAGATTCGTTTAGACTGAAGTGATGAAAACCAACTTCCATAAACTTCTCAATCACGTACAGAAAAAGTAATCTTGCCTCAGATCTAACTTTTTAAAAAAAGAAGTACTTGATCTTTATCAATATTCAACAATCCTGATATGTTTTTGATTTAAGATGTAGATATCACTCAATTGATTATCAGTGAAATGAGTGTTTATATCAATAAATATCCTCCAACCCTTCATGTAATTGTTTTCATCCATAAGGTCTTTAGTAACTATGAAAAGTATTGAAAACATTTAGTTCAATCCCTATGTGAAAGAAAAACTCTTAGAAATCTAATAGATTTTATGTCATACTTCGAGTGGATAATTGTTTACTCTGTAACTGAATATACTATTCTCCCAGAGATAACCACAGTTCATATAAGCTTGTAAATACTCTTATTTCCCCGTGAATTAAGAAACCTTGAAATAAAGCTTCTTCAACCAATTGTGATTACATCTCAGTCCTACAGGAGGTCGGTCGCGGCCCGGATAGCTCAGTGGTAACGTCTCTGACTGTGAAGCTGGGTGACACGGGATCGAATCCGTCAGGGAGCACCAGTTCCCTCAAAGATTACAGGTACACCTTGCTGACGAGTGCCAAGTAGCACGAAACCCGGATCCAGGGTTTCCTGTCGACTACCTCCAAACACCATCTAATCTCACAATAGTGCCCGCAGTGTCAAGTCACCTAGACTGGTGGCCACATTGCAACATGACCGATAGCATTCGATCTGCACTAATAATAAGGACTAGACACGCATGACATTGGTCACCACCCAGTGATCAATCAATTGTGAAGCTTCTTCTTCTACTACTTTGTGCCTTTGTTAGCCTTTTAATTTGATTATAATTAGATTGTATGATAATGTTATTGAAATATACATCCTAGCTATTCTCATATATAATTATTGACTTAAATCATGTTATGAATAAAGCAATAACATGAGTCAAATAAGAGAATGAATTTCGAATACGTATATTTCTTACACTCGTTGATCTTGAAGAACATTCAGAATCAAAAGCGGGAAAGTAAAGCAAAGCGGAGAGTGTTGTTGATAGAACAGAAAGCAAAACGAGGCGAGTGAGTCAACTCGATTTGAGCAAGTGTAACTCAATATTTATAATCAGACAAAAATAAGCTATAGACATGTTACGAGTAGAATGAGCAATATACACACATACGCTCTTACAAAAGCAGTCAAAGTGAATAAACGAATAATTAACAAAGTCAAAATGTGACACAACACAAATGAATAGACTAATATGGGCTTAACATAATACTAGACATTACTCCTTTCCTCGATTGTTCAAATCTCAAGTGTGGAAGAGTTCTAGTGATTCAGGAAACAGTTACGAAGTCAATATCAAGCGTTTTAGTTGTGGATCTATCATTTCTACGCATGCATAAATAATATACACAACATATTAGCCTCATATATTGACATTCATTGAATTAATGTCCAATTACTGGATAATCTAAAGTAACAAACATAAACATTCATTTGGATAGCAAGATTATTTTAACTTATATTAGATACTTGTTAGGAACTGTTTTCATCTGGTGCACATCACAATGTATAGAACAACCTAGAACGATCTAGTTTAGGACTCTTCAGCAATGAATAATCAAAATGATATTTTCTTTTCATTACTATAGAATGCCCTGGTACGGCCGAGAGTGGGGAGAGTCCGCTCTCCCTCTTGAAATGCTCTCACATGGCCACGCGTATACAGCCCCTGCCAGGGAAGTCCTACTCACTGACTTCTCGTGGCATTAATGTTGTTTACGAAAATGAGAGGACGAAAAGTGAATGTCCGGCGCTTTAACCGGATCCCAGATCAACGGTGCACATGGGCTGGCTCCAGTATCCTGAAGGAACAAATGGCGTATGAACCAATCGTTGGTCACCGGCTACCATGGGACTGCATCTCCTTACGATGCTCCACTGTCTTGTGGATCAGACGTTCAGGTCGAAGGCTCGGGGTGTGGCTCCCTAAGAAAACCACCTGGTTCGGTTTGGGCACCCGGGCAGTATCACAGCCCTCACACAAATCAATTGAGATTCGTGTGGTGCATATGTATTTGGTACCTCCTTGTACCAATATCTATGTGTTAAAATAAATAAATAAAATAAATACTATAGAAATGTTACTTTTTCTTCTTCTTTTTCAAATCATATAAATTAACTCATTAGTTACGTAAAACAAATCAAATCCCTGTTATTCGTGAACCTTGGACAATGAATGATTTAAGTGGAGAATTAACAACAATTTCAAAAATAACAAACAATCATGATAATAATAGTAGTAATAATAATAATGAACAAATGAAAGATGCAAATCTTCAACATTTAATGACAATGCCAATTAACATACGTACAATACGTGGTAATCGAGATTTACATGCTTCAGGATTTTCATTAAGTGGTTAGTTGTTAAAATTCATGTTTGTTTGTTGTTTTTTTTCTTCATTATTTTGAAATAGTTGTATGTTTAATTGTATTTGATGGTAAAGCTTGTAAAAGTATATCAGTCGTCATAGTTAGCTCAAAAATTTGTCAGGAACTTATACTACCGAACAAGTAATGCAGTAGTTAAGAAACGGGTACTAGGTAAGGATGACAAATCAATTGATGAAATAGTGATACTTTATCAGTTGAGATGGCTGGGACACGTGTTACGTATGCCCAAACATCGACTGGAGTAGGTTGGGCGGTCAGACTAAAATATGGCACAAATCCATGAAGTCACTGACAGGTGGAGTGAGCCATGTTGGTAGGTGTAGACTAATTGGTTGGGGTCCGCGAGACGATAGCAAACGATGATTAGAGATCTTGAGTGACATGGCTCAAAATCGTTTGCAATGGCGCAGGTGCATCCACTCTTTGTGTTCTCCTAAATTCTAATGTTTTGAATTCTTCATGTCCCGTTTTTCCTCTTTCCAAATTTATTTCACTAGACTATACTCCTTGAATAAGATCTTCAAACCCTAATCTTTCCGATTATTGCTTATACTCTTACTACCTCTACCACTACGGGATTTGGATCGACAATTGTATCTCTGTGCTGATGTGATATGGCAACTGATGTATGTACGTACGAAGTTCTATGTTGTTGCTGACTGACTGACTATTACCTATCGTTCGTTCTCACGAAATGAATGGCTAGTTTTTTTTTACAATTCCCTAACATAGCAAGAAGAAGTCATTTATTTTATTGGTTAGCGATACTTTTTTCGGATAATTTAAACATTGCTCTACCTAACGGGGTTCGGTAGTTCCCAAAGTAGTTGTTAAGGTTCTGGAACCTCTAAGTTAATGATTGAAAGCATAATACCAGTTTTCCCCTATTACCACTACTGATACTGTTATACTACTTCTGCTAAACTGATATTTGCATCGCATCTCGCTGTACTAGTGTGATATGGCAACATGAACCGACGCACATGTGTACCAGGTGCTACATTGTAGGCTCATTGTCATTTCGGAGGACTGTACAGTAAAAACACTTGCTCCTCATATATGGTAAAACACATGCAAACTTGGTATTTTATCAATCTCCCGATATTCTAGCTACAAACTGATAGAAAGTAAGCGAAGCCCTTCATATTAAACTAGGTTTTTAGTAGGTATTCGGATATTTCCAATAATCTCATACAAATGAGAGAATTCTGTGGTGATAACGATAGAAACATTGGATGAATCATAATGTAATGTTTCGATAATCATAGTGGGATAATAGGACTACTCATTTTTATCAGATCAGGAATATGCAGTAAGCTTGTTTTGATATTTACACCGTCTCTATAAATGTGATGGAGCTCCACCGTATGTAGGTGAACATACAATGTGACTTCAAATTTTGCCGCTGTTTCCAGAATGCACTGAAGCTTGTGACTCATTGTCTTAGGGTTAAGTGTTTATATCAATAATTTAATTTTCTACCAACTGTGTAAATCGTTGCATTCGAAGATCTTTTAAATAAATATCCTTAGAAAATTTACTCATTTTAAATGGTTGGGTATGGAGTAGCAACCAGTTTAATATATGTCTAATCCTTACAAATGATAGAATCCTATCGACTCAGCATGCAATGTAACAAATACTCTAAACAACTTGAAATCACAATGGATTAAATAATGGTTGGAGCTAATTCTAGTTTTAGGAATATAAGTTGTTTGTCGGATTTAAACTTGTATTGAAGTTAAAGATCAATCATGACCCGGGTCCGAATCCTACAGGTGACCTCAGTTCAGTCGAGACTGCAGGTATACCATACTGACAAGCGCCAACTACCAGGAAACCTAGGTCAGACAGGATTTCCTGTTGACCACTTTCCACCACTTAGAAAAGCAAACAGAGCTTCCTATCAATCGCTGCTTATTTATCATTTTATTCACATATATTCTATTTTCATTTGAATTTTTTTCTATAAAAAAACAACAAAGGAGCTCAAGTTGACGATGATCAACCAATAAGATCAACAATTCGTACACAACAACAAAGTGAAACAAGAAATCCGTTGTGGTAAACAGGCCACACACACACACACATAAACACTTACATACGTACATATAACATTTATTCACCTTTTTTTCTCACAATTGGTCACTATTCATCATTCATCCATTCTAATTACGCACCTCCACCACCATCATCATCATCATGATCGTCATTATAAACACATTTTAATCAAAATATTAACTCTCTTCATTATATACACATATAAATTTAATATGCAGTTTTGATAAAGTACATTACATACATACAAAAAAAGTACTACAGTACTACTATTACTACTACTACTACTAATAATAATAATGTTAAATTTGAGTATTCTGACATAATGGATAAATGGGATCGTTTTTAAATTTTAATTTTCTTTCTGTTATTGTTTTCACCGAGAAAAATTGGGGGATGGGGGAAACGACGTAACAATGAATGTATGTTTATATACAATAATGGTAAGACAATATAACAGTTCTAATAGTAAAATAATAATAATGATAATAGTGTAGTCATTCAAACTAAATTTAAAGAAAGAATAAAGAAGACTTCAAAAACTTCGACTTGGATCAATAAGTAACACCAAGAATAATAAACGTTGAATAGATTCATGGAAAAGTAGGAAAAAATAGCAATAATCGTCTTTGTGTAGTCATTCTAACTGATTTTAATGGAAGAACAAAAAAGACTTCAAAAACTTCGACTTGGATCAATAAGTAACACCAAGAATAATAAACGTTGAATAGATTCATGGAAAAGTAGGAAAAAATAGCAATAATCGTCTTTGTGTAGTCATTCTAACTGATTTTAATGGAAGAACAAAGAAGACTTCAAAAACTTCGACTTGGATCAATAAGTAACACCAAGAATAATAAACGTTGAATAGATTCATGGAAAAGTAGGAAAAAGTAGTAATAATCGTCTTTGTGTAGTCATTCTAACTGATTTTAATGGAAGAACAAAGAAGACTTCAAAAACTTCGACTTGGATCAATAAGTAACACCGAGAATAATAAACGTTGAATAGATTCATGGAAAAGTAGGAAAAAGTAGTAATAATCGTCTTTGTGTAGTCATTCTAACTGATTTTAATGGAAGAACAAAGAAGACTTCAAAAACTTCGACTTGGATCAATAAGTAACACCAAGAATAATAAACGTTGAATAGATTCATGGAAAAGTAGGAAAAAATAGCAATAATCGTCTTTGTGTAGTCATTCTAACTGATTTTAATGGAAGAACAAAAAAGACTTCAAAAACTTCGACTTGGATCAATAAGTAACACCGAGAATAATAAACGTTGAATAGATTCATGGAAAAGAAAAACAACAAACATCTTTGTAGTCTATTTTAAGAAAATGCTGCTGACATTTACAACTAATAATAATAATAATAATAAGGCACATTGAATAAATAAACATATCGTATCAAAATACATGGAATCATATGAGTGAAGGCACCGAGTCAACGAATAATTGAATAGTAATAATCGTACAAAATAAAATATTGTATATAAAAACGAATATAATGAATACTACTAAGAATAGGTAGTAGTGTGTTTATAGTGACAAATAAATGCACTAGAAAAATATCCCAAAAGATTTGACAAAACTGAATTGAAATAGTGAAATTATAAAAAAAAAATACAATACAAAAACAAAACAAAACAAGAACTCAGTAGCATGAAATGCAATGCATCATTCTTCCTCCCTTCCTCTTTTCTTATCTTATGCCTGTTACTCCCAATGGAGCACAGGCTGCCGATAAGTATTCTCCAACCCTCCCCCCCCCGCCGATTGTTTTATTCAACATAGAAAGTAAAACAAAAATGCAAACTATCAATAATAATTGTAAAAATAAAAAAAACAAACAAAAAAAAGAATAAAGTATTCGATAATCTCTACTTATTTATATAAAAACTTATCTAATGAGCAAGCGGTCAATTGAACTGTAACATTATTTGATAATGAAATAGGAATGGTCTTACTATTTGACTCATCAATATGATTATTATTAATAGCTATTGTTGAAGATCTTGAAATTGAATGATTATTGTCATTTTCTTTTTTATTTGTACTATTATTACAACTATTAGCGGTACTATTACTATTACTATTATTATTACTAATAGTATTAGTAATAGTATTAGTAGTAGTAGTAGTAGTAGTAGTATTTTTATATTGACTAGAATTACTATTACTATTACTATGACTATTGACTAGAGCTAAACCGGTCATTGCTGTATTAATGCCAAGACTTGTATTAGCTGGTTGATTTTCATCAATATCATCTGAATCAATTTCATCATCCGTTGTATCCTCTTCATCGATGTGAATATTTCCTTGTTCAATAAAATGATGTGTTTTTATACAATTTGGATTATTTGTTGATTGTAATAATGAAGTGTTAATAAGAGTACTTGAAGAAAACTGATCAATAACACGAGGTAATTTTGATGGAGAACACAATGTTACTGTTGTTTTTGTTTTTGTCTCTGATGCTGTTGTTGTTGTTGTTGTGATGATGATGATGTGTTTTTAGTTGAATTACTACTCGCTGATAAACAATAATTCTCATTATTATCATCATCTAATTCAGTAGTCAACGGTGGATGACTAATTGACTTAATTAATATTTGTTGATTATTACCTAATAATCTTGTTTCTTTCAACTTTTTCTTATGATTATTATTATCATTGAAAGAGTTTTCATGCTCATGAATTGAATGTAAAGTAGAATTGGAAGATAATGATGAAGTAGGCCCAAGTGAAAATCGTGAACTTGGTCGAACTTGATGAGAATAATGTTGATAACGATGATCAGTAGTATGTTGTGATAAAAATTGTTGACAACTTTCTGAAATTCGATCAATATCATTATTATGTTGAAGAATTTTTACAGTGATATCCTTTCTTTTCGCTTCATTTGATTCAGTAGTCAAATCAATACTAGAAGTAGTGGTAACAGTGAACATTGGTTTATTGCAAATCTCTTCTCGATTAAGTGAGACATAAGGTAAAGAAGAAGCATCAATATAATTGATAGAATTCTCCGTTTTACTTGGCATTAATGTTCTTGTAAGAGGTGTGGCTTCTTTAGATTTTCTAGTATTTCTGTTATTTGTTTCTATTTTCTTCATTTGTTTAGTTGAAGAATTTGCTGTCTATAAAAATAAACGAATTAAATATTATTATTAAAATGTTGTCAATCAGATTACGTTGATCAATAGTCAAATATTTACCTCTAACAGCACTCAAGACCACTGTATTCATAATCAGCCTACCTCTTCAATTCCTATTATTCCTCTTACATCGACTTTCAAATCTAAACTCCCTCTTTCGGCTTCCTCCTCAAGTGTCACCATAGCCAACGATTCTAGTGCGCAAAACACTGTCCCAGGTCTACTGAAACCTCGCTCCAAACTACACATTGGAGCCTTCAATGTACGCACACTATGCCAAATCGGTCAGCAGGCTTCCTTGGCTAAAACCTTAGAATCTCGTACGATTGATGTATGCTGTGTCTCCGAAACACGCATACAGGATCCTAGTGTGGTCATTCACTTGACCTCACCTCGGCAAAACAAAGTGCCGACTAGATACACCCTCCGTATATCTGGCGACCCGATGGCTAGTTCTCGTGGACTGGCAGGTGTAGGCATAGCACTAAGCATGAGGGCGGAACAAGCGCTATTAGAGTGGATCGTCTATGCGCTGTTCGGCTAAACGGCTCCGTAAGAACTCGAAAGGATAGGGACACACGTCGTTGCCTTTTCGTCGTTTCTGCCTACGCTACCATTGACTGCAGTTCGGATGAAGTGAAAGATGAATTTTACAGAAAACTCTCTGAACTTCTTCAGAAAGCTAAACGTTCAGACATAGTACTCGTAGCAGGCGACTTTAATGCCCAGGTAGGTAGCTTAAACGAAACAGAAAGACATTTAGGTGGGTATTTTAGTATTCCGGCACAGAGAACAGATAATGGTGATCGTCTGCTGAAACTTTGCTCAGACAATCGTTTATTTTTAGTAAACACAAATTTTAAACATAAGGAGAGACACCGTCTAACATGGCGACCCCCTGCACCTAATCAACGATGGACTCAAATAGACCATATTGCCATCAGTCATCGTTGGAGAGGGTCAATAGAAGATTGTCGCTCATTCTGGAGTACCTGCTTGGACTCCAACCATGCCCTAATACGAGCACGCATTTGCTTGCGCCTCACTGGACGCAAAAAAGCCACATTAAAAAGACTCATTAGAACCGAATTGAGTAATGAGAAAACCAAAAGTAGGTTCCAGGAACAACTGAGGTCACACTTAGGTAGTTCTGAAAACAAGGCTGACCCAGATGTTGCTTGGAAAGTTATACAAGCAGCTGTGGAAACAGCAGTGACATCTACTAGTGATTTAAACCAAATAGTTACAAAGAACCAATGGATTTTCTTCAAGGTCTATTGCACTGATAGATTCTCGCAAACTCATCCCATTAGGTTCTGAACACGATGAAGAGCGTAAACAAATCAGATCTAGGTTAAGCAAAAGTCTAAGGAAAATCGTGAGCAGTGGTGGGCAACGAAAGCAAAAGAGATGGAAAAGGCGGAGGCTATAGGGAACACAAGACAGACTAATAAAAGAAACTGGAATTAATAAATCAAGTGTAAGTCAGACTATTTCGGAAAAAACCAACACTCATCTGCTCCCAGTCCAGACGTTTAGAACGATGGGCGGAACATTTTAAGGAGAAGTTCAGTTGGCCTTCAGCTACTCTACAACTACCCTCTATTCCCAGACAGTATGAATGGAACATTGAAGTAGGTCCCCCAACTCTAGCTGAAGTTCAAAAGGCTATAGCTAATCTGAAACGAGGAAGGGAAGCTGGTCCAGATGGATTGGCCCCAGAGGTCTTTAAGGATGGTGGTCTAGTTTTAGCGATTAGGTTGACTAATATTTTAGCTAAAATCTGGGAGTTAGACGTTATCCCATCTAACTGGTCACAATCACTTATTGTCCCAATATTTAAGAAAGGGTCAAAATCATCCTGTGACAAACATAAAGGGATTAGTTTAACTAATATAGTATCTAAAATACTAGCTTTGATAATTTTCGGACGCCTAACTAAGACTCGTGAACTGCAAACACTTGAAAATCAGGCTGGCTTCAGATCTGGTCGTGGCTGCATCGATCACATATTCACCATTCGTCAGGTTCTACAACACAGGCATACGTATCGGCGTCCGACAATAGTGGTCTTCCTTGATTTAAAAGCAGCGTTTGACTCTGTTGACCGAGAGGTTCTGTGGCAGTGTCTGTCATTGAAAGGCGTACCTCAGAAGTACATAAACCTTGTGAAGGCTCTTTACTCGAACACTACTAGTCGAGTGAGAGCTTATGGCGAACTGTCATCTGCGTTCTCAACCTCAAGTAGCGTCCGCCAAGGCTGTCCACTTTCTCCATTTTTGTTCAACTTCATCATAGATCTACTGATGGAAATAACGCTCTCACCGACTGAATTCTCGGGCATTGATCTCCTACCAGGAGGTCCACTTATTGACTTAGAATACGCAGATGACATAGTCCTGTTTGGTGAAGACGCTGATAAAATGCAGAGTCTTTTGTTAGCACTGAGCAACAATGCCAGAATGTTTGGGATGCACTTCTCTCCCTCCAAATGCAAGTTGTTGCTTCAGGACTGGTCTGCGTCAACACCTGAACTAAGGATAGGGAGTGAAGTAGTCGAACGGGTTGACAACTTCACTTATCTTGGAAGTCTGATCAGCCCTAATGGGTTGGTGTCTGACGAAATCTCAGCACGGATTCGAAAAGCTCGTTTGGCCTTTGCCAACTTACGTCACCTATGGCGAAGGCGAGATATCCGTCTATCAATTAAGGAACGAGTATACTGCGCGGCAGTTCGTTCCGTCCTAATTTACGGCTGCGAAACTTGGCCTTTAAGAGTAGAAGATATTCGTAAGTTACTAGTATTTGACCACAAGTGCCTTAAAAATATTGCGGGTATCTGCTGGGATCACCTGGTAAGTAATAGTGAGGTTAGACGCAGGGTATTAGGGAATGATGGTAAATCAGTTGATGAGGTTATGAATCTTCATCGACTGAGATGGTTGGGCCACGTGCTGCGTATGCCTGAACACCGATTACCACGGCGCGCAATGCTAACCGGTGTTAGGGATGACTGGAAGAAAGTTAGGGGCGGCCAAACCAAAACGTGGCATCAGTGCTTGAAGTCACCAACTTCTGGTCTGAGCCATGTTGGTAGATGCAGACTGCCTGGTTGGGGTCCGCATGACTATCGTAACCAATGGTTGGAGACTCTTGGTGACATGGCTCAGAATCGATCACAATGGCGTCAGTGTATACACTCTCTGTCTTCCTTTAAATTAAGAAATTAAAATCGCTTCATATCTTTCTTTCTACGAACTAATTCTTTCTTCCTGTACTATCTCCTTATACACAATCTTTCTTCTATATATTACCACCACTGAATTAACTACTTCTATGAATCCGGTGTTGATCTTGTTGTGCTAATGCGGTATGGCAACTTGGACCGATGAATATACGTGCCTGGTCCTACGTTGCAGCTGACTGACTGACTGACTGAAATATTTACAAACCTATGGTCATAACTGATGTAAGTATGAACTGATTTTTAAGAGAAAATGTACTAATTTGTAGTTAGATCTTTGGAATAATACGTTTAATTAGAATTTCTAAGACACCTGAGAATTTGATTAGTATTACTGTTTTTAAACCAGTGAGAATGTAGCTTACAGTCTAACCGCTTGATACTGGAATGCATTTTAAACATATTGAAAATTCATCACATACTGTTAAGGAGTAATACTATCAGCTAACTAATAACTAGTATCAAGTTTTGTAACTGTTAAGACTGAATAGACTATCTATAGATCAAGCTGGCAATTTGACCAAAACGTTAAACAAAGTAATCGGATGCAATTGTTTGTTGTTTTCAACTACTAATGTTCATTGTGATATCCACAGCTACATAACCACTTAACTATGCCCTGGTATGGCCGAGAGTGGGGAGAGTCCACTCACCCTCTGTAAATGCTCTCACATGGCCACGATTATATAGCCTCTGCTTGGGAAATCCTACTCACTGCCTTCTCATGGTGGGGGTGTTGTTTACGTAATTGAGAGGACGAAAAACGAATGTCCCGCGCTTTAACGGGGTTGGTGGACATGGAGAGTCCACCTAGGGGAGTTGGAAAACCCTGATTCCAAACCAATGGTGCACATAGGCTCCAGTATCCTGAAGGAACAAATGGTGTATGAATCAATCGTTGGTCACCGGCTACCATGAGACTGCATCTCCTTACGACGCTCCACTGCTTGTGGATCAGATTTTCAGGTCAAAGGCTCGGGGTGTGACCCCTTAAGAAAACCACCTGTTTCATTTTGGGCACCCGGGCAGTACCACAGCCCACACACAAATTAAATTTTGTGTGGCGCATATGTATTTGGTGCGTCCTTGTACCAATATCTATGTGTTTGCAACAGTGAATGACGCAGGTTTGAAATTTAAAGATGGAGTAACAAACATATAAACATTGCAGATACCACTTATGAATAAGTATCAATGAACAAAAAAATATTAAATCAAGAATAACACTTCAATGATAATTGATAACAATAATCTTAGAAGCACTTTCATAATAATATAAATAACTTGTTGGTTGGGTTTTGGTTGAAAAGGAATATTACATATTACAATAGTGAACAAAACAGGTAGTAACCATTTTCTGATCATATCTGATGGTGATTATTATTGTTATTATTATTATTATTTGAACATAAGGTACAAGGTGGCACTAAATACATATGCGCCACACACATCTCATTTGATATGTGTGAGGGCTGTGATACTGCCCGGGTGTCCAAACCGAAACAGGTGGTTTTTTTTGGTTGGCCACACCCGGAGCCTTCGATCTAAAAGTATGATCCACAAGACAGTGGAGCATCGTGAGGAGATGCAGTCCCATGGTAGCCGGTGACCAACGATTGGTTCATACACCATTTGTTCCTTCAGGATACTAGAGCCCATGTGCACCATTGGTTTGGAATCAGGGTTTTCCAACTCCCCTAGGTGGACTCTCCATGTCCACCAACCCCGTTAAAGCGCGGGACATTCGTTTTTCGTCCTCTCAATTACGTAAACAACACCCCTACCATGAGAAGGCAGTGAGTAGGATTTCCCAAGCAGAGGCTATATAATCGTGCCCATGTGAGAGCATTTACAGAGGGTGAGTGGACTCTCCCCACTCTCGGCCGTACCAGGGCATTTGGGGGCTGATAGTGATTAATTAGATAGCTACTGTCTAATACGAACAATAAAGAATCTAGTACGGAAATATTTATACAAAAAGTGGTACTTGTCTTTAAATAATGCTTTAATAATCACTAGTCACGGACAAACCTGGTAAAACCGCAAATATAGTGGCACTACTTTGAAATATGCTACAAAATAGAACCAGGCACATATATTCATCGGTCCAAGTTGCCATGCTTTGTTAGCACAACAAGATGAACACTGAATTCATAGAGGCAGTTACTTCAATGGTAGTAAAAAAGATTTCAGATAAGCATATGATACAGGGAGAACGAAAGGTGTCGAATAATTTCAATCTAACGTTTTAAGGGAAGACAAAGACTGTATACACCGACGCCATTGTGACCAATTTTAAGCCGTGTCACTCAGATTCTCCAGCCACTGTTTACGATAGTCCCGCGGGCCCCAACCAAGTAGTCTGCATCCACTAACATGACTCACACTAGAAGTTAGTGACTTCAAGCACTGATGCCACGTTTTGCTTTAGCAGCCCCTAACTTTCCCCCAACCATCCCCAACATTATTCAGCATTGCGCGTCGTGGTTATCAGTGTTCATGCATCCGTAACACGTGGCCCAACTATCTCAGTCGATGAAGATTCTCAGCCTTACCAATTGATTTACCATCATTCCCTAATACCCTGAGTCCAACCTCACCATCACTTACCCGGTGCTCCCAGCAGATGCTGGCAATATTTCTAGGACATCAGTCACCAAATACTAGTAACTTACGAGCATTTTCTGCTCTTAATGGCCACGTTTAGCAGCCGTAAAGTAAAACAGAACGAACTAATGCATAGTATACTCCTTCCTTAATTGACAAACGGATATCTCGCCTTCGTCATAGGTGATGTAAGTTGGAAAAAGCCAAATGAGCTTTTGGAATCCGTACAGAGACAGACGCTGAAACCATTAAGGTTGGTCAGACTTCCAAGATAAATGGAGTTTTCGACACGTTCAACTACTTCACTCCCTATCATTAGTTCAGGTGTTCACACAGGCTATTCCTGAAGCATCCCGAACATCCTGGTATTGTTGATCAATGCTACCAAAAGACTCTGCATTTTGTCAGTGTCTTCACCAAACAGAACTGTCATCTGCGTATTCCTGGTAGATCGATTCCCGAAAATTCAGTCGGTGTGTGTTATTTTCAGTAGTGGGTCTTTGATGAAATGAAACAAAAATAGAGATAGTTCACAACCACTAAAATGTTCACATACAGGAAATATCCAAGAGTGCGAAGTTCGACGTAAACGTAACCAAGTTGCCACACCCTATTGACATTGTTAAGGTAAATCCCAAAGTAGTAGAGATAATAACAGTATTATTTGTAATAGGAGAAACCAGGCATCAAAGATACGACTCGAGAAAATAAAAAGATTATGATAAATCCGGATAAAGACTAAGAATGGACGCATCTGCGCCACTATAAAAGGTTTCGAGTCGGGTCATTTGAAGTCTCTAACCATTCAGGTAGTCTACACCTGTTAACACGGTTTAGTCCAACTATCAATGACTTTTGGGTAAAGTCAGAAAACTGGTTGGTGAGACTGCAAATTTCCATTTGCTGAGGGAGCTATAACGTGTGTTACGTAACTCGATATGTGGTACTGGTTGGTATAGAAATAGACTGGGAGAAAGGTAAGGAAGGCTAAACTAGAAATTGGCATCACCTCAGGATAACGTTATTGGTTAGACTGAGTTGTGTAGGTAGGAAATTGACTACTTGGTTGGGATCAGCACGATTTTCATAACCAAAGGTTAGAGACTTCAGGTGACAAGGTTGAAGAATGGGGTTGGAACGATACAAATGTATATATTTCTTGTTTACACATAAATCCTGTTTTTTTATTTTGTAAATTGACTCTTTTTTCTCCAACCACATTGATTATACCTAATCTTTCATACGATCACTGGTACTAGTATTATTTCTTTGATATTCATCGTTATAATCTTATCTCAATGTGTCGACGTGATGTAGCGACTTAGGGCGATGCATATTTTTCTCAGGTTCTATGTTGTTTATGAGTAACTGAATGCTTTTTCCGGTATCTCATCAAATAAACAATACAATACAAATCGACTCATTGTCTTGACATCCGAAGTGATTCTAAGATTGGTCTTTTGAGAATCAAACTTTGTCTGAAAGTGTACTAAAAAAGGCATGGAAATTCTTAGTGAATAATATTACCTCTACAACACCCATGACTGTTCGACGGCGAGCTGTTTTTTTCTGTCTAATTGTGTGACTTGTTACATTTAAAGGGTCTGCATTATTTGGTTTTTGTACGGATGTATTATCTGATAAGATTTCAATGGAGTTTTTGCATGTCTTCTGGTTTCCAATTTTCTGTGAACTATTCACTTCGTAATTGGTTCCCATAAGACAGGTTCTAGTGGGCTGCGTATGTCTTCGGATAGATTTAGCTTGTTGTCTAGTTAGTGGTCTCCTAGGTGGTGTGGCAGAATTATGGTCAATGTTATTTAAAGGTACAGATGATGAAGTATCATTGATGGCATTATTTACAACTGATATAATCAAATTACGCTGATGTTGATCAATATCAGAACTACATGAAGTAGGAATTATTTGGTCAGTTGTGAGTGCAGAATTAACTAAATGATCAAATGTTGAGTGAAGTGTGTGAGGTACAAGTTGAGCATTTGTTACCGGAACACAGCCATCAACTTCATCAATACCGCCACCACCAACAGGGCATGGTCGAAAATTAACTGCAGAAGGCAAATTATTCTGGAAATAAGAGGATAATGCAGCTGCACATGACTGTGTAGGATAAATAGCATTCACAGAGTAGCGGGATTGTCGTCCATTTGATCGAGAAGCATTTGCACTTCTTAATAATGGCTTATGTAGAGCAGTTTCAATGTGTTGAATATTGTTTTGAACGGATCCACCTGTATTAGCACTACTAGTGACAGTAGGATGAAAATACGGTAGTGAAAGTGCATCGAAGGCAGTGATTCGCTTTTTTGGATTGAACTGGATCATTAGCTGCAAGTGTATCGAAAGTAGGATATCAGTTACGATGAATTATGTATGTAAAAAGTAGTTATACAAGAAAATTAAAATGATTCGCCAGACCTGTTATATGATAAAACTTTTTTTATTTAATCCTTGCTGTGAAAACCTCAGTCTAAACTTTATTTGAATTTCTGGTAGGTACAGGTCCTACGTTGTGGCTCACTGACTGACTGAGTGACAAATAAAATTCAGTTGAAGCAATGACAAACTGTTTGATGGACCAATGGTAGTGACTGAATGCAAGATTACACACTTGGTCGTCAGCCACATTGGTGATACAATCAATAGTGTAAGTAAAGCTTAATGGTTGAAAACCGAATGCTTTAACCAACAAACTACATCTCATTATATCTCAGTTTTGTCTAACACAAACAGTTGGTTTAAGACATGCTTATTGAAGCAGTGAAACAGAAGTAATAATAATGATAATTGGTCCAATATAATTATTAACATAATTATGTACTTAAGCGCAATCATTGAGATTTCATTGTTTTCCCGAACAAAATCATCAACACGAACTCCAGGTAAAAGTGAGGTGTCCAAACTTTCCCATGCACGACTAATCATCCGCCATCACTGAATTGATCTTGATTGGTCATCGTTCACCTTGACACCTAGATCATAGAACGGAACTCTACTAAAGTCATTCACTTGGGCTGCAGATCTTCACTATCTCAACGCCAAGCACAACTTGATCTACTTTAAGCTAGACTTTGTGTGAACGCTAGTGATACTATTCAGTTCCCCAAAATAAAGTGGACAACGAGCTTTGGAATTATTTTAGCGGCTGAAAGATAAACCCTTTAACAATTAGGCTACCACTCTAAGCAGAGAGTAGTGATAATTATTTTTATCCGCTTTAGATAAAATTATCATATACGAGAAGAGGTTTTCCAACTTATCACAAGTTAGTCTTTTTTTAATACCTGCATAAATTCTCACTTTATCCCATGTTATTTTTATGCAATGCTACTTTGAATATTAAACTTCCACTAACTTTAAGCTTTGAATAATAAGAAATAAACCTAGGAGTTATGTATTATCTATCTGACTTGTATGATTTTCTAAGTTGTTTAGATGTACATATTTAAATTAGCCGACTCAATTTTAGAGTATCAAAATACCCTATTAACGAAACTGATTATTTCATGTGCTTTTAAAGTGATTTAATAAAAAGTAGATATTGTAATGTATCGCATCTAAATATTTATGTATTTCAGCAGTATATTTGCAATTATGAAATCTTACTCAACTAACCTGAAAAAATAAACCTATTTACTTAAAAATAATTGTATACGATATCAAAATAAAATTATGAATAAGAAAGCAATATATGAATAAAAATTACAAATCTTTTTACACACTTCGAGTAATTCGAGTGCAGATTTATCGTTAGTTTTGATACACGAACGTAATTTTGAACCAGAAGAGTTGAAATGAAAATTAGATCGTTTCAAGTAAGACAATGCAGGCCATTCATTTTGGGCAGGAAACCCAATAACTCTAAAAAATCACATATGATTATCGAATTTCAAACGCTATATAGCTTACTGAAATATAAGTTTTAACATCTCTAGTTCTGTATCTGCACGGAAAATGGCTTGTAAGTTGAATAATTCTGCTATGATACAACCAGCAGCCCATATATCACAAGGTGATAAGTATTCAGATTGAATTAAAATCTCTGGAGACCGATACCACAATGTTACAACAATCGGTGTGAGTGAAGACTCCCAGCCAAGTACACGAGATAAACCAAAGTCAGTTATCTTCAGGCGCAAAGTTTCCCTATTGATGAGAATATTAGCCGGCTTAAGATCACGATGAATTATTCTATGTGAATGGAGGAAATCCGTACCACGGAGCAACTGTTCAGATAAATTCTAAAATAGAGAGCAAAATAACGCGCTTATAGTTTCACAAAACGCCCAGTTTTAAGTACTGAAACCAAGTATCAACGGACAGAAAAACTAAAAGGTTTAAACTTTAACAGTATCAAATGAGATTTTTTTCAAATGACCAGAAATGCTATTACAATTGTTTTCAATGTAGCCAACCAAAACTCGGACAACTATTCGAAGCAATATTGGAAGACTGTGGTTCAAAGCCACATTTTGTAGCTCGGTAACCCGAATAGTCTTATTTCATAGTCTTATTTAATACCAACTATTCTTTATGATATCTCATAGTTAAATCATAGGTGGTTTACTTTGAAAGTAAAATCAAGGTTGGATCACTAGATCAACTATCTAGGAAACCCTAGGTCCCACCATTCTTCTAATTTGAAGACTTTGACGACGAATGCAATATAAAAATGATAGGATTCTACATTGATAAACCTGGATGAATTTCAGAATACACCTTGAACACAAACATGTAATTGAGTAAACAATCCATACGTCATATGTACCTTTCAACTAAATATACTAAAATCAAAAGTCATTGCTATTCGGCTGGCCATACAAAAGCCATAACCTAGCCAATAGTTTTGAGGTGTTGAGATGCTTATTATACATCTAAGTTATGATTTTTTCAGTTTACAACGAAAAGGTTTTACCTCCTGTCGAAGCCAAAACTGTCGGTCAAAGCCTGATACATTGGTGTCATTGTGTAGGCCAGTAACTACAGTAATGAGATCAGTATATTGGATTAACGTTCATCTATTTAACCACAAAACTGTGTAAAAAAGCATGCGTATTTATGGAGTTTAAACTATCGAAACTTGAACTTACCCTGATAGTCTCAGGTGGAAGGCCAGTCGAAGGTACATGGTGAGAAAGAAAGCGAGCTAAATCACAATCAACAAACTCGAAAACAATATAAATTGATATCCCAGTCTCTTGCTTTTTTAATGAAATGTCAAGCATTCTAAAGTAAAACTAGTATTGAGAATTTGAACTTACTGTACGAGATAAGGGCAATTATAGGATTGCACCTTCTTTAGAACACTAAGTTCACGTAGAGTGCTGAGTGGAATGCCCTCATCATCAGTAGGTATCAGTATTTCTTTTAATGCAACCGTCGTTCCATTTAAAGATGTCCCTTTGAAAACACGTCCATATGCTCCGGATCCAAGTAGATTCGATACTTGATAATTGCTTTTAAATGGGAATGTATCATAGCTGCTCATCCGTTATAGATCAAGCAGGTCAACGCGTATTACGAAAAACCGCTAAATCAATTCAGTTATCAAGATATAAAATCATGTAATTTACATAAATTTCGTGATTTTTGTTTATGAGGAGATATAATATAACTTTGCACGTATCAATAACTTGTGATAATACTATGCGTTTTGTTAGATTACACAGTGCGCAATGTTCAAAAGGTCAGCGGTATACTTTTCCTCAGACGTAATTCGATCGTTCTGACTATTTATCACTCTTTAAGACTACTGTTTCCCTTAGAGTTGAATTAACACCGATCATATATATTTTTTAAAAGTAATTTTGCATCTGTAACTTTATTGAGCATACTGTTTATTTTAAATATTTGTCGTACTTTCCAATATAACATTTCAAAGTTTCGGTTTGGAAAAGACAGAATGCTTGGTGGTCCATTTGAGTTCGGACAATGTTTATATCACATTTGATACAGCCTCATTTCGAATATGTCGACAAATGAAGTGTAGCGGCAAACAAATCCCCAAAATAGTTAGTTCTGTATTCTATATTCACGTAGGAATCAAATGCCTAAGTGAAGAGGCGGCATCTCATAAGTATTTGGAGAAAGTAGCAGTACGTCGCTAGTGGAAAACCATCACAGCAAAGCTAAAGTATCCCTAAATTTCTTTGGCGATATACATGTTTTGGAGGTAACCACTCCTTAGGTTTACACACACTTTGGATACCGTAACCATTAAAGAAGTCGATGTCGTTGGGTTGTTGAATGAGTCTAGTATAGGGAAACCTATGGGACCTGATGATATTCATCTTAGCTCACCAAAGAATTTAGCGAATTTCGTGACGAATCCCTTAAGTATATGTTTTAGTCGATCTGCAACCAAAGGTAGATCACTAAAAGATTGGAGGAACGCCGTAAAAAGTCATGTATTCAAAACAGGTGAGAGGCACAAATCGGAGAATTGTCGACTCCTAATTCTGACCGGAGTGCTAGCTTAAATATCCCACAAGTTTTCCTTCTGAGAAACTGTGCCTATTAGAGTCCCCTAATGTGCGGTTCGGAAGCCAGTTTTATTTCATCTTTATGCAAACAGCCTTCCTTTTGGACTTTGTTTAAAAGACCGCAGATAGTTTGATTCTTGGACTTGCACAACTGCTGTATGACGTAAGACAGGCTAAACTAAATCAATTTCCCTTTATCATATAGAATGACCGAACCTAACTTGATCACAGATTTAAACCACTAAATGAAAATTTTGAACCTGATATATCATCATATTCCTGTGCTTCGCAAACAGCGCATATATGCGGAAAAATGAAAATATTTCGCATATCCAGAATAAGCTATGTAACGGAAAGAGAACGGTGAAAATCCCTCCTTAGTTTTTTGGTTGGACAGCAGTTTTATTTATTTGTTTCTTGCCCCTGTTATATATTTTAACCTTTGTTCAGATCTCGTTTGAGCTTTTATTATGTGAATTTGATTAAAAACTTATCTTTTTGTTACCTAATTTTTTAATACATGTTGCCGGACTATTGCCAGTGAGGGCGTGTTTGACTAAGCTCAAGGTCACGGTAATCAGTGTGACTGTTGACCTTTTGACTGTCTGGAATCCCTGCAGATAGATATTTGATCCCGTTTGTTGGGAATATATTTGTTGATTCTCAGGTATCAAATCCTTTGGTACTTACTGTTTCTTTTGTTATTTAGCGCACTACTTTGCGTTAGAGAAACTTCTGACTTTATAGGACAGGCTGTACCGTTTGAGGTATTTTGCACTTTTGATATAATTTGTTCTATTTCTTAAATTAGAACCGTTTTAACTTGAGGACAGAGTTTATGTTTTGATATAATTTAATACGAGTTTCTCAAAGAAGCTTGGTGATCTATACAGAAGAGCGTAGTCTGGCCTACTCGAATACGTTTTGGTTCGTCAGTCCTACGTTTAAACCGAATACTGACAGTTCGGTCGTTACAAGCTACTTATCAGCTAACCACCGACTTTCCCATTGTAGCGGTAAACAATTCCCCAAAATCAATAGCTCTGTAAGTCTTCGACATTTGATGTCGACCGCACTAGTTTTAATGGACTCACTTAGCAGAGGACTCTCGGTCACTCATCCGAACCAGATGACGAGTGGATACGTCGTTCTTCACATTTCTTACAAGAGCTAGCCTGCTTAGATTGGTCACTTCTTGATATTTAAATATTCTATCAATTATATCTCGGAACTTCTGACTTCTAATTTGACTGGGTTGACGTGTTTTGATTGTAAAGGTGTTACAGATTAAGGGTTTGTTAAACCCCAAATACTTGTGGCATATTTACCATGAAATCATCATCAGCATACGGATGTAGGGATTGTTAAAAGGAAAAAGTAAGAGCGCGTTGAGACGAAGAAACTACGTATAGAAAGTACTAAGCTACGTGAATATACTGTTTCAACTCCAGATTCACATATCAACGCAAAACAAACTATGGGGGAGCCAAGTCTGAGCAGTGTACAGGATGTGGTCAAGAGAAAAAATAAGGTAAATTAGCAACTCACAGTCACACCTAGTAAGGGAAAAGCAAAAAACAGATTCTGACTACTGCGTTTGACGCTAAATTGGAATCGGATTACAGGGAAGAGACGATTTCAGGAAATGAAATCCCCCAACGTGTCAATTCGGACCTTGTTGAGATGTCAGTCGTTTTTCATAGGTTAAGAGAATCTTACGAAGAGAAACCAAAGGCTAGATTTGAGCACGACTTCAATAACATCAAGTCCCTAATAAGCAAGCTAATCTCAGAGGCAGTTATAGGATTTAGCATCTGCAAGCTTCATAGAATAGGACAAAAGGTGGATTCTGAAAGTAGTCAGAAGAGGCGCCTCTTGAAGGTTACACTTACTACGGTTGAAGAAAGAAACCTGATACTGGGAAACTCACGCAAACTAATTGGATCCAGAATATACATACGTAAAGATCTCAGTCTGGTTTACCGTATTACGAGACGGGCTACAGAAGTGGATATAAATGAGCGCTTCCAAAATGGTGAAATAAACCTCCTACTCAAAAATTTTCAAAGTGTAAAAGTTCGGAGCATAACGATTCCGAAATCACTCTGCGTGATAAGGGTAAGTTCTACACAGAATTGACGGTTTGGTACACAAATGCTGACAGCCCATTAAATAAAACGGAGGAGACTAAGACAATGGCAGATGTAGAAAAACCCGATGTTATGGCATTCTCGTAAACACGATTAACGTCAGAAGTGTTTTGACAATGAAATTTAGTTGATTTGTTTTTTATCCGTTAGGGCTGATAAATTCAACGGCCGGAGTGGCGGGGTTGTCATGTACACGAAAAGTGACTTATCCATAGGAGAATTTGGGGCAGCGGCACATGATTCAGAGACATGTGAACTGGCGAGTTGAAATGTAGACGGCAGGATATTGAATTAGTTGTAGTATATCGTAGGCCAGAATATGTAGTCGATAACTTCCTCCTAAGCAAAATTAAGTCCTGATGTAATAGGGGTAAAAGCCTCATAGTTAATCACTCACTTACGCCTGTTACTCCTCGTGAAGAAGCATAGGCCACTCACCAGCATTCGCCATCCAACCCTTTCCTGGGCAATCCTTTCCAACTCTTTCCAGTTCTTATTCATCTTTTTCATATCTGATTCTATTTCCCGATGTAATGTGTCCCTTGACCTTCCTCTTTTCCCCTTCCCCTCAGGATTCCAAGTTATGGCTTATTTCGTGATGCAGTTTGACGATCTGTGTAATGTATGTCCTATCCATTTCCATCGTCTTTTCCTAATTTCCTCTTCAGTTGGAAGTTGCTTTGTTCTCTCCCACAGTAGGCTGTTGCTGATGGTATCCGACCAATGGATGTTGAGTATCTTGCGTAGACAGCTATAGATAAATACTTGTACCTTCTTGATGGTGGTTGTTGTAGTTCTCCAAGTTTCAGTCCGTACAGACGTTGGTATTGAAGATTCTGACTTTGATATTGGTTGTTGTTCCACATGTTCTTGAATTGTAGGAATGAAACCCTTGCTTTGACAATCCTCGCCTTTACGTCTGCATCTGAACCTACATGTTCATCAACAATGCTGGTCAGATATGTGGAAAATACCGCCTCTTCCAGAGCTTCTCCATTACGTGAGGTCAAGTTGCTGTTCTCTGTGTTGAACTTGAGGATCTTGCTTTTCCTCTGTGTATGTTGAAGCCTAATGATATAGAGACTGCTGCCACACTAGTTGTCTTCATCTGCATGTATTTGTGTGTACAGGATAGAGTGGCCTGGTCATCTGAGAAGTCCAAATCGTCCACCAGAAGTAAGAGGAAGGGAGAGAGTAGACAGCTTTGTCTGACTACGGCCCTTGCTTGAAATGCGTCTGTCAGCTGTCCTCCATGCAGTACATTTCACTGTAGTCTGTCTTGTGAGTTCCGGATAATGTTGACAATTTTTCAGGAACTCCGTAGTGTCGAAGAAGTTTCCATAACGTTCTTTTATCTACAATGTCAAATGTTTTTTCATAATCAATGGAGTTGATGTACAGTGACGAGTTCCACTCGCTAAAAAACGCTAACCAGGAAAAATAATTCAAAGCCTTATAGGAGGTGACCTTAATGCACGGTATATAAACTGGGTAAACTTAGAAGTATGGTCATCGACAGCCTCATTTGATTGCAAACTGTTAGAAATCACAATTGCACTAGCTTTATTACAGCACGTTGGAGATCCCACTAGATATGAGTTAATAATAATAATAATAATTTGTTCTCAAATAACATTTTGTTACGTGAGGCATGCCAGTTTACAGGCAAGATCAAATTCCTAAAATTGATACAAATTCCAAATGTAGTAAATTACTCAGCTGGGTCGATAATTTATGAGATATGAATGTAGAATGGTTTTAGTCAGTATAACAGTTGGCACGCTTCACGAAAGTTGCGTTGCGACACGCAACTGAGGGTCGATAATAGATTCATGTGCAGTTGAGGGCTTCTAAAAATCGCAATCTTATATCCCTTTGAAATATTTGAGGCTTCAAGGATGGTGAAGGACCAGGTCACCCGTTCCGTATCTCAAGGAGGCTGAAAAATGGTGCAAGGAAACAAGAAAGGACGAGAAGCAGAGCAGACAATGTTCATAAAGAAATAGTTAAGGTATGACTACTCAGTCTAATTCTCTTTTATTAAAGTATTTAGTAAGTAGGAGCATCCTAATAAGTTAAAGAAAATAAGTGTAAACATGGTGTGGAGTGGATAATCAACTGACAAATGAAGGTGGTTCAGAAAGAAACTGAGAGTATGAGAATATGTAGTCATAAAATATAGTGCTAAAAACAGTGTGACGATACACAAATGGCTGTATCCCTTTTTTGTCGACACTATCGGAGTGTTTTTTAGATTTTATAGGGTCTTGATAGGCCTCGTTTTTTTATCGAATTGTCTAGTGTGCTTGTAATAGGATTACTGGGTAGTAAGTGAAACCAATTCAAAGTTCGAAACACGATTTGATGAAGTATTTAGCATGATAAATCAGCATCAATACCACTAGTTCGTGACATTCCACTAGACCATAAGGAACCGTAATTTAACAAAATGTTCTGCCCTACAGACATGGGTGGATTGAAGTTATCTCCCCGCTATCATGTTTGCTGGTCAGTAACGCCACCCTCCCTAAGAAGCTTCTCGTCTCTCTTGGACTTTGGCTTCACACACAAAGATGACATTGATCAAATGAATTTCCTCCCACACCTTAGGAGAAGCGATCTTATAGTCATATTATTCAAATTCATGTCTGATGGCCAAACAGTTGCGCCGGACCGTCCCAACGTATGGAAGGCATACATGGAGGCAATCAACTCCGTAGCATCGGCTGAAAACTGGTAAATTGATTCAAGGGCATCAGTAGAAGAGGTATTGACTCGTTTCAGACAGTTGTACAATCAGATAAATCAACCATATATACTCTGGATAGTTCAAAAGAAGAAGCACAACCATCCCTGGATAGGCCGGAATACTCGACGTTTACTAAAACAAAAGAAGAAATGTTGTAATTTTGCCATCAGCCTTGGTACAACAAGTACGATGGGATGCTACAGGTCGGTAAGAAACAAATGTATAGCCGAAATCCAGAAAGCTCATAGAAAATATGAAATGCAGCTGGCACAATCTGTAATCAAGCAGCCTGAGAGAATATTCTCGTACATGAACTACAGAAGAAGGATGCAGCACTGGATTCCCAGCCTGATTAAAGAAAGAGTGGATCTGAAATGATAGAGGAAGATCAGGAAAAAGCATAGGCTATGTGAAACTGTTTTTGGGCAGTTTTCACTCACAAACCTCTTCTAGATGGAGAACTAGGCCCAAATACAAGGTCAATAAACCGCCTGGTCACCGTGGACCTTAATCAAAACGATGTACTTGAGGTTCTTATCACCTTGGACATGGAGAAGTTGTAACAGCTTAGGTCGATTGGTTAAGAGTTGATCTCACGAACTAAGCATATGTCAAAACGGCATAGTTCAGATATTTATTCACTTTTTAATTCTGTATAGGTGTTATATTCCTAATTATCTTATATTGTATATTGAGAGGCTTTGTTTGTCTGAGTAAGGAATCCCACGCTCCACTGTGACTGCGTGAAGATCAAAATAAAGACCTATTTTCCTACGAGTCTGGTTTCTTCTATTAATAACACGAGGTATGTCTAAAGGCACGAAAGAGTCAAGTGAGCGAGATGAACTGTACCCCAAAGTCCTGAAACATACTGCACAATATATCGCAGCCCCACTGATTGTGATATTTAATGTCACTTGACCAAGATGTGTTATCTATGGAATGAAAGGACGCAATCGTCACTCCCATACATAGAACAGGACCAAGTCAACTTCCATCGAACTACAGACTTGTAAACCTCACCGGTGTTGTAGTTAAAATATTGGAAAGTATAATCAGACGTACCATAATGGCATTTATGGAAACCAACAACCTGCCAAACATGGACTGGCATGGTTTTATAAAGAGTATATCCTGTACAACGAACCTCCTTATAGCAAGGGAGTTTTGGATAAGGGCGCTAGACAACGAAAACTCAGTGGGTGTTTTCTACATAGACTTCAGTAAGGCTCGGTATTGACCGACCTCTTTTAAAATGGATTAAGGATTTCCTAGAAGGTCGTAGACAGAAAGTCAGGATAAATTTCAAGTGCTTCATCTGGAGACCAGTACATGGAGGAGTAACTCAAGGCTCCGTTCTAGGTTCTTTACTTTTCATAATGTATGTTAATGATCTTCCAAGTATAGTACAGTCTCCAATGTTATTATGGGCAGACGATGTAAAGAGCTGACGAGTAATAACTGCAGACACAGACGCCTGTGCTCTTCAGACAGACTTTAACAATATGATTATCTGGTCTAAAGAGTGGCTGATGCCTACAAACGCGACACAATGTGTCTACATGTACTTTGTGGATTTAAAGTTTAACAGCCACAACATACGGGAAGTGACATTACCCATGGTTCGGTCTCATAAGGATCTAGATGTGAGTCATGATCTTAAGACGATGGCTTATTTCGGGGAGGTCGCAGAAAAGGGGTTTCGAACCTTCTGGGCTTTAAAATGGACATTCACTAAGTTAGATACTACCATGTCCATTACAGTATACACAAAATTAGTGAGAACTAAGCTTGAGAACTGCGTTCAGGATGCAAGTCCCATGTTTAAAAAGTGACTCAGATATCCTAGAAAAAGTACAATGGGCAGCTATCCGTTCAATTTGAAAACTCCGAGGTTTACCATACAAAGAGTGGCTTGAAAAGATAGATCTCTTTACCCTGTCCTATGGCAGATTAAGGGGGCGACCTAATTTTGAAGTACAGAATACTAAGAAATGATTTCGGACCTAACTTATTCTCTCTTTTTCTTCCCACTAGATCGGAACATCTCATAGGACATAGCAGGCGAGTAGAAAAGCCAAGAAGGAACAAAATATCCGTGGCATACATGTTTTCACACCGAGTCATCAATGCTTGGAATCTGCTGCCCCAATAAGTGGTGTCCGCACCTTCAGTTGACTCTTTCAAGAGAAGGCTGGTTACTCACAGAAGCATTCTAGACAAGGAACAACATAGGTCGTAGACCTTTCGTCCTTACTACACAAATGGTTTACGTCTGGAGTTTCGTTTCTCTCATCGAGTAGTGAATTAATGTAATTCCCTACTGGAACACATAGTATCAGCACCTTCTGTTGATATATTCAAAACGAGATTAAGCCTCCGCAGTATTACAAACTGCGAGGGTTAATACAGGTCGATAGACCTCCTATCTTTATTACTGAAGACAGAAGACTGAGGTTAACGTTGCATGTGAGATTGAGCGTTCGAACCGCTGCTTTCGATCTCATTGCTACTTCAGTATGTTGTCCTTGAGTAGCAAAAAAGGGCTTCATAGGCTGATTTATTCATCATACTCGCGTCTTTTATCTTCAGAGCCAAGGTTAGTGATAAAATTGTGTTAATGTGCCTCTAGTCAACCTTCAAAAGTTGATAGTTCTGATGAGTCCATCCCGTACAAATCGTACAGTCCTTTCCCAAAACCACAAGGGAAAATAGACTATGTTATCACCCGGCTTGATGATTTAGCAGACTGGGCTAGAAAAGTGGGGTCAATTTTTATCGTTTCACTCCGTAGAATTCGATATATCCGCTTACTTTCGGTCTTGCATGCTGCGCTGTTGAAATGATGCATATCGCTGGGCCTCGTTATGACATGGATCGTTATGGGGTAGTTTTTCGGGCTAGCCCACGTCAAGCTGATCTTCTAATCGTATCTGGAACTGTTACAAACAAGATGGCTCCGGCCCTTCACAGAATTTACAGCCAAATGACTCAGCCGAAGTGGGTTATTTCAATGGGTTCTTGTGCAAATGGTGGCGGTTACTATCATTATTCATATAGCGTTGTACGTGGTTGTGATCGAATTATTCCGGTTGATATATATGTCCCAGGTATGTTGTTGTTAGGTTGTTCGTTTTGTTCTTAGTGTGACCTACCAGTTTTTTAATTTAAATTGATAGCTGCATACTAGAGGATCTAACCTAATTCCATTAAATAAACTATACTGAAAAGGGCAAAACACAGGCAGTTCTCGAAATAATTACTTGTCCGTGTACTCGACTACGAGAGGTACTTCTATGAAGAATAATAATACAACCTGGGTACTTATTCTAATCAACAGTTGGGGAGTAGTGTGAAATACATAGAGCATATCCCGGTCACTAATCGGTAAACGTTTACATCCTTACCAAACATCATTCGTCTCCATCTAGTAGCCTGCGAGTAGCTTCAGCATTACTCACGTCGTGGTTGAACTATACACTGCGAAACCCGTCATGATAACTACTAACAATCTACACATATCTTAAACCCTCAGATACCACTTCACATGCGTAAATATAGGGTTAGCTGTTGCGCACCGTATTCTTTCTTTTGGAAAGCGAATGGGGATGTATCGTGTTTAGTTACTTAAACAATAATCAGTTATATATGACTAATAATTGCTTTGGGTGACAACCATTTAACTGAGTAGAAACCACTGACTTCATCATAGTTTGATATGTTTTGCACGCTCATTCTGTGGATTCAAACTTGGCCATCATCAGCATAGGTTAAAAGGTTTAAAGAAACCAACCTATGACTTCCGACCAAAGTCGTATTCAGATGCCGTATTATTCGAAGCCACTCAATATTTACAATACCATTAGTTTTGTTGTTGATTCCCTGATTCACTGTACCAATACGTACTATAACAACTTGAAGCTTCGTGCTTTTGTGCCAGGTTATACGATTTCCATGACTAACTAATTTAAAGGTCCCATGTTAACCTAATGCAGACTTTTTCAATGAGATCAAACACGTTAAAGTTTTAAGTTCAAATTATTTAGTCACAGTTAAGTTCTACTATATGTCTAGCTAATTTAAGTACTAAGTAGTAAGCTTGATGTTAAACTATTGTGGCGAATCAGGCTCATTCTTTTACTTGAAAGTAACAATAATATTCTTATTTATTTACTTATTTTTAATGTTAGGTTGTCCTCCATCTGCAGAAGCGCTGATGTATTCTATATTACAACTGCAAAAGAAAATTAAATCTGAAAAACACGTTAGATCATGGTATAGGAGATAAATGATGAATTTATCTTAAATGAAAGAATTTTCAGAACTGAATTGTAACTCACTCTCCAAAATTGATTCACACATTAGTGTTTACTTGTATTTATTATAGAAAACCAAACCTTTCTAGATATACATGTGTTTATCTGTTTGAATTTGCGTACCACGTTTTGAGTGAAATGTGAGTTGCACATCTGTTGTACTCTTCAGAAGATATAAGTTAACTTTCCCAGCCACTATCCATCCTGTGGTTCAATGGTGACTAGCGTCTAAGTTGGTTGAAAGAAAGCTAAGGAATGCTAAACCAAACAATGATATCAATTCATTATATCAATGACTGCTTATATTGGTCGCCTTGGGAATCGCATATCTCTTCATGGTCCGCACACTAATCATGGATCTCAAGTGATATAACTCGTAATCAGTTATAAAAATTCAGTCTCATTCATCCATTTCTGAACTGTCCTCAGGTGTCATAATAGGTACGTTTCTCTCTGATCTTCCAATGTATTTGAGTTGATTCGTACATATGAACTAGCGGATACTATTCAATCAAAATATTTTTCTGTTATGCTGGTTATTTTTGATTGGTCCAACGGCAGAGTGACTTATTCGGACTGCGTAAGAGTATGAGTCAAAGTCTAGGGTAGATGAATTTATACCGCATCAAATAAAAAGCCTAGGATGTTGATATCTAATTTAGCGATTATATTTTATTAAGAAATACATTATAATCATATTCTGTTCATAATTTTAACTTTTTGTATTATCAATGCAGTAATTTATTTAAACTACAGAATCTTTTGGTTGTTTTAAAAACGGTTTGAATAGTTGCTAAATCCTTATTAAAGAAATAACGTTTTTTTAAAAAACTTAATAGAAAACTCACATATTTAAATAGAATCAACTAAAATGTGACTTTTATTTGATGATAGAATGTTATCGGTAACAATTAAGAGAAACACTTTCAACAGAAAAGAGAAATCATCACTGGCAATTTAAACATTTTGACTGAATACAATCAAGTTGGTTTATTAATAAATGTCACAGTTTCAATTTAAGCAATCAATTTTTTTCCGAACAACAAAACTATTGATTATCATTTACAACAACAATCAGAGTTACATAGTCGTATACTGTTGCGAGTGTATTTGAATTCAAGAAAATCTAGAGAAAGTCAAAAATGGTGGAATTCATCAATAAAGAAAGCAGTGATTATATAGAATAAAATATTTAGATCAACCAAATGTTCAATGTTTAATAGAATTCAAAGTAAGAATGGATTTGTAACACTAACTGATTTAGAATTGTATACGTTAAATTTTTAAACTTGTCATTTTGATTATCTTTCTGATTGTAACCATGACGCAAATAATACTGTTTCCGACCGTTGCTGCTATCTTGACTTAACGGTCGGGATGAACTAATCGATCTATACTGGCTGGGACAATCGTTCCTCAAGGCCCTCCTACAAAAAAAGGGTGAGGTTAGAAAAGGTTGATTGTAAAAACACACACTTCGCCTTATCCCACGGATATCCGTCTCCGGCGGTAATGTCTCAACAAGTAGCACAAAATGGTTGTGTTTGACCTTCCACAAACAGTTGATTTTTATTCGAGTTGTATTGACTCTGACATACTAACTAGTTTACTGTTATTAGTAGCTTTATTCAATATTTTATTTATGGTACAAAATAGAATTCTCAGCACAAAGTTTTTCAACAAGTTTCTCTTACAAAAAGAAAAAAAGTGGCGGAAACTGATAACGGCATTCATTCATCCATAAGTTAAGCAGGTAAACTACCTGGAACTAAACGTAATGTTTTTGAGGAGATTTGAATCTCCACAACGTTTTCAATTAAAAACGTGTTTAAGAATACAGGTTATTGACTAGGATTGTCTATTGAAGAACGGTGTGCCTGAGAAGTTTATTAACATCCTAAAAGCCCTATATACAAACACCTCAGGCAGAGTGAGGGCATACAACCACCTTTCTCCACTATTCTATTCAAGCAGTGGGGTTAGACAGTGTTGCCCAGTCTCACCATTCCTCTTCAACTTTGCCATCGATGACATTCTGGAAAAGGCGCTGATGGATGCAAGTAATGGTGGTGTGAATCTGTTGCCTGGAGAAAGACTTCTCGACCTTTAGTATGCGGATGATATTGTCTTACTGTGCGAGAATGTTCAAGCCATGCAATCCGCACTTAATCAGTTGGCAATCAATGTCCGTAGGTACGGTATGTGCTTTGCACCTTCGAAGTGCAAAGTACTTCTACAAGACTGGTAGGATTCTAATCCTGTACTCACTCTGGATGGTGAGCAAATAGAAGTAGTCGAGAAGTTCGTGTATCTAGGTAGCTGCATAAGTGCTGTTTGTGGTGGCGTGAGTGATGAGATCAATGCACGTATAGTGAAAGCCAGAGCGGCTTATGCCAATCTGATCACCTTTGGCGCCTTCGTAATGTTAGTCTGGCTGTAAAAGGTCTGATGTACAACGTGTTGGTGAGAGCAGTTCTGCTCTATGCTTGTGAAACCTGGCTTCTCTGAGTTGAGGATGTTAGACGACTCTGTGTTTGATCATCGTTGTCTCCGAAGTATTGCTGACATTCAGTGGCAACACCATGTCAGTAATGCAGAGGTTCGGCATCGTGTGTTCGGGCACAGAGACGATAATGCAATTGGTGTCACCATGTTGATACACCGACTTCGGTGGCTTGGACATGTTCCACGAATGTCGTCCCAGAGAATTCCTCGTCGTGCATTATTTGCCGACTCTGGGACTGGTTGGAAAAAGCGGAGAGGTGGTCAGTGTGTGACATGGTGTCGTAGTATGAAAGAAAGCTGCGAAGGGCTGACTTGTGTTGGTCCTTCACGACTCCCTGGTTGGGGTCCGAGAGATGGTATGACAGTGTCTAGAAACGTTATCAGATATGTCTCACAATAGAAGCGAGTGCCATTCCTGCTGTAATCTTCTTTTACTTTCTTCATAAAAAGTTGTTGCTTCTTCCTTAACTGAAAGATTTTTTCTGATTGTACCTTTCCGTTTCCTCCATTATTGTTCTTTCTCTTTTTTATAATTCCCTACGTTAATTACCTTTTTTCCGTTCTCCTTAAATTCTCATTGTTTTGTGTGGCGCATATATATTTGGTGCCCCCTTGTACCAATATATATGTGTTCAAATAAATAAATAAATAATTGACTAGGTTCACTGTAACAATCTGTTCGTCACATAGTATATTTGCTAGATAAGGTATTGTAGAGCTTATATACTTTTGCTTGCGTGCATGGATTGAAGTCTCGTTCTATCATGAGATATACAAGGAGAAAGATATGATTGAAGAGGGTGGTTAGTATCTAATAAGATAACACCTGCCAGGAGTTTGCAAGACCTTAGATGTCTATCCACAACTATATTAATAATGCTCCTCGTGGCGCACCATGAGACGGTACAGATGTCAAAAACCTTCCTCCAAATACAGTGTGCTTTTCACTTTGAGAGAGTTAGAAACATGGCCAGTTGGCTATCCAGCTGTTATTGTTGACGCTGGTTGACATGTTAAGTAGTTGTCGTGGAATAGAGTCATAAAAATGTTTTGAACATACTTTTTACCCTTTTCCACATTGAACATTATTATAGTGCAGAACAACAGCAGCGTCTAAAGTGCTTCTTTTACATTTGTGATCAAACTGATAAGGATCAGTGTGTTCTTTTAGTGTAGGTTGAAGTGAGGTTATCAATAATTCTTCCATTGTTTTGAGGAAATGTAAAGTTATTGACGTGGTTCTAAATTTCACATTCCTATATTCAGATACTTTGTTAAGAATTGGAATTATTATTTTTCTCTACATTTTCGCCGAGATTAGTTGCGAAGGATCTGTTAGAGATGCTCCTCAATGGAGAGTTTTTAAAAGATAGAAGTTTTTGAGTAAACATTGAGTTCAGACGTCTAATCCCTAAGTTTGTTAGACCATTTAGCTTTCTAACTTAAATGTGGTTTTTCACTGTGCACATTCTTTCTTTCGCCCTCCATAATCGTTTGAGAAGTGGAAATGTAAGTTGATCAAAACTTACAGATATGGTTTCAGTTGAACAACAGATATTAAAACAGAATTGAAGACAAGAAGTAATGACATTAACGGTGTTTTCCAGTGAGCTATATGTAAATAATTTCCAGTTGATCTTACGAAACACGTTTTTCAAATTTTGGATATTTTCTTCTGAATAATTATTGTATTTGACTTTCTTTGTCTTATGTAAGAGGTTACACTTTCCAAGTCTGCCATATACTTTTGGTGGGATGCGAATTGTACAGTAATCCGAACTAGATAATAATGCACAATTACGAGTTACATATTTTCCCATATCATTAATGAAAACAAAGTCTAAATGGGCTTCCAAACGAGTGGGAAAATCAACAATGTTTTGGTGACCTAGTTTCGAAAGGAAGCTAGAATCATAAGGATTAAAATCACCACATACAATTGAAAGTGAATCACTGAAGGCAGTAACAACAAATTCAGTAAGTCCATCAGCGAAAACAGATAGTGATGATGATGCGCAGTTTGGAGTCACGTAGATGTCAACAACATAAACATAATTGTATTTATTGAAGTGTCTTGTAGGGCACCTTAAAGTTGAACGGTCGATAAGGTGGTTTGAAATCTTGAAACACGCAAAAGTAGATCGACACCAGTTCACATTTACAAACGTAGATACACTGCCGCCACAACTTTTTCTATTGCTTGGTCGATCCCGACAATAAATATTGAAATCTTGTATTGATACTAAGTGATAGTCCTGTAAATCATTTAATGAAGATTTTTTAATCGCAATTACACCATAATCACGATAATATGTTTAAACTTGGAATTGGAGATACTCCACCTTGTTATTTAGCGATCGACTGTTAGAATTTAGCAGCTCAAGAATCGACATATGATCAATGTTCACTAATTTTAATGCATATTGTCAGCCACGATGTCACTGATAGTACTTTTTTGTAAGTTGTATAGTGGAAGACCGTAACCTCTTCATAAATGCGATTGAATAGGCTGTGCGATTAACAGACATGGTGGTATTAAAACGAACAAAAAAGGGACTTGTTGAAATATTTAGATAGCAGGAAGAGGTAGCCCAGAGATTCAAGCATATAGCATCTCTTGTAATAACTTCACTTTCTATATACTTACCTAATGGGATCTTCAGTTTATAGAGTTCACCAATGTTAAGTTCAATTTACCTTACCTACTTTACTAGTCCGTATGATAATTCCACATTAGCCACTTGAATTTCATTCACTACATATTTTATTATCAGAAGGGGTTTTGTGGAGATTGTAGTAATTTCAATAGTTAAGATCATGAGTCAGTTGAAGCCAGACCACCATGGAAAACCTGGAAGCACTGGACGGCCGTTTCGTCTTATTGTGAGACTCCTCGGCAGTGCGCATCCACCACCTCGCCCCCCCGGTTGGATGCCGGCTCAGTGGTCTAGTGGTTAAGTGCTCACGCGCGAAACCAGTAGATCCTGGGTTCGAATCTCGCAGGGGGCGAGGTCGTGGATGCGCACATATTTTATTCTTAATTATTCATCAATTTATTTTAATTTACACAATTACACAAATGCTGATCTACCAGCCTTACACATGTATTATATCCTTCGTCAATTTCTCAACCGAATACTTATTTGGATATAACTGAAATTGTAAAACTTCATTAGCAGTTGGATTTACATGGCATCTATAGACAGTTTACATTCATTTTTGACTAGTTCCACTTTATGAATGTACGTTGGATTTACTCTATTACTTTTTGACATTGAATTGTTACTATCATAACTATCCTGTAATCAATTTAGATTATGGTTAATGCTTGAGAAGCCCTTTCATTAAATTACTTAACAGACAATGTTATTTGGGAGGTAACAATTCGCATTTTTCTTTGTACCGTTATAATCAATAGATCATATGATAGATTCTAACTAATATGTTGATTGCTTAAATATCACTCGATGATTCATCCTCCTTCCCATGTATGTATGTAATCAAATCCTATTATTAATATTTGCTTTGACCTTATGCGATTTAACTATAAACTCGCCTATGTATTTGCTTGTACAAACATATTCGTCTTTACGCTTTAAATTTGCTCGATTTGCTTACAGCGTTGTGATCTGCGCTGTCCGCTAGTAAACTGTAATTGCTGCTTCTCATTACCTTCTAATTTTAAAAACTGTTGATTATTCTATTCTCATGGTTATCGAGGTGATCGATTAACGAATCAAAGCCACTACATTATCACAAATTTAATGATTTTGACTAGAACACCATTATAAACTTGCGAGCACTAGACGGAAGATTTGTTCTAGTGGGGGAATCCTCAGTAGTGCACATCAATGACTCAGCACGCAGGATTCAAACAATATGCTAATTTAATGAAATATCATGAATCACTATGTTATTTTTGATTCATATTGTGATTCTTGCTCTCTTCAAAATTGTTCTATTATGAATTGTAAACATGATGTAATAAATAATGTAGAAAAGCCCCCCCAAATGCCCTGGTACGGCCGAGAGTGGGGAGAGTCCGCTCTCCCTCTCGAAATGCTCTCACATGGCCACGCGTACACAGCCTCTGCCAGGGAAGTCCTACTCCCTGCCTTCTCATGGTGGGGGTGTTGTTTACGAAACTGATAAGACAGAAAGCTCCGGTTTGGGCACCCGGGCAGTATCACAGCCCTCACACATATCAAATGAGATCTGTGTGGCGCATATGTATTTGGTGCCTTCTTGTACCGATATTTATGTGTTAAAATAAAATAAATAAATAGGGAAGTCCTACTCACTGCCTTCTCGTGGCGGGGGTGTTGTCTAAGAAAATGAGAGGACGAAAAGCGAATATCCGGCGCTTCAACCGGATTCCAAACCAATGGTGCACATGGGCTCCAGTATCCTGAAGGAACAAATGGCGTATGAACCAATTGTTGGTCACCGGCTACCATGGGACTGCATCTCCTTACTATACCCCACTGCCTTGTGGGTCAGACTTTCAGGTCGAAGGCTCGGAGTGTGGCCCCTTAAGAAAACCACGTGGTTCGGTTTGGGCACCCGGGCAGTATCACAGCCCTCACACAAATCAAGTGAGATTCGTGTGACGCATATGTATTTGTTGCCTTCTTGTACAAATGCCTATGTGTTAAAAATAAATAAATAAAATGTAGGAAAGGCAATAAATGGGAATCTATCTGCAAAGAAAAGCTGATTTTAGCATAACATTGGTGTTTTTTTCAGAGATAATTGTCTTAATTTTCTCTCAAAGAGCATCACTCACTCCTAACATGATGTAATTGTTATTTAGCTGAAACTGTTTACGGGTTCAAACAATCAAAAGCCATTTTCGAACAAAACTGTCTGAATAGTAGTAGTACAAGTAAATATTAAATAAAAACAGACATGTGTAAATCGAATCAAACAATAGAATTCTTTGGAAGTAACAGATGTAAGCATGGATAAGAAAAGGCACCTTTATGGGCATAAAACAATGCAGTGGATAAGATACACTTACGTAATTGATTTTGATAAAACTTAATTATTGATGTGAATGGCAAATTAAAATTGTGATCACCTTTACTTCACTTTTTGACGTCATTGCCTTCCATAATCTTTAGGACAGACATGTGATGCCAGTGTAGGTCAGCTTTTATATAAAAACAATATCTACATATATACAATATCAACATGTAAGTCCTTCTCACAAGTTGCTATAGTAGTGAAATAATTCTATAATAATGCACTTTCTATTGCATTACTGAACTAATAATTCTTTATCATTTCATAGTAGCTGAAGGATTTCTGACTAAATATTATAGGTGGGTTAATAGAGTTATGTACATTGGGTGACTGGACATGAATTGGATCATCATTGTTTATGTAACAGTCAATGAAACTAGTTGACTTCCTGAAGCTTAGTAAATGAACCATTGCTCAACCATCTGACCTATTGGTTGTAAATCGAAAGAGTTTAATCATTAAGCTACTGTCTCAGGAAAACTTATACTGGTTTATTAAGTCATTAACTATCAGTGTGTAGCTTTCCTAGTTTATGATCCATAGAATGTATGTGGTTTATGCTTGGAATCTTGAATTGACATAGCTTAAAGTAGAATGCACTAACATAGGTGCATTCACTTATCCTCCTGAGTTTTATATTTCATGTTACCGATTTCTATTTTTTGAATTGTATCTTTAATTATTAAAATAATAAATCTGTGAAATGTTCAGTTTTTAGTTTACCAAACAAAAACTGACCGGAGGTAGAAAAGTGTGAATCATTGGATAGTGCTATTGTTGGGGACGTTAGATCCCCAGAACTCACTTGGGAAAGGACCTAATTAAGTAATTTTTAGAAAATTTGAAGTTCTTCGTTTTCGCGCCAAAGGCGCTCTTGTCACACTAATGTCGTATTCACCACTTGGGAAGTATCTTAAATTCTATTGGTCCGTTGCGTCTTTTAGTATGCTATTTTGTTAACTCTCCCCAAGGACGGTTTTGTACTGTATATATATATATATGTTTTGAATTGTGTTTGTTGTTATCGCTCGTTTCTGGTTGTTTGCAGAATATCCTTTTGCATTCCAAGCTTGGACTTTTTCCTCTAGTTAGCGGGGTTGGGATGCATCAAATAGCTAGCTTACTGGTCTTTGGTCACCGAATGTTTGTTCTCGTTCGCAGATTAAGTAAACTCGTGTTAGCTTCAAACCTAGCAGCTATTAAGCAAACACAATTGTTCCGAGGTATGATTGTTCTGAGTTTGATCTCACATTGGGTGATGTGCACACAACTGATAATTTCTATTTTCTTTGTATGCAAATTTTAATGAAATCAATAGTATTATTTCATTTAGTAGTCATAATCAATATAGAACCTATCATGCATATACATTAGCCTAAGTTGTTTCATACATCAGCACAACAAGATGAATTGATCGACACAAATATTTAAGTAAGACTTTCAATTCATTTACTATTATTTCGTTGTTGCTGATCCAAAACAGATCAAATTGAAGTAATGCATTTGTGATCAAATCTTATATTTTTATAACTGACTAATTAAATCACATTTTTACTAGTAAGAGTTCAAATCATTTCGTTATTATATTGTGTATTTGAACACATAAATATTGGTACAAGGGGGCACCAAATATATATATGCGCCACACAAAACAATGAGAATTTAAGGAGAACGGAAAAAAGGTAATTAACGTAGGGAATTATAAAAAAAAGAGAGAGAACAATAATGGAGGAAACGGAAAGGTACAATCAGAAAAAATCTTTCAGTTAAGGAAGAAGCAACAACTTTTTATGAAGAAAGTAAAAGAAGATTACAGCAGGATCGGCACTCGCCTCTATTGTGAGACATATCTGATAACGTTTCTAGCCACTGTCACACCATCTCTCGGACCCCAACCAGGGAGTCGTGAAGGACCAACAGAAGCTAGCCCTTCGCAGCTTTCTTTCATACCACGAAACCATGTCACACACTGACCACCTCTCCGCTTTTTCCAACCAGTCCCACAGTCGGCAAATAATGCACGACGAGGAATTCTCTGGGACGACATTCGTAGAACATGTCCAAGCCACCGAAGTCGGTGTATCAACATGGTGACACCAATTGCATTATCGTCTCTGTGCCCGAACACACGATGCCGAACCTCTGCATTACTAGCATGGTGTTGCCACTGAATGTCAGCAATACTTCGGAGACAGCGACGATCGAACACAGAGAGTCGTCTAACATCCTCAACTCGGAGAGGCCAGGTTTCACAAGCATAGAGCAAAACTGCTCTCACCGTCGCGTTGTAGATCCGACCTTTTACAGCCAGACTAACATTACGAAGGCGCCAAAGATGGCCCAGGTTGGCATAAGCCGCTCTGGCCTTCACTATACGTGCATTGATCTCATCACTCACGCCACCACCAGCACTTATGCAGCTACCTAGATACACGAACTTCTCGACTACTTCTATTTGCTCACCATCCAGAGTGAGTACAGGATTACAATCCTACCAGTCTTGTAGAAGTACTTTGCGCTTCGAAGGTGCAAAGCACATACCATACCTACGGACATTGATTGCCAACTGATTAAGTGCGGATTGCATGGCTTGAACATTCTCGCACAGTAAGACAATATCATCCGCATACTAAAGGTCGAGAAGTCTTTCTCCAGGCAACAGATTCACACCACCATTACTTACATCCATCAGAGCTGTTTTCAGAATGTCATCGATGGCAAAGTTGAAGAGGAATGGTGAGATTGGGCAACCCTGTCTAACCCCACTGCTTGAATAGAATAGTGGAGAAAGGTGGTTGTATGCCCTCACTCTGCATGAGGTGTTTGTGTATAATGCATTTAGTATGTTAATAAACTTCTCAGGCACACCCTTCTTCAATAGACAATCCCAGAGAACAGTCCTATCCAACGTATCGAAGGCAGCCCTGATATCAAGAAACACTACGATTGTTGGCCTTTGATAATTATGGTGATGTTTTAAAATTTCGTAATTAACAATAAACAAATTAGCGACTATTTAAACTTAAAAATGTAAATGGATAACAAGTTAAAATCTAAAGTGAAAAGTGTTAAGTTCACATCCCAAAATAAAACGTTCATCTTAGAGATTTCATTATTAACTATAACTCACTTGGAAAAAGAAAACCCCGGAAAACGTTTTAGCATATTTAAAGTTTATTGATAACATTGATTCTTTCTGGACGGTAAATAACATATTAATAAAACAACGATACATCAAAGTTCAAATAATAATAATAATCAATGAGAAATAAACAAACAATAATAGCAACAACAATTCAAAGGATAATTGAACACAGAAAAGAAAAATAACAAAAATAGAATATTAAAAGAAATATCACCGAGTACAACATACATACACGCACACACACACACATTAATAAACAAGAACAAAGATAAATAATCACAAGAAATACGAAATAAAAAAAAAGAAAGTCAATTGACTTGATTCACACAACAGAATACTATGTCGACACACACACACACTCATGCACACTTACACATGGCGGTTACCACAACCGCATTATGATGAAAGTAGAATTTCATAATTATTTTTCAAATAAATATTCAATTATGAAGCTAATAGCATTGAAATTCAAGTTTAAGACAGATAGATAGATGATAGTTTTTTTTTATTGGACAGAGAAAGCATACCCACACACACACACACACATTTCAATTGCCTTCAAATAAATTTTGCACATTTTTTGAATCTAAGCATGATTTACCATCAAGACGATTAACTATATGTTTTTGTCCGTTTAACTGTTAATTTATGTAAATAGAAGAAAAAAAAAGAATATTACAATCAATCAACTGTTAGATGTAATGTATTGTAAATAGGGTAGTTGATAACATCTTATCGAACGGTAAAGTTTACACTAATATTCTGTCATTACTGGTCATTAAAACAATCAACAGATAAAAGATCATCCATTCTGGTTTAAATTTGAACACAGTGTGATTAAGCTTGTCTGATTGTACCGCGGTACAATAGTGCATTTTCAAAAAATGCTTATCTTTCCATAATAGAAAGATAAGGGTTATAAAAGGTCAACTCTTAGTGCAGTACACCATTTGTATTTTTGGTACAGGGAGTAAGGTCTGAAAAGCTAATAGAGAGCTATTCACAAAAAATTTGTAATCAATCTTATTACATAGTCACTTCCCGATTTGGAAAGAAAAAGCTTTGGTATGGAGGAAAATGGTTGTTCACATACTTCCAATAATATTTCAGACAGGGAAACTTTACAAGTGGTGCCCCGAAATATCAATGAAAAGATGAATGACGATTGTCACAAAGGTTACATCAATCAGTCGTTTATGTATGGATAACTCTTGGAGGGAGGGGTATAGTGTCATATCATATATTTATAACTTGACTAGTAGTCTAATCAAGTTTAATTTCTTCAAGGATCCTTTCATATAGAGAATGCAATATAATTTCCATTTCTCAGCATCTAAGTACAGATATCTGGGAATGACCTTAAACCAAATGAAAGCAGTTGTATCAAGGGGTTTGAAGATGAAAATCATTGAGTAAAAGTATTGTTTTACAAATAGAAAGCCACCCCCTTGTTTTCTTCCACCCACCCTCCGTCAAAAAAAAGAAATAACAAAATATAACAGAAATGTAGCTATAAATTGATTCTGAATCGAAAAAAATTAACTATTGTAAATCATCATCAAAACTATAAGAAAACAATCAGCCCCATATAAAACAAATCTCACTTACAAATGATAATGATAGTAATGTAGGCAATTCTTTAAGTTGATAAAGTGGATGAATTCGAAATTTGTTATTAGAATCATTCCACCTTCACACAAAAAGAAAATATAAGAAATAAAAATCTTTACGTGACGATAAAATTTAAAGAAATATCAACCAATACTAAATAAGTAAATAATGAATAGTTGACAGATACAAATCAGTTTATCTAGTCTTTCAATGGCTGAGATCATGAGTCAATTAAAGCTAGACCACCATTGAAAACCTGGAAGCACTGGACGACCGTTTCGTCCTGGTATGGAACTCCTTAGCAGTGCTCATCCACAACCCCCTCCCTGAGAGACTCGAACCCAGGACCTATTAGTCTCGCGCGCGAACACTGTTCATTTTCTATTCTCGATTTCGAATTCTTAAAATTCTTAATACATACATTCCCACGCTATGTTTTAAATAATATTTTCAGTCTTTCTTTATATCATCGCTTTTATACTACATGGATCTCACTTGGTAATTTCACTTCGTTGTGCTAATGTGATATGGAAATTTGTGAAAACGAATGTCTGTGTCAGGCCTCTATGTTAATGATATCTATCTGTTTATCTAGTCCTTAAAGTTGGATATTGTAACTAGTGAACCATTGTTTCTAAAATAAAATTGCTTTATAAGACAACAATTTATAAATGATCCTCAGTTTTGAAAAAAAACTATCAGTTCACCTTTTTTCTTCTTAGAAAAAGCTCATTGATTGATTCAGCTTAACCAAAAATGGTGTGAACAATCTATCATGATATAATGGACAAAACTATACAACTCAGAGCTTGTATCTACCCACAACATCATTATCATCAGAAGGAATGTATTTTACTACTAAATCGTCAAATCAGAATGAAGCAGCTAACTGTTTCAGGTATTCATTTTACAATAATAGAAGTTCAAATGAAAATCTAAGACAAAATAATGGCAAATTCCTTACTCCTTTTCGTTGCCAACTTCAACCATCAAAAATAAATCACTATCCTTAGTAACTCCAATCGTACTTTCTAGAATAGATTCACCTATGTAATGGTAAATAATAAATATGATAAAAAAAATAAAAACACATACATATTACTGATAAAAAAATCCAACATTTTAAACAAATTCTTTATAGGTGTTATCAAAACACTCCTCATGTATCGTGGACTAAACGACTGAAGGACATTGACGTTTGATTTAGGCGAACAAAATAAAACGGTTGATAAGACTGAGAATATGCGTCGATTGAAGCGTCTGTATTATGTGTACCATGTACCCGGCTATCGCTTACTTTGAAAAGCGATGTTGACTGAAGGGTAAAATTGGAAGAAAGCTAGAAGCAACTAACTTAAAAAAGATTGAGAAATGTTGATAGATCTAAACTGCCCAATTGAAGTGCATGCAATAACTGAGATTAATAACTATAGACGCTGGATAGCATGTTTCAGAATTATTCAAACAGACATACATACATTTAGCTTCGTACTGTAATAAGGTTCGATATTATGTAACACTCGAACTGATGTACGTACGTACGAAGTTCTACGTTGTTACTAACTGACTGACTAAGAAAATTGAAACAAAGCATTTAAACAAAAACATAAATACACCTACGACAGATAAAATAGAAAGCATCTTTTGAATTACATATTCAAAATAAAACTTACATTTACAACAATCCTCTGACCAACTATCCCCAGTGTTCATATCAGTTGAACCAGTAAAATAAACGAACACATGACGCCCATTTTTATGAGCTGATTCAATTTGACTAGCGAGTTCATCAATAGATTGAACTAATAATTGTTCTATAGGCATATTACTATAAACAAATAAATAAGAAAAGGATATGTTTGTTCTGTTTTCATATCTATCAATTGTGGTAATATAAATAAACAAAAATACAGTAACAACAATAGCACCTCAAAAAAAAAAATGTACTATATATATGATAGCGGCTGTCACTTCCCGGTTGTACATACGATGAAAATATACTTCTTGAAGTGCTTGAAAAAAAAAACTAGCATAAGAACGATCTTGACAACCTGACACGATGACCTTAATGTCCAAATAACAACTGCTTTGGACCACTCGCATAGTCTCTTTTAAATAGTTTTATATGAATTAGTTCCATACTTTTAGGGTCTTATTATCAGAGATGGAAATCCGTGGGTTAAGAACGACTGTTACTTTTAGGGTCAACCATTTTTAGGCTCTCTCCTACATTTGTAGGAGAACAATACAACTATGGATGCAAGTTATCTGAGGGAAATAATTAAACTCCCATTACATCCCAATATAATTGGTTGTATTGCTTCGCCCTCGGACTACGAACTTGTAGTCTTTCTTTTTACGGCTCTCCTACAAAAATAAAAGAGCCAATATTTCAGGCTTTGTGGTCGTAATGATATGCAGACCCGGGTATCATATCAACTTAACAGCCACGGTCTCAATAGACGATGCTACGTACTAAAACAGAATAGTCGACCAGAAACTCGTGATTTACTGAATATGTGAATGAGCAAATCATAATTTGATTGACATCATATCAATGATAATTTAAAAAGTTTCAAGCATTTATTTCACTGAATAAAGTATCTCTATTTTACGATAACTACACAAGCTAAAGATATAAGAAAGCCCCCAAATGCCCTGGTATGGCCAAGAGTGAGACGGGCCAGCCCTCCCTTTCGAAATGCTCTCACACGGCCATGCGTACACAGCCTCTGCCAGGGAAGTCCTATTCACTGCCTTCTCGTGGCGGGGGTGTTGTCTAAGAAAATGAGAGGACGAAAAGCGAATTTCCGGCGTTTTAACCGGATCCAAAACCAATGGTGCACATGGGCTCCAGTATCCTGAAGGAACAAATGGCGTATGAACAAATCGTTGGTCACCGGCTACCGTGGGACTTCATCTCCTCACGATGCTTCACTGCCTTGTGGGTCAGACTTTCAGGTCAAAGGCTCAGGGCGTGGTCTCCTAAGAAAATCACCTGCTTCGGTCTGGGCACCCGGGCAGTATCACAGCTCACACATAAATAAAATTTTGTGTGGCGCATATATATTCGGTGCCCTATTGTACCAATGTTTATGTGTTCGAATAAATAAATAAAAATAAAATAAGTGTATTTTATGAAGAGATTTTGTTTGAAAGTATATGTTACTATTAGCAAAAGAAGACAGTATTTATATACACACCCCAACTTCAATAAACTTTCAACGCGGAACCAATGAAGTATAGACACCTACAGAACTGAAAAGGAATGATCGAGAGGTAAATATATGTATAACCAGGAAATCTACGTGAATATTTAAGGAAATAGTGTTAAATGGGTCATTTTAACACGTTGATACAAATTCTTACGTAAGAAGTCACTGCTTATGTAACTTCAATTATCAAAAGTAAACTTTATTTCGAAAAAAAAGGCAAAACAGAAAATTGATGAGTGATTTAATATCCGAGAGAGAAAGAAGGAGAATGTACTATGTAACATTAATAACAACAATAGTTGTTTAAAAAGTTTGTTTCTAACGATACCTATAAAAATGGTAACCGAAACATAAAGCGCTTTACTTTAATTGTTATTATTTTTATTATTTATTTGAACACATAAATATTGGTACAGGGGGGCACCAAATATATATGCGCCACACTATTTCATCATGTTTTGGTGTGTGGGCTGAGATACTGCCCGGGTGCCCAAACCGAAGCAGGTGGTTTTCTTAGGGGGCCACACCCCGAGCCTTTGACCTAAAGGTCTAGTCCACAAGGCAGTGGAGCATCGTGAGGAGATGCAGTCCCATGGAAGCCGGTGACCAAAAGTTGGTTCATACGCCATTTGTTCCCGCAGGATACTGGAGCCCATGTGCACCATAGAATTGGGATCCGGTTATAGCGCCGGACATTCGCTTTTCGTCCTCTCATTTTCGTAAACAACACCCCCGCCACGAGAAGGCAGTGAGTAGGACTTCCCTGGCAGAGGCTGTATACGCGTGGCCGTGTGAGAGTATTTCGAGAGGGAGGGCGAACCCTCCCCGCTCTCGGCCATACCAGGGCATTTGGGGGCTTACTTTAATTGTGATAGTTTTAACTCTTAGTTAAAGATAAAAGTGAACAAGAAATTAAATTGATCCTATTGAATGATTTGTAAATTCATAAAGCACGTTTAATGATACGTATTAATCAATGCATTACTGTTTGAGATTAGGAATATTCTAACATAGTTCAGTTTATACAGTCTACTATGAAATATTTATTATCGTTAAAACACAAAAAAAAAAACGAAATGGAACGAATAAGAAGGTTTATCAGACGATAATTCAACATGAAGATCCAATCAATAACAATAAGTCAACGACATAATACTTCTATTACTGATAGAAAACTATGAACAATATTTGATGTAACAGATATTCACTGAATACTGTTTTCATTGTTGTCAAGATAAGTAATTATAATACTAATTACAATATGAAAATGAATAAATGGAAAATGTTAATTTTACTTAGTCAGCTACAACGTAGGATCAGGTAATATATATGCATCAGTCTAAGTTGCCACATCTTATTAGCAAAACAAGGTGAAGACTAAATTCATATAGGCAGTTGAATGATAGTAAAAAAGATTGTATATAAGGATATGATACAGGAAGGAAGAATTAGTTCGTGGAAAGAAAGATATAAAGCAATTTCAATCTCACAGTTTGAAAGAGGACAAAGAGTGTATACACCTACGCTATTGTGATTGATTTTGAGTCATGTATCATCCAGATCCTCGAACCACTATTTACAATAGTCGCGCGGATTCCAATCAAGCAGTCTGCATCTATTAACATGGCTAAGACTAGAAGCTAGTGACTTGAAAGATTAATGCCATGTTTTGGTTTGACCACCTCTTAACTTCTAATTGTTTTTAGTTAGTCAGTAGTAAAAGTAACTTAAAAAAACATGCTATAAAGTTGTAGAAATAAGTAAACCTGTATGACAATCTAACTATATGTATTTTAACTTCATCAGAAAAAATAGTGTCAATGGAAGAATAACATAAGATCAGATGTTTATGTTCCAGTACAAATTATCACACATCATATCAATGTATCGAAAGGAAAAGGCGAGATGAGAAACAATACCAAAAGCAATAAAAGTTTAAACATGAGAATTACCAATATCAAAGATAGAAATGGTACTTAAATTAAGATTTAGATGAGCAAAAGAATAAATGTAATTGATTCACAGAGAGATTTTATATTATCGAACAACATATCTAACCACTAATTACGAATACTAAGTGATCTCTACTCAGAAAACTCTTACTGATTTAGATCAGAGGTCAATAAGTTAATGAATTAACACCATATCGCGACTTATTCATCCTTAGTGCTTTCCAACCTAATCACATATCGGAAAGTATTGCACATTTAATCAGAGATAGAGATCGGGCATATGTAATACGTTTCCTAACGAATATAATCAATGAAGGATTTTAGCTATATCACTGTTCTAGTACCATGCGCTTACTCCAAGTATCATTTATTTGATGGTTCAACCATATGCCTCGAAGATAGCTATGATAGAATACTTCCAGTCCATGTTTATCGTCTACTTCAATAAGGAACATTTCACAAACTTAAAGCAATATAGAATGGAATTCTATGAAATGACTCACCAGGGCTAATCAAAATTCCAAAATAAGTGAAGTGATTAATGAACTGAACTACATCATTCACTATGGTGTTACTAGGAATCGATGCAGACCAGTAGTCCTGAAATAACACATTGTATTTAAAAGGAAATCCATACGGATCACTACCAAGTGATTAATCAATTTTAAATATATCTAAGACCCAAAACAGGTCAGAAATGGCCCAGAAGACCAAATAGTCACGTCTCTGACTGTGATGCTGGGTGACATAGGATCGAATCCGTCGGAAAGCATCAGTTCCAAAAGATCACAGATACACCTTGGTGATGCGTGCGTTAAACAGCATGAAATCTAGGTCCAAAATATCATGTCGACTACCTCTAACTACCTTAGATCACACACAAGTTTTAACAGAGTTTAGAGAATTTCGATCAAGAAATTTCTACACAAAGCACTAATTTTGTAGACTATGTCTAGATTGGAAATAATTAATAGGTAAATAACCGGTGACTATTTTTAAACCTATCTAATCACATCATTTATTTTACAATAACTCAACAATATATACATATGAACAACTCATATTAGCATCTCAGAAAGTATATGAAACTATAAATTAGAAATATTGACAAACAGATCAGTATTTGCCCAACTACTAAAACTCAATGAGTATACCAACACATACACAAACAGACAAATAGACAGATAAACAAACAAACACATATATGTATAGGGTGAAAACAATGCCGATCATCAGGAATTCTGAGATTGAAAACAACAACATAACAGATTGAAACAAAGAACAAAGTTCACAATTAAATGCATCATATATAATTTCTATTTTTATAAAATAACAGAGGTATATATATATATATATATAATAAGAATTAAAAGTAACCATGTTAATATTGAACAATTTATAATTATCCTTCCTAATTATCAAAACAATTTGTTTACATATAGAAATATGAACTAAGTAAATAAATTAAGAAATAAATATTTATTTATGCTGTTTAAGTGTAATGGCAATTGTAATAACAGTGGTAATGATGATGATACTGTTGTTGCTGTTGTTGACGATGATGATGATGTACACACATAATTGGCTGAAACATTTGACAATTTTCAAGTAGAATTACAAGCGAAACTGATATAAGAGAAAATGATGATGATTACTATTATTATAAAAAATATTAATGATAAATGAACAACACTCTAAACTGATGTACTGTAGCACATAGCAACAACCGGTTGACACACATATATATATAATTAGAGTGAAACAATTGTTAACGATGAATAAGGGGAAAAAGTACAATGATTCATATATATATGAAAGTGAACGTTTAAACCATGACAACGTTCACGAACAAACCACTATTAGGAAAATTATTATGCATGCAATTTATATTACAATATATATATGTATATATGCATGTCTATTAGAATAATCTCTGAACATTGAAAAGACAAAGTTTTAAAACAAATTGAGTAATACATCGAAATAGTAATAGTAGTAGTATTAGTGACTGTATATACATTATGAAACTGGAAAAATCAACTATTAAAGTGTTCAATATACACAAGAGAATAATTCATTTTGTATAACTTTACAGATAATAATTCAACATAGTCTCCTGTTTCATTTTCATAATACTTACTATTAATAAAGATAGTTTAACAGTGTGAAATTTATGTATAAAAAAAGAACCGTATGAAATGGAGGAAGGGGTTGAGGGTTTTAGGATATTTTTTTGCACAAGTGTGTCTAGATAAGTATAGGAAAACGAGTAAGAAGAATATTCTCAGTTGTGCATATGACAAACACACAACATTAAAATATTGAATCATTGCTCTTGCCCCCCCCCTTTAAAAAACCCCAAGAATTACATTATAAATTACGATGATCCAATTAAAACTGTGGAAAATGAAAATTAGGAAACGCTTGTGAATGTAAATGATTAAACATTGAAGAAGAAGCAGCAGCAGCGGCAACAGGAGACGAAGATACAGAAGCAACAGCCGAACCTGGTAATGTATGATGATGTGATGATTGACTACGTTCAACAAAACCAATATTTTGCTGTTGTTGTTGTTGACGTTGTTGTAACAACAATTGTTGTTGATGAGGTTGATGTTGTTGCTGTTCTTTAGCAACAGCAGCCAATTGAAATTGTTGATAATGTACAGTTGGATCAAACGATGTTCTTAAATTGGATAAATTTCTTTCTGGACTAGTTTGATGATTATGTGCAGAATTACTGTTATTATTATTATTATATTCTGTTTGATGATATTCATATGATTTTGACTGTTTTGAGCTAAATATTGTTGCATTGCTGCAGCGACAGCATGAGATGGAGTTTGTTCACCACCAAATCCTGCTCGTTGTAAATCTAATGAACATGATGGAGATGATAATTGTGGACGTTGATTTGTTAATTGTGTAAAGTAATCCTGCATCATAGATACATGACTTTGTAAAGTATTCACCTGATGATGACCAGATGATAAATTAAGATGTTGGGCATGATTATTATTAGTAGCACTAGTAGTATTACTGTCGTTATTGATATTGTTGATTCGTGTTGGGTTTTGATAAGTAGACTGATATGAAGAATTACTAGGATTAGTGTTATTAGAAACTGTAGCAGACATGGCCGATTGTCGTGCAACATCTTCAGCAGTACGTAAATACTGATGTTGTTGTTGTAATTGACGATGAGCAGATGATAAAGCGGATGAGGATGGTGCTGAGGAGGAAGGAACATTTTGTGTCTGATAGTATGGTACACTAACAGCCGTTTGATAATTAACAGCTGATGGAAAATTTTTTTTATTATTAACATGATCGGATTGAAACGATTCTGAAGGAGCAGTAGAGTTAGTAAAAGGTCTAAATCTGGAAGATTGCACATTTGGATCACTATTTGTCGGTGAACTAGAAATAGTAGTTCTTACTGAAGTATTTATATTCGATGAATTTAAACGACAAGTGCAACCTGTAGCAATAGTACGTCCGCATGTTAAACATGGCCAAGACAATTCAACCTGTTGTGTACGCTGCACATGAGCTCGGAAAGGATCCTGAGAAGAAAATGTTTGATTAGGATAGGTTATACTTGTGTTATTGCGATCTTCTTTAGCGTTACTACTACTATTAGTATTATCACGCCGGTTCAACATTTGATGTTGATAATTAGACGATTCTGCATCGTAGGATTGTCGGGAGTCTTTGGTGCTTGAATCAAAAGTAAACGTTTCATTGGATGAATGAGCACGTTTCGGAGAAACATTAGATTGTAAGAAATGTGAATCTTTTGAATAACCTAACCTACCACTATCTGAAGCTGAATTCGCTACACTGGTAGATGGTTGAAAAATATTTGTATTAGACTGGTTATATGACTGAGAATAATTAAATGGTTGATTATTAGAATAAGTCACAGATGAATTAGGAACATTATTTTCTGATTTATTATTCAAATTATTATATCTGGACATATTAGAATCAGAATTATTTGTTGAATAAGATGATTTCTGAAGTGTCTGAGAATGTTGTTGATTGTTTTCATACGATGAACCAAATTTTCCAGGCAGTATAATATCAGAATTATCTGCTGAACCAGCAGTAGTAGTAGAAGAAGTAGTGGTAGTAGTAGCAACTGCGGATCGTAAATTATTAGAAGAGTTTCGACAAGTAGTATTTGAATTCACTGTATCACTAGACGTTATTTGTTTGTCAGTAGTAGTAGTAGTAGTAACAGTATTATTTTCTTGTCCATCCAAAGAAGGAGTATTATTTTCAGTAGGAAGTGAATTACTATTTGTTGTTCCACTGGTTTTTACAATAAATAAATCACCAGTTCGACTAATACGTAAATATTTCGCTTTTGGAGTTTGTATCACCTCGAGGACTTCACCTTTAGGAATTTTACGTTGTGTAGTTGTTGTGTTTGTTGTGGATGGGAAAAATAAATCTACAAACCAAAGAAATAAATATGATGAAAAAAAATTCATTATTTTAAAAATTCCATTGGATTTATTTTTATATAATAGAAGAGACCTAAGATATATACATATATAGTTTGTTTAGAAAGTCATAATGGATTTGATAATAGATTTATTAGCTGAAAAATTAACCCAGTTCATTATTATTAATAATATACAGTTACGAAGTAACTTAACGAGATATACTTATGAAGCGATAGAAACAGTAATCAAATAATCATGAAATCAGTAGAATATGAACAGAATGGTAAAATGTAATCTAGATTGGCTTGGATAATACGTGAAAGAAAGTATCTTGTAAGCTGGTCAAATGAGATGAAGTGATTTGAAATTGTATCATCCTGTATATTAGTCCGCTTACTTGTTTTATCGCTAGCTTATATTGCAAAATAATTTTAATTAGATAACCAGTGAAAATTAGGAAGCATTGGAGACTTCTCAGAAGTGGCAATCAGCAAATTATCAACAAAAACTTATGTTCATTAATGTGAACACTCATTTAATTACACTTGTATTAGTTAATGCATAGATTCCTTCAAGAAAATATGCAATCATAACATTTGGTGATCAGAATTTCTTTTTTAGATTTCTTACTACATTATGCTCATATATTCACTTCTGACTAATTTCATTTCTGAAAATCTATACTAAATACGATTTATAATTTTAACATTTAAATATTAGTTACAGTGAACAATCGATGCAAGTCTAACTCATATAATGTAAATCCTTAAGTTATTCTCTATCCAAATTGTGATTCTTATATGATTTATTTGATTATAACATTGTAAAACTCATATAATGTATAATCATACAGTTGATTTTGAATCTTCTAGAGGTACCTGAAAAGAAAATTGAGTGTAAGGTGTTCTTAGTGACCTGAGAGCGTGACCATAGTGCGCTCAAGGGACAACTGCATGAGATCGGTTACACACGACCTTTTTGTGAGTGGTTTCGTGTTAGCTCCGAATTTGTTGGGACTTGATCAACGGAGACGAACATCCGTGGGATAAGGCGAAGTGTGCATTCTTAGAATCGATCTATTCTAACCCCACCCTTCCTTTGTGGGAAGGAAGTACCACTGTTATACTGGTTGTCTGAAGGAAATACCTTACTGTTGTCACACCTCTGTATACAATCAGCATTACGGCTTCCCATTCGGACATTAGGTTTTCTGCTTTTAGAAGACGGAGTTGATCTGAAAAATGTGATATATTTGCGCTATACATTACATTTTTCAGACCAATTTCGTGTTCTCATTGTTCTATCGAAATTTATAAAAAGGGACTAATTGCTTTAAATTTCAGCTTTTAGTTTTACCGCACTTCAGCCGATTTGTCTGGCATGGTAGGACCTTGAAGAACGATTGTTCCAGTCAGTATAGCTCGGCTAGTTGATCACGATAGACAAGCCCGATCGCCATGTCAAGGTAGCAGCAACGGTCTGGACTTTGAGTTACACTTCATATATACGTATGAAGTGGTTATAATATTTGACCGTCAAATCATAAAAGCATAAATAGACGAAGTATAACTTGTGACTTGGATAGTCAAGAGGAAAACTGAATAGTCTAATCATTTAACCACAATGATATGCATATAAACTTAATCGTAACGAACACTCTGGAATTCTGTAAATTTGTCAAACGTTTACAGATTAAATATTTTTTTAAAGTATGAAAATACTTTTTGTTGTCACATACAATAAAGAATCATATGGACGATAACGTAGACATTAGATACGTATATATATATATATATATATATATATATATATATATATATATACTAATGATAGTAGTAAAACGTCACATCAGCACGATTAATAGGAGAGGAAATAAAAAAAATACAGTGTATATAAACAAAAAGACCTCAAAAATATCTGAATAGAATGAAAGTTCCACGAGCAACTAATTGGGTCACAAATTTCGGATTGAATTATGCAGTCCTACTAGTGGACTGTGTGACTGGATAAGATTGGGAAATTAAGAGAAATTCGATTGATTTCCGTAACCTAAACATAATACTTATTGCCATTATTAATATATAGTTATGAGTAATCCACAAATCTCAGGGACACATTCATAGAGCCTGTATAACTATAAATGCTATCAAAAGGCAATTTTATGGAAACATGTAAGTATATTTTAATAATCGACAATTAGAATAATTTATAAACTTAAAAAAGTATAAATGACATTTGGAGTTGTGGTGGACGCCATTGGTATTGTTGTATTTTCTTAGTTGAATAGCATAGTTACGGAGTGTTTTTTGTTGTTGTTCAAGATAATATCAATTTTGTATCCGTAATTAAACTATCTAGCTCAAAGAACTAAACAATAAAAGAATGAAGATTTTTGTAAAATATGATCTAAGATTCAGTTATTATCAATCGTGTTTTGTTTCTTGTATATAACGGTCAAGTGGACTCATAAAATTCTGATCAATATCAGATGGGTTTTATGGATATTATAGTAATTTCAATGGTTAAGATCATGAGTCAGTTGAAGCTAGACCACCATGGAAAACCTGGAAGCACTAGACGGCCGTTTCGTCCTATTGTGGGACTTCTCAGCAGTGCGAAACCAATAGGTCCTAGGTTCGAATCTGGCAGGGGATGAGGTCGTAGATGCGCACTGCTGAGGAGTCCCACAATAGGACGAAGCGGCCATCCAGTGCTTTCAGGTTTTCCATGGTGGTTTAGCTTCAGCTGACTCATGATCTTAACCATTAAAATTCTGGTCGTTAAATTATTTTTATTATCCTATTATTCGTTAACCCAATTTACATATCATTACGTAACTATTTTATTATTTTTGATAAGTGAAATCTTCATTTTATGATGTAATTTTTTTTGTTTGTATTTTTTATGAACTCACATAATGATTAGATCACTACAGATACAGATTATATAACTTTACTAAATAATATTATCTTTATGTTTTATTACATTGGATCTCATAGTATGTTAATGAGTTCAAAAGATTGATTACAGTTTAGAATAATTCTGTGAACGATAATAAATGTTAGATATTATCACTCATCAATACTAGATCACATCAAAATGTTCTAGAAATTTTCAAAATATTTCCCAACTGTGTGTGTGTATATATGTAAAATGATCGCTACAATATCTCATCTTTTCCCATTCAAAACTTGATTGTACCAAATGAGATGTCGCGCTAAATGTATGTGGATGGTCTTTTTTTTAGAGCTGAAGAATAGAGAGAAGAAATATTGATCCCCGATTAATTTTTTCTTCAGGGCTCTACCCCCATATAGATCGATACTAAATCGAGTATTGTTATATAGCAGCAATATTACTAATTCAGAAGTGTTTATAAAAGTTAATACGAATGAGTAAACAAATTAGAAGATGAGGTGTATTAAGTGATTAACATCCGGAAAGATATTCATTAATAAACAAATGGCCTAAAAAAATGTAGTTTGTTGAATTGGCAGATTGCATAAGACAACTAACAAATCGAATGTTGACGACAATTGGGTAAGAATGAAGAGAGAGATATACGATAACTATGGAAAAGCGAGAACCCAAACGAAATTAATAGAAAAAAACTTTGGTATGTAAGGAAGAATGAACAATAATAAGTCATCTTTAACTTACTTTAGAGTCGACCAAGATAATGTTCAAGTGAATCGTTGTATAAAATTCTCATGAATGCATACATCTATTTTGCTAAGATGGATACTGATAGCTTCCGTCTTATGCAAAAAGTGTAAATACGAATCGCAAATAAATAATCTAAGTCTATAAGGTGTCTGCTCATCGCTGCAAAGCTCGTTTGGCATTAAACGTGGAAAAATGTCTCTTTTTTTCAACTTATTCAAACACACAAACAATCCAGATTTACAAAAGGTGTGAGTTGTTGATATATACTAGTATCAGTTGGAGTACAATGACGCCTAATTCGTTAGTTGATCAATTACAATAATCGTTGGTGTTAACAGACATTAGTTGTTCAAAAGAATAACAAGCATCATATGAGAACATGAAATGAAAGTTAACTAAACGAATACAATCTCAGTAACGGACGCCGATGCTATAGATTGATACGAATCATAAATAATAATATAATCTACACTTATGCAAGACAGTACACAAAAGCTTAGACTTTATTAATATATAGTGATAGGGATAGAAAGGTGTACAAATTCAAAAGACTAAGTCTTATAAACTTCATACATGCTTCTCGGTGTCCATTTTGTAGAACATTAAACATTACAAAGAGCGGACAATAGTATCATCATTTTTCGAACCAACAATAACCGACTTTTAATATCCCACACAAATCTAATTTCGTCCATGCTTTGACAATCAAGATTTCAATTAAAACCCTTTATATAATGTTAATATTTTCTATGTATATGTTGTGAAGAGTTTGAACAATGAACACATAAATTTCCAGTACTTATTTTACATTTTTTTCAAACATCTTGTCAATTTTATATTCGACTATAGCGTAGTTAGCTTGTTGTTATCAGATGTTCTGGAAATAAAACCTGATTTACTTCATTAGATATGCTGTGGCGAAAATCCAGATTTATTGACATGAGTTCAGTGTGATAATAACCATTTAAAAATAACACAGCCTAATGATTAGTAATATCTGTTTTCTGAAGGTGATTCATTTAAATGATCAGTAACCTCTCTAGTCAGTTATGTCGACTGATTATTTTATCAAAATCCATCCACTGTTGAGTTGGAAAAAAAACTCGAATAGAAAACTGTCGAATGCACAAGATCTTGTGGTGGAGTTTCATCCTCTCGACAGGATGACTTATTTATAGAGCTTTCATTGTTCTTCTGATTAACATCATCAGCAAAAATAATTCATTTAGAAGTGAAATATTTGAAACTACCTACATACGACTAATAGCATATGCTTTCGACTTCAATATTGATTGGTTATTGTTGAACTTTAACTTGTTATTGTCTGGAACTTAGTCTTAAATGTCTCCAATTTGGTTTTCTGTCCTATGAAAACTCCACGACTAAACCATTTAATTTAGAGAATGCGACATCACCAAAATCATTTGTCTCAGCCGCTTATCTTTACCACCATCTTAAAATTATAAGATAATTCAATGAAAAACACCACTTTATTGAAGTAATAACAGTAGTAATCAAATATTTTTTTAGTGGTGAAGAAAGGATACACTTGCACACAATAACTGCATTATTTTGAACTAGAATGATCTGTATATTTTAGTAATTGTGAGAAGCGATTGATTCATTGAAGGGGATCACTCGATCTTAACGAAGTATATAACTTCTAATACAATAGATAAGTACCATTTACTTTTTTCACAGTTGCAAAGATAAAAAAGTCATTAATCATTTGCATAAATAATTAAATAAACCGCAAATACACCACCTCTGCCAGGAGCCCTTCTACAGCTACTGAACATAGGGTAAACAATCCTATCCCCTAGAAACCCTAACCAGAATAAACGATTTAAAACATTTAAACTGTGCCCAAGGAGTTGAAGTGAGAATCATGAGACCTCATGATGAAAGCCGAGATTCTTCGGAACTTACGAGGTCGATGCTCCTTCTAATTACCAGAGACACAATTAATATAGGTACGTGGAATGTTCGAACAATGTGGGAGACCGGAATGACCAGTCAAATAGCTACGGAAATGATGAGATACAACTAGGAGCTTCTCGGAATCAGTGAAAGCCATTTGACCCAAGCTGGACAGCAAAGGTTAGGTACGGGTGAGAAACTGCTGTACTGCGTTCATGAGAAGGGAAATGCTCCGCACATTCAGGAAGTTGCCATGATGCTGTCCAAAGAAGCACGAAATGCACCTATTGGGTGGGAATATCATGTATCCATGATCATCAAAGCATCCTTTAAAATAAAGGAGGGAACCACAATGAATGTTATACAATGTTAGGCACCTACCAATGATAGCAACGATGACGATAAAGATCAGTTTTATGAGAGGCCGTAAGGAGCTGAAACTTGGGAAACTATCACAACAATCATCAAAAAGGTACAAGTATTTATAAACAATTGTCTACACAAGATACTCGATGACCGTTGACCGGATACCATCAGCAACAACCTACTATGGGAGAAAACAAACCAGGTTTCACATGAAGAGGAAATTAGGAAAAGACGATGAAAGTGGATGGGACATACATTACGGAAATCAACAAACGCCAACTTGTAATCTAGAATGGAAACTGAGAGGAGAAAGGTGAAAGAACACAATGCGTCGAGGATCGGAAGCAGACATGAAAACAATGAGCAGTAGCTGGAAGGGATTGTCCAGGACAGAGTTCGATAGGGAATTCTGATGGGCAGTCTGTGTTCCTCCACGACAGGTAACAAAAGTAAGTAAATAAGTACACTAGGTGAAATAAATGTTAGTGTTTCAAATGTATCGACAAAAAATAAAATGTACTTGGATTGATTTCAGAATAAAATTATTTCCATCAAGACAGTTAACCCTATGAAACGGCAACAGCTAGAGAACACTAGGAGTTTTGAGTTTCCAAACCAGTTGGTTTCGAAAAGAAGCTAGAAAATTCTGAACGCTAGAGGTGAGTGTTTTACCCAAATACAATACAGAGTTACTTTGATCAATTCCTTAATTCAATAAACACAGAAAATGAGAGGACGAAAACCCAATGTCCGGCGCTTTAACCGGATCCCAAACCAATCGTTGGTCACCGGCTACCATGGGACTGCACCTTCTTACGATGCTCCACTGCCTTGTGGGTCAGATCTTCAGGTCGAAGGCTCCGGGTGGGGCCCCTAAGAAAACCACCTGCCTCAGTTTGGGCACCCGGGCAATATCACAGCTCTCACACAAACCAAATGAAAATTTGTATGGCACATATATATTTGGTGCCTCTTTGTACCAATATCTATGTGTTAAAATAAAATAATAAGCTCGATTCCAATTAGTAGCTATTGAAATGGAAAAAAATGTTCAAAAAACTATTCAACTCATTGACAGTCTAACCAAACTTCGTGGAAGTTTTGTACTGAGATCTCGCAGCGCAGAAAAAAAAGTTGAAACGATATCAAAATAGTAAATGCTTTATTTTTTCCCACAAAATAAACTTTTAAAATCATTAACAGGGTTATAGGGCATATTCAAAATATTCACAAACGTGTGTAGTTGAATTACTCACCAGTATTAGCTACAATCCTTGTTATTTTACAATCAGGAGATTCAATTATTTTACCTACAGGAAGAAAAGATCAAGTGATATTGGTAATGAAGTGAAACATATAACTGAATATACATGAAAAGTTTTGATAATCTATAAATGTGTTGAGTTTATTACAAAGGAACAAATAGGTGATCAATACATACCCATATGATGTGACAGAATCGAAAGAGCAAACTTAAGTGAGTATGAAAAATGATCAGTACGATATGGCAAATATGGGTTCACATAGTAAGTTATTAACTGACTGATGTTAAATACTAATCGGTTTAAATGATACATATCTAAATGTTGATCTGATCATATAAAATTAGTTTATTCAGATGACGGTTTGATTTATTCCCAAAGTTAAACATATTCATATCGTCAGTCTTTGGGTTTTCACTACGAGTCGTCTAATTTGAGGTCGCCAGTATCAAGCACAAGTCAATTAAGTATACCAGAGATTATAAGTGACAGACATAACTAAAATGCTTTGTATTTTGAGACCTAAAGCATACATGTTGAACACATTTTGTAGTATTGACCGACATGTGAACTAAACTATGTATTGCTATCAATGCTATTTATGATTAATTACTTTACTTAACATAAGTATTATAAATCGCCAATCGCCAATCTATCTTAATACGTAGGTCGGAAACTAGGAATGATCAAAGGAAGATGTGACATTAGTTCATGAAATCATCGATGGTTAAACAGTTATGGTGGTGGGAGAAGTAGATAATATGGCCAATGTTCGAGAGATAAACGTGACCAATGGGAAAAAATGTTACATAATATGAAGTGAAATTGATGGTCCAAGTTGCCATACCCCAGCACCACAGAAGGCCGAATCTTGGAAAACTAGAGGTAGTGACAGCACCAATGGCAATAGGAAAGATTATGCATCGAAGATCGGATTCAAGAAGAAATAAAAATAATTGGAATAGAAACAAAAAGGTTGAGGGATTTAGAATCTCGGAATTTTGGGGGGAGTTAAAGTATAGGGGCTGGTACTGCGTCAAGCCCACATAGGTTATTCTAGCCTCCGGACAGACTGGTCTATTCATTCCTCTCAAGCCATATTTTTACCCTGTCACTTATTCGATTATTAACCCTGACTGTCTTTCGTATGAGCATGTGTCTGTAGTTTATTTTTATCTAGCTATAAATATCGATTCACGCTTGGTTAAATCGATTTGACTAACGTGCCTTCATCCATTCGTTTCGTTTCTCTAACAGTTTGTCTGGATCAACGATTGTATGAAATACACGTACTCGAAATCCATTCTCATATTTGACTTATTTAATTCCGTTATTCACAAACGAGATTTGAGTCTATGATTACATACGAGGATTGACAGCATCTATATTTCAATGACAATCATCATATGATCTAACTAAAGTCACATAAAGGGTCACACAAAAAAGAATGCATGTACGTGCTCCATTGCAAACTATTTCGAGCCATGTCATACAGCTTTTAACCATTAATTATGATAATTACCAGCACACTAACCAGATAGTCTACACCTATTAACCGTATTTTGGATTGGTCGTTCTTAGCTTTCTTCTATCCTACTCCACCAGAAAACATCGGCCATCGAGGTAGGCGATGGGTAGGCATACGTAACACGTGTCTTTATCCCCTCAGTTGATGGAGATTCAGCACTTAATCAATCGATTTGCCATCTTTACCTGGTACTCTGTTCCTAACCCATGTATTGTTTACTCCATGGTCCCGAAATACACGAGCAATGATTCAAAGGCACATATGATCGAATACCAGTGACTTACGAATATTCTTTACTCCTAATGGCCGTTTTTCACATCCATAAAGTAGTAAGGAGCAAACCTCTGTGCAATTAACTTGTCCTTAGGTTGAAAGACGAATATCTCACTTATGTCACAAGTGACGCATTGTGGTGAAAACCAATCGAGCCTTCTGAATCCGTGTAGAGATTTCATTAAACACCAGACCATCAAGGTTAATGAAAGTCTCAAGATAAGTGAGGTGGTCTAAGTGTTTAACAACTGCACTCTCTATCACTAATTCAGACTATGAATAAAACCAATCCTGAAGTAACACTTTACAATTGGAGGGAAAGAACTGCATTCCAAATATGTTTGCATTGTTGCCCAAGGTGGTCAGAAGATTCTTTACTAAACACAACTATATCGTCTGCGCACTCGAAGTCAGCAAGTGAATGTACATTCAAGTTTAATGCTGATTAAAACTAACTAATCGAACAACTGACCGACTATTATATACTTCACTTTTTTCTGGTTAGCGAGATAATTACCAACATTGAAGAACAACGAAGCAGGTGGGTAGAATCGACCAGCCCCACTGAACCCACCCAACATCGAAGCAGTAGCCACGGACATCCCAATTGATGTTGGTACACCAACAATTGAAGAAATCAGCATGGCCGTCAGACAAATCAAGAGTGACAAAGCACCAGAAACAGACAACATTCCAGCAGAGGCACTGAAAGCAGACGTAGCGGCAACTGCAAGGATACTCCACATTCTCTTCTCAGCAGCAATAGGTCTCAATATACACAAAGGGAAAAGCAAGATTCTTCGATACAACACAGCATGCACCAATCCAATCACAATTGACGGACAAGATTTGGAAGATGTAAAAACCTCTACATATTTGGGCAGTATCATCGATGAACACGGTGGATCTGATGCAGATGTGAAGGCACGGATTGGCAAAGCAAGAGCAGCATATTTACAACTGAAGAATATCTGGAACTCAAAACAATTAGCAACCAACACCAAAGTCAGAATTTTCAATACAAATGTGAAGACAGTTCTACTGTATGGGGCCGAAACCTGGAAAACTACGAAATCCATCGTCCAAAAGATACAGGTGTTTATTAACAGTTGCCTACGCAAAATACTTCAGATCCGCTGGCCGGACACTATAAGCAACAACCTACTGTGGGAGAGAACAAATCAGATCCCAGTGGAGGAAGAAATCAGGAAGAAACGCTGGAAGTGGATAGGACAAACATTGAGGAAAGCACCCAACTGCGTCACAAGACAAGCCCTCATATGGAATCCTCAAGGTCGAAGGAGGAGAGGAAGACCAAAGAATACATTACGCCGAGAAATGGAGATAGACATGAGAAAAATGAACAAGAATTGGATGGAACTAGAAAAGAAGGCCCAGGAGAGAGTGGGTTGGAGAATGCTGGTCGGCGGCCTATGCTCCAATGGGAGTTACAGGCGTATGTAAGTAAGTAAGTAAGTAAGTAAGTAAGTAAGTAAGTAAGTAAGTAAGTAAGTAAGTAAGTAAGTAAGTAAGTAAGTAAGTAAGTAAGTAAGTAAGTAAGTAAGTAAGTAAGTAAGTAAGTAAGTAAGTAAGTAAGTAAGTAAGTAAGTAAGTAAGTAAGTAAGTAAGTAAGTAAGTAAGTAAGTAAGTAAGTAAGTAAGTAAGTAAGTAAGTAAGTAAGTAAGTAAGTAAGTAAGTAAGTAAGTAAGTAAGTAAGTAAGTAAGTAAGTAAGTAAGTAAGTAAGTAAGTAAGTAAGTAAGTAAGTAAGTAAGTAAGTAAGTAAGTAAGTAAGTAAGTAAGTAAGTAAGTAAGTAAGTAAGTAAGTAAGTAAGTAAGTAAGTAAGTAAGTAAGTAAGTAAGTAAGTAAGTAAGTAAGTAAGTAAGTAAGTAAGTAAGTAAGTAAGTAAGTAAGTAAGTAAGTAAGTAAGTAAGTAAGTAAGTAAGTAAGTAAGTAAGTAAGTAAGTAAGTAAGTAAGTAAGTAAGTAAGTAAGTAAGTAAGTAAGTAAGTAAGTAAGTAAGTAAGTAAGTAAGTAAGTAAGTAAGTAAGTAAGTAAGTAAGTAAGTAAGTAAGTAAGTAAGTAAGTAAGTAAGTAAGTAAGTAAGTAAGTAAGTAAGTAAGTAAGTAAGTAAGTAAGTAAGTAATATACTTCCCTTACGTACGTTTTGTGCATCAAGCGGAATCATTTTCTATGTTTTTTTTCTTTAAGTAATATATGTTTGAAAATATAGACTTGGGAATTTTATTCCTGTTAGTTTTTTTTACGTTGAATGTTCTTTGTTGATCCTGACTAAAACGAATTTATCTTAATAAATAGAATCATGTTTGTAATTATACATCATTCGAAATATGGAGACAATCTCTAAATATACATTTAAGCACCAGTGGATACATTCGTACAAACAATGACTGATATAGAAAATTGAAATGTACTATAGAAACATAACAGAGCCTTTGATTACTGAGATTTATATTGAGAAAAAAAGTATTGAGTAAACTTCTGCGAATTAATCATCATTGTACAGTATAATTTATAATTACATTTGTTGAACAGGTGAACCACATATCATAGACTGTTACAGTGGATTACGCGCGTTTTAATTCCCTGATAGAAAAACAGGAGGTATGATTTTCTGAGAAGTGGAAACAAGTAGAAAAGATAGATTTAAGGATCTTTATCGATGTTTATCAAACACGTTGGTTTGTTGAATATAAACCTATTTTTATAGGCAGCTTACTTGTCTTTTGATACCAATTTAATTGGGATGTGAAGAATGAATTTCTAAACTAGTTTTGTGAGAAAACATTATTCGGTCATTACATATTAAAAATTGACAACCCTATTTCAACCACTGACATAACTATTCCCAAAGATCCTTTCATTATAAATCATATAATTAATTCATAACACCTGACGTCTATGACTTTACAAAAAGTTTGAAAAGATAATTCAAAAACAAGGAAGAGATATACTAAAAGACAAAAACCACAAGAAAACTATTTTTTGGAATCAACGCAAAACAACTTACTTAGACCATCAGGTTTAGCGTAACCACAACGTCGACGAGCTTCATCCAAGTCTTTTTGTAACATTCGTAAACGTGCTTGTCGATCAACCTGACGCATCGCATCTAGAGCTGCCATTCCACTTGTATAAGTTGGTCGATAGTTAATGGTACTTCGGGAAAGGATATTAGGAGTTCGGGAATTGTAGAAGCTATATAAAAATTAAAAATAATTGAAAAAAAGATGTTAACATATTACGTCTCTAGCTTGAACGTTTGTTAAAGACTTCCTAAACGCTTCCAATGACCTTAGACTATTTACTTACGTTTGTTACCTGTCGTGGAGGAACACAGGCTGCCCATCAGAATTCCCCATCTAACTCTGTCCTGGACAATCCCTTCCAGCTACTGCTCATTGTTTTCATGTCTGCTTCCGATCCTCGACGCAGTGTGTTCTTTCACCTTTCTCCTCTCAGTTTCCATTCTCGATTACAAGTTGGCGTTTGTTGATTTCCGTAATGTATGTCCCATCCACTTTCATCGTCTTTTCCTAATTTCCTCTTCATGTGAAACCTGGTTTGTTCTCTCCCATAGCAGGTTGTTGCTGATGGTATCCGGTCAACGGTCATCGAGTATCTTGTGTAGACAATTGTTTATAAATACTTGTACCTTTTTGATGAATGTTGTGATAGTTCCCCATGTCTCACAATCTTTTCCACTGTCGTTGTTAGTTCTTCCACATATTTCCACTTGTCAGCTCTAATACTCTTCTTCACTCTCTTGTTCGTTAATGTGCATTCGACTTGTGCCTTGACTTTGTCTGCTATGCTGACCTGTTGTTAATTGCATTCTTGTTTTCCCTTTCTTGAATGTTGTCCGGGTTTCCATAGACATCCATTCCTTATGATGATGCTTCTTGCGGCCGAGAAGCTTCTTACATGTTGATGTTAGTGTTTCTTCTAATATGAACAACAGAGAAATAGCGCATGAAAATATAATTCAAGCTGTAATTCATGATTAATCTGTGTAAAGTAAATCGAGTTTATTTACAGACTTTAAAATGGCCTTGATCTTTCAGAAAATTTTGAAAATATATTGTAAATAACAAAGTAAAATTTCCATTTCTCTGTGCTTCTACAAAGTTCACTAAGGGATATTTATGGAGTTCCAATATACTACAAAGACAAATATATGAGTTGTCTAATCCTAAGATTCAGAGACGATGTCAAACGACATTGAAAAATCTACAGTTTAATTTCATTAAAATTTAAATGGTATCATAGTGAACTAATTCAATACAATATAAGATCAAACCTAAAGAATATTAGCACAATAATTGCACTCATGTATTCTCGACCCGAATATATTCCTTTATACAGATAACAAGATGCTCTGGATACTGAAAACAAGCCAAATAAAAATGTTTTAACAAAACACAAACAAAATGTAGAAAAATTAAAAAAAAAAACTAAATCGAGTAAAAAAATTTTCTCAAATAGATAACTACCACCTACCGAGATGTATCCATTAAAGCAGGATTAATTCCAGCGGCTAAAAGTTGTTGTTGTTGTAAAATTTGCATTTGTTGTAATTGAAATAAATGGGCTTGTTGATAGCTTAAACTTAAACGTTTCTCTTGTTCATAACGTTGACGAGCCATACGCTTTTCAACGCGTGTTAAACGATAATCTTTCCGATCAATTAATAATGATTCATGGGTGAATGGTCGCTAATATTAAGAGAATAAAATGTAACATACATATTATGGATGGAATGAATGAACAAGAGTTGACCAGTGAATAATCACGAAATATTTATCTATTGAAACACATAAAGATACGTACAAACGAACACCAAACTATATATATGCACCACACAAAGTTGTTATCATTAGACTTGTATGTGGGCTGTGAAACTGCCCAGATGCCTGAACTGAATGTGGTTAGCTAACGTGATCACTTTCCGAACCTTTGATCTAGAGGTCCAATACACAAGGTAGTGGAGCAACATAAAGAGATGCAGTCACATGATAGCTGGCGACAACAATAGGTTCATACGCTATTTATTCTTCCAGAATAATGGAGTCCATGTACACTGTGTCTGGAATCAACGTTTTCTAACTCCCACAGGAGGACTCTCCGTGTCCACCAACCCGGTCAAACAGCACGACATTCGCTTTTCGTCTTCTCAATTTCGTAAACAACATCCCCACCACGACAAGGTAGTGAGTAGGACTTCCCAGACAGTGGTTGTTTACGTGTGACCATGTGAGAACATTTCAAAAAGGAGACCTGACTCTACCCACAATCGGCGGTACTAGAGTAGTAGTTTAAATGCATAAAGGAAACTCTAGATGAGATTAAGATGGGAAACACACTTCAAAACCAAAGATAATAATTCAAATGATATCCATGTACCAGATAATAAAACTGACAATCAAAAAATTACAAGAAACAGATCCATGAAATAAACAAACAGATAGAACAAAGAATAAGGGGGTAAATTGATTCTTGTTGATATAAGCTATATTGCATGAAAACCGAACATAAATTTTGAATTCCAAAGTACACACACTTTCAAACTTATCTAATAATTAAGTCTTTTTTTCTACAGAAAAAAGTAACGTTGAATAGAGAAATTATCTGCAATCAGTAACCAAATAACTCTTTATAAAATGCTAAGAACTAGACAAATGTTTTGATCACTCAAATATCAGTCAGGAAAAAGCAACATAGAACCTGGTTAATATATCCAGTTTAAGTTATCACACAACATCAACACATGGGGACGAGCAAAACAAGACAAATTCCAAAGAAGTATTATATATATATATATATATAACCAATGAGATGCATATGTCCCTTAGGTCACTTCTGAATGCCTTCGGCAGGTTACTTCTGACTGACTCACCATATTAACTTTCCCTTCCAAAAATAAGTCTTGCGCCTTGAATTTAACCGGAGGCGTTGAGGGAAATGGTGTCCTCTTAATGATCTTCTTGGGGTCTGATCATTACTTCATCTGAGCTGATCTTGCTGCTCTAGACTGACTGGATCAAATTAATAACCAAATGGCAAGTTCGTGTTAGGGGGGTTTTATCTGAATTTAGTCATCTATCGCAGATGTGAATTACGTGTCTCGTCAGGCATTTACAACGAATATCATTTTCGTACATCACGTCACTAATTCCTCTTAGAATGACATCCACCACACACACAGATCACCATTGTCGAAGGTTTCGTACATACAATGGTAACCCGTGTATTACGTACGCCCAACCACTGATCACCACGGCGGGCGGTACTGACTAGTGTCGGAGACGGTTGGGAGGAAGTTAGGGGCGGCCAAACCAAAACATGGCATAAATTCTTGAAATCACTAAGTCCTGGTCTTGGACATGTTGGTAGATGCAGACTATTTGGTTGGGGTCCATGCGACTATCGTAACCAATGGTTGGAGGATCAGGGCGACACATGACTCTGAATCGATCACAATAACGTAGGTGTATACACTCTTTGTCCTCCTTTAAACTGTGAGATTGAAATTGCTTTATATCTTTCTTTCCACGAACTAATTTTTTCTTCCTGTATCATATCCTTATATGCAATCTTTTTTACTACCATTGAACTGCTTCTATGAATTTAGTGTTCATCTTCTTGTGCTAATGAGGTGTGGCAACTTAGACTGATGCATATATGTGCCCGGTCCTATGTTGTAGATGACCGACTGACTGAACCCATCAGGAAACTGATGTTCAATTCGCCTCGCCTAGTGTTCATAATCTCGTCTTCTTTGTAGAAACATGCTAATCCTACACTAGACAACATCATTGATCGAGGCGTGGTCAGGTTTACGTAATATATATTCAAACCATCTAAGTCGATGAAAATTCATCTATATTCAGAATACTGAAAAAAGTAAAACTTACTTTTGTAATCCATCGAGTGTGTTTTTTTAAAACATCTGCAAGTATCGGATCTGGTTGGATGATATCTTTACAAATTTCTAAATCATCATCTGTGATAGTCTCCATATCTTTATCTTCAAATGACATTAATAACTCCACTTGTGAACGAGTAAACTGTTGTGTTGGATTTAATTCATCGACAACACGATCTGACATGCCTTGTTTAGTTACCTTAAAATTTAGAATAGAAACATATAATCCATTGAGTGATAATATTCTATACAGGGTGAAGAGAATGTTTAGAAAGATGAACAGAGATATTCATTCGATAGAGAATTCTGGTATTCGGCCTATGCTCCGCCATGAGGGGTAACAGACATAAGTAAGTAATAATGGTTGGGATTCTCTGTGCGCTGCGACAAATATATTTTAATTAAAGTCAAATCAATTGTAATTTGAGTGTATGAGGACCCAACATTGTTTCGTGGGGGAGGATGGACTCGGGAAACTTATATTCCGGATATCAGGTCCGGATCTTCAAAAAAAAAGGGAGGTGTTGGGGTATTCAAAAAATACCCCAGAAATTATCTAATGCTATTCCTGAATGAGAAATGGTGTCATTTCCCTATTGGTCAATATTTATCCAACATGTCATTTCCCTGTTGGTCAAATCTTGTACAAATGTTACTTTCTATTTTATGGTACGATGTAGTCTGTTTGATTGCTATATAAACAGAGTATGTCCTCCAATCCGCGCGTCCCAACATATAACAATTGGCGCATCCCAAGTTATAGCAGAAAGATATTTTTAAAAACTTACTTGTCGATCGTATATTTTCTTCTCCATAGTATTATCTGAAACAAGTCGATAAATATAACACGGTTTTACTTGACCATATCGATAAACACGACAAACTGCTTGACAATCATGACATGGATTCCATGAAGCATCAAATACAACAACACGATTTGCTCCAATCAAATTAACGCCTAGACAACCAGCTCTATAGCGAACAAAAAAACGGATTAATAAACAAATAAACACAATGTTCTCATGCATATATGGTTCGTCCAATGAATATACAACTAAAGTCGAGAATACTGATCCAGTGCCAGGGGACGCTTATGACGATAACTTTTTACAAGTGGATCAAGCATTTCAATATAGGTTGTAAATAGAAAGTTCATGGAAAATCAAATAACCGCCAGCTTATTTTATATAGTGGGTCTTTAATACATTCAGGTTTGCTACTCTCTCTCCGAATAAATGGTGATGAGCTAGTTATAGCAAAATCACATATGAACACAATTCTAACCTTAATTATTGGTACAAGAGGGCACCAGATACATATGGGCCACACAATAACAATGAGAATGGGAAGAGAATAAAGAAGGCAAGGTGCGTATAAGAAATAAAAAAAGAAGAACAAAAACGACCATAGACTAATGTAAGGTAGCGTAATAATAATAATAATAATAATAATAAATAATGGGCGAACGGAAAGGTACAACCAGAAGAATTCTTTCAGTTAAGGAAGATACAACCACTTTATGAAGAAAGTAAAAGAAGGTCACAGCAGGATCGCCACTCGCTTCTATTCTGAGCCATATCTGATAACGTCTCTAGATACTGTGTTACACCATCTCTCGGACCCCAACCAGGGAATCGAGAAGGACCAACACAAGTCAGCCCTTTGCAGCTTTCTTTCATACCACGAAACCATGTCACACACTGACCACCTCTCCGCTTTTTCCAACCAGTCCCAGAGTCGGCAAATAATGCACGACGAGGAATTCTCTGGGACGACATTCGTAGAACATGTCCAAGCCACCGAAGTCGGTGTATCAACATGGTGACACCAATTGCATTATCGTCTCTGTGCCCGAACACACGATGCCGAACCTCTGCATTACTAGCATGGTGTTGCCACTGGATGTCAGCAATCCTTCAGAGACAGCGATGATCGAACACAGAGAGTCGTCTAACATCCTCAACTCGGAGGCCAGGTTTCACAAGCATAGAGCAGAACTGCTCTCACCGACGCGTTGTACATCCGACCTTTTACAGCCAGACTAACATTACGAAGGCGCCAAAGATGGCCCAGGTTGACATAAGCCGCTCTGGCTTTCACTATACGTGCATTGATCTCATCACTCACACCACCACCAGCACTTATGCAGCTACCTACATACACGAACTTCTCGACTACTTCTATTTGCTCACCATCCAGAGTGAGTACAGGATTACAATCCTACCAGTCTTGTAGAAGTACTTTGCACTTCGAAGGTGCAAAGCACATACCGTACCTACGGACATTGATTGCCAACTGATTAAGTGCGGATTGCATGGCTTGAACATTCTCGCACAGTAAGACAATATCATCCGCATACTAAAGGTCGAGAAGTCTTTCTCCAGGCAACAGATTCACACCACCATTACTTGCATCCATCAGCGCCTTTTCCAGAATGTCATCGATGGCAAAGTTGAAGAGGAATGGTGAGATTGGGCAACCCTGTCTAACTCCACTGCTTGAATAGAATAGTGGAGAAAGGTGGTTGTATGCCCTCACTCTGCCTGAGGTGTTTGTATATAGGGCTTTTAGGATGTTAATAAACTTCTCAGGCACACCCTTCTTCAATAGACAACCCCAGAGAACAGTTCTGTCCAATGAATCGAAGGCAGCCCTAATGTCAAGAAACACTACGATTGTTGGCCTTTGATAAGTATGGCGGTGTTCTAACATTTGGCGGATGGTGAAGATATGATCAATACATCCTCGACCAGAACGAAACCCAGCCTGCTCCTCGCGAGTCAATCTTTCTCGGGTTTTGAACAACCTACAAAGTATAAAGGAAGCCAACAGTTTGGACGCAATCGAAAGTAGACTTATCGCCCGATAGTTGTTACAGAAACGACGTGAACCCTTTTTAAGGATAGGGAAAGCTATCGACTCGACTAAATCTCAAATCCAAGTTTATTAAATTTGTAAACAGAGGGTGGTATTATTAGTAAAGGTTTTATTCAATATTATATTTTGGTACAGTATAGAATTCTCAGCATTAAATTATAGATGTTGTTAAACAGTAATGAAAACGCGGAATTTATAACCCTAACTAGCAACACTAGCCCAACTCTTAATATGTAAACTTAACCTCTCTCCCTTACTTTAAAAAATAATTCAACATGAGAAGGTTAAGTATTTATGAACAAGGCGATTATTACACTGTTACTTAATTACTGTTTTATAATTACACGTTATTTCTTAATTGCTTGATAAGTTGCTCAAGATTCTCAACAAAGTATACTTTAACCGCACAAAACGTGAAGTGAAACAGCTAGAAAATTTAACGCTTGACGGTTTCCATGGGCGTGGTTTGAACGATAGTAATAAGAATATGACAAGTATAATGATACAAATGAGGAGTGTTTTGAAAATCGATGTAAAAGCTCAGTTTACGTATTTATTGAACAAAATAGTTGGTGAAAAACAATAATAATTCAACCACTGACTGGAATATCCTTGAATAAACAATTTAATTCCTGTGCAAAAAAAATCTTTACATTAGTCATACAATTGTTATGCGAGACTTAATTTACAGTCGATGATTACGACTAATTATGAATGAAAATATTGAATAAATAATAAGAACACAAACCACAATCAATAAACAATATATCATTGCATAACCGTTCATAACAATCGAACATAGATTGAACTCACCTAGTTGACATAAGAAACAGTTTTGCTGGATTTTTAGGATCATTAAAATTATTGATTAATTTCTCACGTTCACTTGCATTTGTACTACCATCTAGACCTATACATGTGGTTGGAGAAAATAGTAAGTTACCATACTGATTGAAAATACAGAACACAATTTAAGCAGATACATTTCAAAGCTGAACAAGCACCAATAAACCAGTTTATTGAGTGTTTAAAGACAATGAACAAAATCAGCATATTGATATCGTAAACTAAGTTGTAGGATAGATATAGTTCAATGAAGAAGAGACATTATACCTAATATTTAGATGACGAGATCTAAAATATTACAAAGACAGCTTAAAATAATAGTCAAAGTCAATACTATAGGTGTATTTGAACGTAGTGAAGTTATTTATTGAGTCTCAAAATTATGAGAATACTACTAGTCAGTCATGAATATAATAAATCTGACTAAATTCAATCGGTAGTGTTTGACCAAAATCGTAGTTTATATAGTAACCCAAATATCAGACATATCGTTTACACTAGAAGTCAATAAGTTAGTCACTATCGACGTAGAACGTGATACGAATATGCATCGAATTCAAGTTGCTATATATCAACATTAACACTCCATGAAAAAATAAACAAGATGAAAAATAGAGAACTGGAAATAATAAAGAGAGAGTAATGTAGATCGAAACGTGAGAAATAGTTTGAATGGAACAAATCAAAAACTAGTAATGATACTCAAGATTTAGAGAAAGATAAAACAGAAGAAAGTGTGCTAATGTGACTAATTTTGTGGCACAATTTCACCAAACACTAAGGGCAATCATTCCGTAAATTAGAGATTAACATTAAGAGTGGTCAAAAAGACTAATCGGCAGTACAGATACAAAGAAATATCTGTGAAACAATTAGAAACAGAATAAACTATTAACGTAAGCTCAACTAGGTCGTTACAGAGCAAGCAGATTCAAGTGATCAGTTATGTTGGAGTTAGTCAAAGGATACTAAACAAATACGACAATTTGGTTGATGAGGTTCCACGTGGCTGCTTAGAAATAACTAGTTGAACATCATTTACAAAGAGATTATGGTATGACAAACATGAGAAGAAATATATAACTCACGGAAATAATGGACATTGCGAGTCCACACAGTCGGTTCATCCATACAACCTCGGCGGGTCGACAGCCTATAGTGTAAAGATTTCGGAGTTTCTTCCTCCTCTTCTGTTTCCATCTTGTTCTTGATCTCTTCTTTACTATTTTCCTGCCCTTCTTGTTTCATTGTTTCATCAGGTTGATTCGATTGAAAGGGATCAACTCCATCGTAACCATACATCGATTCACTGCATTTATGATCATCTTGATTCTGTTCATTATTCTTGTGTATCGTCGTTGAAGGATTGTAAGATGAGGTTTCGAATTTGTCAGTATCTTCTGATGAAATTTCTGATGATTTTGCTGGAACAGTTTCTGACTTATCAACACCACCAACCGGTAATGGCAAATGGCGCAATATGCGCTCTAACAAATCTAATGTGTACAAACTCTGTGTAAAAACTAATAATTTATCACCGGCTAAAACACTTCCTTTCAATATGTCTAGGAACAGTAGAACTTTGCCACTATGTTCTACATTACCAGCTTTAAAATCATCACCCCATAATTCTTGATCACCAGCCCAGTCATATGTGCCAACATTTGATTGATGTGCATAGCTCTGAGTGTAAAAATAGCCTGAGTTAGGTGCGGTATTAGATTGTCCAGTGTTAGAAGGAGTTCCACCACCAACCGTAGAAGCAGGGAACATAGGATTCTGTAAGTAAATTATTGGGGAAAAACAAGTATGGTAGAGCAAAAAAATATAAGTTCAAAACTTATCTTCACAAAAAATGAAAAATACGAAGCTAGAGATAATGTATAACTTTTGCTTAGCTGGACGTACACAGTGTTGTTTATGGAAATAATGGGAACATTTAGATCTTCAAAATTTGCTGTCATTTGCATTTTCATACCGACTAAATCAGATCAAGAATACCAACAACGGGATAACTGAAAAACCTCTAAAAAATTAAGTTTATATCCATTACATCAATGAATGGCTATCTGAACTTAATAGTCACGTGGATTACACCTTGACGTTTGAAGTAAAAATGAACTAAGTTCAAATTCCCAGAATCCATATCAACTCTGAGATGCAGGTACATCTAACTGACGAATTCCAAATAGAATGAGACGCGTGTCCTGGCTTCTACTGCTACACGCAATCTCTAATAAAATGTGCCGCTAAATCATGGTAAAATTGTGCACGTAAAGCTTTAGTACTGTGGCTAATGAAGTTAGTCGGACAGTGCACGAGCGACTGTCTATGGGAATCCATACTAACAGAGCCTGCTCTGCTTTTATTTACTTAGTCGAAGACAAACATTGGTACAAGGAGGTACCAAATATATATGCGCCACACAATAACATAGAAGCTAGTAGCAGTTATCATTGATTCATGTGAGGGCTATGATATTACCCGAGTGCCTAAACCGAAGCAGGTGGTTTTCTTAGGGAGCCACAACCCGGGGCTTTGACTTGAAAGTCTAATTCATAAGGCAGTGGAGCAACATAAAGAGATGCAGTCACATGATAGCTGGCGACAACAATAGGTTCATACGCTATTTGTTCTTCCAGAATAATGGAGTCCATGTACACTATGTGTCTGGAATCAGAGTTTTCTAACTCCCACAGGAGGACTCTCCGTGTCCACCAACCCGGTCAAACAGCACGACATTCGCTTTTCGTCTTCTCAATTTCGTAAACAACATCCCCACCACGACAAGGTAGTGAGTAGGACTTCCCAGACAGTGGTTGTTTACGTGTGACCATGTGAGAACATTTCAAAAAGGAGACCTGACTCTACCCACAATCGGCGGTACTAGAGTAGTAGTTTAAATGCATAAAGGAAACTCTAGATGAGATTAAGATGGGGAACACACTTCAAAACCAAAGATAACAATTCAAATGACATCCATGTACCAGATAATAAAACTGACAATCAAAAAATTACAATAAACAGATTCATGAAATGAAAGAACAGATAGAATAAGGAATGGGCTCTCCTCACCCTCGGTCGTACCAGGGCATTTGGAGGCTGTTATGCTTTAGAACTTAATAATATATCTACATCAATGAGGCCTCGGGAAGTTGTAGTGAAGTCTCCAGATACTCAAAGGGTAAACCATCTCGTTTCTTCATACTGACAAGGTTACGTCAAATGAATGACCATATTCGGATCCTGTATGCGCGTTTTGGAGACGCAGTATACATCGATCGACAGAGATTCTAGAGTCTTAGCTAAAGAAGCCTCTGTCCTATATGACACGAGATTACAACATTCAAAGCCTCAACACGTAATTTAGAGAGTGGTTTCAGGAGATAGAGAATAACGCTTTGTGAACTTAAATTATTAGCACTGGTGATAAGTGATGATAAAGATATATAGAAAGGTTAGTTGTGGAGATGGGAGAATTATTATTAGGCGAGGGGTGATTGATTGTGAACAAGATGATCTCAGATGTTGTTAGAGGTATGGGGTAAGTGTCACTTTTATGTTCTCCACACAGTCGAGGAATAAATGTTCTTGAAGGACCTAAAATGGAAGTTCAATTGGTAGTGAGTAATCATAATATGCAAACCCGACCACCATATTAAGGTAGAAGCTATGGTCGCGTTGCTGCTAATACACAATGGTTTAAAAACCAGGATGAAACATATCCTTTGATAGCGTGGACAGAACAACCCTATGGAAGATTCTTCGACACTACGGCGTGCCTCAGAAGATAGTTAATATCATACGGAATTCCTACGATAGATTAAACTGCAAAATCGTCCATGGAGGACAGTTGACAAACTCCTTCGAAGTAAAGACCGGTGTCAGGCAAGGTTGCTTACTCTCACTCTTTCTCTTTCTCCTGGTGATCGACTGGGTCATGAAGACAACATCTGAAGGGAAACACGGGATACAGTGGACAGCTAGGATGCAATTGGATGATCTAGACTTCGCAGATGATCTGGCTCTTCTATCGCATACGCAACAACAAATGCACGAGAAGATAACCAGTGTAGCTGCAGCCTCAGCAGCAATAGGTCTCAATATACACAAAGAGAAAAGCAAGATTCTTCGATACAACACAGCATGCACAAATCCAATCACAATTGATGGAGAAGATTTGGAGGATGTAAACGCCTTTACATATCTGGGCAGTATCATCGATGAACACGGTGGATCTGGTGCAGATGTGAAGGCACGGATCGGAATAGTAAGAGCAGCATATTTACAACTGAAGAATATCTGGAACTCAAAACAATTAGCAACCAACACCAAAGTCAGAATTTTCAATACAAATGTGAAGACAGTCCTACTGTATGGGGCCGAAACCTGGAAAACTACGAAATCCATCATCCAAAAGATACAAGTGCTTATTAACAGTTGTCTACGCAAATTACTTCGGATCCGTTGGTCGGACACTATCAGCAACAACCTACTGTGGGAGAGAACAAATCAAATCCCAGTGGAGGAAGGAATCAGGAAGAAGCGCTGGAAGTGGATAGGACAAACATTGAGGAAAGCACCTAACTGCGTCACGAGACAAGCACTCACATGGAATCCTCAAGGCCGAAGGAGGAGAGGAAGACCAAAGAATACATTACGCCGAGAAATGGAGATAGATATGAGAAAAATGAACAAGAATTGGATGGAACTAGAAAAGAAGGCCCAGGAGAGAGTGGGTTGGAGAATGCTGGTCGGCGGCCTATGCTCCATTGGGAGTTACAGGCGTAAGTAAGTAAGTATGAAGCATATCCATCACCGCCCTCTGAAGAACTCATTCAGACTTGCGATCGCATACGAAAGACATAGTTGCATTGTTAACTAAATTCCCCCGAAAGGTTGAAATCTACTGAAAATGCCTTGGAAGTTCTTTGAATATTTGACAAAACTTTGGTCATCGGCTTGCTACTGATTTGATTGCAGTTGTTAAAACAATAAGTCAGAACACTAATACTCACTTCATATGTTAGCCAAACGCAGTGTAAATTTTCGCAGAGGTATTATTTGTTAGGCAAGACTATCTCCAACACTTTATAGGATCTTACTTTATCCACAATAATGTCAAATCTTCTACTAACTCAAACATTGAACAAGTCAAAATTATTAGCACTGAGCTGACATATATAATATCGACAACTCACCTGAGCCATAAAAGATAGTGGCATAGAAGAATCAGTTCCAGAATATGTAGAATTATTAATTGTTGATGCAGATAATTGACCAGAGGTTAAATCTGATGAAATAGAAGTGGAATCCCCACCGCTAACCCATGATTGTTGTGATTCATTTTGATTAGTTGAAATAGTGCTATTTGATCGTTGGTAAGGTGGTCGACCTGTGGAAGACATTGTTGTATTCGAATTATTATTTGCTGTTGTGTCTTCTATATCAAAATCCATAGCCTCCTTATGTTCTTCCATTGCACGACGTAATATATCAGGATGATTCCATATCTAATTGTACAAAGAATCAATGCAAAATGATTAAACGATTGATTGAGAAAAAACCCACAAATGCTCTACACATCAAAACTAATTTTCAAAATGTCATATTAATCAGTATTTGTTTTAAATATACAAAGAATAAAATAAAATTAGCGTCAAAAACATTAATTATTGACTATAAGTTTCAGAATGATAACGGTAGTTACTGCCTTCAATCCACCTAATGTTGAATATTTTAAGAGTAGTTTTAGTTGTAACAACTTAGATGCTTTTTTTCTTTATATATTCTCTTTTGAACCCTGAGTTTTAATGGAATTTGATATGCTGTTACCTCTAACGGCACTCAAGACATACCCCATCCTTTTATTTCCTACTAAGGTGTAGAAAGTTGGGTTAATGTATATTTGTCCTAAGCTCAAATAGGTTATTTATGGTTGACCTGAAACTATGGTTATTACCTCACTATAATACAACAAATAGTCCTTCGATAATATTTATGACTGAATATCAACGTTCTTATAAACTTTGCCTTTTATAACTAATATACCATACGATATATATATATATATATATATATATATATATATATATATATCAACGATTCAGCCTAATTTACTTCATCGAGTGATCAAAGGACTCAAAACCAGTACAACTCCACTTAAAATTTTGTTGATTTATGGTAGTTAGAAATATAGGATTACAGAAATAGTAAATATTTTTATTAAAAACAATATGTATCCCCCATCAATAAGTCCGATTGTTCTTTACTCAATAAAATTGAATATCAATCAGAATATAATGTAAGCGAATCATGTTTTAAATGTTATATGAAATCGCACGATTACACTATTCCCATATAGGAACAGATATTGAATTGCCTCCAAGTTTGACCTATGCTTAAGACAAGTTTATATTTGACATTTGTATAGTCTGGTCCATAGCAGGGTCATAAACTTTGAGTAAAATTGATTATGTCAGCTAAAAAACATCACAAACTCTAAGGATTTATATTTGCTTTGGATCATTTCTATGAAACCTGGAATTGTGTAACCGATTTTCTTGATTTCCGAAATAACTCCAACATAACATATCTTCATTTGGTATTATATCTAGATATGTTGCGATAAACAGCAGGAGCTCTCAGCTAAACGTCGATACTTAAATAAAACAACATTCTCCTCCATTAGCCTTGAATACTTCAAAAAGTAAATCTTGTAAACAAGATTTACTTTGGTAGAGATCAAAAATTTACTTGTATTCGAAATCTTACTGATCACTTTCAATGATTATTTTGTTAGAAAATATGTCAAACTGAATAAATGTCACATGAAAAAAAAAAACTAATAAAATCAATATGCATTGAAAACTAAATGAACAAAATTCACACTGAATTTGTAAATACGAATGAAAGTTTACGGATAGTTATAGAAATTTTAAGATTAATTTCTTTCTAGTACATTATATTTAGGGATTTAACATCTCCAACACCTTTGAACAATTAATGGTGAATTATTTTCGAATTTACTTGAAAATTCAGTGTCTTTCACCAGAGCTCCCAAATACCCTGGTACAGCTGAGAATGGGGAGAGTCAGCTCTCTCACTCGAAATGCTCTCAAGTGGCCACGTGCATACAACTACAGCCAAGAAGGTCCTACTTACTCTGCCTTCTCGCAGCATTACTGTTGTTTACGAAATTGAGAAGACGAAAAGCGAATGTCCGGCGCTTTAACCGGGTTAATGGATACGGAGGATCCACCTAGGAGAATTGGAAAACTCTGATCCAAAATAAATTGTGTACATGGGCTCCAGGATCCTAAGGAAACGAATGGCGTATGAACCAATTGTTGGTCACCGGCTACCATAGGACTGCATCTCCTGACGTTGTTCCACTTCCTTGTGGATTAGAACTTTAAATCAAAGGCTTGGGGTATGGTCCTCTAAGAAAACCCCCCGCTTTGGTTTCGGCACCTGGACAGTATCCCAGCCCTCACAAAAATCGAATGATTTATCTGGCGCATATCTGTTTGGTGCCTCTTTGTACCAATGTTTTTATGTTTAAATAAATAAAGTAATAAAATAAACATTCGATCAGACAATCTCTTTAATGGCTCTCCCTCTGAACCTTAGTAAACGGAAGATGATAAGTCGATTCCTAATACATGTTGTATTTGGAAATTTAGCATTTTTGGCAATTCACAGAATGACTTCACTTTATTTATTATAAAAGAAAACCATTATCATTTTACTGTTTTTTTTCTCACATTCCTCTTTTTTTTAATGATCTTAAATGACTCTAAACTAATCATACATTTAAGCTTTAATTTACGCGAAATTTACCCAGTTACAATATAAAACATTATTACTGTAAAGCTTTTCTGAATATGAAGTGACTGACAAAAGTATGTTTGCTAAAAAATATTCCTTCTTTTTGAATATCCTACATAGATCATCAAATGAGATGTGTTATTATTCTGACAAAAAAAGTGTACTAGAATACTTTATTAATTTGAAATTAGTTCATTCATGTACAACTTTGAACCCCACCTGGAGTCCCCCCGAGGGCCAGTGCCGGTCCCAAGACAGTTCTACTGTATGGGGCCGAAACCTGGAAAACTACGAAAGCCGTTATCCAGAAGATATAGGTGTTTATTAACAGTTGTCTACGCAAATTACTTCGGATCCGTTGGTCGGACACCATTAGCAACAACCTACTGTGGGAGAGAACAAATCAAATCCCAGTGGAGGAAGAAATCAGGAAGAAACGCTGGAAGTGGATAGGACACACATTGAGGAAAGCACCTAACTGCGTCACGAGACAAGCACTCACATGGAATCCTCAAGGCCGAAGGAGGAGAGGAAGACCAAAGAATACATTACGCCGAGAAATGGAGATAGATATGAGAAAAATGAACAAGAATTGGATGGAACTAGAAAACAAGGCCCAGGAGAGAGTGGGTTGGAGAATGCTGGTCGGCGGCCTATGCTCCATTACGAGTAATAGGCGTAAGTAAAGTAAGTAATGCAAAACTTTGAATATGGAATTGAATACAGTTACTTGATTGTTCAAACAGTAAATGAGTGAAGTTTGAAAGCATGCGAATCAAAAACTTATGCAACCAAAAGATGTATACTTAATAGACTTGAAGATAAAATTAAAGTTCAGGATATAGGGTGATTGGTAAAGAAATAAAAAAAATTAATGAACATTATGAGTTAACAAAATTAGAATCAACATACATAAGTAATTAGACAGTGGAGATATACATGACAAACTTATTTTGTCAATAGTTTTTGATGTTATTTGTAATTATTCTGTTAATTTCTCACAGCCTGTAAATTCACCATTAAACGATTGTTCGTGTTGTTTAAGTGTATAACCTTGAACACACTTTCTTCCGTCGCGTTACACTCATAGCATGACACACACTGTTACCTACTAACAAATACACTACTATACACATACCTCTTGTTCACCATTGCCCGTGATTGTGATAACTGAACTCTAAATCAACTACCTTCTACATTTATAGACTACTTCCAAATTATATTATATTCTACGTTTGGTTATATCACTGGAAGGACAACCACGTTTGTCATGCATATCTCCACAAGACTATATAAAATGTAGTCTGTATGGACAGAATACATCACTGGCATGAAAATGCTTAATATGATTAAAAAATTTGTTTCACAGCAAGATTAAAGCTAATAACTTCCAGGTTAAAAAAAATATGAGTACTATAATAGTCTAAGGAGCAATAAAGCTTACTTTACAACACATTGCATATGTTTTCAACGTATTCACTTGAGCCCAACCAAGTGGACCACTGGAGCCCAGACTTCGCATAAATGCTGCATAAAGTGTTCGTTGCAAGGATGACAGTTTAATTAGTAGAACAATTTCGGTTTTTGGTGGGAGACTAGCCTTGAGAACAGCATGTGAACGCCGTTGAACAAAACCAGATAACAAGTCATGCAGAACATGTGCTCGACCTTGCATTACTTTACGATCTTCAGGTGTACTATCTATACACTGGCCATTTTCAATTGGTCTTTGAAACATATTAGTGAACTCTTGTTTTGTTCCTAAATAATTAGGTCGGACGAAATCAACCATACACCAGTATTCCATAAGATTATTTTGAAGTGGATAACCAGTGAGTACTACACGTCGACTACAAACACACAAGCAAAAAATATTCCAGAATTAATTGTGAAAAATGATTAGTAAGTTAAGATGATTTTCATAACTCGAAACTACACAAATTACTTACTGTGTTTTAATAGCTTTCAAAGCCTTAGAAATTGACGCCTCACTATTTTTAATTCGATGACCTTCATCACAGATAACAAGCTGAGGGCCAGGATCCAAGAGCGCTGTATGAAAATCTGTTAATAAAACCGTGTCATAACAATAAAAAAGTGATTCTTGAAAATATATTGATCTGTTGGATTTATAAATAAAATAAAATACAAGGATAGGACGCATCTGCCATCCGCTTACTTATATACCCATTAGTGGTAGAATAGATTACAGTTTATGTGTAGATTAGCAAGCTACTGAGTTATATGTAGACCACAAAAGCTGCCTTATAGCAAATTGGTGACTAGCCTACAAAGGCACGAATGCAAATTTTGTGTATGACAGATCGAGATAGTAGATCTTCCTGTAAATTCTATATAACCTTAGTGCTTTACTACTGTATCTTCAGTTATTTGGGTTCACAGAAACAAGAAAGATTCCCCCTCGAGTTTCGTTCTGATTCGAAACGAGCCGAGAGGAATTTAATGATAGAATACTACACAAGAGAAAACGCAACAAGTTTAGAGAAGCAAGCTGAATTCAGAGGACTCTGAAATTCTCACCCATGTAACTTGGGTTGATATACGTAGTCAAATCTAAATGGAGAATAGAATCACAAAGCAAAATTTTGTTTCTGGATAACATAATTAGAACGAAAAAACAGAACTTTGATAACACAACTATACATGAAACTAAAGCATACAGACCAAATCTTAGATTATAATAATGACTCAACAACACCGAAAATAGATTTTGTACAAACACTACTCAGAAGAATCAAGACTTAATAGAGCATCCTAATTACATGAAGGACTCAAGAAGCCTATCTAAATTAGAAAATGGCTACATTGATAACTACTTTGAAAAGCACCTGGGAAATTAACAAATGATCGTGAGATTACTTTAGGAAATCGAAAAAAAGATCGTTTTGCCGTATGTGAAGAACATTTCAGAGATCACAAGGATTTTGGAAAAATTATGAAAGGGACTTCCCTCATAAACCAATTGAAACACTACAACGGGCATACAGTAGTTCAAATACAACATAAAATCTTGATACTATACTTGAACTAATCTGATTTACATGGGGAAATTAATAACACTGGAAAAATGTGGATTTTCGAGGGTTATCAAATAATGGACAGAGAATTGTTTCAATTGGAAAAGCTAAAGTTGTTATTTATTCGCCTTGTTAAAATGCAGGCTAACTCAAGTTGCAACCAAAACTCATGTATTCGGGTTTATTTATAGAACAAATAAATTGAGATACTCAATTTAGTTTAATATAAAACACGCAGTGAAAATACAGTGGGAGAAATGACAAAATACTGGATGTAACAACATGGTTATATCAGATAGGTAACTAAAGGCAAATGAATGAATGTTTCAAAAATGGTGGATTTATCGTGAAATCATAGATAATATATGCATACATCATTTAGACGACGAATAACTTCTGGGAAATATTTACATTGACCTACCTGCCCACATCTTTTCTCGTTTTTCCTCTTTCTCAATATCAATACAAATATCCTTTTTCCGACGTTTAGGTATTCGTACATCAACTTTCGTTGTATATAATGGAGGAGGATTCAAACGCTTTTGATTTAAAAGTAACCGGAACATTTCGTAACCTAATAACAAAACACCACCTTCTTCAAACCATTGTTGAATGATCTTTGGAAAAAAAGAGAAATGGAAAATAAGGTATCACATCAAATTGTAAAAATGTTTAAATGATAAAACATAACAATGTACTAACAAAGTTTATTATTATTTATTGCCAACTCTCTACCCAATGCTCAATTTATTTGAAACTATCAAGTCCAACCTTGGCCTTGATACCCAACCCATAAACTGGTTGACAAGAAAGACAATATTTGTGAGATACGATTAACAATAATTTATGAACGAACCAATCAGATTTAAGATAGCAGGTCTTGGATTTCGGCGTATTATTCGTTCATTCATATGGTTAAATAGCATTTTGGTTGATTTCCGTTCGTGATGAAAACCCTGACTCTAATTTCTAACGCTACTGTACAACTGCAGATCCCAATCCTAATTCGTTACACTAATTTGCAACCCTCAACTAATCCCAGTATGTGGATATCTTCAAGGTCACTTAGGCATCGTTCAAACGTCACCCATAAATTATGATTTCATCAGTGTTACATGTCAGTCACGGGATGAGCAGCTTAGTAGTAGCGTCTCTGATTTTAATACAAGGTGGAACATGAGTTTGGATTCTTGACATGCAAATACGACTGACCAATTTGAGGCTTTGTTAGATGTAGCGCACAATAGAAAACAGTGATAATCTCGTAGTTCCTTTTAACAGAAACTATTCTTGTTTATTCGTTTATTGATTTGTCAAGTTTTGAGATATACACCACTTGTAAGAAGGCTGAAGAGTTAAGTGCTATTTTATAGGTCAATAATTCTAAATCCCTTACGCAGACAATGTGAAAATGAAATAGCTCATAAACATATTGGTCTATTCAGGAGAAAGCTCCCGTATGGTTTCATCGCATTTTGAACGAATTACTACAAAAAACCAAATCTGCTAGTAAATATAAACCAACTAGGTCATTTTGTGGTAACCAAGTTTTGATGCCATAGTACGGAAGAATAAAATGGTAGATCTTAAGACATTATTGAGAAAGCGAATTTTTGCTTACCTGATGACGCTGACTCATCGTCTTTACAGTATCCCGCACTACAAATAATTTAAATGGTCGAAGGCAACTACCACTATTAACAAAAGAATATTCTGAATCATTCGGTTCGCCATAAAAGCTTTCATTATGAGAAACGTCTTGTACTTTCGACTGAGACTCGCTCTTGTCATTTTCAAACATAGAAGACCATAGCATTTGATCATCCATGTTGGCGTCAGTTTCTTTTGAATCAACCAGTGGGACATTTGGATCGGCAGAAGAATCTGCGCGATCTGTAGAGGGTTTAGGAATGGAGAAACGTTGGAAAAACTTTGATTTTTTATTTGCTGCGCAGCTTGATAAATCAGTTGGTAACCAAAGCTCAAATTCTGCTTGCCAATTCTGAAATTCCGTGAAATAAACAGCATTTTTACAGTTCAACAAGTATAAGTTATCGCTTTGTATATTTGCTTGAAAAATATAGCATTTTCATAATAATGCGAAACTTATCAAACTTAAACAAAACTGATGATTAGCCTCATTATCAAATATAAATATATGGAGGGAAATAAATTTATATTTCAAAAAGTACTTGTTTGCTCAAAAACCTGCATATTTATCCTTAGCCCCCTCTTATGTCTACCTGGATTGCTTTATTTATTTATTTATTTTAACACATAAATATTAGTACAAGAGGACACCAAACATATATCCGCCACACAAAACTATGAGAATTTAAGAAGGAAAAAAAGAAACGAAGGGTCTTATAAAATAAAAAAAGAACAATAATGGGGGGAGACGAAAAGGTACACTCAGAAGAAATCTTACATTTAAGGAGGATACAGCCACTTTTTATGAAGAAAGTAAAAGAAAGTTACAGCAGGATCGCCACTCGCTTCTATTCTGAGCCATATCTGATAACGTCTCTAGACACTGTTACACCATCTCTCGGACCCCAACCAGGGAATCGAGAAGGACCAACACAAGTCAGCCCTTTGCAGCTTTCTTTCATACCACGACACCATGTCATATACTGACCACCTCTCCGCTTTTTCCAACCAGTCCCACAGTCGGTAAATAATGCACGACGAGGAATTCTCTGGGACGACATTCGTAGAACATGTTCAAGCCACCGAAGTCGGTGTTTCAAGATGGTGACACCAATTTCATTATCGTCTCTGTGACCGAACACACGATGCCGAACCTCTGCATTACTAACATGGTGTTGCCACTGGATGCCAGCAATCCTTCGGAGACAACGATGATCGAACACAGAGAGTCGTCTAACATCCTCAACTCGAAGAGGCTAGGTTTCACAAGCATAGAGCAAAACTGCTCTCACCAACACGTTGTAGATCCGACCTCTTACAGCCAGACTAACATCACGAAGGCGCCAAAGATGACCCAGATTGGCATAAGCCGCTCTGGCTTTCACTATACGTGCATTGATCTCATCACTCACACCACCACCTGGATTGCAGTGAAAAATAGTGACAATTATGAAATAGTGGCGATTTGTAGCTCAAAGAATAAAACCCAATCAAAATAAAAATAGTGATACTTTTCTTTTACCAACAGTTTATTTAACTGGATTCTCTTTACATCCCAAAAGTTTAAGTGCTGGAAACTATATATATATAGCAGAACTATTGATATAACATAAATACGCTGAATTAATTACAATATAGTTGGGATGTATAGCGGTGATAAGATAGATTATAGCATACTGTTTAAAACTGAAAAAAAAAGTAACAAAATCATACCTGTATAGTATTAATTGGAACGATTACAAGAACTCTTTGTGCTTGGCAAAAACGGAATAAAATATCAAGAAATCCGATAATCTGTATGGTTTTACCCAATCCCATACTATGCGCTAAAATGCAACCAAATCCATCTGTTGTATGAAATCGTTTTACACTTTCAACAACATTATCATATAAAAAACGTATACCGCTAACCTACAATTAAAGAAAAAACAATTGTAACACAGTCAAAAATTCTATATTTTACTATGTGTAAACAAGTTTTAATTGTCTTTTACACTTTATTTTCAGGAGTAATTATTTTTCATACGATGAATTTCATTCATCATTGCTATAGTCTGAGTAGTGGATCATGACTTTTACCTTCCAAATATCTACATGGATAAAATAATTTACTGATAAGCCAGTTTGTAGCAAATGGACTCCAGAATGTAACAAACAAGACATTTTGTAAAGATTGGAGATCGTATTTAAATCACTGTTGGTGAGTATTAAATGTTTATACACTAGTTATTCCAGTTCTAAATCAAGACTTCTTGACTATCTAAAATTCATTTAATTCATATCCATTCATAGCCCTCCTATCGCATACACACGAACAAATGCAGACAAAGACAGCCAACATAGCAGCAGTCTCTGCATCAGTAGGCCTCAAAATACCCAAATGCCCTGGTACGGCCGAGAGTGGGGAGAGTCCGCTCTCCCTCTCGAAATGCTCTCATATGGCCACGCGTATATACCCTCTGCCAGGGAACTCCTACTCACTGCCTTCTCACACCGCGGGTGTTGCTTACGAAAATGAGAGGACGAAAAGCGAATGTCCGGCGCTTTAACCGGATCCCAAACCAATGGTGCACATGGGCTGGCTCCAGTATCCTGAAGGAACAAATGGCGTATGAACCAATCGTTGGTCACCGGCTACCATGGGACTGCATCTCCTCACGATGCTCCACTGCCTTGTGGATCAGATCTTCAGGTCAAAGGCTCGGGGTGTGGCCCCCTAAGAAAACCACCTGCTTCGGTTTGGGCACCCGGGCAGTATCACAGCCCTCACACATATCAAATGAGATATGTGTGGCGCATATGTATTTGGTGCCTTCTTGTACCGATATTTATGTGCTAAAACAAAAATAAAAAAAACACAAAGGGAAAACCAAGGTCCTCAAACACAACACGGAGAACAGCAGTCCAATCACTCTTGATGGCGAAACTCTTGAAGATGTGGAATCCTTCACATACCTGGGAAGTATCGTCGATAAACAAGGAGGTTCAGATGCAGACGTCAAGGAGAGGATTGGCAAAGCAAGGACAGCATTCCTTCAATTAAAGAACATATGGAACTCAAAACAACTTTCAACCAACATCAAAGTCAGAATCTTCAATACCAACGTCAAGGCAGTTCTACTGTACGGAGCTGAAACTTGGAGAACTACAACAACCATCATCAAGAAGGTACAAGTATTTATCAATAGCTGTCTACGCAAGATACTCAACATCCATTGGCCGGATACCATCAGCAACAGCCTTTTGTGGGAGAGAACCAACCAGCTTCCAGCGGAAGAAGAAATTAGGAAAAGACGGTAGAAATGGATAGGACATACATTGAGGAAATCATCAAACTGCATTACGAGACAAGCGCTAACTTGGAATCCTGAAGGGAAGCGGAAAAGAGGAAGGTTAAAGAACACATTACGTCGGGAAATAGGAGCGGATATGAAAGGGATGAATAAGAACTGGAAAGAGCTTGAAAGGATTGCCCAGGACAGGATTGGATGGAGAATGCTGGTAAGCGACCTATGCTCCTTCACGAGGAGTAACAGGCGAAAGTAAGTAATATCCATTCATCCCTTTCAAATAGAGAAACTACACAGTAAATAGGGGATCGACCAACAAGTACAAATTAATTTATCCATTAAAGCATGATGCTTCAATAGAAAAAGGATCGAAACACACAAACAGACCAAAGATAATGACTTTTTTGAAAATAATAATAATATGATTTAATTCCACATGAAGGCTAATTAATTCTATTTTTAATTTTCAAGTTAATGAAGAAGGCAGAAAAAAATAGAGGAAACCTTCTAATGTTTCGTTTGTAGGGCTCTGTAAATTTATTTATTAACTAGAAAAAAAATACTCACTTGATGCGGCTTAATAACCCTAGCCATTTGAGGGCATAAAACAATTTCTGGTTCTTCATCTTGATCACGAGATGTATTAATAATGATTTTGCCATCAATATCGGCTAAGTTTTCCGCATCTTGTATCTCGCAAATTTCAGCTTCAACTTCTATTTCTGGTTCATCTTCACCATCACTAACTTCAATGATACCAGAATCCGCATTCTGTGTACACATGGAAAAATGTAAATCAAATGAAAACATTTAAATGATGAACTGATTAATCAGGATGTAACTTAAGTGGGAGATAAACAAGAAATTACTTTGAAAACTGATGTCTTAGTTTAATAACGTGAAAACTGAGCTGCAATCTACTTGGTCATAACTTTTTTGTCATGTCACTAATAGCGGTTTATCTTACTAGTTAGTTTACTTCTTACAAACATATTTTATTTTTATTTTAACACATAGGTATTGGTACAAGGAGGCACCAAATACATATGCGCCACACGAATCTCAATTGATTTGTGTGAGGGCTGTGAAACTGCCCGGGTGCCCAAACCGAACCACGTGGTTTTCTTAGGGGGCCACACCCCAAGCCTTCGACCTGAACGTCTGACCCACAAGGCAGTGGAGCATCGTGAGGAGATGCAGTCCCATGGTAGCCGGTGACCAACGATTGGTTCATACGCTATTTGTTCCTTCAGGATACTGGAGCCCATGTGCACCATTGGTTTGGGGTCCGGTTAAAACGCCGGACATTCGCTTTTCGTCCTCTCATTTTCGTAAGCAACACCCGCGGTGTGAGAAGGCAGTGAGTAGGAGTTCCCTGGCAGAGGGTATATACGCGTGGCCATATGAGAGCATTTCGAGAGGGAGAGCGGACTCTCCCCGCTCTCGGCCGTACCAGGGCATTTGGGGGCAATAGCATGTCGCTGCCAGGATATATATTTCATTTCATTGTGTCTGAGAAAAGCATTTAAATAAATGAATAAAAGTCGGGATCATTTCACATACCACCGCATAAGAGGTTAATAGCAGATTGATTACGAGGAAACTACACTTTTATGAATCCGCAGTATATTCCGACTTATAAGCGTAATTGATAGCATACGAATTGATTTAACACATACCAATTCATCTTACAAAGTTTAAAAATCCTTCAGATACGAAGTTAGTTTTCACAACTATGAACATTAACTGGAAATGATAGGATGTCATCCAACTAATATTAAAATGTTATCACAACTCAACAAATAAGAACAGGTTTATTTTCCCGAATTTAAGTCTTACTTGTGTGTGATATTAAAGGCTGTCAAAATCAAGACAGGTGATTTGGGTATTGAACCTGTAGTCTACTGATACACAACCGAGTAATCACGACACTGGATAGTAGCTATTCGGTCTTGACTTGGTAACCACTTGAGAGAGCTGATTATACCTTCTAAAACCATATTAAAAAATTCCAGATCTTATGCACAGATGTAGCTATGTTAAATGTCCTCTGACTAGTGTGAATAGATTCATCAGATAGAACCGTATATATATATATATATATATATATATATATATATATATATATATATATATAAATTTAGGAAGCAATCGGCACGACAATATCACATCGCACAGCTACCGGAAGCAACCACTTGATACTAGGTTAGGAGCTCAACACATACTGGTGACCCCTCCAGTGATCAGATGTTCATTACAACGTCTAATTAACTGAACGAAAAAGAGATACTTCTAAAATCATGTTAAGGTCAATCATTCAGTCATAAGCAACGCAAAACCTGGCACATATACGCATCGATTCACGTTGCCACACTACATTATCTGATTTGAAATTATAAATAAAAATCCCAGAGCAGTATAGTGATTGGATTTAAAAGAATAAAAATGAATCATACAAGCCTACCTGATCATCATCAGAATCACCAAGTAAAATAGGATCGTCTTGTGATTGACCCATGCGAAAAGATTGCAAATCACTCCATGTGGAACCAAACAGGGCAGCAGAGGCAGAACTGACAGCTCTTTTCTGATCCAATTCGTTGCCAGGTGACTGTTTGCCTCCATTCGTAAGAGCGTTTGAGACGGTCTGTTTAGCACCTTTTTCAACTGCTTCAAATGAACTACGCTGACTATCAACGGAGTTACATTCTTCTGCATCAGAGTCATACTTTCCCTCCTTTTTTGCAAAAGAACCAGTTTCTTGCAACTCAGATTGAAAGTTGGCATCAGAACACTTTAGAAAATCGGGTGACGATGAAGAATCTATTTCAAACAATAAGATATGGTTGAGAGCTCATGGTAAACGTAAAATCGACCAATAATTGAAAATCAATAACTACCTATCAACCCAACTCAAAGTGGCAATTATGTTTTAAAAAAATAACCTTTCTAATTAAATAGGAACGAGGCACAGTATAATGACGTTACATACGTTGAATGTTACTTGGATAACCCCTTAAGTAACTATTATTCGGTACAAAAACATGGTCGAAAGACATTCTAATCACGAACCACACAATATGAGTCTAAGAGCAGCGATAGTTCAATTCTCTAACAACTCACACTAACAGTTAATAACTCTACGTTTTGGCCTCCTGTCATTTACCAAACAGACCTTTATTTAAAACATTCGAGAAAACCTTTTACGGTTGACATTTAAACTGCAGCCTTTACTAGCCTATGCCATATAAGATAATGATTAGCTTGAATATTTACGTGACCCAGATATTTTAGTACATTGCATGTCCCTGTCTATTTTAATGGAACTAGTCAAAATCTCATAGATCATATAGTAGGTGGTTCATTAACAAAATAGACAATACGATTTGTTGAGGATCGTTGTCTACAAAAAAAATAGCCACTTTTCAGCAAGAATGATTCCACAATATTGATGACCTTCAAATGATTTGGTACTTATATCTTTAGGCATCACGAGAACAAGGATCGAGTGCTTTCAGGCTTCCATTTATGAACTGAAGCATTTTGTTAACTGTCTGCATTTCCTGAAGAACTGATAGATATTCGGATTCTCAGTTAGTAGGTATCAAGCTGCTATTGTGTGGGAAAAATAAAAAACTACACCCAGTACAAAGCCCTTCGAGATGTAGGAATTAACAGCATGTAATCTTTCTCAAAGTTGCTAAAGCACAAGGGAAGTATTAAGATGGAAATCCTTTCGTGTAACACCTGAGATGGACAGCTATAAAATTCAGTGTAGCCAATCGGTTTTCACAGGAAATTATGGTATATTTCTAACCGAGCCGAATGTAATTCGATGGGTTTTTATGATGGTCTTAGTGTAGTGTGGTGTAGAAGCGTTTTTACGAAATTCCAGAATAGTTAGTGGCAAGCCATTTTATGCTTTAGAACACCAACTTTCACTAGTGTAAAAACCGGTGACAAACATTCCAAAAAAGTCGCTGCCATTAATGCTAGACTGAAGCTTGGTGTACAGTCGAGCGGTGAAGCTTTCATGTTTGTTTCAATATACAATGGTGACAAAATCACAGGGGAAATAATAGATACAACTTTGTGGAGGTTCTCCTATTATCCAAATAAATAATCAACGATAAACAACCGATTAAAAGCCTAATATCTCCATCTTTATCATGTTCATTGCCAGTGCTTCAATTGTTATGACTGATGGGATCCAGAAGTGATAGCACTCTTAAGTATTCAGAATATTGCGCTTATCATGTCATGCCAAACTACTGATTTTAGCTTGGTTTTGAAGTGTCTAATAACAGTAAACTGCCTTTCTTCAGAAAAGTAACGTGAGTTATTCTGATCAATAGACAGTGTTTATTAGATATTCATTCATTTAACAACAATCTCGAAGGTGTTAAATATTTTACGGTAACAAATTAACGGGAGTATAACGCTACGTATTCGAGTAATTGACTCATCTACGGGTTTTAAGGCAGTGACTTGGAGGACTTTACAACCGAAAACTTATACGGCGTTTAAAATAAAGTTTTTAAAAAATACGGGCTACTTACCATTTAGTAAGAAGTCTATGTTAGAAAACTTTACTTGCTCTCCTTTGTCTTTACTAACAAGACGTTGCCTTCTTTCCATTTCCGCCTTTTGAGCCGCCTTGGCTTCTTCGCTAAGGCCATCTTCCCGAACTTTCCTAAGATACAATGAAGAGAAATATGATATACACAAACTTGATATTGCGTCTTTCGAATGTTTGCTTGCGGCGGCTTTTGCGGGAATTTGATCTATCAGGGCTTTCGCCTGGTTTTTCATCTTGATTTTCATTGTCTGATAAAATTAACTCTCCATCTTCCTCTCTAAACTGTACTTTTAAAGCTATTTAACAAGTCAAATTGATGACTTTGCTTACATTGTTCAGGGTGTTCCTCACTCATGAGTACAAATCAGTCAGGTTAAATCATGAATAAATTTTCCGACGGTGACGAACCACAGAAATAAAGAAAATCTTAAATATGTAAAAGTACGAGCAAAAGCTGTCAAGGCCAATTCATTCAAACAACACAGGGCCCCATTTACATTATATGATGGAAGATGATAAAACTGGACAAACAGAATAACATGATACTCACTCTCAAAATCTGGTATATATAAATGGTGTATTTAACTTATGGCAAAATGAAGGTAATAATTGTATTCAATGTTCAATATGTACCACCTTGATGTTTTCCTTCATCTAACTCTGAAATAATATATAAGGAAACAACTAACTTTTTAAGCAACGGTCTGAATGTCAGGTAGGAGTTCCAAACCATAATTTTTGCACAATTATATTAAATCTGATAACTGGTTGAAAAAGTCTGAGTAGTGTCTAAATGGTTCAAATGGTTGTGGACGGAATGGAAGAAGTTTTCGCTTAACGGGCTTCCGTGTCTAGTAGCAGTGGATCACCAATACCTCCAGGCAATAACGTAGACATATTAACGATAATAGAGCAAAAAATATGTTGGTAAATCATATTAAGATTTTATCCTTAGTCCTTAAGAATAGTGTAGCGGTAAATAATTCCCCAAAATTAAATAGCTGACCACGGCTTTAGTGGACTCATCTAGCTGAAGGCGCTCGGTCAAGCATCCGCACCAGATCACGTGTGGGAACGCCGTGCTCAACATCTGCCGTAATCGCTAGCCAGATTACTGCAAGCGATCCTCGATATATTGATAGCTTATCAAATATATCTTCGATCTCCTCGCTTCTGTCTTTTGATTTTACTTGGTGGGTGCGCTCCATATTAGAAGGTGTGACTGGTTAAAGCGTTGTCAAACTCCAAATACTTGTGCATCTTCAATAGGTTAAGTTGCCTCTTAAAGAACTCCTGGGAAGTTGCTTGGACTAGTTCAATTGACGGCGAATTCCAGAATCTGACAACTCTTAAGGAGTAGAAGTTGTGCCTACAGTTTGTTCTGCTATGTTGTATCTTCAATTTCTGGGTGTTACCCCTTAGGTTAGTGTTGGGACTAAGCTTAAGTAGGTGTTTAAGAGGTTGTCCAGGTGTGTTAAGGATGCTGTAAGCCATCAGAAGGCCACCTCTAGGACGCCTATACTCTAATGGGTAAAGGTCGAAAGATTGGAGGCGCTCTTCATAAGGTTTAAATTTGAGTCCCCGAACTGATTTCGTGGCTCGCCATTGGATACGATCCAGTGTCCTTATCCTTTTGGAGTGTAGGAGGAAATACTATGTTTCCGTACTCTAAATGGGGACGAATAAAACTGCTGAAGATTATGTGGAAAGTTCTCCCGCCAAACTGACCAAGAATGCGCTTCAATGCTACCAGTGCAAGGCTTGCTCGAAAAGCATTTCTGTCACAGTTAGCGTAAGACATTAAATCGTGGGGTACCAGGACTCCTAAATCTTTTTTGACTCGGAATATTACTAGAGATTAGTTTCCCAAGTTGTAACTGTAGTCTGTGACATGTCGCAGATGGACTACTTTACACTTTGAGGTGTTAAATGTAAGTTCTTTGTCGTCTGTTCAAATTTAAAGTCGAGTCAGATCCTTCTGGTTGCGTATCTCTCTCCAAAGTTTAGCGCCATCGGCAAAAAGTAATAAGTCTGACGATACCTGTTGAGGAAATTAACTTATACAAATCAGGAAGAGAAGAGTCCTAGTACTGGGCCCTAAGGGACAACACTAGGACATTCCATAGCTTGAGATAAATTGAAGTTTACCCTGACCTTAAAAGGTCGAGTTTTTACATATGAAATGAGCCAGTCAATCAGAGGTGGTCTGATACCCAATAATTTGAGCTTATTGATAAGACATATATGGTTATCCCTATCGAAAGCTTTTGAGAAATCACGGTAAACGATATTAACCTTCCCCTGGCGATCAAGGGGGCTTGTCCATCTTTCTACCACAGACATCAGGTTGGTTATGCACGAGTGACCCTTCCTGAAACTATGCTGTTGAGGTGAGAAGTTTAAGGGTAGTAAATAGTAATGTATACCATCGCATATCAGGGACTACATGATTTTTGAAGGCATAGTGACAAGAGCCGTCGGTAGGCAACTTGAAGGTTCGCTGCGTTGACCTCCTGTGAAAATCGGTGTGATGTGAGCAAGCTTCCAAATTTCCGGTAGTTTGCCTCGGCTTAGCGAGTGCAAGAACATCACTCCGTGCGGTGTTGCCAGGATTGAGGCTGCTACCCTCAGTATAGCAGAATGAACCATATATGGGCCAGGAAAAGTGTCTTTTCTTAGGTTCTGCATTTTCCGGAACACCAAGCCAGCGCCTAGATTCACTTCGGAAAGCCCTGTGCAGTTGCAGATGAAGCTTTCATCAGTATAATTGATGTGAGTCGGTTGAAATGTCCAAGGGTGTACTTCAGCCAAAAGGTTAGCGTTGTCATTATTGGTTGGGGTTTTTTGTTGATTTATTTTGTTAGTAAGTGATTAAGCATGCCCTAGAGCGATCAAAATTCTGAAATCTATATTTTCATCGTTAATAGCTAGTAGTTTGGTTATTCAAAGGTTGTAATAAAGAAGACAGCCCAGACTAGTACAGATCTGCAGTGCTGATTGTTGGATATTACCCGGGTGCTTGGTTCCTTACAAGCAGGTCTACTGAAAACTTTTTAGAACGTTGATATCAGTTGATGCCTTAGTTTTCCGATACCCGGTGATTGACCGGACTCTAGGTTACTTACTAATAGGAGACTACTGGTTTAATATTTGATGACTCCATGGAATGCGTTCATCAAATGTTACATGCTTATCCGCAGAGTAGACCTAATTGGACATCTCAGTGACCTAGGTCTTCTGTTCCATACACGCAAATAAATGTAGCTGAAGACAACCAGTTTATCAACAGCTTCTGCATCACCTCAAAATACACAAGGGGAATAGAAAAATCCTAAGCTGCAACACGTAGAACACCAAACCAATCACACCTTCAAGGAAAACTCTGGAAGAGATGGAAACGTTCACGTACCTGGACAGCATTACCGATGAAAAGAAGTATCTGATGTAGATGTATAGGCACGGATTAGCAGAGCAAGGACAACATTCCCACGGTTGAAGAACATATGGAACTCAAAACAACTGTCAACAAACAGAAAATTTAGAATCTTCAACGTCGAAAAAGTTCTACTGTGAAGAGCCGAAACTTGGCGAACTACCACAAGCATCATCAAAAAGGTACAAAAAACAAACTAACTAAGAAACCCACCACAGTGAAGACTGTATCTTCCGTAACAATTTGATCTTTCCTGTAAACTGGCATGCCTCATGTAACAGACTGTTCTTTGAGAATAAATTATGATTATTATCATAATAAATAAGAAACCAAACGTGTGAGTCAATGGGTACAAACACGAAATCACACATCATAGCAACATAGAATATGCCAAAGCAATGCCCTTACGTTGTAAAGGATTTAGCTTAGAGACAAATTAAATGTATGGCTAAAAGTAGCGTCTAGAAAATCAAACCTTCACATGCGTTACCGAAGCGGCCTGTGAGGATGAGAAGAGTTAAGGAGGAAGAATCTCAAAGCTCATCAAAAAAGATCACGCAGAAAAAGACACACATGAATATGACCTTCGAGACAACATATCGACGGTCAAAGCTGAGAAATACAGAGCGAAATCTCAGGAAAACTTCTTCCTCATTAAATATGCATTAATAAGGAGCAAACTCCCCTCTGAAATAGTCATAGCCGATAAATTACATGCGTTTGTAAGATTTATTGATCTAGCCCTCTCTTGCACAGATCTAAAACAAACGAACACCCCTGCATCCCACGCAGACATTATGGGCTCTTCACATGTATAGGCCAAATTGCCTTGTTTTCCTACTTTATATTTGTATTAGATACTTTTTCCTCCCTAATTTTTTAGTTGAAGTAGACAGGTAACTCACTGGACCTATCGGCTTTCGTCCGCTAAGAGACACTCACTACTACCCCAAAAGGTCAAAAAACCGCACAATCGCCTGCCTACTACCTGTGGTTTTACACCTATGGAACCTGTTACCCATCAACCGGAAGGGATAGAACAACTTTTTACTCTCCAGTACACTATGTTGGCTTGCCATTAATATTATTTCACCACTCGTGACCTTACCTATAACTCATATATTTCTATACTTTTCCGCCTGCTTTAGTAAACAACTATCCTACAGTATACCCTTCTTATAGCCTAAACGCTGGCAACCTATACTTTATACTATTGTCGATTAAAGTACTGCATCGACGACTTACCCACAATCCATAATTCGTAACTGCCCGATAAGCTTGTAAAATGGTACCTACAGAAAAAGTGTTCTCCAACAGGATGTGAAACACAGAGCATTGTGTGAGGCATGATATATATCCAAAAAAGCTTAAATGAGCCTAACATCACAAAAGGAGAGAGGATGGATTTACTGACAAGCAAGCATTGATGGTGAGGGAGATGACTTCAAATTCTTATACGATCATGCCGAGATTGGATCTATTGTGTAACGTGGACGCGATGCTAATTTGAAAAATAATTTTAAGACTTTACTCAGTGTAATACTAAAGCTTGAAATTAATCATAAACGCTCCAAGACATCTGCATGAATGAACTGTTATTCACTTTTATTGATTATATTGATTTGACGGCCCTGCCTGGGAAACATACTGTGTGCCAACAAATATTGTTATTTGTAGATCTTGCTTGTAAAAATGGTGTGTACTTGCCCTTGCAGAAATATATTATTATTATCGAATCCGTAAACAACGGTAATGCCGCGAGAATGCAGTGAGTAGGACTTTCTCGGCAGTGGTTGTATGTATGTGGACAGGTGAGAGCATTTGGTAAAGGAGAGCTGACTCTTACGCGATATCCGATACTAAACGTAAGATAGCTGAGAGAATTCAGGTTCAGAATTTAGCACAAAGAGAGGGTCGGCAAACGTGAACGCAGGGATAATTTATCTAAATGACATTGGTTCGGTCATGAAGGCGTAGTCACTCGATGTCACCTTGTCGAATTACGGTCTACTATGATATTAGCACTGCTCTAATAATAGACCGAATCCTAAAATTGTAGATTTGTTGTGATGTAACTGCTTAATCTATAAGATCTCACGTGCAAATCACATCATCTTCTACACCAACTCACTGCATCGCAACAATTACCAGTACATGATGGAGAACAATCCTAGGCTAGAGATAGGACAATATATTTAATATGAATAAAAGATATAAGGTAAAATTCAGGAGGGACCACGCCTGCATGGCCGAGCCATGCCATACGATCAACCCCGATTAGTTCAATTCCTTATTCCCGCCTTCTCCATTCTTCTGTATTTCCCAGCGACAGATGTTGAATGTCTATTTTTCGTATTGTGTCGTGGTAGGGCCTAATGCCATTACACTACTCTCCCACCAGAATCAACGTGACGTTGGTTCGATACCAAATTGTGTGGGATTGTCGCGCGCCGGAGGTTAGCAAGAATAATAAGAATCATCCAGGTATTGATGAACTGAAAGAAAATCAAAAAGAAGGCGGCAGCATCTGGTCGGGAAACACGTGTAATAATTTTAAAATGTCTGGTTTAATGCTTAACACGCTTAAAATGAAAATTTGGTTGGAGATAATTTGAGTTAAACAAAGCGGGATTATAATAATAATGAAATGACTCAATATATGAATATTTTAATAGATCGCCGTAAGATACGTAGTAATAGCCGTAGGTTAATAACCTTTCCTGTTTAGGAATATTAAAAACAGCCAATATTAGAGAAATGTTAAAAGTGGTATTATATTTGGTCTAAATTATGAAATCAAATAACGTATGTGCCGGTAAGTTGTCCATGCGTTGATTTCCAATTGGATCTGTATTAGTAGGCTAACTGAAAGAACAAAAGTATAAGCGCGGAGAAGAATTCCAACTAGTGTTCCAGTTAGTTTAATACGGTTTATTTAGTTATGGGGAGATTTTCTCGACCTCAATTTTACTTGACCGTGATAGAATTTAGTAATACAACTAATACATATGAATTGTTATCAAAAATTTTAAATACGTGAAAAGTAATAATTATGTGGATTTTGGACAGATATATAAGAGCGATTCGTTAAACATGAGTGTATTCGTAAGAGGCACGGTCTAGACTCAATGTCCTGACTTGCCATAGACTATTTATTTATATTAATACCTACCGGCTGGTGGTGCATACAAGGTAGTTGCAAGTATGCAGTTCAATATAAGGTGGAATACTATTTCATTAAGATATAGTGATTATAAGTTATTGAAATCAGTTAATCCTATGTGCCACATTTTTAGGTGATGTGGTGCTACAAGATGTATTCGTCCAAATAACTTTTTTGCAAGATGATTAACAGCGAGTGATGCTCATGTGATTAGCAGGGAGAACATAAGTTGTAACCAAGGGGAGTACACTCCTAACTTATGTCTATGATAATGGCTTGAACTTTAGTCAGTGTTGGGGTAAATTCGACATTTATGTTTTCAGTTTGTAGGAGATTTGCTCGACTGTTTATACTGGTTATTTGCATGCATGATTGTGTCGCCAAACCTTAATTAGACTAACAAAGTTTTAAGATATTTGCTGAATGAGCAACTGATAGAGGAATATACTGTTATCATCTGTAATGGATGAAGATAACCAGAAAACACTATTTAATGATAATTATAAGTCAATTCGCTGACCGATTTTGTTAACAGTTTCATCAATTTTATCAATCATATTACGTGATTGTCAAGTCATGACAATGCTTTATGACGATATCCTGAAACCATTATGCTTAGCTAGCTATAGTGTTGATTGAGGATTGGCCAGTGAAAAATATGTACTGTTGCTTTGGGTGATTCAAAATTATCAGAAATTGGTAGCGTTAACGAATCCGAGCTGCCTGTTTATATTACTAAAGGCAATTTAAAAATGTTTACATAATGTTAATTTTAATAATAGGCTCCGGAGATTTAATTTTAAATATTTGTTTGTCGAACAACATGATAATTTAGTTATTAAATTAGTGCAGTATGATAATATCTAGATTTGGTGACTATATTATCCCTTATATGTTCGTCTTTTTAGGCTACTAATACATTAGACCAATTGACAAACCCGAATACGTATAGCAACAATGACTATGATGGGTTTAGTGGAAAATGTTCAAGGCTATTCGAATGATATTTAAATTTAAAAGACACCGAGAAATCATTCAACGCATGTACGGGCCAGGTTAACATGCAGATTGTTGAGATATATGGCAAATTAAAAATAATAAACAGGGCCAAAATGAAAAATATTTTTCTAAATCGAGACGACTTATGGAATTTCAGTTAGGAATATGATGATTTATGAACTTTACATAAGACGTCGCTGTAGTTAACCTAGCGATATTTATAAATGTGTGCAAAGGGAACTAAAAATAAAAAAATGCCTTTAAACAGCACGTTTTCTTAGTAGAATGTTGTGGTATAAAAGTATTAAATATTTCTACTTAGTCCTGGGAGTGGCTCGTATGAAATATACAAAACCAGTCTAATAGAAAAAATCTAAGTTAAGAAGTACTTAAATCATAATAAATGAACCAGGAAAGGGAAAAAGTAAAACTCACCTGGGTTGTTTTCGCTTCCAGGTAATGATTTGAATTGGACAGTAATTCAAGTCTGGATTATACACGAGGTACTGTCGACTAAATTCTTGGATTAACTCAGCATTGGAAACTGGATTTGTGTAAGTTCAAAATTAATTTAAGCCAAATATGTAGCACTGCCTGACGAACAGTCTAAACGACATCTAAGATTGCAAGAAATTTATAGTTTGAACTCATCGTAAATTTCTGGCATTTGCATCCTGTTTGGCCATGGAACTCAGCAGTTGGAAATTAGACAGGCAGTGGTCAGAAGAAAAAATATGACAGGATAACGCACAGTTTAAGACAGAATGAGGAGTTGTGTGAAGAAACAATATGAAGAATTAGATCCAGATAACAGTTTAGTCCTTGCTTACGTTGCTGGTCAATGTATATTTAGGTTATTTACAGGTCATGTCTGCTAGAGCTTGATGTTAAAACAAGTTTGTTTCGCTGTAGCATGTAAATGCTATTAAAGCTTGCTAATGAACCATCAAAGCTAATAATTAATATAGATGACCAGTTTTTGTTATCGACTGAGAAAGTAGGTTATGAATACTTATCAATATAACGTCATGATAATACATATGAGCACTAGTCAGAGGACTATTAGAATAATGGGTTTACATGAGTAAAAATCGGTCAAGAAATTTGAAGTGGAAATACAGAGTAACAATAATAGGTTGCGTTTCTTTAGTCGGGCTTACCAATGTCGAATTACGGTCTACTATGATATTAGCACTGCTCTAATAATAGACCGAATCCTAAAATTGTAGATTTGTTGTGATGTAACTGCCTAATCTATAAGATCTCACGTGCAAATCACATCATCTTCTACACCAACTCACTGCATCTCAACAATTACCAGTACATGATGGAGAACAATCCTAGGCTAGAGATAGGACAATATATTTAATATGAATAAAAGATATAAGGTAAAATTCAGGAGGGACCACGCCTGCATGGCCGAGCCATGCCATACGATCAACCCCGATTAGTTCAATTCCTTATTCCCGCCTTCTCCATTCTTCTGTATTTCCCAGCGACAGATGTTGAATGTCTATTCTACGTATTGTGTCGTGGTAGGGCCCAATGCCACTGCAACCTCTCACCTATTGTACCAAATATACTGAACTCTATCCAGCTCTTCAGAAGCGTTAATCATTATATTGCTGATAACACGATGGGATGAGTCAGTATAGACAATGATATGACAATGATGTGTAGGGTCTTATAGATTGGGTATTCATATCGTGACGAATCTACATTTTTCGGGTTACGTTTATTATTTAATAGCAAAGATAAATGTACTAATACCGACTTGAACCATAATTCTATACGGCAGGTAACATGTGTAATCTCTGGCACTCTTGGCTGAGCCCTCATTCCTTATAGCAAAGCGAAGTCCTCTAATGCTAACTTAATCGTAGAGGGCAGATACACTGTGTAGTCTGTTGTTACGCTCAGTTGTACTAAGTCTACATGGAAATCGCCATCTATCGAGAGTGTATTTATTGCAAACTCTGCAGTTGAGGTGAATATGACTGTAACTGAAAGAGAACGATGAAAATCCCTCCACAGCCTTGGTAACGGAAAAAGAACGATGAAAATCCCTCCACAGCCTTTTTTGTTGGGCAGTCTTCAGTCTTCAATAATAAAGATAGAAGGTCTATCAACCTTTATTAATCCTTGCAGTTTGTAATACTGTGAAGGTCCAATCCCGTCTTGAATATATCAACAGAAGGTGCTGATATTACGTGTTCCGGTAGAGAAATCCAATAATTCACTACTCGATGAGAGAAACGAAACTCCAGACGTAAACGATTAGATCCCGGCTTTTGAATTTTTTTCGAGTGTCCTCTCAAACGATCAGTCATAGACGGAAGTAAAAGATAGGACGTGTTAATACCAAGGTCATCCTTCAGTATACGATAAGCCAATATTAGATCACCTCATATTCTATGGTAAGATAACGGAAACAAGTTGAGGTGTCTCAGTCTGTCTTCATAAGATAGTCTAGATAGACCTTGTACCATCTTAGTACCTCGTCTTTGGACTCGCTCTAGCATATCTGCTTCATACTTGAAACAAGGACTTGCTGCTTGAATTCCATATTCTAAATGTGGTCGCACACAAATCGGGTATAATAATCTAAACATTCCATCATCTAAATACTGAAAAGACCTACGAATAGACCATAATACTCAACAGCCTTTTGCAGCAGCAGCCTTACAGTGACTAGTGGTTTTGAGATCACTACTTAATATGACAACTCCGCCTGCAGTCCCTTTCGGGGGGCTACTGCCGGTCCCAAGCCCGTATAAAGTAGGAAGGTTGGGCATGGGGTTAGCGACCCGATCCCGTAGAAAACTAACTCGCTAAAAAAACGCTAACCAGAAAAAATTATTCAAACCATTTAAACTCTGCCCTGGGAGTCAGGAGGTCTTCGTTTAGAAGAATTATGACGCCTCATGATGAAAGACGAGTTTCTTCGGAAGTCACGAGGCCGATGCTCCTTCTGACAACAAGAGCAACCATTTATTTAGGTACATGGAATGCTCGCACAATGTGGGAGACTGTGAGAGTTTTCCAAATTGCTGCAGAAATGAGGAGATACAATTTAGAGGTGCTTGGGATCAGTGAAACACACTGGACGCAAGTTGGACAACAACGACTAGCTTCAGGTGAGCTGCTGTTATACTCCGGACACGAAGAAGAAAATGCCCCACATACACAAGGAGTTGCATTGATGCTTCTCAAACGAGCACAAGATGCACTTATAGGATGGAAATCTCATGGACCAAGGATCATCAAAGCCTCCCTCAAAACAAAGAAAACGGGGATTACAATGAACGTCATCCAATGCTACGCGCCTACCAATGACTACAATGAAGACGCTAAAGATCAATTCTACGATAGGCTGCAGTCAATCGTCGAGAAGTGCCCAACTAAAGACCTGACTATTCTGATGGGAGACCTAAATGCCAAGGTTGGAATTGACAACACCGGATATGAAGAGATCATGGGACGACACGGACTGGGAGAAAGGAACGAAAATGGTGAGAGATTTGCAAATCTATGTGCCTTCAATAAACTGGTCATAGGCGGGACTATATTCCCACATAAACGCATACACAAAACCACATGGACTTCACCGGATCACAGCACACAGAACCAAATCGACCATATCTGCATCAACAAAAAGTTCAGGAGGACGATGGAGGACGTGAGAACAAAGAAAGGAGCTGATATAGCATCAGATCATCACTTGCTGGTCGCCAAGATGAAATTGAAACTCAAGAGGCACTGGACAACGGGGAGGACAATATCACAAAAATTTAATACGGCTCTTCTTCGGGATACTGACAAACTCAATAAATTCAAGATAACCCTCAGCAATAAGTTCCAAGCCTTTCATGATCTACTCAATGGAGAAGGAACTACTATGGAGAGCAACTGGAAAGAGATAAAAGAAGCAATCACTTCAACATGTCATGAGGTTCTGGGCCAAAAGAAGCACCATCACAAGGATTGGATCACGGTCGATACACTGGATAAGATTCAAGAAAGGAGGAACAAGAAAGCAGCAATCAATACCAGTCGAACAAGAGCAGAAAAAGTCAAGGCACAGGCTGAATACACAGAAGTAAACAAGCAAGTGAAGAGGAGCATCAGAACCTACAAACGTAAATATGTGGAAGATTTAGCAATGACGGCGGAAAAGGCTGCCAGAGAAGGAAACATGAGACAACTGTATGAAACAACAAAGAAACTCTCTGGAAATCACCGTAAACCAGAATGACCAGTGAAAAGCAAGGAAAGCAAGATAATCACCAACATTGAAGAACAACGAAACACGTGGGTAGAACACTTCAAAGAACTGTTGAATCGGCCAGCCCCACTGAATCCACCCAACATCGAAGCAGCACTCACGGACCTCCCAATCGATGTTGGCCCACCAACAATTGAAGAAATCTGCATGGCTATCAGACAAATCAAGTGTGGCAAAGCAGAAGGACTAGACAGCATTCCAGCAGAGGCACTGAAAGCAGACGTAGCGGCAACTGCAAGGATACTCTACAATCTCTTCAGAAAGATTTGGGATGAGGGACAGGTACCAAAAGACTGGAAAGAAGGACTTCTAATCAAAATACCAAAGAAAGGCGATCTCAGCAATTGTGACAACTACAGGAGAATCACTTTGCTCTCAATACCAGGAAAAGTCTTCAACAGGGTATTGTTAAACAGGATGAAGGACTCCGTAGACGCCCAACTTCGAGACCAACAGGAAGGATTCCGTAAAGATAGATCGTGTACAGATCAAATCGCAACTCTACGGATCATTGTAGAACAATCAATTGAATGGAATTCATCACTCTATATCAACTTCATTGACTACGAAAAAGCATTTGATAGCGTGGACAGAACAACCCTATGGAAGATTCTTCGACACTACGGCGTGCCTCAGAAGATAGTCAATATCATACAGAATTCCTATGATGAATTAAACTGCAAAATCGTTCATAGAGGACAGTTGACAAACTCCTTCGAAGTAAAGACCGGTGTCAGGCAAGGTTGCTTACTCTCACTCTTTCTCTTTCTCCTGGTGATCGGCTATATCATGAAGACGTCAACATCTGAAGGGAAACACGGGATACAGTGGACAGCTAGGATGCAATTGGATGATCTAGACTTAGCGAGCACAAAAATAAATGCAGGAGAAGACAACCAGTGTAGCTGCAGCCTCAGCAGCAATAGGTCTCAATATACACAAAGGGAAAAGCAAGATTCTTCGATACAACACAGCATGCACCAATCCAATCACAATTGACGGACAAGATTTGGAAGATGTAAAAACCTCTACATATTTGGGCAGTATCATCGATGAACACGGTGGATCCGATGCAGATGTGAAGGCACGGATTGGCAAAACAAGAGCAGCATATTTACAACTGAAGAATATCTGGAACTCAAAACAATTGGCAACCAACACCAAAGTCAGAATTTTCAATACAAATGTCAAGACAGTTCTACTTTATCGGGCGGAAACCTGGAAAACTACGAAATCCATCATCCAAAAGATACAAGTTTTTATTAACAGTTGTTTACTCAAAATACTTCGGATCCGTTGGCCGGACACCATTAGCAACAACCTACTGTGGGAGAGAACAAATCAGATCCCAGTGGATGAAGAAATCAGGAATAAGCGCTGGAAGTGGAAAGAACACACATTGAGGAAAGCACCCAACTGCATCACAAGACAAACCATCACATGGAATCCCCAAAGTCAAAGGAAAAGAGGAAGACCAAAGAACACATTACGCCGAGAAATGGAGATAGATATGAGAAAAATGAACAAGAATTGGATGGAACTAGAAAAGAAGGCCCAGGAGAGAGTGGGTTGGAGAATGCTGGTCGGCGGCCTATGCTCCATTGGGAGTAACAGGCGTAAGTAAGTAAGTAAGTAAGTAAGTAAGTAAGTAAGTAAGTAAGTAAGTAAGTAAGTAAGTAAGTAAGTAAGTAAGTAAGTAAGTAAGTAAGTAAGTGACTTAATATGACTCCCAAATCTTTATGGTTTCTTACTTTGGGTAGTACGAATCCACGTATTGTATAGTGATACGATTCATCATTGTTATTTAATTGCATCAACACACTCTTATTAGGATTTACTTCAAGTGACCACCTGTCTAACCTTGCCATCAATGGGCTAAGATCATTCTATAATACTATTCTATCCGACATACTGTGTATGGGTCTCCAAATTTTTATGTCATCAGCGAATAGTAGAACGGATGATTTTGCTACAGTTGGTAATTCATTTACATAAAGTAAAAAGAGAAGAGGACCGAGGATTGTGCCTTGGGGAACTCCACTTTTTACAGGTATCCACAAGGAAAGAACCCCATTAACCCTTACCCTTTGCCTCCTGTCATGGAGAAAGTTGCTTATCCAATCTACGACTGTATAATGGATTCCGAAGCTTTCCAGTTTGAATTTAAGACCAGAATGGGAGACCTCACCAGAAGTCGTACTTAGATCTATGAAGATCACATCTATGGGAATATTCTGATCTTTTGCAGCAGCCCAATCTTCTCTTGCAATGAGAAGATTTGTCAAGCACGATAGGCCTCTCCAAAAACCATGTTGTTCCCTGCAGAAAAGATTATGCCTTTCAATGATTTGTTCCATCAGTTTTACAACTGCACTAGTTAAGCTAAAGGGTCTATAGTTACTAACTAAATCCCTACTCCTAGCCTTATACACCGGACTTATTATAGCGCCTTTCCAGTCTCTGGGTAGCCTGGACTGCTTTAGAGACATGTCAAACAATATCGCTAATGGTTCAGCAATTACATCTGACATGGCTTTCATAATCCTAGGATGAATATTATCAGGACCATTGGACTTATCAGGTTCGATATGCTGAAGTAGCTTTAAAACAGTACCTTTCTCAATGACCACAGGATCCTTCAGTGAGCCGTTACGATCATAATGAATTGTTGGTCGTTCCTCATTAGTGATAGAAAACACTTTACTAAAATATTCCGATAAACCTTCAGCTTTTTCGGTATCATTTTCTGCCAAGATTAACGGATTTTCCTGTATCGAAAGTGATGGAATCCCGTCACTTCTCTGAGTTCGCCTTTTTACATACGAGAATAACCGTTTCGGACTATATCTAGAATCCCTAACCAATTGTTTTTCGTATGATCGTCTAGTCTTACTTATTAAAGCTTTACAGGCATTCCTAGTCTTACAATAACTGGATCGGTATTGTTCCAAACCACTGGAGATGAACATATCCCAGTGCTTCTTCCTTCTTCTAAGAAGTTTCTTAACTGGTTTAGTTATCCATGGTGGACTATTATTCGGTCTTCGCGGTACCAGATATGGTATGAACGAGGACGCAACTAAATTAAACTTACCTTTAAATACAGACTATGCTTCTTCAACTGATAAACCAGTATCCACACACCAATCTATCTTAGCAGCGCATTCGTGAATGGCTGATATGTTAGCTTTCCATATATTTGGGCGGGGTGTGACCTGATCGTATAACATGTCCCCAGTTCTAAACGAGAATGACCAAACAGCGTTATCGCTGTTCACTAACGGTGGGAGAACATTTAGGTCGACAATATCTTCAATATCGTGAGTGATTACCAAGTCCAACAGAGAAGAACCTTGGTTAGCACCAAAACGTGTAGGTTCAGATACATGCTGCACTAATGCATGCTCCATTATTGTTATCAGGAATCTGCTATCAAAGGAGTTTATAGATCCTTCTGTGGTCATTTCAGTCCAACTAATGTCAGGTGCATTAAAGTCTCCTATTATCAAGCATCTGATATTGGTACTTCAAAGATGAATGTGCTGTAAAATAAAGTCATCAGCTAAGCAGATTGGGCTGCGATAGATGACACCGAGCATAAATGTACTACATCCGATATCCAATTTACAGCTAATGACTTCACAAGTACCGCTGTCATGGAATTCGCTAGCAGAGGAGCGTACATTTATATTATCGGCTATACATAACAGGACGCCACCTCCTTTCTACATCTATTTCTATCACTCCTTAGGTAATGGTATCCCGATAATTCTGGAGTAATGTCGAAGTCATGGACTAACCAAGTTTCTGTCACTGCTACGATGAGTGTCCTTAATCTGTCCACTAATGCTTCTAGTTCATAGAACTTATTTCTTAGGCTACGAGCCTTGGTATATAAGACTCCTAGGTAGAACGACCTATCCATACAGGCCTTGGTAGCATTCGCTTCCATGACCTGAATATCCGAAAACCCACTAATCGGAGATTTTCCTTACCATTTTGTTGGCGGATTTATAGTCTAGCTAGTGCTTTATTTCTTTTTATTCTATCTTCGAGAGACGTATCAGGTCTAACTCGGATATCGGAATTGTCGCGACAACGAGCATTACTTAACAGGAGATCCCGTTGCTTCTCTGATACTAGGATTACCTTAAGGAGTCTGCGTGGTCGAGGTTCCGCATTGTTTTCGGTCCTCTTGCCTATTCTAACCAGTATTTGACCTGAACTCCTTTAGAGTTATCTGGTGAGATACTACGAATATATTCTCCCAACTTCTCTAAACCATGCGCGTGTCTAATTTTGGGATCAAGGTCGTTTGGCTCCAGCAATTTGCTTACAACAAAATTCGATGATATCAGATTCCTCTTTTCAGTCACGCCTGGGTGGGTTTTCCTCTTACTATCGGATTTTGGTAGTGCATTTTGTGACTCACAATGGGAGTCCACCAATGACTTGCTAACCACCTGCTCACTGTCCACAGCCTTTTTCTTTTTGCTTCATTTTTTTCGTACTGTAGTCCATTTTTCATCCCTCAGGACACCGGGACTATTTGGAACAGTTACGGTCTTATTCAGATCTTCAGTTTCCACTAGAGGTGGATGGTTACCGATGTCAGTTTCAAGTGGTGCTTCTTCCCCACGTTAATATTAACGGAGATTTCACTTTTCCGTCAATCGAATTCGGGTGTTTGAGGCGTTTTGTAACAGCAGTTACTACACTGACACATTCGTCACCGTCAGTGCCCGTGTTATCAGTGCATGCGCTATCGTTTTTCTTACAGGCCAAAGCCAATAGGCTCATAGCCTCTTGTATTAATAACGTCTTATTTGCACAGCAAAACATGCAAAGCCAATGTGAGTTAGGCTTCGAACACCTTTTGTACGCAGTGGGACTTAAACGAGTGAACATCTTATGGAACCACCTTTTTCATCCATCACACTGCATTCCTTCCTCCACAGGGAACAAACGGTGTGGTTGTCCACATTTGTGAGTACTACCAACCATTTTAGTCAGATTAAGGTGTATAACACAATATGATCACAATATGATCACTAGTGTCCGTCAATGAGGAAGGGGGTACCACAAGACAAACCTTAGCAAGATTTAAAACCTTAAGTAAAGTACCATAATATAGACCAAGCGTGCTTTTGATGCAACAATTACACAAAAGCAAGGATAATCACAACAAGTACAAAATCCCTGCCCTTTTTCCTAAAGTGTTAACAAATATTGACTAACGCAGATTGATTAAGAATTAGCCAATCAGCGTGCGCCAACAAAATCACACGTTGACTATGCTTTAATCTAATCTATATCACTTTAACAAACAGTATCTGCATTTATTTGTTTCTTCTTCCTGTCATATATTTTAACCTTTGTTCAGATCTCGTTTGAGCTTTTATTATGTGACTTTGATTAAAAACTTATCTTTTTGTTACCTAATTTTTTAACACATGTTGCCGGACTATTACCAGTGAGGGCGTGTTTGACTAAGCTCAAGGTCACGGTAATCAGTGTGACTGTTGACCTTTTGACTGTCTGGAATCCCTGCAGATAGATATTTGATCCCGTTTGTTGGGAATATATTTGTTGATTCTCAGGTATCGAATCCTTTGGTACTTACTGTTTCTTTTGTTATTTAGCGCACTACTTTGCGTTAGAGAAACTTCTGACTTTATAGGACAGGCTGTACCGTTTGAGGTATTTTGTACCTTTGATATAATTTGTTCTATTTCTTAAATTAGAACCGTCTTAAATTGAGGACAGAGTTCATGTTTTGATATAATTTAATATGAGTGTCTCAAAGACGCTTGGTGGTCTATACAGAAGATCGTAGTCTGACCTATTCGAATACGTTTTGGTTCGTCAGTCCTGCGTTCAAACCGAATACTGGCGGTTCGGTCGTTACAGTTCTCAAACGAACAGTAATTACTGGTAACAAACACTTTAATGCCTGGCAAGCTCAACAAGGTCAGCGGAAACATGGTGTTGGGTCATGAAGAAATGCAGACAGAGGCGCCTCCTGATATACGGCAAGTCCCTTTTGATACATCTTCATATCATGGCTCTAATACTAGTTTAGTTAGTAGGCATAGCAAGATTAGCTCTAGCATCACCCTAGCAGAGTTAAAAGAAAAGCAGTTGAAGGAAAGACAACTAGTAGAGATTAGAGATTTGAAAGATAGGCAGAGAAAGCTGCTGTTATGCCTTCAGAGAGAGTTAGGGTCGTTAAGACTAAAAGAGAACGTGTGTGCTAAAGCATCTTCTGCCTCCAACTGTGATGACAGAGGACAGGAGTATGTCCTCCGTTTCTCAAGCCGTCCTCATGACATTAGAATCAAGTCCCCAGAAATGTCAAAACGGTCAGACCATCCAGGAACAAAGAAGAGGGAAGTGACCTTGACATCCCTAAGTGTGGGTCTTGAGCTCCCAAAGGTTGAACTAAGTACTTTTGATGGTCAACCAGTCAAATATTGGAAATTTGTCAGACAATTTGATTTATATGTGGTATCGAAGGTCGAAGGTGGCGCATATGTATTTGGTCCCTCTTTGTACCAATACCTATGTGTTAAAATAAATAAATAATAAAATCAAAGGTCGAAGACGATGGTCAACGGCTCTTATACTTGTTACATTATTGCAAAGGCGAAGCTCGAGTTATTTAGCAAAGCCCGGCTTACTTCGTGTGTTCTACCAAACAATCGTTTCAGTATATCGCATGCTCTACGATAACCCGATGATGGCGGAAGCATTAAGCATTCTTCTATGGCCTCTCGAGCTTTTCCTTTGCAATAATGTAACAAGTATAAGAGCCGTTGACCATCGTCTTCGACCTTTGATTTTATTATTTATTTATTTTAACACATAGGTATTGGTACAAAGAGGGACCAAATACATATGCGCCACCTTCGACCTTCGATACCACATATAAATCAAATTGTCTGACAAATTTCCAATATTTGACTGGTTGACCATCAAAAGTACTTAGTTCAACCTTTGGGAGCTCAAGACCCACACTTAGGGATGTCAAGGTCACTTCCCTCTTCTTTGTTCCTGGATGGTCTGACCGTTTTGACATTTCTGGGGACTTGATTCTAATGTCATGAGGACGGCTTGAGAAACGGAGGACATACTCCTGTCCTCTGTCATCACAGTTGGAGGCAGAAGATGCTTTAGCACACACGTTCTCTTTTAGTCTTAACGACCCTAACTCTCTCTGAAGGCATAACAGCAGCTTTCTCTGCCTATCTTTCAAATCTCTAATCTCTACTAGTTGTCTTTCCTTCAACTGCTTTTCTTTTAACTCTGCTAGGGTGATGCTAGAGCTAATCTTGCTATGCCTACTAACTAAACTAGTATTAGAGCCATGATATGAAGATGTATCAAAAGGGACTTGCCGTATATCAGGAGGCGCCTCTGTCTGCATTTCTTCATGACCCAACACCATGTTTCCGCTGACCTTGTTGAGCTTGCCAGGCATTAAAGTGTTTGTTACCAGTAATTACTGTTCGTTTGAGAACTGTAACGACCGAACCGCCAGTATTCGGTTTGAACGCAGGACTGACGAACCAAAACGTATTCGAATAGGTCAGACTACGATCTTCTGTATAGACCACTAAGTGTTTCGAGTCACTCGTATAAATTGAGCACAAAGTTTGTCTTTTGATAGTTCAGTCGTTACAATCACTGTTCGATATATGGAAAGCTAAACTCTGCATAATGTGATGGAATGAATAAGTTCTAAATCCAGACAAAAGGAAAAAGTGAAGAAAACATCCTGGTAAATGATGGGATATAAAGATAATAACACAGTCAACAGCACAAACATGATGTCTGAGTTTTGAATGTTTGGAATCTCGACGAGTGGAAATAAACTGAGTTTGCTAAATAACTGGCATTTAACTGATGGAATCTGCTGTAAGAAATGTACTACCAAAATGTGCTTGGAAACTGCTTATAACCAACACAAGTGAGTCGGAGTCAAGAATCAACCAAATGGGACCTTGAATTTTTCACTCCAAAGCAGCAAGGCAAGGGACTTTCTACTGAAAAAACACCCAAAAAATTTGTAATTTAAATATCCATATCCGACCAGATTGGTCTGCAATTAAACGCAACTTGATTTCGTAACTGTGGCAGACTGCTTAGCGACCAATCACAATGAAGCGGGACTTATTATATCCTCCGTCTTTGTAAGCGATGGGGTCGCTATTCTTCATTCTGTGTTTTTTCAGCTATTTCTTTTGTGTAGCCATTTGACGATCGATTTAGGCGGAAAAATCCCCTTACTCGATGGCAGAATAGGGGAACTAGCTATGGTTTCTGTATTTTAGTTAAGTCAGGTTTTGGAAGCCAATGTTACCGCATCCTATATGGGTAGAACGAGTGGTCCTCATAATAAGTGTAAGTGGGTTGATTTGTGATGAAAGAAGTGGGCTTAAAGTTATGTTCAAGGTCATAACATTTCTGTCAATCCCATGGCCAGCACGCGATCTTTTACATTGTCCCTTGGGGGTCAATACAGAAACCTTAAAGCTGCTGTGGCATTAGAAACGTTCTTGGAACTTGTACCTGAAAACGAGTCACGAATAGTGATACCGAAAATCCGGAATATATGTGAAACCACTATAGCTAGATGCCACACTACTAACGGAAGTCAGTTGACACATGATAGCCGTACTTGCACAAAACGATTGTTTTCGCTCATTAAGGAGAAAGCAAAACTCAAAAATGGAATTCCTCCAGTATCGATGCACGAAAATTCATATATACTAGCTGGAAAAGATTTGGCTAATGCCGAGATTTTGTCAAAATTTCAGTGAAGTCAAATCAATAAGTATTTTTATCAATAATTTCCATAATCACACTCGAGAAAATTGATACAATTCTTTCAATCGAGGGAGCTGTACTTTAATTATTTATTTACCTTGAACCTGATTGGTCACCAGTTCCTAACAGGTTACATCCACGATTGCTATCATATCATGAGGGCATTACTCATAATCCCTCATAACGTTGCTCAATACGTACTATTTTCAAACTGATCTACCTAGTAATTGGAAGGGCGCCATGAATGATCCTTTTTTGTGTTGAAGGTGGCAAACCGTGTCTAACAATCGACCTGTCAGTCCAACCAGCAAAGTGGGCAACTTATTTGAAAAAAATAGTTCGAGATAAGTCACTACGTCACGTGCCCCCAAATGCCCTGGTACGGCCGAGAGTGGGGAGAGTCCGCTCACTCTCTCGCAATGCTCTCACATGGCCATGCGTATATAGCCTCTACCAGGGAAGTCCTACTCACTGCCTTCTCGTGGCGGGGTTGTTGTTTACGAAAATGAGAGGACGAAAAGCGAATGTCCGGCGCTTTAACCGGACCCCAAACCAATGGTGCACATGGGCTCCAGTATCCTGAAGGAACAAATGGCGTGTGAACCAATCGTTGGTCACCGGCTACCATGGGACTGCATCTCCTCACGATGCTCCACTACCTTGTGGGTCAGACGTTCAGGTCGAAGGCTCGGGGTGTGGCTGCCTAAGAAAACCACGTGGTTCGGTTTGGGCACCCGGGCAGTTTCACAGCCCTCACACAAATCAATTGAGATTCGTGTGGCGCATATGTACTTGGTGCCTCCCTGTACCTATACTTATGTGTTAAAATGAATAAATAAATAATACACTACGTCACGTAAAATCAAACAATACGTTAAATCCTAACTATCTTGCAAACTATGAGAGAGCAATAGAGAGCCACCTGAGATAGCAGTTTGTCGGTTGATATGACATTCATAGATTGTAAGAAAGTATTTGATACGCTATCGTGCTTTAAGTTAACGAAGAAGCTCTCACACATTGTAATAAAAAGCTCCACAAGAGTGGATAATGAACTTCCTCTGCATCTTGAAACAGGGTGAAGGCATATGGGATACTATCTGTATGGATACCGGTTGGAATTCATTCACTCTAAGACACGACTGCAAACTCACTATTTCCTCTTCTTTACGCCAATGAATTACTAAAACCGCTTAATCTGTCGACATTGTTGTTTGCAAACAACATCGAAATTCGGTGAACGATAAGCGGTGAGGTAGATCAGCTCGATCTCCGAACTGATGAAGAGGAATTAATTAGATAGTCTCAAAGTTGGGGTTTGGAAATCGATTCTAGAAAATGTATGCTACTGAAAATTGGACAAAGCAATATTTACCAGTATATTTTCAATGGTATATCGCTTTCGTGCGTTCAGGAACAAAGATTTGGGAGTAATAGTAAGTGACGACTTTAAAAAAATGTTCGTTGTTATAAATCAGCTTGAAAAATTTTTCAGGTGATATGGTAACTTTGCCGAGCATCCAAATGTTTTGGTGAGGATTGCTTAGCGATCTGCTCACCCGTGTGAGACCTCATCCAGAGGATAGCATTTAAGCAACTAATCTACATCTTATTAAGAGTGCAATCATACGGGTGTATGTGATGAGTCCTTCCTAACTCTCATACAACTAGCGTTTATAGTGTTTGAACCGTTTCCCCGTTTTGTAGAACAGGGAGTGATATTATGGTACGGGAGAACTAAAGACATTCGGCTGAATACAACCTATATATTGTATATTCATAATTTTATTATGTTTTTTGGATGTATTTGTTTTACTCAACTTCTGAACTTGTTTCTTTCTATATCATAATTTTCGGACAGGATAGTATCTTACTATGATTTACCAATTTCTTTTTTTCTCTTTTATCGTTAATATACCTAGGTTCTTGCCTGGAGGTATTGGTGATCCCTTGCTACTAGACACGGAAGCCTGTTAAGCGAAAGCTTCTTCCATTCCGTCCAAAACCATTTGAACCATTTTTTTGTCTTTGGTTTGGCACTTGGGAGTTTTGCTCCGGGAACCTAGAAAATCGAATGTTTGTTTGTAATTCTTATGATAATTGTTACTAGAACGATACTTGGTCGACTATTTGTGAATTGCGAATAAATTTGGTACCTAAATTGAAGTTTCGTTCTGTTGTTCATACATCGTTTTTGTATAGAAAATAATTTTGGGTCCAAATTTCTGGTTCTACTGGTCGGTGTCGTTTGGAATAACTCGGATTGTTTTGGAACAAAGGCGTACTATGGAAACACGAAGCAAAAGACAGAGGGAAAATGACGAATTGGATGGTAAAATTTCCAGAGCTGTTTGTGGTATGTATGACGTTAATGATGATAAATGTGATGATGTTAGTCTTAATAGTATGTCCTCTAGCCAGCTAAGTACTTCTAGATTAAAGTTAGGTTAAGCATTACTGAGGAAAAGGAATCTAGAAAGGAGACTTGAATTAGAACGGCAACTTAAGATGTTAGATATCCAAGAAGAGATTGATATCTCTGAATTAGAATGTAAGGCCATCAAGGACGATGAACAACTACCCGTAGATAAATATGGGATAAATGCTAAAGTGGAAAATTATTTGGATTGTGGTACTGGGTGTAATAATCACTCAAGGGAGGTATGTAACATCTCAAGAAGCGATTGAGTTGAGGAATTGAAGGACACGTTACATACAGTGTTTAATAATATGGTTTTACCTAAGATCGATATGATGTACTTTGATGGGCAACCGGGTCAGTACTACCGTTTCATTAGTCAGTTTAATAGCATTATAGAGAGTAAACTGTCAGATAAGGGCCAATTGCTGTCGTATTTGATATATTATTGCAAAGCAAATGCCAGAACGGCAATTGAAGCTTGCATTTCTTCGCCCAGTCATTTGGGTTATGATAGGGCTAAACGAATTTTATATGATTTATTTGGTAAAGAGCACCTTGTTGCACGAGAACTAATTGCTGAGTTATTAAACCTCAAATCTGTTGGAGGATCAGCTGACGTATTAACTGACTTTGCGATTAAGTTACGTAATGTATGTATAACGTTGAAGGAAATGGGATACATGTCTGACGTTAATTCTACGGCTAATTTGGAGATAATAGTTCCATGTCTGCCACTGGAATTACAGAATAAGTGGGTGGAAGTCGTCGATAAGATCATGATACACGGGAAGGACCCGAGCTTTGAAGAATTCGTGGTCTTTGTAGAAGAGAGGGCCAGAATTGCTCGAACATGTTACGGTAGATTAGTACAGTGTAACTCAAGGTTCGGTAAAAGGAACCCCTCGATTGTATAGTGGTGAGTATCTCCGCCAATCACGTGGAAGGCCCGGGTTCGATTCCCAGTCGAGGAGACACTCCCGGCCAAAAGAACCTTGTTCTTTTCACAGAAAATTAAATAGGTAGCAATAGTCCAAGTATATGCGTCACAAGCGACCAACAACAAGCATTCAATATACCACCAATCTCGTGATCCCTAGGACTTACACCAGTACGCCTAGGGATCCGAGTAGCTACCTACCATCTACAGCTTCAAGAAGACACAGTTTTCGAATATCTCTCACTAGGATCCCCTTTCTTGTCCTCAGTTCTACCTGTCTCACTAATCTATACTTACTTGGTATCACTCTCTGCATTAGACCTAAGGGCCACTTGTTTTTCTCGAAGTCAGAACCTATCATTACTAAGTCACCCTCCCGTATGTTCCTCTCTAGTTGGGTCCATTTGTATCTACGCTGCAACAGCGAAACATATTCCTTAGACCAACGTCTCCAAAATACTTGTGCCAAGTAATTCGCTTGCTTCCATCTCTTAGAATACCTGTCATTAGATAGAGTGTTAGTGAATTCTGCAACGTTCTCTCTCAATAGTTATATTTTCGCTGGTGTTATTGCATCAAGATCATTAGAGTCGTCTGTAACGGGAACCAAAGATCGATTGTTAATTTTACGTCCAGCCTCTATCATGAAAGTTTCAAGGCATTCATCTGTTAAAGATTGTTCCTTTACAAGGGCACCCAAAACCCTACGTAAAGGGTGAATCATGCGCTCCCATACTCCTCCCCAATGACTAGCAGCCGGAGGATTGAAATGCCAGTCAATCCCTTTTCCTAATAAATCAGAGTGTATACGTTCTTGTACTCAACCCTGAAGACATTTTCTTAGTTCACGTTCAGCCCCCAACAGATTTCATCCATTATCACTGTATATTTCCTTTGGATAACCTATCCTACTGACAAACCTCATTAGTGCCATGATAAATGAGTCTGTGGTAAAACTATATGCCACCTCCAGATGCACAGCTCTCAACCTTAAACAAGTAAATACACAACCATATCGCTTCTCAGTACTTCTACCATGTTTAACGCTAAGGGGTTCAAAATAATCTACCCCAACTGATAAGAATGGATAGTCACCACCTATCCTGATCGGAGGTAATGGTGCCATTAGTTGCTGAGTGGGACGGGCGCTCTTCCTTTTACAATAAACACAATCCTTTATCACCCTCCTCATGGCTACACCACCCCTCAGCACCCAAAATCTTTCTCAGACCGTTGCCATTACCTGTGTAGCTCCAACATGTCCCTCCAAAATATGGTAATACTGTAGAATCAAATTTGTAATTGCATGCTTCGATGGTAATATTATAGGATGGTTTATTCCTCACCATCTTGTTATCAAGCCTAAAAAGCCTGGAAAATTGAGAATCGTTTTTGATTGTGCAGCTGTCTATCAAGGTTGTTCTCTTAATGATCAGCTTTTGAGAGTACCAAATACTGTAAATAGTTTAATTGGTGTAGTTCCAAACGAAACCGACCAGTAGAACCAGAAATTTGGACCCAAAATTATTTTCCAGACAAATCCGATTCATGAACACTACCAAAAAATCGAAGAACTGTTTGTAATTGTTATAATTATTGTTGTTAGAACGACATTTGGTCGACTATTTGTGAATTGCGAATAATCTTAGTACCTAAATCGGAGTTTGGTTCATTTTTTTATTTGGGTTCGTAATGTGCAAGTAGATCCATTCACCGTACTTCAATAACTGTAATGAGAAAAACTTGGACACAACAATTGTATCGGCATTTTCTATCCTAAACCACAATCATCGTTTCTATTTCCAGCCATGACTAGGATGCCCTAGTGAATATATGACATCAGTGGACACTGTAAAATGGGCTGATTTTTCACTGTAAAACAAATCCTAGAGACCATTACAGGTCAGGTGAACTATTCTCATTAGTGAACTAACCAAACGGAAACACGAAGCAAGCCTTTATCTGAGATCCTCAGGGAAAAAGTAAAAAAGAGAAACCACGAGACGCACGGCGTCGGAACTTGCTGGCATGCACCATAAGTCTTGGCAGGAGGGCTTAGAACGACTGAATTCGATGTTTTAAGAGTTAGCCAAAAAATCATAATGTCATAACATCACAGCTCAAATACCTATTTATTTTCCCATTTTGTGTAAGCAACACATTTCCTGTTATCCTATATTTAATGTTGGAAAAGTTTCGGTTTCGAAAATGAGGACATTGCCCCCCAACTGCTCATTTCCATCATCTGAACAAAGATATACTGCGACAACTTCCCGCATGTATAGATAAAGCGAGGGGTATCTACTGGCAACAATAGCGCATGATGGAATTAGTTCGAAATTCCCTGTCAGTAGCTTATGCCTCAGGAAGAATAACAGATTACAGTGAATACTAAACTTATACAACACTTTTTTACCAGGTAGGAGTCGGTGTTGTGATTTAACAAAAACATTGTCCTAGAGATGGTTCGTTTATAATTCTACTCAGTATTATGTAAAAGACTAATGTTCTCCATTATTTTAAAACTCGAGTAATGTAGAATGCTATAAACACTTACATATTTTTGATGGCTGTCTAACATTGATCGGTTCATGGTCTTAATCATGATAGTATCCGCCTCAAAGCAATCCAAAGCTTTTGTATAATTAGGGATTCGTCATACCTGTAATAACGTCCCAGTTTTAGACGCAGACATTATCAATTCAAGAGGTCGATAATAAACCAACATAATCATATGATATTCTCACTTTCGACTCTTCTGATGGATTCTGTGCGTTAGCATTTGGAACCGTATAAATTAACACCATCCGTTGAATACTCATGCCTCGTGCGTCCGAAAGCCTACTAGAAGTATTCGCCGAAAGCATTTAACACCCACACTTCAAAGTGAACGATTTTTCAGCACAATCGTAAGTCATAATTTACTGACGGATACAAGTTAACTTTTAGGCCGGTAAGCTAAATTACAAACCACAAGACGTCAATATGATCCTAAAAAACATGACGCTTATATGTTTTAGGTAGAAATACTGTACAAAAGCAAATATTCTTGTTAGTTGAAAAACTAGATTCATACTTTCGAATTATCCAGTCTGACAAATCCAAAACCCACTCAATTTCTTTTAGGATAGAAACTTGTCACAGGTCTTGGTATTTGTACAAACTAATGATTCCTTTGAACTTGACTACCCGCTGATTACGAATACGAAATATTATGATCATCTAGTTCTACTTGCTGTAAAGCACATTATTTCGGGTATTTCTAGTTAGTACATTAATTCGAATATTTCTAACTATTAAATTGACATGGCGATGGAGCCTGAGATTGAACAGCTGGATATACATTCAGATTGTGAAGCTTTCGAGGATTGCATGCAAAGGTTTGAAATCTGCAGTATGAACAGGAAAGAAGTTAAGGGTATTTAAATTATCTCACATTTCTCCACGTTCATTAGAGAGGATGCCTACAGTTTATTAAAAGAAATCGGCATTTCCAGATAAACCTGTTTCACTTCCTTATGCAACTCTCAGGGAATCACTATTAAACCACGCAAAGTGTACTAATTTTGAATGTCGTGAAGGAACCAAATTTCGTAAGATAGTTCGTCAGAATAACCGGAAGGGTAAAGAATTTATTATTGAATTTCAAAAACAAGCTGCCAAATGCAATTTTGGTGATCAACTTCATATGCAGTAGTGTGATCAAATGATTGCATAAATTAACATACCAGATCTAGAAAGAGAGCCTATGTAAATGTCGGAGTGTTCCTTCCAACGTCCATGAAACCGACTCACAGAACATCATGAATCTTCCTACACCAATCAGTTATCCCAATCCAGTGCGTACTCAAGGTCATGCAGATAACAATTCATTGACGAATTGCATAGTACGTTACGGTGGTGATCATAGGTTTGGTAAAGGCTTATCTCATGATACATTTCCCTCAAATGATTCGTGTGTATTTCGATATGCAAAATGGCACACATCCAACCGGTCTGTAGGGTTACTGTTTGCTTTGCCACTAATGATGATAAACATCTCAGTTCGGATTTTATCTTTATCCACGATTTCGGAAGGAGATGTCCATATTCAGCAGCAATCACATACCTCATTCGCTTTATTCCATAGCTTCATCGTTGACACTTACAGTATAGAGTGGTAGCTTAATCTAGAATTATGAGAAGACTTGTTAACCTTGTATTGCTCTGAAACCGAACTTCAGACAAAACAAACTAATATTTCATGCGATATTTGTCAGGAAAGTTGAAGACTCATATTTAGGAAATAAGTGGAGCAACATAATGGAGACGACTGTATCAATTGAAACTTAGAATCCTCGTGAGACAAAAGCTTCTAATGAATCAACGTCTTCTAAGATTTCTGATGTTATTTTTCCCAGGTATGAGTTGTCCTAATGATTCACATATTTTTGATGGAAATCCTTGTAATAATGAGTTGAATGAATTAAGACCGGATGCAAATTTGATAGATGCTGATTTTCCTAATGATTCATTATTCTCTAATACTATTTCTAATAAATTTGAGGAAGATATACCAAAACAATCAAATCCTGATGATGTCACATCAAGTATCATTTGTTCTCATTATGTATTTGTTTCTGGTCGAAAACATGGTCATTTTGAAGCTGTGCTATGGCAACATAATTAATAAGTAGATCTGAACTATTTAATGTATCACTTATCTGCACAATGACAATTACATTCAATTGTTCTAATCAGTTATCTTGTCGGAATATGATGAACAATTGACTGGAACAGCAAAATAACAAACATTCACCGATCAGAGGCGATAAATTTTTCCTGACACCTCAGACCCACCTGCGAATATACACAATCTTATCCTAACACACTACAGTAAATACTTTAGACGTTATTAAGGTGGTTTGATAACCTAATTGGTACACTGTTAACCGAGCGAGCTTGCACCTATTTATATTCGATAATTTTGATTATATTCCCGTAAAAAAGCTTGAACCAGATCGCCGAGCAAAACGTTGGATTCACTTCATATTCAATCGTTGAGATTTTACAGATATATACTTCTTCCTTAATGTCTTACATTAACTCGGCATCCAAGTATTGTAAAACTATTCGTTCAAATTAGGTCGAAAGTGCTAATATACCTTCTAACTAACACAAGTGTTTTTGTGAACGATCAACTTATTTTACTGACGTTTAACGCGCCTAACTCTATCATAAAACTAAGTTGAAATGGATACTGTCAACCGTTTTTTTGAAGCATCGTAGAAAAAGCCAAGTTCTAGTGAGATCTTGAAGTCTCATTTAATACACTGAATCTCATAATTTCACCTGAACGAGTTGACTTTAAAACATACTTTAGTTTAAACGTCAGGCTTGACTTATTTAACATTGAGATTTAATCGTACGGTTTTTTTACTATGTATTATAATCCGTTATTATACTATTTATGTTTAAAATGTGAGCAGTAATACTTACCACGTTTTTTTTGTTGACAAATAACGACATTTACTTCTGGCATGTATCTACGTCTTGAGACCCGATATAGGAAGTGGTGATTAACTAACAAATTCCAGTGTTATGCAACCTTCTTTCGAAATACAGGTATAAATTAGTGAATGAACTAAAGATTAGATAACAAAACTAATTATAAGCAAAGATGGATAGTGGCTAGCAGTGGAATCCAGGACGCGTGTTTCGTCATATTCGGGACTCGTCAGCTGGATGTATCTGCATCTCAGAGTTGATGTTCATTCTGGGACTCGAACCCAGTACCGTTCGCTTCAAACACCATCGTGTTATCCACATAGTTCTTCAGTCCTGATAGCGGACGGTACTGGGTTCGAGTAACTCCCGGAGTGAGCATCAACTGTAGGATGCAGGTACATTCAGCTGACGAGTCCCAAATAGGACGAAATGTGCATCAAACCAGATTCCACTGCTAACCACTATTTATCTTTGCTTATAAAGCTTCTGAATTAAGGCAATATGTAGGAAGTATGCACATATGCCAATAGGAGTATGATCATTTGCAGTCCTAAACATTAATGGGATGATTCAAGTAAAACAATACCAAGTGAATTAAAACTAATTATAGTTATTACCACATGCGTCACCGACCTCAAGCATCTGTTTCTTGGGCACTGAGGTCACGCTCTCAGATCACTACGACCACCTCTAATCCAATTTCTTTTTTAGGTACCTCCAAAAGAACTCTTTCACGGTGTGGGCAACCGGGAAATGATAACCACCCTCATACATTTAACAGCACTCAAGATAGTTATTATCAGGTACATATATTTAAATTTCACTAAAAACTGGCAGACACTTTTACACTAAAGCATCAGCATTACTATCTTAGGTTGTCCACCATGTCGTGAATTATCTTTTCCAACTCTTTCTAAATCTAATCTCTAATGTATAAATGACATAAGAAAACATATTTCAAGCACCGAAAAAGAAGAAAAAAAAGAAAGATTTATTTTTTTAATTCACAAATACATAATTAAGAATCATCGTTAATTGTATTTGTGCGATGAACATGATTACTTCTTCTTCTACTTATGAAAGTGACAAACAGACAGACAGACAGACGAACAATAACATTATCAATCGAATAGATGTATTTCGACTAAACATCATGTAAATGGAAGTTATCTTCTGCATACAAATGGTCTTCCAGAAAAAAAAACGCAAACAAGAGATATACACCGTTTATTGTTTATATGAATTATATATAATTCACTTATACAATAAATTTGAACAAATAGAAGTGATTTATTATTGAATGAATAAATGAGTGAATGAGAATATACTTTATTTGATTAATACTTTCTATCATCAGAGAATCCACTATAAGTAAAAAAAAAAAGAAAAAAAAAGAAAAAGAAAAAAGAATCATAAACAAAATAGTGGGAATATGAATACACTTCTAAATGAAAGTGTTAACGTAACATATAGATTGGATAAAAGTATACTTGTTCAAGGTATGATTGTATTGGTGGTGTATGCTGATTGGTTAAGAATTAGCCAATCAGCTCTAGGTGATACTTGAAGAATACTCTAGAAATCTTCTCATGTATAAAAACTATAAATATACTAGCGTTTTTCCCATTGTGCTTTTGTTTACTTCCATCTAATCTTGTTATTTAGAATAATAATCTCTAGTTCAGTTCAACTGTGTTCTGATTAGGAGACTTGTCGAGTGAATTGATCTCCGAGAATACTAAGCAATAGGAATAAACTGGCTTGTAATAAGAGAGGATTATAACAGACGAGTAACTGTGTTCATTAGTATGAGTCTTGTTAAAGAAGAGATAATAAATGTTAATACACGATAAAACTATTACACAAAACTGATGATGGCTTTTGAGAGGATCGTTTTGGTTGTGGTTAATTTTGTTTATAAATTTAAATAAGTTTGTGTGGGACTCTTGACCAATCGGAAGCTATCTGAGTTGCGATTACCATAACACAAGTTTTTTTTTATGAGGGCTGGTACATCGATATAGACTGAGAAACATTAAAGTAGAATGGGTTTAATGTGCAGAAGGTCGTCCCATCCTACATTATGACAGTGAAACATGGCCGGTAAGAGTAGAGGATATTCGTAGGTTACTAGTATTTGATCATAGGTGTCTTCGAAGCATTACTCGTATATTCTCGGACCATCCAGTAAGTAATGAAGTTATTAGGAAACGGATACTAGGTAAGGATGGCAAATCAATTAATGAAGTAGTGAAACTTCATCAGTTGAGATGGCTGGGATACGTGTTATATATGCAGGAGCCAATCACCGACTCCCTTGACGTACGATGTTTTAATGGTGTAGTAATAGGTTGGACCAAAACATGGCACAAATCCATGAAGTCAGTGACAAGTGGACTGAGACATGTTGGAAGATGTAGATTACCTGTTCAGGATCCACGAGATGATAGCAACCGATGGTTAGAGACCTTGAATCACATGGCTCAAAATCACTTGTAATGGCGCAGGTGGATCCACTCTGTGTTCTCCCAAATTATAACCTTCTGAATTCTTCATGTTCCTTTCTTTTTTCTCTTTCTAAATTTATTTCACTGCATTATACTCCTTGAATAATAATATCGTCAAACCTTAATCTATCCTATTACTGCTTATACTTTTACTACCTCTACCACTATGGGATTTGAATCGATAACTGAATCTCTGTGCTAATGTGGCGTGACAACTCGAACTGATGTACGTACGTATGAAGTTCCACATTGGTACTGACTAACTGAAAGTAGAATGGAAGAGCTTGCTGGTCTTCAACTAGTTGATCAGTTGAACGAATTCTGAGTTCAAAACTGTTATGAACATTTTTGCCCGGATCGATCATCTAGATTTTAGGATGAAATATTTATAATTAGCCATGTCAATCATTCCAAATCGATCTCAATGACAAGCCAACATTGAGTAGGCAAAACTAAATACCCATTAACACATAGATAAAGTAGGACATTACCATCTCAAGTTGGGTGAAGAAAAATGATTATACAAACCGATTTGTTTAAAACAACAACAACATACCTAGAAAGTCGTGAAGGGAATCCTGAGCTACCAAAAGGTCGTTTCCTTTAGAGTAATGAAAAAAAAATTATGAAATTCATTTGGGAATCTTTTAAATTAACAACAATAACTGGATAGTTGAATGAGATGATCATCAAACTATGTGATACATATTATGCACCATGCGATTACAAATTACTTGTTAAGATTCGTCCCACAATCATTTATATGTACCTCTTTAAAATGTTCAGTGAAAAGTACAACATCAAAAATGAGAATCCCGTTCTCTAAGAGTTGTTCTCAATAATTTACAAAACTGTAGACAAAATATAGCTGAACAATTTAATTGCTAAATATGTGCATAAAAAAAACTCGTTACAAAATAGGGTACCAAGATGGATGTCTCACACTCACACACACTCAAAGAAAATAGAAGTGCAAGGACTGTAAGGAACAGTAAAAACTGAAGTAAGAAGTATTATCTTCTCAGCTCAACAAGGGTCAAAGTATGAAACTGAATGGATTTCCTAGCAAAATTATCGTCGCTGAAGATGTTAAGCAAATTAGTGACTCACAAAACACATTACTAATAGCCCATTTGATATACAACATCTCATATGTTTATTTTATATTAAGGTATTTTATTCTTACAAGACAAAGACGTACTATGGTGATTGTTTTTCAGCACAATTTAGATCAGTAACTATGTCTCGTGATGAGTTATCACTCCACTACATCGTTTAGGTGTACATTATCACAGTAACCAATCAGTCAGTTTACTAGCATACACCACAGCCTGACTGAGTTTAACCAACAGATTGCAGATCTGACCATTATACTATTTAGTAAAGGTTTGGAAACCAATTAGTAGTAGTATGTATTTGAACATCACTTAAAAAGTACCTTGTGAATGAATTACATTATCATCATATCTTTTAGATCATACACGAAGGTACAAACAATATCAACTCTTATGTCATCGGGCGATGTTTGCTAGTGTAGGAGCAAGCTGGAAGAAAGCTAGAGGTAGCCACATCAAAAACGTAGCATCAATACATGAACCCAATAATCACTGAAATTGAACCATGTAAGTAGGTTCAGGCTGCCTGGATGACTTCTGTGGAATAACTGTGATCAACAGATGAAGATTTTGTACAGCACAGTTTCAAGTCAGTTTACGTTTTCACACCTTTTCAATCATGAATTAGAGTATCTTTTCAATCCCATCCCTTTGAACCATATTCACAATATTGATTGCTACTACATTATTCTGATCTTGCATAACTCCTCATGCTACATTCATCTCGTCCTAATATGGCATAGTAAGTTGAACCAATGCACATATTCACCAGGAATTATGCTGATTATGACTAATTGTTGCTATACAAACCAACGATGATCATTGATCAATTATATACCGATACGAAAAAATGTAGTGTTCTACAAATCAAAACACTTGGATAAAATTTATGACATGTATAAAATCGGTAGTGGAACTGATGATATCGAAACTATGGAGATTCGCAAGTACAAAAACATCTTTTATCTTAATATATCCAAAAAATACTTTGATCTATCTAAGGTCACTTCACGAAATGTAAAGTTATTTTTTACTTTCGTCCCACAATAGGACAAAACGGCCATCCAGTGCTTCCAGGTTTTCAATAGTGGTCTGACATCAATCGGTTCATGATCTCAATCAAAACTTAACAATCTCCACAACCCCTATACAGATAACAAACTGGCATATGTTATATCCCAATGAGAATAATGAGTGTTAATTTTTGGGATCCATTTGTGGACCGATAATGTGCGTATATTTTTATCGTATAATTGTTAAATAACTGAACTATTCATATTCATGCTCCCCTTATTATAAGCTTCATTTTGACTTAGACTATTATTATACGATTTACCAGTCTATCAATTACTATCTCCCACAATCACAGCCACATTTGGCTAAATCTTGTACAAATGTTGTTTCCTATTTTATGGTACGATGTGGTCTGTTTGGTTGGAATATAAACCCCGTATGTTTGAAATAAATGATTCATATCGCAGAGGATGAGATTGATGTTCTGAATTTAACAGGCTGGGATAGGTAGGAAGCGGGACCGGTAAAGACTGTAGACTGCTCGTACTTGCGTTATGCATGATTGGTCCGGTCGATAAATTACTGTACTCTAATTGATGGTATCATTACGTTATATATTGATAGGGGCACCAAACCATAACAACATGATTAAACGAACAAAATCAACATAAAACTTACACATTACCACCTCTCATTTCCTCAAAAACTTGTGATTTGCCCGTTGTGGCATTCGGACCTCTAGACAATAAACAAAAATAGGTTAAGGCAAAAAAAATCATGAGAACAATTCAAATCAAATAAGGGACAAGAAGAATGACTCAGTGCTTTAAGCATTTAATGAGGTGTCACGCTGATTCAAACGCCTCTGTTTATCTCGGTTTAGCAAGTTGTATAGCATCACAAGCCTTTATACAGAGTAGCTTGGAAAGCGAACTATATGGACCTGGTTATCCGGGGTGAATCCGTAATCTAATAATTCAAGGTATCTATCTTTATTTATATTGCTCAAGACAATCAGATATTATTGCTATCACTTACAGGCAAAGCGCAACTGTCTTAAAATGAGTACAGAAACCCAGACACGGTTACAGAGTTACAGTACTGAATCGACCAGTTAACCTATCAACTTGTTACCATAATGATGTAAAGTATTTACTTTTCATTCGAATTTCGTCATAATTATGTTAACGAAACAAGGCCTTCAGAATAATCAATAAATTTTTGTAATTCACTATAGTAATTTGACCGTAGAAAGTGAATAGCTACTCAAAAAAACCCACTTTAAACGAACTTACTCTCTACGCCATGGTGTTGAGCTACCACTGTCCATATCCATATTTTTAGATCTAGGAGAATAAGTGGAAAATAAAATAAAACAAAGGAAATTTAATCAAGATCTATGAAAGTTATAACATAAATTAAAACTGACATGTACTAGTAAATTGATCTAAATTTTTGTTCAGAATATCTATCATATACGAACTAATGTTTCAGTGAATTATTAATAGAACCGTGAATAATGTTATACTGCACAGTATCTGATTCTGGTGCATTGACCTTCTACCTAAACACGAGTCCGATCAGCTACTTCAGTGAAAAATACAAGATTAGGGAACTTTTATTTTCCAAATGAAATAAGAAATATGTGTACATTTATTGGTATGTACATCTTCATCCCCGATAAGGTAAAGCTGAAATTCAAACCAATAGGATGTGTTTGATCACTTAAAAATAAAGCCGAACCCCGGCCAACAGCATGCCTATACCATCTGAGGTACATCTGACTGGTCTAGATGGTACTGTTTGATGAAAAGATACACGTGGTACATGTGTTAAAATGATTCAAATCAGTGTCAGTATAGCTAATTATAAACCAAGTAACCCAACGTCTTTATCACTGATCATGGTACCAATACGACTGAATTTAACAGCCTATGACTTCATAATTTGATGTTTGAGCACTTTAAGTCTTCCATTCCAACTCATTTTTACTTCAGCCAACAATATGTGTTTAGATCATGATTGGATATGTTTAGCACATATCAATGTCAATTCAGACGATAAAAATTGCCCCCAAATGCCCTGGTACGGCCGAGAGTGGGGAGAGTCCGCTCTCCCTCTCCAAATGCTCTTACATGGCCGCGCGTATATAGCCTCTGCCAGGAAAGTCCTACTCACTGCCTTCTCGCACCATGGGTGTTGTTTACGAAAATGAGAGGACGAAAACCCAATGTCCGGAGCTTTACCCGGATCCCATACCAATGGTGCACATGGGCTCCAGTATCCTGAAGGAACAAATGGCGTATGAACCAATTGTTGGTCACCGGCTACCATGGGACTGCATCTCCTCACGATGCTCCACTGCCTTGTGGGTCAGACATTCAGGTCGAAGGCTCGGGGTGTGGCTGCCTAAGAAAACCACCTGTTTCGGTTTGGGCACTCGAGCAGTATCACAGCCCTCACACATATCAATTGAAATTTGTGTGGCGCATATGTATTTGCTGCCTCCTTGTACCAATACCTATGTGTTAAAATAAATAAGAATTGAAAGGTGTATAGTCACTATCCAATAATCTATATCTCACTTCAGCATTACTCAGTGATTTCACTATATGCAAAGCGATGCATTGAAGACACCTGTAAACAAACACTTGAAACTCAAATATGTTTTACTCCAACATAAATTCTACATGTTGAATTATTATTTTTGTTAACAGTAGCTGATACCTTGAAGTGTTTTCTTTATCGTCGCTTATCGGGAAAGCACAAATAAGCCGTATTAATTGGAGCATTGTTGGACAATATTGACTGAATTTATACTTTACTAAATTAGCACATCAGAAAAATTGCACAAGTTGAAATCATGAGTCAACTGAAGCTAGACTACCATGAAAAACCTTGAAGCACTGGATGACCGTTTCGTTCTAGTATGGGATTCCCCTTTAAAATCTTCACAAAACACCTCCTGAAAATTATAAGCTTAAAACAATCTATAATATTTGACAAGTCAATTTGATATATCCTTATCATTATTGTTGAAAGTGAATGACACAATCAATTAGAACTTATATAATAACTGATTAAATATAAAGAAAAACACAAATAACCAATCAGTCAGGATATGTATCTCTTACCCTCCTCTATTGAATCCACCACCCATTGTACTACCACCTCTACCAAATGGTCTTGTTCGTTCATTTTCTATAATTATTTAAGAAAAGAAATACATTAATTGCTGATATAAATCGATGAGAATGTATATAGTATACATGGCTCATAATACCAAAAAGAAGAAATATACATATGTTGAAGAAGTTAACAACAATGATTTGTCATATAGTGGGTCTGTGAAACGACATCATCAAATAAGACAAATGAATTATTACATAATAATCGTTTCGAAAATATATGAAATACAAACATAAGATTGGGGCGGTATATCAAGACAATGAAATTAGTAGCTTATATTTCAATATACACAAGACAAAGAATAGGTAACAAATAATAAAGTTACTTAGAAACTAGGTTTGTAAGATTACGTAATCAATGAAAATAGCTCAAAATAATTGGGGCATATAAGGACTCTAATTAACTATTTTGTTGAGATTACAAACTGATTTTAACTAGACCGTCATTGGAAACGTAGAAGCATGAGTATAGGACTTCACAGCAGTACATATTCATGGTTTCTCAACCAAAAAACAAACCCAGGACCCTTAGTCTGGCACATGAGTACCTAACCTATAGACAGCTGAGCCGAGCATTTGATGGTATACAAATATAGCTTTAATCGATAAATGATACTGTCTGACCGTCTTTCATTATCTTTAGTGGGTATCTTCCTCACACTCGACAAGATTTAGCTTCAGTGGTCACAGCTTCGTATTAGAACCTCGGAAATTTCCCGTCGAAGTAATTCACAAGAGAGTACATGATAATTGTCAGTATGGGGTTGAGGATACTGTTGAATTTCATTGAAACCATAAATTAAAGTTAGGCAACCGTAGGAAACCGGGATATGAGGAACGCACCCAGAGAGGACAATAAAATGTAGTCAAGCATTATCATGGAGCGATTCAAGTTAGACTTGTACACGATTAGATGCCGAGTAGTTTAGAGGTTAGGTAATTAGGGATGACGCCGAGCGTCCTGGGTCCTGCTCCCGTTTGCGGGGTCATGTATACACACTACTGGGGAGCCCTAGTCTAGCAAGAAACGGGTGTTTACGTTTTCACTGGTTGTCTAAGATCAGTTCGTGATTTTAATAAAATTCGACAGTCTCCACAACCCCATCCCTAAAACTATTTTATTATTAGTAGATAGAGAATGGAATCAAGGTCCATACAATGCTACAATTAAAAACAGACTGTTTCAACCAATAAGTAATACAACAGTGATTGGTTGGCTAAAATAGCTTTCTACAGTAAGAAAATATTGGAAAATTTGACGAATCAGCACTACTCAACAGATCAAACCTAATTGAGCGTGTCTAAAATCTATATGATATTAAATGATATGAGTTGATAAAGATAAATGAGACAAAGTAGCATGTAAGTACGTGAAAATTGGTCACTAGATTATAGCTAATGGATAAAGAAATATAAGGTGACAGTAAACTAAATGCTGATTTAGAATCATTAAAAATTAAGATATATACAGATCGATTAACTGAAACACCACATTATAATTTCACAATCAAAGATCAGTACAAATTTTGAATGATATAGGTGTACAGATGATGGACAATGACATTTAAAGTGAATTCGTATGTTTCCTTTTCGAGTAATTTGGAATACTTCGTTAATAGAAAATTAAAAAATAAAACAAAAATATGATTCAAGTTTTAAAATACATGTTGATTGTGTTAAGCAGTGAAATTTGGGATGTGTGTTATGTCACCCTCCTGTTGAGGTTCATACCAAGACTTGAATCCAGTACCCCTATCACTTTATTAAACGTCAAAGTTATGTTTACTAAGGAACGTCTAATATTTTTTTACATAATTTCCTTTAACAAATGTTCGAACAAATACCAGTTATTCATCACATTGCTACAAATAAAACTACCTATCCAATTAGAAAAGAACGTTTGTTTAGAAACACTACATTCGGTGTGAACAATCCGAAGAAATTACGATTAATAAATAACACAGGAGAGAGTCTTTAATGGTAAACAAGTGACAACCGATTGGTCCTGTCGTGCGGCTCTTTATTTAAGCAAGTAAAATAGCACATTGATGGAATTGAAGGTTGAATGGTGACGATGGTAATCATAACAATATCCGTGTTTGAGCTGAAATATTGACGAAATAGAAGCCAGTAATTTTTTTTAAGGGGCCATATAACCTAGAGGACAAATCTACAAGAGAATGAAGCAACGTCAGGTGATATAGTTTCATGGTGGCCCGTGACAAAAACAGGTTCGTATAATAATTGTTTGTTTAGGATCCTAGAGACCATAAAAGGTATTGGTTTGGAATTAAGGTTTTTCAACCATAGCTATCTTTATTCACCGATTTGATTTAAGCTTCACAAATCAGCTTTTCTACCTTTCATTTTCATGAAAATACTTCAAAGAGGATTTCCGTACTAGACGTTGTAGACATTCGGTCGTATGACGGCATTTAGAGAATAAGTTTCCAAAAGCAACAAAAAACTTACCTCTACGTGATCCAACCTGAGTCCAACCACCAGCGTTACCAGAGTCATCTTCATATAGAAGCGAATCAAATTCAGAAGGAACAGCTAAAAAAGCGAAAATTTCAGTAGTGGATGGTAACAACATATATTTCACAGATACCTAACAACCTGACGATCATGAAGCGATAGATTTTGACATAGAACAATGTTCTAACTTACTTCTTCGTGGTCCACTTCGACTCCAAGTATCTTTGGAAGGATCACTACGGAGAGTTGGTGTATTATCGAAACCAACTATATATGTATACGTAAATAAAACGAAAAAAGTTTTTTAAAAAAGGAATTCTTCGCACATAATTAAAATGTTTATTTTTATTAGGAAAAAAATATTATCTGATTTACCTCGTTTACTTCCCGATAATCGACCAAAATCTGAGTATCTCGATGTGTCATCACGTCGAAAGTCTAAAGTGAGATTAAAAACGATAGTTTGTAAATTTGTCTTAGCTTCAGAATAAAGAGGTGTTGTATATTCTACAAGCACCAGGAAGCACAAACGAACAAACAAACAACTCATGTGTATACATACAGTACAAAAATTACTTTGGAAACGTTACAAAATAACGTAATAAAAGTGGAAACGAACTAATGACATTTATGATCCTTCCAATTGGGAAATAAAAACCAAAAATTGAAAATGGGTGGTTTTGGTCAAAAATGAAATTACAAGAATGAGACATTTACCATGTGATTATTGGGGATCTAGCATCCTCAAACAAACCATACTAACAGTTTTTAGTTATTCTAAACATCATGAATTATACTACTATTATTTTAACAGTTTTGAATTGTACATCATGTTACTTATTTTTATTTCACTGTGTCAATACGTATTTGTATGAAATGTTGAGTTGGTTATATCATCAATTACTACAATCTCCACAAAACCTCTTCAGATACTAATCAACATATGCTCACTAGTGATTGACTTCAAGAGGTATATCCTGAAGTTCTAGTGAGAAACAGTGACCAAGGGAGTTCAACCGGATCAGTTGTGATAGTAACTCACTGATGATAATGGTGGATGTGTCGCTCAATTTTGTGGATCAGTTGAAGTTAGACATTAACACCGCTAGATGCCGGCTCAGCGGTCTACTGGTTAAGTGCTCGTGCGTAAAACCAATAGGTCGTGGGTTCGAATCCCGCGAGGCGGGGTCGTGTATGCGCATTGCCCCCAAATGCCCTGGTACGGCCGAGAGTGGGGGGAGTCCGCTCTCCCTCTCCAAATGCTCTCACATGGTCACGCGTATATAGCCTCTACCAGGAAAGTCCTATTCACTGCCTTTTCACACCACGGGTGTTGCTTACGAAAATGAGAGGACGAAAACCCTATGTCCGGCGCTTTAACCGGATCCCAAACCAATGGTGCACATGGGCTGGCTCCAGTATCCTGAAGGAACAAATGGCGTATGAATTAATCGTTGGTCACCGACTTCCATGGGACTGCATCTCTTTACGATGCTCCACTGTCTTGTGGGTCAGACAATCAAGTCGAAGGCTCGGGGTGTGGCTGCCTAAGAAAACCACCTGTTTCGGTTTGGGCACCCGGCCAGTATCACAGCCCACACATATATCCAATGAGATTTGTGTGGCTCCTATGTATTTGGTGCCTCCTTGTGCCGATATCTGTGTTAAAATAAATAAATAATAATTGCTGAGAAGTCCCACAATAGGACGGAACGGTTGTCCAATGCTTTCAGGTTTTTCATGGTGGTCTAGCTTCAATTGACTCATGAGCTCAACGATTGAAATTACTACAATCTCCACACATCGTTCATGGATGTTAAAATGACATAAAACCCTGGTGACGATACTTTTTATATAGTTCAGACAAATTTCATTGATTTACAATTCTGTCGAAGGAATATGGAATCTTTAAATATAATTTATGAGAAAAGAAATCACAATTAATTTAAGTCAAAAATGTAAGGTCACATTTTCGTTGCATTACATTCTCACTATGATTTGTATTTAATGACAATTACACCGCTCATAAATCTTAATAGTTACAACTGACTAACTAAAAATGCATGTTTACGTTTATTGAAGTTATCACCAGTAACGTTCCACTACAATACTGAACTGTCCTCTCTCTTTCCCCCTATAGTTAATGAAGGCGAGGGGGTAAGTAGGAAACAAAAAGGCAGAAATAATTTTGCTTGTTGTAAATAAGTTTGATTTGAACGAATACATTAAATTCTCATAATCCAATAAACTGAAAATAAAACTTACCACGAAATGCATTACCAGAAGTATTTTCAGATTGACGATGTCGAGCAAAAGGATTAACTGATACAGGTTCATCTGAATATTGTTTTTTTTTTTAAAAAAATTATTTTTCAAACAAAAAAAAGAAGTTATGAATTAGTCAGTGAATGAATATTGAAAAGGAAGAAGAAAAAAAAACCCAACAGTTATAACTTCACATACATGTATTGATATCAGCTTCAGATTTTTCAATAGATAATTGTTCACTTGTCATAGTAACTAAATTTTGGGCAAGAAGTTTGAAAGATGCATGTTTTATGTACATATATGAACGGTAAAAATAGATAGAATAACAATTGACTGTTTATTGTTTTTAGAAAGGGTTCTGATTTAATGAAGATATATATGTATCTACAACGTAGGACTAAGTTGCCATACCTCATTAGCCATATACCTATGAACTATCTGGACGCGATCCGTGCCAATCAGTGATTGGAGATGGGTAAGATAGTTCGGAATCAGTCACAATAGTCTATGCGCATTCACCACTTCTCTTTCCAAACTTACTCTTGTAAGCATAGGTCGTCCACTAGTATTCTTTTTCCTTAGAATTTATAAACTTTATTTAACTAGACCAATTTTTTCTATGCATAATTTTTTTAATACTAATACTTGCACTACATTGATAATTTTCTTGATTTTATCTCTGTGCTGATATAGTGTAGCATCTTGAACTGATCCACATATGCTTCACCTCATATATTGATGATATTTCATTCATTCATTTGAACACATAAATATTGGTACAAGGGGGCAACAAATATATATGCACCACACAAAATTTTATTTGTGTGTGGGCTGTGAAACTGCCTGGGTGCCCAGACCGAAGCACGTGGTTTTCTTAGGGGACCACACCCTGAGCCTTTGACCCAAAGGTCTGATCCACAAGACAGTGGAGCATCGTAAGGAGATGTAGTCCCATGGTAGCCGGTGACCAACAATTGGTTCATACACCATTTGTTCCCTCAGGATACTGGAGCCCATGTGAATCGATATTTTCTAGCACAGTTTTGTGTAGTCAATTTTTGTATGAAATTTTCTAGTGGACCAACTGGTGGTTAATTAAACAACAGAAAAGATAACTAATTTTGCCACATTCATAAATATGCAGAAATTCATTTGTTTCTTAGGAAATGATTATTTTGTGCATGCCAGTAAACTCATCATTTAATCAATGGTTTAATGAGTATTTCACATAATCCTCTAGGAAATATATTTTCCAGCATTATCTAGAGTATTCAGATCAATTCATTAAATTATTTCTAATAAGGTTTGAACTTATCAATTACAAAGTGAAAACTAGAAGGATACAAGTCGATTAACTTGGTCACGGAAGATTGACTAAACTTTTGATAAATCTTATTGATAGATTTTATGTTAAAAGTAGAAATGCATTTCAAGGAGGTTAATATCAGCTATGAAGTCGTTGTCAACCGGAAAGCCAAAGATAACTGTAAGAAACTAATTTGAAATTTTGTTCAAAAGTTCAGTTTTTATGGCTCTATGTTAATTTTCTAGGTGTACATATACTTAGATAAGAAAATTAACTTTAGATGAAAATGTAATTCAGCATGATTTTTCATTAGTTTTAATTGCCTTTTATCAATCAGTCAGCTACAACGTACGACCAGCCACATATATGCATTCATTCAAGTTGCCACATCTTATTAACATAACAAGATAGACACCAAATTCATAGAAGTAGTTAATTCAATGGTAGTAATATATAAAAAAAGATTGAATATAAAGATATAATACAAGAAGCAAAAACTAGTTGATAGAAAGAAAGGCATAAAGCAATTTCAATTTCATGGTTTAAATAAGGACAGAGTGTACACACCTACGTCATTTTGATCGATTTTAAGCCATGTCACTCAGTCTCCAACCCTTGGTTACGATAGTCGCGTGAACCCCAACCAAGTAGTCTGCATCTAACAACATGGCTCAAACCAGGAGTTAGTGACTTCAAGGACTGATGCCATGTTTTGCTTTGGCCGCCCCTAACATTTTACCATTCATCCCTGACACTAGTCAGCATTGCGCTCCGTGGTAATTGGTGGTTGGGCATGCGTAATACGTGACCAAGCCATGTCAGGCGATCTAGAGGTTTTCAACCCCACAAATTGATTTCTTATAAGAGAGAAAGACAGTAATTTCTTGAAAAAAGTTGTTATTTAAAATACAGTGAATGACAAGTTGAAGTGTTTTTTCTTCGATATTTCTCAAATGAATACAGGGCGTAATTATATTTTGTATTAATATGTTATTTGACTTAGTTAAACAATAGACTTAAGTAAGATTTTACCTTAATTGAATTTAATAGTTTTTCATATGAAGAATATCAGCAAGTGAGTAAAAAGGGAAAGCATAACACGAAATAAATACAAACCTCTTTTAATATCTCCACGTGTCCATGACTTGGACTCTTCCTCAATTCGAGCAGCCTCACGTTCTGCCGCTTCTTTAGCTTCTATAATACATCCATGAAGGAAGTAGGCGAAAAGAAAAACAGTACAAAAACAATAAAAGACTACTTATAAAATTTTAAGTGACTCAATCGGTAAGTGGTTTAATTAATTTATTCTGATTAGCGTTTTTTCTAGTAAGGTTTTTTTCTATGGAACAGGGTTTCTGACCCCACTCGCAACCGTTTTTTATCCGGACTTGGAACCGGCAGTAAGCCTAGAAGGACTACAGGCACTGATGCCACATTTTAGTTTGGCTGCTTCTAACTTTCTTCCAACCATCCCCAACACCGGTTAGCATTGGACGTCGTGTTAATTTAATTCATTTATTTGAATGAATTAAATAAAGTTCAAAATGAAAATTGCACTGCAGCACTAAATGAACAGAGTACTCGAAAATGGCTAGACATAGCAATATTATAGAATAATGAAAACGAACGGTTATCCTCATATACAAATGATCAACGACTTGAATTTGATCCTGACAAGAAAGATTGAACGTGAAACAATTTTAAAAGCCTGATACGATTAACTTTGAATTTGGAGAGAAGACACCTACACAAACCTGTAATCATGGGGCAAATTCGCATAAGAATTTTGTACAAGCGTATACAGATATGTATTAAGGCTGAATACTCACTCCTTTAACAAATAAGCGTGCCACTATTTTATTATTTATTTTATTTTATTTGAACACGTAAATATTGGTACAAGGGGGCACCAAATATACATGCGCCACACAATAACAATGAGGATGGGAAGAGAAAAAAGAAGGTAAGGTGCGTATAGAAAAAAAAGAGAACAGTAACGACCACAGATTAGTGTAAGGAAGTGTGATAAAATAATAATAATAACCAGAAGAATTCTGTTTGTTAATGAAGGTACAACTACGTTTTATGGAGAAAGTAAGAGAAAGTTACAGCAGGATCGCTACTGACTTCTATTCTGAGCCATATCTGATAACGTCTCTAGACACTGTGTTGCACCATCTCTCGAACCCCAACCAGGGAGTCGAGAAGGACCAACACAAGCCGGCCCTTTACAGCTTTCTTTAAGTACCATGACACCATGTGATACACCGACCACATCTTCACTATTTCCAACCAGCCCCAGCGTCGGCAAATAATACATGACGAGGAATTCTCTGGGACGACATTCATAGAACACACCGTACCTAAGGACATTGATTGCCAACTGATTAAGTGAGGATTGCATAGCTTGGGCATTCTCGCACAGCAAGACAATATCATCCGCATACTCAAGGTCGAGAAGTCTTTCTCTAGTCAACAGATCCACACCATTATTACTTACATCCATCAGAGCTGTTTCCAGAATGTCATCGATGGCAAAGTTGAAGAGGAATGGTGAGATTGGGCAACCCGGTCTAACCCAACTGCTTGAATGGAACAATGGAGAAAGATGATTGTATGTTCTCACTCTGCCTGAGGTGTTTGCGTATAGGGCTTTTAGGATGTTATTAAACTTCTCAGACACACCCTTCTTCAATAGACAATCCCAGAGAACAGTCCTGTCCAAAGAAACGAAGGCAGCTCTGATATCAAGAAACACTATGATTGCTGGCCTTTGATAAGTATGACGGTGTTCTAGAGTGTGGCGGAGGGTGAAGATATGATCAATGCATTCTCGACCAAAACGAAAACCAGCCTGCTCCTCGCGGAGTGTGGCCCCCTAAGAAAACCACCTACTTCAGTCTGGGCACCCGGGCAGTATCACATTCCACACAAAAATAAAATGAAAATGACCAAATTTACTGAAAATTCTATTCACGCTTCGATTAACAGTCAAACAATTCACATTATCATTATTATTTACTACGTCACTTATTCTCTCTTTTATTCCCACTTTGTGTATCTTTATTTTTCAACTCATGTTTTGACTTTTGTTTCAACTCTGATAGGAATAATCATGGTAGAAGTGTATGGGACTACTAGTGATACAAATTCACACGGGATAAATACGTAAAGGATCTCAGTTACATCTAGTTAAATCCCAAGAACGCAGAATACAGCATTTGGTATTTTTAAACAAAATCTAAGAAAAATGAAATACCTTGTTCTCGTTTCTGACGTTCAGCTTCTGCAGCTAGTTCACGTTGTTTCTGTTCTTCACGTTCAATTGCTTCTTGTGCAGCTCGACGACGTGCCTCAGCTTCTAATTCAGCCTCATGTCTAGCTCTTCTTTCGGCCAATCTTTCCGATCGTTTTTGATCACACAGAGCCTCCCATTCTGCCAATTTAGCTCTATAGCGATTATCACGAGCTTCTTTTAATTGACTAACAAGACGCTACAATTATACATAGTAAACAAAAATATGTCCAAAGGGTAAGGACTAGGAATATGGCTTGAAAATACAATGGAAAGATATATATGAAGGGAAGCAGGAATTCAAGATAAAAAGTACGTACACTTGGGCCATCATAACTGATCTTAAGCCATGTCACATAAAGCCTTAAACCATTGATCACGATAATTGTACGTACTTCAACCACGTGGTCTAAACTTACCTACATGGTTTAGTTTGATTATTAATTACTTTATAGTTTGATACGTTTTGCTTTGGACACGACTAGTTCTTTTAATCTACTAATACACCAGCAAACATCGGGGTTCGATGTCGGTGATCGTTTGACGAATGCGAAACATATTCCCACCGTCTTCTCACTTCATGAAGGTTCACTGCCTTACCAAAGAATATACCGTCACTTACTACTTTACGTCTAACTTCGGAATAGCTCACTCCGTGAGAGACCGATGATCACACATTAGCAACCTACAAATATTCTGTTTTTGAATGCCATGTTTCACAACCATAAAGTATAACAGAACGAACAATTGTGCATTTTACTCATTCTTTCTTGGCTTCTTGTTTCCCAAATGTTGGAGACTATTGTAAAACATTTACCAAATACGAAGTTTAACAGCTTTTAACCTAACTCCTTAGGTGAGTGGTACTAACCAGCTGACTGAACAGAGCAAAATATGTGAATCGGGTTTTAAACTTCGGAGATACTGTTCTAGGTTAGACAATAAAAACAAGACAATTTGAATTAACCTTTACAACTAAACATAAGCTAACAAGACAGTTTAAAAATGTGTTTTGAAAGATATCAGCACTTTCTACTTTCATCCATTAAGTCATAGATTTAAACGTTGTTCTATCTACTTCAGTTTCGGCAACCGGGCAAGTATTACTAGCAATAAGACTTAAAGGATGGCCCAACGTCAAGTACACACATCTGTACTTGCAAAATAAGTTAAAACAACAGCTATGAACAAGTTGGCTACAAAGTTTGAAAACAGAAAAAAAACATGCAACGAAACGAATACCTGGACATCAGATTTCATTCGAATCAATCGATTACGTTCTTTTAATTGTCGTGCATGCTCGGCTTTCGAATGCTCTTCAATTTCTCTGACACTCTGCTCAAATAATTCACGAGATTCAATAGCTTCTGGCTCAATATTTGCCTGTAACAATGGGATTTCTTCAATACGACAAGCACGTGTATAATAGTCCAATTTTTTCGCCATTGTTTTAGCTTTCTCCGCTAGTTCTTTTCGCTTTTTCTTCACCTCTTGTTTCTGAACGATGAAAAATAAACAGAATGATTAGAACTAAAGTAGGAAAATAACAGTTATCTTGATCATAGACAAACGCTAAACAATAAAATTACTACTATTTATTAAAGGTATATTCATTGTTAGACTGAGTCGTGTTGTTATAATTCTTTCTTATTACGACCCAGCTATTTCAGTTGCTTAGTATTCTCGGACACCAATTCACTCGACAAGTCCCCGAATCAGAAGGCGGTTGAACAGGAAAGAGATTGTATTCTAAATACCAAGCTTATATAGAAGTAAGAAACACAATGGGAAAAACGCTAGTATATTTATAGTTTTTTATATGAGAAGTTTCCAGAGTGTTCTCCATGTATCGACATGGAGAACACTCTGGAAACTTCTCATGTAAAAAAAACTAATTCTTTCTTCCTGTACTATCTCCTTATATGCAAGCTTTCTTCTATATATTACCACTGAATTAACTACTTCTTTGAATCCGATGTTCATCTTGTTGTGCTAATGAGGTATGCTAACTTGGACCGATGCATATATGTGCCTGGTCCTACGTTGCAACTGACTGACTGACTGACCATGTATCGACTAGCACTGATTGGGTAAGAATTAGCCAATCAGCGCGCACCAATGCAATCGTACATTGAGCATGCTTTAATCCAATCTGTGTCGCGCTAACACATGTAGATGGGTGCACACAAATTGGTTGGGGTCAGTGTGATTATCGCAATCGAAGGTTAAGGGGTTTGGCTGACATGGGTCTAAATGGTTCGCGATGGCGCAGGTGCATCCGTTTTTTTAATCCTTTCCAAATCCTGAGATTATAAATCCGTCATGTTTTTTTCTTTCCAAATCGAATCTTCGATACCTGATTTTTTATCGCTACAGTTAATACTGTTTACTGTATCTACTAGTCTGAGGTTTAGCAATGGTGTATGGCAACTTAAGCCGATGTGCATATGTGCCAGGTTCTTACGTTGATTATGACCGATTGACATATGTATTCGAAAATAAGACTATGGAAAAAATGTAAAACATTTGCTGCTAAGGTGATCATGGGATAACTCAAATTTTGTTAATAATCTTGAGGTCTTACGGGTAACGGTAACCGCGAATGCTTTCTTCTTAACTCAATTTATTAAATGACCATTTCTGATTAGTTATCACTACTTTTCTGCATGCCCCAAAGTCAGGCTTTCGTTAGTATATATATTAGATGGTGGTCGGAGGTAGTCGACAGGAAACCGTGGACCCGGGTTTCGTGCTACTTGGCACTCGTCAGCAGGGGGTACCTGTAATCTTGAGGAAACTGGTGCTTCCTTACGGATTCGATCCCGTGTCACCCAGCTTCACAGTCAAAGACGTTACCACTGAGCTATCCGGGTCGCGACCAACCTCCTGTAGGACTGAGATGTAATCACAATTGATTGATCACTGGGTGGTGACCAATGTCATGCGTGTCTAGTCCTTATTAGTGCAGATCGAATGCTATCGACTATGTTGCAATGTGGCCACCAGTCGTTAGTATATATATGCTAAGATTTGCTAAAATATCTAGTTTTTCTTACACTCCATCTTACAGTGGCAGTTGATAATTATTAAAATGTTGCATGTAAGATGTATAGTTTATTCAAGTTCAGATTTGTCTCATTTATATTAGAAAATCCACAATTGTTCATCAACAACATTTGCCATCAACCCAATAAATAATCATTTTTAATTAAGAAATAGCATTAGTAACAAAAAGTTAAACACAAAAACATTCCATTTCATGCTACCAAAAGAGTTCTGAATATAACTGAGTTCAACAATTGGAGGAAGAGGCGAAGAGAGATTAAGCTTTTTTCTAATTCGAATTTTGATATACTTTTGTTGATTAAAAATTTAGGATCTGAAAAAAGACATATATATATATATATATATATATATATATATATATATATATATAGGCACCTGCATTATTGTGAATGATTTTAAGCCACATCACCGAAGGTCTCTAACCACAGATTATGATTATCACGTGAACTCGAACCAGGTAGTCTAAACCTACCCACAGGGTTCAATTTAATAGTCAGTGTCTTCATGGACTAATGACATATTTTAATTTGACCACGTCTATCTTTCTCTCGACCTATAAATATACCAAACAAACATCAAGTATCTAAATAGTCAGTAGATAAGCATACATATTACATTATTTCAGTCAATCGAAACTTACTATTTTTTTTTGGTTAATCAATTAGTCTCACTTATAATACAACATTGACAGAGTATTAAAACAACATCAATGAATTGATTAAATATAGTGAAAATAAAAATATTGTAACCCCATAAAAATAATTGATTTAATAACCACTCGAATTCTTAGAATAAACAAGGATGTATTGATTTATGAGGAAATAATTTTACTATTCTAATGGTCAATAGTGTAAGAGAATTTTCTGGGAATTTCGCTAGACGACAAATATATATATATATATATATATATATATATATATATATATATATATATATATATATATATATATATATATACATGAATAATATTGAGAATCACATACTTGTTTATTAATAAGTTTATCTGCATCAAAATTTTCAAGTTGTTCTTCTGTTAACTCTTTTAAATCAAGTTTTGTATCAATTTTTAATTCTAACAACATTTTTAAACTAGTACGTGCCATTCGTAATTTTAAACGAGCTCTTTCATCTTCAGTTTTTATTCGTTCACGTTGTATAGCTTCATTGGCTAAATTAGTTTCTTCCGCTTTCAATAGACGTTCTTGTTCGGCTTGACGTCTTGCTTCAACAATACTGTAATACTAGAGTGAAAAAAACAAACAAAAATAAAGAACACTCAAGTATTTTTGCTATTTTAGTGAAGATAAAACTACAAATGATCATCTATTTTATTTAGTAAAAACAAATTACCTGATCTCGTTTACCCTGATACGTTTCAATCTCTTCCTTTCGGGCTTCAATTAAACAACGTCGATTAAGCAATTCACTGCGTAAAACTTTTTCATTTTTCCGGTAATCATGAACAAGTGCACGTCGACAATTAGCTAAAGACTGGCCAACTTCCAGTATATCAGTTATCTGTTGCATCACTTGAGCAAACATTGTTAGTTGACGAGACAATTTGTCTGGGTCATTTACATGGGTTGACTAAAAGAATTAAAAATAAAGTTACATTATCAAAAACATTTTCACATACGAAAACGTTCAAAATTGACGTATACCAAATACTTCCAACTCTCGAAAGTGTAAAAGCAGTTTGTAGCATTCACTAAACAATAAGCAATGTCAGAAACATAAGTCTACAATGGCTAGTGAAACAAAAAAGACTTTAATATGTTGGGTACCCAGTAGGAAACCTTAGATCTAGGTTTCGTGCTAATTGGTACTCACCAACAAAGTGTACCTAGAACCTTAAGGGAACTGGCGATTCTTGGTGAATTCAAATCCTCGTCACCTAGCTTCATAGTTTTAGATATTACCAACAAGATATTCGAATCTTAAGTGACCTGTAGGACTGATATATCTGTAAGTGATTGGTCACTACTCAATGGTTAATCAGTTGTAATATTGGGGACATCTAACATTATGAATAAAGCATATTATCTGGAGTTTTAAAGATGGGGAGAAAATCAGCAACTGATTTGGTGTTTACATAAGGGCTAGGTGATACTACCAACCTATCCAAAATAATGTAGGTAGCGAAGGGTTACGAACATGAAGCTTACTACTCAGTCTGCCATACATAACCGAGGATCTGGCACATATGTGGGTCGGTTCAAGTTGTGACATATTAACACAACAAGGTGGAGAAACCAATAAGACTCCAAGAATAGTAAATAATAATAATAAATTCGCGAAATGAAAGAAGAGTAGGTATTTGAAAACAAATATTGAATACATCCGTGCTTTTACGGCTGATCATGAGCTATGTAACACAACGTATCCAATCGTTACTTACGACAATAGCGCGGACTCCAACCACACAGTCTGAATCTACTAACACGTTTCAGTCACATTATCAATAACCTCATGGACTGAAGCTACATACTAGTTTACCCTCCCGTAATCTACTGCTTGAAAAAGAAGTATTTTGATCAGTAGGTGACATGATTTTAGGTAAATATTCGTAGTGTAAACATTTATCAACACAATCTGTGGATCTTGTACTAGTTGAGTTTTTCGTTCTTCATTATTTTTTTATTCTTGTATTTTGTTATGTTTAAACAGTGACAAATTCAGATCATGCATAATTTGGTCCGAATTTGAAAGTTGTTGGGATTACCTTTCTTTCAAAAAGCTATGTAAATGGATTAGGGGCCCTATCAATTTTGATTACTTAAAAATTGAGAAACTTTTGCAGCAATACATACCAAATTTGACAACCTGAGATAAAGAGAAACATATCTATCCGTTGAAAAGGAAGTATTCCAGTAAAACAGTTTGCTTTTGTATTATTTCATAAATGTCGAAGGTCTTCGAAGGGTAGGTATATTGGTCAGGTTTCTAGTGTTTGATCATGGATATTTTTACGCATAATACTTGCGATCAGTGAACTTACTCAGTAAGTCGTGCTAACTCTAGACGCAGGAATAAAAAATTGATCTTTGGTTCTATAGACTACTATCGACTAAAATTGTTTAGATACATATTCTACAAAGGCCAAGAGTAAAGTGGTCGCAGTTCATAGAGTTATTGATTCCTGAACGTTATCAAGAAATATAGGGTTTCCAGTTGAAGATTGGGGAGAGATTGCAACCTATCACTGAAGAACTCAAATGATATGGCTTGAAATTAAACACAATGGCACCGATACGTTTTTCGATTTTTCTTTAGACTCAATTTTTTTTCCCTGCATAGGACGTGTAATCTCGTATGTTTTGTAAGTAGACGACTTTTGTTAGTATCAAGGACCAATGGATAGTGGTTTTGTCTATGCTTTTATTTGTTAGATAACATCTAAATTTTTATATAAGAGTCCACAGAAATAACATGACATCATACTCCTAGCTAACGTGAGTAGTCAAAGAATATTCGCGTAAAACAATGAGAATCGATAGAATGGAACGAGACGTTAGAAATTAATTAGTTTTTAAACCTGTTGAAGTTCACATTATATACGTTAAGAAAATAGACGGAATAAGATTAAAACTTGCGTTGTACAAATCAATCTGTACATACACATAAACTCATAATAGTCATTCAGATGGACTTTTTACTAAATATTAAGGAACTGGTAACATAATATACCTGTGATACTAACTGTCCACCATATTCACATTGACTTATTCCCAGATCTGTAAATTTATCAAAGAAAATTGCTTGTTGTAAATGATTGACTCGAATAGGCAGTTCCAAATTATGAATTAACTCAATTACAATTCTTTCAAGTCGAATAGGCTCCATGAATGGACATAGTTTGACGAATTCGTCGAAATTCAAGCTTTGATAGACTTGAGATAATTGTAGAAGTGTTTTTGCTACAATAACATCGTGTAGTTGCGTAATGTACACTTGGAGATCTGAACACGTGGTTATATGGGCAAGTGCTGGTTGAACAAGTTCCCACAGTTTCAAAGGTTGAAAGTCCGCTTCTAGAACTTGGTACAACTTTGCTAAATTTGACGGGACAACAGTGTGCACTTTGTGACGAACCAGATCACGTATTAAACTCTGACGAGTTGGTACTTGAATGAGACCTAGAATTCAGTGAAATGTTACGAATAATTAATGGAAATAAATTACCCAAAAGTCCAGCAAGTGTTTTCTGCTTTATAATAGTGTATTCGCCAGATAAGAATTTGTCAGCATTAAGTTTCGCATTTGGCAAAGGAATGGCAACAGTTGCACAAAGTACACGAGATCCAAGATCAGATAGTTCTTCACGAGTTAAATTCTTTTTCTGATCACGATATAACGTGTAAAGTTTGTGTAAAGCAGCAGCGTGATATAAATGGCAACCGCATCGTCGAAAAAGTTCCGCTGTTTTTGAGTAGTAATTGGTCATTAATGAAGGCATAGCATGTATTCGTGAAATCATCATAAAACTCCAAATATCTTCAACAGTTTTAAAAGCTTCGTTATACATATCTAGTTCCATGGCACAATCCAACTGTCGTAATCTAGTCTCTAAGTGTAATGTCTGTGTTTCGGCATTATTCAAATTTATAGCATTAAGTGCATTAGGTTGTAACTGATTCTGGACTTTCTGAGTATGTTGTCGAATCTTTTATAAGTATGAAGAAAATAATGTGATGGTTAAATGAAAAATTAACATACCAGTTCACATAGCTTTTTGAATTCCGTCTTCCGACCATACTTCAAACAGAAGTTATAAGCTGTAAAGTGTACAAAAAAGTGGTTAGTAATGTCCAAGTCTTACCATCATGAGCTACTTCATGATACAGCTTTTCTAACTTTGAATTGCTACGTAACAAATCTAGCACCAAACGATAGGAATCCCAGAGAAATTTTAACCATGGCATCAGAATTGTTCTAGCAGATCGGTCTTGAGTACCCTCCATACTAACTGCATTTAACATGAGACTATACAATGGAAAGAATAGGAAACAAGCACTTCAATCAACACGTAGAAAATGAAAGTAAAACTTCATTCTTCCATAAATTTAGTCTTTGACTAGTAATGGAAACTAAGAACGATACATCATTCTGTTTCCGATCACTGATTTATATGGCGAAACGCAAGTCCAAATTGTCTCCTGATCATTTTTGTCAGCTGTTTCAGTAGTAATAACAGTTATTACCAACTTATAACTAGGTATAGGTTCGTACACGGCTCCAAGTCACATTAGATGTGAGGGATAGTGATGCTACCTTGTTATTCAAATCTAAGGTGGAGCAGGGTTCGGGCCTGTGACCCCTGAGTCACCTATCAAGTATTTAATTTAGGTTGTCTGATATTTAGCCACAGTACTTGTAAAGATTAGTGATAATAGATAGTCTCGCGGGCCAAAGCAAATGTAACTGGCTTCAAAAATGTAACCAGTTGATTATAAGCTGAGTGCTTCTAGTTACTAAACCACCGCTGACTAATTTTCTGTCAATGGCTTTAAGGTCACAGCCTGTTTGTATTTTACCCATACCTGAGGTAGGTTGGTCACACGTGTTGGTACCAACCAACTAATTCTCAGTGTATGTTCGGAATATGACCTGCTTCACTACTACAAGATTTCGAGGTCCAAAACAACTATATGAAAATCGTTAAGTGATTTCTTCAAAGATTGAATACAATGAAAATGACCACAGATATTTTTGTCTATTATTAACAACCATGTCTGACAGTCCTTAGGTAAAAGGTTGTACCAACACACACTACAAATATACTGCATGATAATGGAACTCGAAAACACGTAAGGAAGAACTAAATGCACACAACCTACAAACCTTTCTGGAGTTTCCAGGACATCCAAATCCTCAATTTCCATAATAGCACTTTTTGACACTTCTTGAGCTTCTTCAGTTTTACCCTTTATCTGGTTCAGGTAATAACGAATAACTTGTTCGAGTGAAATAGTGTTTTCCTAATGGATATTAGCGAAATAAAAATAACAAGGATGGAAAAACGATTACCATAACGCTCATATTTTTGTAGGTATAAATTGCTTTTCTGAAGTGGATGTTCTTACGGAGTTCCACACAAAGTTCAACAAACAGCATCATTAATTCTTCCAAGACCTTTTGCCATTGTTTAGTTCGTCTAACTCGCATCACTTCGTACAGAATTTCCAAAGCGTTAGATTTTTTGTCACATTTTATAAGTTCTATTTAATAAAAAAGAGAAAATGTTAACTATATACATATAATACATGTCAATTGAGAGGACATTTACCAAATTAGCTAAGCAAATGGAAACGGAAAACAGAAAAATCTAAGTGCAACAACGCTTTTACGGACCAATCTTTTACAGATTGATCCGTAAAAGCGTTCAAGGACCCCAAATGCCCTGGTACGGACGAGAGTGGGGAGAGTGCTGTCCCTCTCGAAATGCTCTCATGGCCACGCGTATATAGCCTTTACCAGGAAAGTCCTATTCACTGCCTTCTCGTGGCGGGGGTGTTGTTCACGAAGTTGAGAGGACGAAAAACGAATGTCCGGCGCTTTAACTGGGTCGGTGGACACGGAGAGTCTACCTAGGGCAGTTGGAAAACCCTGATTCTAAACCAAGGTGCATATGGGCTTCAGGATCCTGAAGGAACAAATGAAGTATGAACCAATTGTTGGTCACCGGCTACCATGAGACTACATCTCCTTAAATGCTTCACTGCCTTGTGGATCCGACCTCTAGATCGAAGGCTCCGGGTGTGGTCCCCTAAGAACACCACCTGCTTCGGGTTGGGCACCCGGGCAGTATCACAGCCCTCACACATATCAAATGAGATCTGTGTGACATATATGTATTTGGTGCCACCTTGTACCAGTATCTATATGTTCAAATAATAAATAATAATAATAGAATCTGTTAAAGATAGAAATCACGTATGTACAACATGAAAAAGTATAATACTAATCTTAACGTCTATTGTATTACTAAAATTAGGAAATTTTTAAAATTAGTGATTGCTTTACTCGTAAAATGTATGAAAATGGGCATTTGTATGGCAGTCACGATGAAAAAAATCAGAGTAACCAGGCATTTGTTTCCACCTTGAGCTTACGGGAAAAATATTAAAAGTTAACACTAATTAAAGATTTTTTATTTTTGAGCGATTTTTATTTATTTTATTTTAACACATAGACATTGGTACAAGGAGGCAACAAATACATATGCGCCACACAAATCTCAATTGATTTGTATGAGGGCTTTGATACTGCCCGGGCGCCCGAACCGAACCAGGTGGTTTTCTTAGGGGGCCACACCCCGAGCCTTCGGCCTGAACGTCTGATCCACAAGACAGTGGAGCATCGTAAGGAGATGTAGTCCCATGGTAGCCGGTGACCAACAATTGGTTCATACGCCATTTGTTCCCGCAGGATACTGGAGCCAGCTCATGTGCACTATTGGTTTGAGATCCCGTTAAAGCGCCGGACATTCGCTTCTCGTCCTCTCAATTTCGTAAACAACACCCCCGCCACGAGAAGGCAGTGAGTAAGACTTCCCTGGCAGAGGCTATATACGCGTGGCCGTGTGAGAGTATTCCGAGAGAAGGACTCTCCCCACTCGGCCGTACCAGGGCATTTAGGCGCTATTACAGATCAACGTTAACAGACGACCTGACAGATCGATTTCCCTTAACAAACCAACGTAGAGGTGAATTTAACAGAATGAGTAGAGTAGTAGCATGAATAATAGTGAAGTTTATGTTGATACAGTAAAACTAAATATATAGACGGCTTAAAATGAAAAAAACTGGCACATTACAATTTCCCAGTGACACAGTATAAAATTTCAAAATTAAAAAGAAATTATATAAATGTAATTTGAGCCACCTCACCCACGGTCTCTAATCATTGATCATCACTATCGACTAAAGCAAGTAGTCGACACCTTAACCCAATAATCGATGACTATAGGGAAACGCTATCTTGTTTTGACTGCAATTAGCAAATGTCCGGCTCTATAACCGGATCCCAAACATATGGTGCACATGGGCTCCAGTATCCTGCGGGAACAAATGGCGTATGAACCAATCGTTGGTCACCGGCTGCCATGGGACTGCATCTCCTCACGATGCCCCACAGCCTTGAGGTCAGACATTTAGGTCAAAGGCTCGGGGTGTGGCCCCCTAAGAAAACCACCTGCTTCGGTTTGGGCACCCGGGCAGTATCACAGCCCTCACACATATCAAATGAGATCTGTGTGGCGCATATGTATTTGGTGCCTTCTTGTACCGATATCTATGTGTTAAAATAAATAATAAATAAGCTTTGCTTTAACATACTTGTACCCCATCCATCATGTCTCGAGGTAGGTGGTTAAAATATTTCCAACATATCATAATCTACGTCACAGCCAAGATTATAAACATGTATTGACGTACAAGTTACTCAACTTCGGCTATGATTCAAACAATAAAAGACGCTGATCTTCCTTAATAACTTACATGGACGAATGTAATAATTAATGTAGACAATTTTAACAATTAAATAGTCTTACTTAAGCAGGGAAGATCAAGAGAAACTAGACACTTCCAGCACAGCAAACGTTGCTACAATCGCCTGTTGTTATTAGAATCACTATACATTCGTACAAAGTCAACGTTATCCAAGACTGCTTTACTTCTGAATATTTACGAATTTAGAACCAATAGAACTGGTTGCAAAATATGAATAGCCATCTCATAGTGTTGAACTAAGGATAGCAGATTATTAGTGACAACTTCAAGAGTGCGTCAGTTTGTGACGCTCTTATATGTACGTTAAGCTCATGCAATGGTAATGAACTTCTATCTCCAGATAACCGTCATCATCTGTTACAGACTAGGTAATGTTTCGTGAACACACACAGAAACTGTGTTTCCTCTCTAATCTTGCACATCACATTATTTTATGCCATTTGGTATTTTACTATTTAGTTCTTTACAGCTATGATTAGTACTTTATTAGATTACAAAGAGAATAAGTGTTTGAGGCCACCACAAAACTTGCAGCAGATAGTTAGAACTTGAGCAGTAAGTTATACGTCTATTAACCAATAAGATAAATAACTTCTGTAACAGTATCTGAGGACAACATTAAACAAATTTTAACGTAAAGCGTCATAAATGTGTATTACGATTCCGTCAACCACTGGATTTAAATTGCTTCTTCCTAGAGATACTAGTTATTCATTCAAGTTAGTAGTACGTAAAGCTAAAAAAATAACCAATGAAGCCCTAATAACTATATCAAGAGCTTCACAAATTCCGAATACTCGACAACAATTCCCTTCGAGGTTCGCAACCTGTTTGTACGGCGGTACAGGCAAAATGACATTTAACTAGTCTCGAAAAAGCTCGTCATTTAATAAAGAATAAATAACTCTATCAATTTAAACGTTTTCCATAGTGCTAGTTTTCAAATATTCTTAACAAGCAAAATCTGTGATTAGTCATTGGTTTCGTATGCGTCGATGTCCCATATGAGAGGATACAGTTAACATAATTTTTTAAACACCAGAAATGTAAATGCTCGAATTCAACTGGAAATTTGTACAACTCATAGCTATGTATGGCTAGTGGTTGTTTCCCAGAACTGGAAGGAGCCCATTGTGATATGACACGTCGAACAACGTAATTTTTGCAAGGACAATTACAGCATACCTCTCGCTTTAGTCAATGCAGTTTCCGGCTTATGATATTGGCTTGGAGGCATTATCACAGGAAGACACGCGAACACACAGGGTTCAACTAGAGCGGTACACACGAATGACTAAAAGTAGCTTCAATCTTGAATCCTCGTCTTGCAATGCTAACAGACTTATTGTTCCTTGAGATTCATACTCAACCTTCATTCAACTGGACTTTATTCATATAATAAACACACAGTTTAGGATAAGGTTATTCTACTATGACAAATGTGTTTCTATAATAATGTTTGGAATCCAAAGGTTTTTGAGATGAAACATTTAACTACTAGTAAATTTGATATTTGAGTTTGGTCTAAAGAAGATATTTATTTGGTGGCAAAAAATAAACTCTCGGACAGAGTAACTTTCCCGAAATATATTCCGCTACTTCACATATTCCAAAATATACAGTTTCAGTTTGCGAAAGATCAATGGTAGGATGGCCTGTTAATCCTAGTGATGGAGATAATCCAGCCGGCTCAACTTTTTTCGATATCCATGGACAAGTTAGGCTTCAGCCGCATACCAAGGTTAGGAACTCTATTGCTTGACAGTTCGATGGAAAAGATGGTAGTAGTAGTAGTAGTAGTAGTAGTAGTAAGTAACTTATCCCAGACATGCGAACGGTTGGGAGTATCCTAGTGAATTCTTTGTTCCAGAGAACAAAACCGAGGGTATGCGTAGCAGAAATATACGACTGTGCGATCCTAAAACAGAGGAAATGTCACTGTTATTTCTTCTACATGACGTGGAGAATAGATTTATTTACTAAACCTCTTTCAACATCTCTGTCTTTATTAAGCAATAGATAGGTAAACAAGTTTTAGTTTGGGTCCAGCAACTACTGTAAACAGGGTGAAAAGGGTCATAACATCTACGCAACTGAAATATCTGCGCAATGATTAAAATCTACTTAAGCATTCAGCAGCTGAAACAAAGCAACAAATATTGTATTACAAGTCTTAGTTGTCAGCGGACCTTAGATTAGTATATGTTCTAACTACATGCATATTACGGGCATCAATCGAAGATGTATCTGTTCCTGAGCCATAAGGATGTCTTATAATGCATTTGGGAGCAATAATCAGCAACTGCCTAATTTCGGACTATAATATTAGCTTCTACATGTTATTCCGAAGCTTTGAAATATTCGATCCCTCTCTATGGTGTATGTGTCGACAGACATAAGTAACATGTAACACAAGTCAGAAGTGGAATGCCAGGCAACAGAAGGTTAAGAGGATCGGTTTGAAGAGAACGGTAATGTAAACAGAGAGTAATTGTAAAAGCAATGAAGGAACGATGGAGTTTGAAAAAATTGATGGAAGATTTGCAATTATGTATTTATTGTGTAGTTTTCACATTTCACGAATAATCTGTGCAATTTCTCAATCTCAGATATCGTTCACCACACTCTTGTCTATATCTTGAGTATATGATAAGGCTGATCATGGAGAGACTGGAAAATTCATTAGAATATTAGAATAAAAGTGGCCATAAAACTGCATTCTAAATGAATCGCGACATAGTTTTTGGGCTAGATGATTTAAATTTAATCCGTAATCTCCGTTGGCATGTAACTAAAGACAAATTGTAACGTACTCCAACGGTGCCTAATGTAGATAAGATTTTATCAAAAGCCTTGCTGAGGTTAATAAATTTTATATGTATGGGTAACTTCTAATCCTTCAGAATACAATGAAAGCTTATTGAGACATCAGTAACCTATTTTGTAGCCATTCTGCTCTCCAGAGATAATCTGACCTCTTCCAAACACTAAAAAAACGTTTTAGAGAAGGGTCTTTCCTAGAATCTTGAGAACTTATGTGATTTTAGCTCTCAAGTATACGTGCATACCTGTTCTAAAGATAGAACTCGCTTTAATTATTGGTCGGTACTGAATGATATAGCTTTAGAGCCATTACTATCCCGTGAGTTTTACTACACCAAGGTTATTTATCCGATAAGAAATAATGAATTTTCGATTGTCGTAATATCTAGAGAAAAAGTATCAAGTATTACCTGTTCTTGAAAGTAAAATGCCTATACTGTACTTATGTTGCTAAGGTAGCCTAAGAATACTCGAGCTTGCCATAATCGTCTTCCATTATTGGTGTGCCAGCTCCATCTCTATGTAGTCTGGAGAAATTCCCTTTCTTCTTCGTCCTGCGTTTTGTGCGAGAAGAGACGAGGTATCGAAACTCAGTGGTTAGCGTTTTTTTGGCGAGTTATTTTTCTACGGGATGGGGTCGCTTACCCCATGCCCAACCCTCCTCCTTTACCTGGGCTTGGGACCGGCAGTAGCCCCCGGAGGGGCTCCAGGCGGAGTTACAAGTAGTTGTAACCTTAGTCTCACCAGCGCCTAGTAACCTGACTCTTCTCAACATTACTTCCTTTGTACGGCAAATGGTGTAGACGTTTCCGCTGAAACATTGGGGAAATTCGTGGTTTCCAATGCATCGTTCATGGTATTTGTGTCGAGGTTATGATGGGTTAGTGCATTTACTAAAAATGATAATTCTGAACTTGAGTCAAGCCTCGTTGTCTTTTAACTTCCCTTACTGGTGAACATATTGTGAATGCATTTGTAAGATCCAAACTAACGTTTGGACTGAAGAATAGCTGTCTTGGTGGGTTAGATACGCGCCCTTGCCCGTTTGAAACCAAAACAAAGTAATCGGGTGAAATGACGGTTCTATAATTCATCATAAATTTAAATGTACATCGTTACCTAAACAAATATAACCACCCAGCTATCCAACCAACAATAGTTCAATTAATCAAATCTAAATTACATTAAATAAGAAAGTTGAAAAAAGGATGCTAGAAAATTACCAATCGCAACAAATAGATGTTATTCTATCCTGTCTGGATAGATCACACACAGATTCGTTCAAAAGATAATGTTTGGTTGCTTTATAACACCAAGTGTTTTCAATTCTGGAAGAGTGCTTCAACTCACAATCAAAAATGCACAATTCCAGTCAATGCACGCAACACAATCAAAGGGAGGAACAACCCAATATAGCTGCCGCCAAGAATAGGTATCAAGTCAAACAACATAAATGCAGTTCAGAAAGAAACACGGAAACTTAGTGAAAGCGTAAGAAAAATAAAAACTATAATAAAATACAAATGCTATTAAATCAAATGGAATGAAAAAGACTAATAAAAATGTACAACCAAAGGTATCAATATGAATAAACTGCAAGTATATACATGGAGGGATTTACACACACACAAATCATTCAAAATGGATCTTACACCGGCCCTCAAAATCCCTCCATACAACACAAGCCACCTTGATGCCTATGGTCATGGTTCATACTACAACATATTCTACTACACAGGAACGAGCAGGACTTACAACTGTACGCCTACTCGACCTACCTACCTTGATAATAGCAAAGAACTAATTCGAACCTTCAAGGAGACATACCTTACGTATATCTCTTCTAACTAATCCATTATTCGTACGAACAGTAACCGTCCTAACCTTTTCGTCGTTATCTATTTCACAACCTTCCACTACTCCTAAGGGCCACTTTCCACGGGTCGAAATATCCGAAGTCACGATTACTACATCTCCCTTTTGAAAATTGCGATGTTCAGTTAACCATTTTTGACGTTTTTGTAAGGACGGTAAATACTCTCTTAACCACCTTTTCCAAAACACATTAGCTAGATAATTAACCTGTTTCCAACGTTTGTCATATTTGTCTCGAACGCTACCTTCATCTACTATTCCGTCACATTCTCTCAATAACAGCAAAGTATTTGGCGATAAGGCTAGCTTATCGTTAGCATCTTGGATAACTGGAGTTAAGGGTCGATCGTTCAGTATCCTTTCTACTTCGACCAAATAAGTGCATAAAGCCTCGTCAGTTAAAGTCTGTTCTCTGGTGATCAACAATAACAGTCGGCGTATAGACCTAATCATCCTTTCCCATACTCCACCCCTGTGGCTGGATGAGGGTGGGTTAAAATGCCATTGAATCTGCCTCGCTGACATCTCGTTACTTATCTTCTGCTGATTAAACTGTTTCACAAATTTCCACTTTCCCGGGCCATATTCCAAAGAGCAGTGTTTCTTTACTACTAGTCGAGGTTCTGTCCATCCTTGAAAATGTGACGTTTGTGAGGCATAGTTCAACACTGTATAAGGACAGAGCTTGTTGTGTGAACGTAGGTCATTTTTGTGATACATTCAAAGACCATTTCCGTAGCTTCTGGTTGCACATGATCCGTAATAAGTCATCTGCCCCCAAAAATTCATCACCTTAAAACTTATTTTCGTGAGATCGTTCTCTCCGGTTTTTGACTTTAGTATCAGTTTATTTTTGGAAAGTTTTTTCGGATATAACCCCTGACCCCCTCAGACTGCTTCCACTTCTCATAATCAAATTTCTGTATTTTTTAGATCCAAATATCACTTTAAGTAGCCCAGCTCTAGAATCATTTACTTAGTCACCTAGTCCATAAAGTTTTAGGGAAGCAAGCTCAGGGAGTTCGTTAGACACTTTTCTATCCATTACAAGAAGCACATAAATATCCGCTCACACTAAAATGGGTAAGGATAATGCAACGAACTACATTTTAAATAACGTTGAACTGCTAAAAATGATTTTAGCTATTGTGTGTTTGATGCGGAACTGCATATCATACCTCCATTATTCAGAAATTATTAGTACGCGTCTTTTCTTCGGCTGCTGGCTTCAACTTGATTTCTGATGACCTCAGTTTTCGAGAATATAAGTAGCAGTTCACAGTGTCGTAGAGATATGGGCGTTTCTGAACGGGAGCGGAATGTCACGCACTTCATGTGCGGTGATACACTGTCGTATTTAGTGTTCTACCATAATATTGTGCCTGTCACAGAGCATTTCGGTAAATATGTTTTATCTCGCGATCATGAATCCCCGTTTTCCATTCATTTCTCAACGAACGCAGTATGCAAGTAATACCTACATGTTACAGTGTTTGGTTGATCCATATTATTGAGTCATGTCTTAGAAGTGGTCTCATATGGTTACACATTTATTAGATCTTGCCAAGTGAGTCCAACACACTGCCTTCACAAGGTAAGGTAGTGAATACGAAAATGAGAGGCCAAATTGTCTATGGCTTTCATTAGGTGTCATAATTCTCTTTTCAACTCCCGGGGCAGAGTTTAAATGTTTTAAATTGGTTATTCTGGCTAGCGTTTCCTAGAGGATGAGATTACTGTCCCCATGCCCAACCCTTCTCCTTTACCTGGGCTTGGGACCGGCAATAACTCTAGAAGATCTATAGGGGGAGTTATTAGGAAAATCAGCATCTATCAAATTCGCATCAGATCTCCAATTTGGTCTTGATTCATTCAACTCATTTTTACAAGTATTTCCATCAAAAATATGTGAATCATTAGGACAATTCATATCTGATAAAATAACATGAGGAATTTATAAGACGTTGATTCATTAGAAGCTTTGTCTCACATAGATTCTGAGTTTCATTTGATACAGTTGTATCCGTTGCGCTGCTCCAATTATTTCTTGAATACGAGTCTTCAACTTTCCTGACAAATATCGCATGAAATATTAGTTTGTTTCGTCCGGAGTTCGATTTCAGAGCAATACGAGGCTAAAAATTCTTCACATAATTACATAGGCAAATTTATAATTAAATCACTTAAGTGCAGGGCAAGGCGATGCAAAAGCTGACAATATGATTTGAGCACATGTATACATATGGGGGGAAATGAATCATTGAGTGATATTTAAACAATCAGCTTTTTAGCTAGTCTGTCATGTGACCGAGTGATCATAACGGTACAGAGAAATATGTAAATTGTTACTGTTCAAATATCATTGTCTATTAAGTGAGTAAATAAACAGCCATAACCAAAATTAACCATAGTCGCAATTAGTTGTGAAATAGTTGTATATAGTTCTCGAAATCTTCAGAATTTAAATGTTTATCCAACTATTCAATCACAGGCGTCACAGCGATGCCAATATGGTAGTTCAAAGAATTTGAATTATTGTACGAACAAGGAATCCTCCAAGTAATGTAATTTGAGTCAGATAGAACTAGGTCAATACAAACGAACGTTTTGTATTTCGAATTCGAAATCAACCAGGAAATCGAGCACAAAAGGAATATTAGTTCATACAAACACCACAAATGTTCATACGTGTGTGTTAATCTGCATATATTTTTAATTTTCTGTGTTTCTTACGCAACTCACAAGGATCGAATGCTGTTTTCTCTGCTTTTTGTATCCTATTTTATATTCTCATGCATGAAATACACTTATCCGGAATTTTATTTATTTATTTATATCCACATTATCACTAGAGTGATTATTTGAGAGCGAATATATTAAACTGTAAGAAATATCCCTGTTTATATGGCTGAAGTTATTTCTATGAAGTCGGTATCAAAATATTAAGCTAAGCACAGTCGAATCAGCTACTGAGCAAATAAGTAATACATTTGTACAAGAGGGTGCTATAGGGCCTGTCTTATTCACAATATACGTCAACAAGAAATAAGTGCTGATACCCCGACGAACATAAGGCTGTTAAGTATTGTTACAGGATTCAAACAGAAGACAATTTCTATGTCATTCATCTTAAATTGAACAGGGTCACTGAGGGTTTTTGTCACCTTATCCTTGTTTATCAACTTTAACTACACAAATGTCCTATTATTATGGAAGCGAGTGTTTAAATGAAAAGGTATGAGGACAAATATTGGTTTGATATGCTTGTAGTTTCATTGACTACAAAATTCTTGAACATCATATACACTGTTTTAAACGACGGTCAATACGTAAATAGAGGTCCCAAAGTAGATAAACTTCTCCTGACTGAAGGTGGCTATTATGTCACATATTACTCCCATTCTGATTTAAATGTGATTATGCGGTTGCATCTATTAGAGTATCAGTTCATTATGCATTAATATAGACGTCAAATTGAAATATAACAAACTGAATAGTAAAATAGAAATTTTTTGTTCAAATATTCGTAATGATTCACTTTATAAAGATGAATGTAACTATATTGCGTAGCATCCGTGTTTAGCAAATATCTTAAGTGGTAAACAAGCCACTAAAATAATCAGTTTTATAAATACTTGACCAATGATACCGGCACTGTTAACTATAATGAAGACTACTATCTGAAAGCTCTTTGTCAAGAATAATCTATAGCCTACAATATGACCCACTGTGAAACACTTCTATTCTCCTAGATAACCAACCTAGATGTCTGACATTGCTCTGGTTGTCTCTAAAATCATATATAAGTTCTGTCAAAACAGCCATCACTTACGTCCTTGCTCTCATCCGAAAGAAATCGTTGAAAAATACTTGAAAACATGATTTATTGTACTCTGTCTTACCGGTTGTATCTATAAACTTTCGATTTGAAAACAAAGGGGTTAGGGATGATTGACTAAACATTAACGTTTGAGGCGTCTACAGTGATACTGTCGTATAAACATTTGATGGGTGATTTTTCTCATATGATAGTTTTGATACGATTGTACATTTCAGTAAGGTGAAACGCAATACAAAAACATGGATCATGCTACATTCATACCACCATCAGGTGACATATATTGTGAATCTGTATTATTACCACTCTGAATTACAATGGTTGATGAGTATAGCTGACTAAGTGAGGTTGGATATAGGCTAGTAGTAGAATCGAATACTCGTGTTTTAACCTATTTGGAACTCATAACATAGATTCACATGCATGTATTTACAAAGAGACTAGAATTAAGAGACTTTTACTTCAGATAGTTATGCCTTAACTATTGAGTTACTGAGTTAAGATTGTCATCAGTTTGCCTAACGGGTATAAAATGTTTTTGTAAATGTTGAAAATCTCTGATTAGTTCCACTTATTAATTACTGACTGGCACTGGGATGTCTCATCAGCCCTTGTGGTCTGGTGTGTGATGAAATCTCAGCACGGATACAGAAGGCTCGACTAGCTTTTGCCAACTTGCCTCATCTATGGCGTAGGCGAGATATCCGTGTATCAACCAAAGAAAGTGGTTACTGCGCAACAGTTCGTTCCGTCCTACTTTATGGCAGTGAAACATGGCCGGCAAGAGTAAAGGATATCCGTATGCTACTAATATTTGATCATAGGTTTGTTTTCCTAATAACTGAGTTACTCACTTGGGGACACCGAGTAAGTAACTCAGTTGTTAGGAAACGGATGCTAGGTAAGGATGGCAAATCAATTGATGAAGTAGTAAAACTTAATCAGTTGAGATGGCTAGGACATGTGTTGCGCATGCCTGACCACCGACTGCCCCGACACGCGATGTTTTATGGTGTAGCAATAAGTCGGAAGAAAGCTAGGAGCAGCCAGATCAAAACATGGCACAAATCCATGAAGCCACTGACCAGTAGACTGAGCCATGTCGGTAGATGTAGGCTAGCTTATTGGGATCCGCGAGACGATATCAACCGATGGTTAGAGACCTTGAATCATATGGCTCAAAATCACTTGCAATAGCGCAGGTGTATCCACTCTTTGTGTCCTCCCGAATTCTTTTCTTTTTCTCTTTCCAAATTTATTTCACAGTATTATACTTTTTGAATAACATCATCAAACCCTTATCTTTGCGATTACTGCTTATACTCTTACTACTTCTACCACTGCGGGATTTGGATCGATAACTGCATCTCTGTGCTAATGTGGTATGGTAACTCGAACTGATGTACGTACGTACGAAGTTCTGCGTTGTTACTAACTGACTGAGTTGTTAATTGCAACAGAAGGAAAATACAAACCCATGTGAAATAAAATTAATTTATTTAAAAGCTTTTACATTATTGAAATCAATTCGTTGAATTTTTGTAGTAAAATGTTTCTAAAAAAGAGAATATTTTATGCAAAACCATCAAAATATAAAATAATGTTCTGTTTTCATTCAGATCCATGAACATACCCTTTGATCACTGGATGCTGAATATAAATATCCTGATTCATAATCTAATACAATTGATTGAACTGAATCATCATGTCCTTGTAATGTAGATATCTAGATAATTTCCAAAATGAATGAATAATATATAGATATATAGGATTACACTCAAATGGATATAATGAACTTATTCATCTTGCTCAACTATTATTCTGATGAAGTTCTGTTCTCTCAGTAGGATGATTTAGTCGTAAAGCTTTCATTGTTCTTCTGAACGATATCCTCAGCACATATTTCAGGTAAAAGTGAAGTGTTCGAATTTCTCCACATATGATTCACAGTTTGTCCTGTAGACCTTAATGTTGATTGATTCTTGTTGACATTAAGCCTGTCATTGTTTACTCCTTTGTTTTAGTTATATCTCTTCATAGGTTTGATTTTAGTTTGTGATGTTGTCCCCCAGAAGAACGATGAAAGATCTACGACTAAACTATCCAGCTCAAAGAACAAAACTTCATCAAAATCATCCACGTGAGCTACAAATCTTTTCCACCATCTTAACTACTATTCCCAACCTACTATAAGGTTGAGTGATATAGTTTAACTGATTAAGGTATGTATCACTACGTTAAAGATGTTCCACTCGATGACTATCTATTCTGCCACACATTAAGTTGGCTGTCTGGATTATCCGTTTAATTATTACAGTCAAAATAAAGACATATCGAGTTCAATTATTGAGCTCAAGATTCACTGATTACTTCATGATCAAAATCTTGACAACTAATAAAATAGGGTTTTGTGCAATTTCATGAACTTTGCCTTCATATAATACATTCAGAATTAATAGATATCAGGTGATAAAAACCATCTAGGCGAGACTCTAATTGATGGACGAGCTAATCAGAAGCGTTTTAGAGATTTCAAGGTTACGGTGCCAACTTCAGTGCTTAATACTAACGTACGATCGGTTGACAAGGAATTTTGTACAAAACGTGATAATTGAGAGGCTATAACAAAAATAAAACGGCGAGACTATAATTTGTGAACGAATCAATCAGGTATAAGATAATAGATCTCGGATTTTAACGCAAAAGACCTTCATCTATTTGGCTGAATAGATTTCTGGCATTATAACTTATGTCCGTTCGTGATGAAAACCTCATATATAATTCCCAAATAAGGCAAATTATGACAATTATCGAGAACTGGATAGTTAAAACACCTGTAACACTGGCTACAGCCAGGTACTACAATATATATACGGATGATGATTAGAGAGTGTACAGACTCCTACATAGGTTTGGTTATGCGAATCGTGTCATCATCCACAAGTGGCACTTTGTGTACTCAACAACTGGAGTGCACATAAACTATGTGGTCGAGGCTGAAAGAGTTTTCGACACTTTATCATGGCTCCAGAGATCAACTATTCCGTAGCCATATGGATGATTTCCTCTACTGCATGTATTACGATTTTAAAACCTCTGCACCTCTTTCTAACCTTAACAAATTTTTGAACTACGTAGAAGAAATGTATCCACTGTATTTCGATGGTTTTGTATAATATATTATTACTCTATTCTAACTGTTTGCTGATTGGCTAATATTTCTCAAGGTCACTTAAGAGTCGTTCAAAGGTCATCATCATCCATAAATTAGAGTCTCGCCAAAAATTTGTTTTGTCAAACTGTATATAAGTGACACATGATAAAGTTATTATCAAATGAATTTAGTGACAACATACTTGACTAGTTGATATTTCTATACAATAAATTTTAGAATCATCACAACCAGCAACAATATATTCATTATTTAAATCAATCACTAATTGATTAATTCCTAGTTTATTTCGTTGTTCTGATAATTTATGTTGTATATGTGTAAGATTTGGACGATGATTTAAATGTTGACGATGTAGATGTTGATGATGATTGATACGATCAAATTTACGAGTTTTATTCAAATCATAACAAGTTGGTAAACAATTCACCTCCATATTATTATTATTATTATTATTATTATTATTATTATTATTATTATTATTATTATTATTACTGTGCATTTTCATTTTTATAGTAGGTAAATTGGTTTCAAATGAGAAATTATTGATTTTACGAAGATCCCATAATCGAATAAAACCACCACTGTCACATGATATCACGTTGGTACCTTGTTGATTAAATATAGCACAATTGATTGAATGGGTATGACCAAGAAATGTATGCTCACATAAACCCTATTATGTTATACGGAAGGAAGAAAAACACACTGAGATAATATCAGTATTGATTATTGTTTGAATAGTATCTATCTAATCATAATGAATATCTCCCCTTTTCAAATGTTTGTATATTTGAAAAAAAAGAAGGGGTGTTTAGTTTCTAAGTTGTTATCTGGAAAACGTTGATTGATATATTACTTGCTTACTTATGCCAGTTACCTTCAATGGAGCATAGGCCTCTGACAAGCATTCTCCAACCCACTCTCTCCTAGGTATTTGTTTCTAGTTCTATCAAATTTTTGTTGATTCTTTTCATGTCTGTCTCCATTTCTCCTCCTAGAGCCCCTCCTGGGCTACTACTGGTCCCAAGCCCGGATAACAAAGGAGGCTTGGGTATGAGGTTAGAGTGACCCCATCTGGTAGAAAACTAACTCGCTAAAAAAACACTTACCAGAAGAAAATAATTCAAACCATTTAAACTCTGCCCTAGGTGTTTGAAGGTCTTCATTTAAAATACTTCAGATCCGCTGGCCGGACACTATAAGCAACAACCTACTGCGGGAGAGAACAAATCAGATCCCAGTGGAGGAAGAAATCAGGAAGAAGCGCTGGAAGTGGATAGGACACACATTGAGGAAAGCACCGAACTGCGTCACAAGACAAGCCCTCATATGGATTACTCAAGGTCGAAGGAGAGGAAGACCAAAGAATACGTTACGCCCGGAAGTGGAGATAGATATGAGAAAAATGAACAAGAGTTGGATGGAACTAGAAAAGAAGGCCCAGGACAGAGTGGGTTGGAGAATGCTTGTCGGCGGCCTATGCTCCATTGGGAGTAACAGGCGTAAGTATGTAAGTAAGTAAGTATAATTGATACATATTTCTTATATATTGTTATTTTTGTGATATTGTTGTATGTAAGCTGAATATTTTAATATTGAATCTTTGATTTTCTTTTCTCAGTAAAAACAAACTCTGAAAAGTATTCAATTCAAAGAATTTCACCACAACCTATTGCGTTGAAGGCATTGAATGATTTGCTGAAGTATAACGCAAAGTTCACAGAAACGAAAACATAGTTTCTTGATTGAGATCATGAACCGATTGATGTTAGATCACCATTGAAAACCTGAAAGCACTGGACGGCTGTTTTGTCCTATCGTGGAACTCCTCAGCACTACGCATCCACGAACCTATGGCTCGACCACTGAGCCGGCATCAGACGGTGTTAATTTCGAACCTCAACTAATTCACGAAATTGCGCGACCATCTTCCATTTTACTGAGGTAGACTCCTGTTTCTACCCGACACGGTAGGTTGGGCGTTCGCGTGCCAGACTGAGAGCCCTGGGGTCGAATCCTGCGTGGGAGAGTGGATGCGCACTGCTGAGGAGTCCTAAAATAGGACGAAACGGCCATCCAATTCTTCCAGGTTTTCAATGGTGGTCTAACATCAATCGGTTCATGATCTCAATCAAAAACTTGACAATCTCCACAACCCCTAAACTGATGAAAACATAATTGGCTAATAATTTGTTTTGTAGGTGTAAACTTAGATTAATTGCTCTCAATAACTTTGATTGACTATTCTTTTCCCTAACTTGACCTTTGAACCTATGGTTTTATATTAGTACAGTTGTCCACTGATTAATTCAATTTACTTTATTATCAGGGGGGATAACCTGTAATTCGAAGTTTTTATCTAAACAGACAATGATAGTCGATAAACCTATGTTATGATATCTAAGGACTGTAGCAAGCAGTGAAATCCAAGACAAAATTTTCATCTTATTTAGAATTCATCAATTATGTGCACACCCATCATTCTGTTAGTACTTACTATAAAAGTCAACTGAGATGTAATAACATTTAGCTAATAAATAAAAAGCAAGATCATATCCCCGTCTCGGATATGATTGTTAGCTATAATCCAGACATCTATTAAAGACTTATAAAGACAGGGAATATCAAGACATAGTCTTAGAGAGACTATATGCGAACAGGGACATGTTGTTTTTCTTCAGTTCTGAACAAGGATATATCAGTTCATAAACTTATAGATTTTAGTCAAACATCTTTATCTGTATGAAATGTTGAATAGACAACAATGAAATAGATCGAATGTTGTCGTAAACCATGATTGACTCTGGAATTATAAATAATAATGTTGCGATGCTCACACTATAAATGATACTATGATGAATAGTGGCTAGCAGTGAAATCCAGGATGCACGTTTTGTTCTATTTAGGACTCGTCAGCTATCCATCTTTGCTTAGAAAGCTTGTGACTTAAGGCTATTTAGAGGCAATCCGTACAGGATGCATATATGTCAACATGAGACTGATCAATTGTAGTCCTAAATAACAATGCGAAGATACATGTAAAACAACATTAAGTGAATTTATAAGTGATACTCTTTAAAATGTTGTTTTCATATTTGACTTGATAATGAGATTAGAATTAAAACCTAAAGAGGAATCCTGACATATATCAATCATTGTTCAACTGTTTTCTTCTGATTATGCAAAATATAAAAAAAAAACAATAATATCATACCAAAGTGTTTTGATCACTTTAAGTATGGATTCTGTGTATTGTGTGTTTTCATAAGTATACAAACAATTGATGTTAAATGATTCAATAGTATCATAAATATACACTTATGATTTTAGTGGAGTTTTGTTCTCTAATCTGGATGGCTTAGTTATGAAGGTTTCATCGTTCTTCTGAACAATATCATCAGTACAAACTTCAAGTAGAAGTGAAGTATTCGAATTTCTCCATATGTGGTTCAAAGCTTATCCTATAGACCTCGATCTTGATTAGTTATTGTTGTTCAAGAGAACGATGAAACTTTCATCACTAAACTATCTAGCTCAGAGAAGAAAACTTCAATAAAATCATCCACCTGAGCTACAAATCTTCTCTACCATCTTAATATGTAATTTAGTAAAAGTTAACGAAACAATGTTACTTACCGAACGACCATCCCATAAACATACTGTTTTATCTGATGAACCAGTAACTAAAATATTTCCATAAGGCAAAAATTGAATAGAATTCACTGATTTACTATGCCCTCTAAGTATTGTACAACATGATGTTGAAGAACGTGTACTTAATAAATCTTTATTCATTTTAAATGACATGATAGCATGTTCAACATTCCATAGACGTATTGTATTGTCCATACCACAACTAGCTAAATACGTACCAGTCCAATGCCAATTCACAGACCAAACAGCTCCTGTATGTTGACGTAATATACCAATACGTTTACAATGATTCTGTTCTGATATCTTGTCATCGATAAGGTCAATTTTCCATATCTGAAATAGAATTTAACATTTATGAATATATATGCTGGTGGGCGGCCTATACTCCTCCATGAGGTGTAACAGGTGTAATATATATATATATATATATATATATATATATATATATATATATATATATATATATATATATATATATATATATATATATATATATATATATATATATATACCAAAGAACACATTACGTCGGGAAATGGAGACAGACATGAGAAAAATGAACAAGAATTGAATAGAACTAGAAAAGAAGGCTCGGGACAGAGTGGGTTGGAGAGTGCTGGTTGGCGCGACTATGCTCCATTAGGAGTAACAGGCGTAAGTAAGTTATATATGTATATATATAGTCAGTTTTGAGATCACGTGGGTAACGTTTCGATTAATCGTACTTAAAATAGGCCTTATTGTGTACATACATATAAATCGTTGAATAATTGAAATAATTTTTTTTCTGGCTAACGTTTTTTAGCGAGTTAGTTTTCTACAGGATAGGATTGCTAACCCCGGGCTTGGGACCGGCAGTAGCCCCAGAGGGCCTCCAGGCGGAGTGTGTGCAATTGCGTTGCCTATTAGTTTTTTCCTTTTAACCTTTGACCGCACTAATATTCTCTGGCACAAAACATTGTAAATATTCCATTTAATGACAATAAAAACAGTGAACAATTAGGTTTCAAATCATTCACTGGATTCCTTTCAAATAGACTTCAATAACGCTGATAAACAATACTTTGATTTGACTATTTTACATCTAGTTAATCTGTATATCTCTCACTGTGTTGGTGTGTACTATTTGCTAACTAGAATTGTGTTTCAGGACTAATGATATTAAAAACAAATAATATCCATAATCTATTTGGAGTTAAAAGGGGTTTTTTATAAGGGAGTTTCGACATATTGAATTTAAGGTTGAACAATAAAACTCTTCTTTTGTTTTGGGAAACTAAAGAAGTTATATCACCAGATTCTTATGAGGATTAAGCTACCATGACAACAACCACCATCAAGAAGGTACAAGTATTTATCAATAGCTGTCTACCAAAGATACTCAACATCCATTGGCCGAATACCATCAGCAACAGCCTTTTATGGGAGAGAACCAACCGGCATCCAGCTGAAGAGGAAATAAGTAAAAGACGATGGAAATGGATAGAACATACATTGAGGAAATCATCAAACTGTATCACGAGGCAAGCGCTAACTTGGAATCCTGAAGGGAAGCGGAAAAGAGGAAGTCCAAAGAACACATTACGTCGGGAAAAAGAATCAGATATGAAAAGTATGAATAACAACTGGAAAGAGCTGGAAAGCATTGTCCAGGATAGAGTTAGATGGAGAATGATGGTTGGCGGCCTATGCTCCTCCACGAGGAGTAACAGGCGTAAGTAAGTAAGTATGACAGTTCATGATTATATCATTTAACGAGTATTATAAATATTGAAATGATAGTAAAAACATTTCGCTTAAATAATAAGGGTTTAGTATGGAAGAGTTTTTCCGTAACATTTTTATTTACCCTATAGACAACATGATCAATAAAACAGAAATCTTAAAGTAGATGATAAATTTTTTCCGAAAACTTTCTTAATCATCACTATATTATTTATTTAAACACATTGGTTGAAGTTAGACATGAACATCGTTGGATGCAGGCTAGCTTAGTAGTCTAGAGTCTGGGCGTTTGCGCGCGTAGAACGATAGATCCTGTAACTGAGTCATGCGTGCACCGACGTGGACGCGCACTGCTGAGGAGTTCCATACTGGGACGAATCAGTGATCCAGTGAATCCAGGTTCTCCATGGTGGTATAGCTTCAGTTAATTCGTGGATTCAATTATTAAACTACTGAAATCTCCACAAAATCCCCTTCTGATAATAATCGTTCTTTGTCAATATATTAAGTTTACATAATCTTCTGTTTATCATCGTAACTAGAACATCACCTCTCCCCCCCCCAAACACCTTACGTTACACTGTTATGTCCAATTCTTCACATCATAACGATTTCTTTTGGTTATGTTTCTAGCACTCATATAAAGTACACTAATTATGTAAAACATTTGTTTATAAGTATATTAATAGTTGTATAATCAAGCTGCTTGCAGCTGATGAGACGTAGTGAATTTATAGTGAATTCATTTTATTCTGAAAAAGTGATTGTTTTGGCTCCGTTTAAATTTACCAAAGGTTCTGGTTACATAAGAATAATTTCTGTTTTTTCTAATTAAATCGAGAAACTAGTTTATTTAGATTTTACAGTGTGTTAAATCTATCGAAATGTCGAACTACATGATTGAGATATAGGCGCCAAATCGAAGTTCACAAAACAACCATTTGTTTTTTTTTCAGAAAGCGGTTCTCAACTTGTGAAGTATCTATGGTGCCTAGCACGTCTGTAAGTTTGAAATAAAAATGGGTTCCGATAGTGCAAATGACAACTGTTAGTGGTGTCTAATCTTGATAACAGTGTATCAACAAGTAAAAACAGAACAATATGGGAACCGTTGAATTTAAACAAGGAATAAACAATTGTATGAAATTACCAACAACTGCTACAAGGATTGAGCGAAAGTGATTATAATGATAAATACAATAAATGTTATCGGTATATGTAAATATCTCAAAATGTTACACGACAAACTTGCTTTACAATATACGCCTAGACATTTCTAGGGATACAGCTATTTACTGAATATTAATAAGTAGTATAAAACAATACACAAAAGAATTGAAGGGAATTAAATAAGGACAGAGAACGTAAACAAACATAACAGTGTTGATTTATCAATTATCTTATAGACCTCACTTAAGCAATGAACAGTTTTCGGCATCTTAAAAGTCAACCACTTCATAGACTTATGTAATAGTACATTTTGTTCACATCTAGCCTTCTACCATCCTGCTTATTAACTAGCCAAGATTATATATTGAGATGAACTATTGTTTAGAATATGTAACATGTATCCCAGACAATTCAGTCGGCGAAAATTCATGGGTTCACTAACTGACTTGGTAAAATCAAACAACCATCAAGCGATGTTTCATCCTGAATAAAAACCCATACGAAACATATAATCACTCGTCTACAGAAACGTCCAGTCATATTACTAAACTGAAAATGATTCAAAGCATCTACAAATTTTAGCCTGTGTTATTTGTCACTACTGTACCATGGATCATTTCACATTGACTACAATCTTGGTGAGATTATAAGCAGAGATTATGGTAATCCGTACATAATGCCTATATGCCAATAAGAGACTGATCAATTGCTGTCTTAAATATCAACGAGAAGATTCAAACAACCAATACAAAAAGTACATAATTCTATTGATTTTGATAAAAAGCATTTCTATTAACATGCAACAGACTACTAACTAATTATTCAACATTGAAACTTAGTCATCTTCGATATCATGCTCTTAAACTTATCAACCCACTCTATTCAGCATGAGGGTCGATACATATTACTAACTGGTGATAAGTTCATTATCATATAAAGGCTATTGAACAGATATAGATGGTGCCTGAAGTGGGATCTAGCACGCTCGATTAATCAGATTTGGAAATCATCAACTTATGAATTAAGGTGCTATAGAAGTAGTCTATACAAGATACTCATATGCCAATAGAGATTGATTACTTACAGTCGATCATGGAACGATTCAAACAACCGATACAGATGATGTATTGAAGTTTTGTGGAGATTGTTGTAATTTCAATGGTCGAGATTATGAGTAAATTGAATCTAGAACACTATGGGAAACCTGAAAGCGCTGGAAGGCCGTTTCGTCCCATTGTGGGACTCCTCAGCAGCGCGCACCCACGACCTCGCCCCCTGCGAGACTCGAACCTAGGACCTACTGGTTTCGCGCACGAGCACTTAATCACTAGACCACTGAGCTGGTCGGCATCCAACGGTGTCAATATCCAACTTCAACTAATCCACGAAATTGACTCATGATCTCAACCATTGAAATTATTACAATCTCCACAAAACCCCTTCTGACTGGCTTCAAGAGGTATATCCTGGAGTTCTAATGAGAAGCAGTGACCAGTGGAGTTCAACCAGGTCTGTTGTGAGATAATAACTCACTGATGACAATGGTGGATGTATCTCTCAATTTTGTGGATTAGTTGAATTTAGATATTAATACATTTGGATGCGGGCGAGCTCAGTTATCTAGTGATTGAGTGCTCGTGCGCGAAACCAGTAGGTCCTAGGTTCGAGGTTCGAGTCTCGCAGGGGGCGAGGTCGTGGGTGCGCGCTGCTGAGGAGTCCCAAGATAGGACGAAACGGCCGTCCAGTGCTTCCAGGTTTTTCATGGTGGTTTAGCTCCTATTGACCCATGATCTTAACCATCTATTTCAAAACAAAAAACTCACATGAATAGAACCTTGAGCATTTCCTGTTGCTAAGATCTCCTCTTTTGGATGAAAATCAATTGATGATATCCAATCATTTGTTATTAATTTATATTCCATTAATAATTCTAATTTAGGAATTTTCCACAATTTCCATAATTTATCATCACCAACTGAACATAACCATGATTTATTTGAATGAATAGCTAATCTAAAGTACGTAGATACAAAAAGTGTTTAGTATTTAAAATGAAAGAAAGTAAATTTATTTTATTTATTTATTTGAACACATAAATATTGGTACAAAAGGGTACCGAATACATATGCGCCAAATAAGTCAATTGATCTCTGTGTAGGCTGGTATACTGCTCGGATGCCTAGACCGAATTAGATAGTTTGCTTACACGGTTATATCCGAAGCCTTCTATACCTAAAGATTTGATACGCAAGACAGTGGGGCAACGTAAGGAGATACAGTCCCATGGTAGCCGGTGATCAGTGATTGTTTCATACGGCATTTGTCCCATCAGGATTCTGAAGCCCACGTACATCATTGGTTTGGAAACAGGGTTTTCCAACTCCCCTAGGTAGATCCTTCATATCCATCAACATGGTTAAACCACCGGATATTAACTTTTGGTCCTCTCAATCTCTCAAACAATAGTAATTCAGCAGGAAGGCAGTGAGTAGGACTTCCGTGACAGTGGCTGTATACTTGTGACCATTCGAGAGCATTTAGAGAAGGAGATTAGGCTCTTCCAACCGTCGTCCATACCAGGTTATTTGAACAAAGATAGATAAAGTTAAAATTTATCTGAGATCTTCTGTACACTATGTTGAAGTGTCCCCCCTCATTATTTCCAAATCTAATTCCTTTACGTTTTGAATAGGATATGATAAGAATCTAATCGAATAAATCTACATTATTATACTTAAATCACCGTTATTGTTTTTTCTTTTCTTTTGAAGTTTATTCACGGTTATATGTATATAGAGAGATATACAATGTGATCGTAAACCGAGACACTTTCCAGTAGTACTTATCCATCATTGTATATGGGATCGAATGTAAAACCCAATTTTAATGACTAGTATTAAAGATTTCAATCATTGAGTAAGTTGTTCGATGGTTCTCTGATAATTACATGAATAAATATTCTTTTCGTTAAAACATCAGTAAATTATACTGATTTCAATGAGATTATCATCATGTTTTTGTCTAACATAAGTGATTGTGTGAGGAAAATTACAATGCATTTGCCACCAATCAACTTGTCAACGAAAGTGTGGACATTTCCTTCCAATAGTTTGGAATTAAAAGCATGGAATGCATACGGAGTTCCATTCTTCACCCGTAGTCGATATGTAGTGAACGAGAACACAAGTGGGTATAATCGAATGTATTCGAATCGTAAAATATAAAATCTCTTTGTAAAATCTGAGAACCATACAAGAATTTTTTTTCATTTGTAAAATGTCAATCAATTGTCTCAAACTTGACTATTTCTGTTGTAAAATATCAATCAATCGTTTTAGAGTTGATTGTTCCTTCGTTTCCACATCAATCATTCTCTGTTCTCGTTGTCTTTTCCTCGATCTTCTTAATCATCTGCCACCAGATATTTCGCTTTCTGTCGATGATACATACTACTTACATCTGTCGACATCAGTAATACACACCATAGATAGTGATCATGTACTACATAAAATGATTTGCAGATAGAATGGTCTACTAAATACTTCGAATGTTTCACAATGAAGCCTAATCTTATCTTTTACATGAATAGGAATTTATAAGGAATCGAGTCAACAGATCTAGTCTTTTTATTCAATAGAAACTTGTAAGACGTTTTTCTTTTACTTAACCACAATTGTATAAATCCTTTCAATTCCATTTTCTATTTCTGTTAATTCTTTTCACAGATTTTCTTTATTACTTGCAAATATATAAAAGAAATTATAAAGTTTATCAGTAATAAATATAATAAGACCATTATGATTTCATTCTGGTTAGCGTTTTTTTAGCGAGTTAGTTTTCTACGGGATGGGGTCGCCAACCCCATGCCCAACCCTCCTCCTTTATCCGGGCTTGGGACCGGCAGTAGCCCCCGGAAAGGGGCTCCAGGCGGAGTTCTACTGTATGGCGCGGAAACCTGGAAAACTACGAAATCCATCGTCCAAAAGATACAGGTGTTTATTAACAGTTGTCTACGCAAAATACTTCAGATCCGTTGGCCGGACACTATAAGCAACAACCTACTGTGGGAGAGAACAAATCAGATCCCATTGGAGGAAGAAATCAGGAAGAAGCGCTGGAAGTGGATAGGACACACATTGAGGAAAACACCCAACTGCGTCACAAGACAAGCCCTCATATGGAATCCTCAAGGTCGAAGGAGGAGAGGAAGACCAAAGAATACATTACGCCGGGAAATGGAGATAGACATGAGAAAAATGAACAAGAATTGGATGGAACTAGAAAAGAAGGCCCAGGACAGAGTGGGTTGGAGAATGCTGGTCGGCAGCCTATGCTCCATTGGGAGTAACAGGCGTAAGTAAGTAAGTAAGTATTATGATTTCAAAATACATTTGTTAACGTTGATCATTATGATTCAACTTCACATTTACAGAACTGACTTAATCTTTTACAACATAGTTCAATGAAACAACTAATCATTCATTGCTTTTAAATTATACAAACTTAAATTGTATATACTGATTTCATATGTGCTGAATTGTAGTAATACACAATTAATCTAGATCCTACATTAATCTATTGATCGATAAAATGATCTGGATCCAATTTGAAAGAATACCTTAAATGAACAAAGTTTCAATTATGATGAGAATTTGTTTATATCTAAATAATTAACCGGTGAGACTATAATATATGGACGAACCAATCAATCAACTAAGGTATTCTTTCAAATTGGATTCAGATCATTTTATCGATCAATAGATCAATGTGGGATCTAGATTAAATGTTTATTACTGCAGTTCAGCACATATGAAAATTAGTATAGAGTTCACATTTGTATAATTTAAAAGCAATGGATGATTAGTTGGTTCATTGAATTATGTTGTAAAAGACTAAGTCAGTCCTGTGAATGTTAAGTTGAATCTCAATGATCTATGGTGAAACTATAATATATGGATGAACCAATCAGATTTAAGATAACAGATTTTGGCGCGTAATTCATTCATCCATTTGGATTAATAGAGTTTTAACATTTGAGCTGATGTCAATTTGTGATGAAAACCCAAAATTTAATTTCTAACCTTAATCATCAACTGTAAATCATAATTCTATTTCCTCATACTAGTTGATAAGCCTCATTTGATCCTGGTTATTAAGTGGACACATTCAAGATTAGTCTAATGTCACGCAAAGGTTATCCATAAATTGTATATAGTTTCATCAAATGTATGTTTATCAGTATTAAGGTTGTGGAGATTATTAAATTTTTGATTGAGATCATGAATCGACTGATGTTAGACCACCGTTGGAAACCTAGAAGAACTGGATGGCCCTTTCGTCCTATTGTGGGACTCTTCAGCAGTGCGCATCCACGATCCCGCTCGCGGGATTCGAACCCAAGGCCTTCAGTCTTCCGCGCGAACGCTTAACCTACTGGATCACTGAGCCGGCATCTAATGGTGTTAGTTTCTAACTTCAACCAATCCACTGCTGAGGAGTCCCATACTAGGACGAAACGGCCATCCAGTGCTTCCAGGTTTCCAACGGTGGTCTAAAATCAGTCGATTCATGATCTCAATTAAAAAATGTATGTTTATTAATATAAAATAAAGTAAATTAAAAGTTATATTGATAGAAAGTTTACTTGCTAATAGCTGCATTATGAGCACGTATACTCATATCTAATTTTCTATTATCTAATCTTGTAAATTTATATGAATGATTTGTTAGTTTTGCCAATAATGGATTCACTTTATAATCTGTAGATAAATCACAAAATCCAATCTAATGAAATAAAACAAAGAAAAGAAAAAGAAAAAGAAAATTAGGGTATAATGATCATAGAATATAATAATACTAATGGTTTATTGTATCATTACTTTTGTTCCATCAAGGTACTTAGTAACTATGTGGTTACGTCACAGAATTGAACTGTACTATTCAGATTGTAGCGTTAAAGCCTATATAGTGTGTGGTTCTCCTGTAAACCGAGATTGAACTGTATTGTTTGAATTATCAAGTGAAAGTTTGGATGGTGTTTTATTCTTCTGAAAATTAGTGTAATATTACCTTGGCCCACAAGGGTATATTATTATAACTAATTATGAACTGTGTATCATTACTTTGAATAGAAGTTTAATGTGTTTGTTGTTCATTTTTAATAGTTGAATTCATGAGTCAATTAAAACTAGACCTCTATGGAGAACATGAAAGCACTGGATGATTTTTTCGTCCCAGTTTTGGACTCCTCAGCGATGCACATCCACCATACCGTTCGCGAGATCCGAATCCAGGACACATCGGTTACATGCTCAAACTTCTAACCTCCAGACCATTGAGTTGGACGGTACCCAACGGTGTTAATTTCTAACTTCAACTAATCCACAGTACTGCACCACTGTCCACCATTTTCTCCAGTGAGTTAATATCTCACAAAAGACACGGTTTAACTCCACTGATCACGGTTTCTCAATCAGAACTCCAGAAAACTATCTTAAAGCCAGTCATTAGTGAGCACATGATGATCGTGGATGCACACTGCTGAGGAATTCAATACTAGGACGAAACGACTATCCAATACTTCCAGGTTTTTCTTGGTGGTCTAACTTTATTTGACTCATACATTCCATTATTATATTGTTAATTACCCAAAAATTTTAGAGTTGTAAAGTTTTAATAAGAAAAAGAATAGAAGAGATGACAAACAGTATGCAGACAAATCAATGAACAGAATGAATGATACACATTAAGTTAATTTAACTTGTCGATATGTTATAATGAAACTCATCATCAGTGCTCACCTACGGTTCCGTTTATGCGATCCAAACTCAGGATCTATATGGTTGCATAGTTTATTGATGCATTAAAAATGAAAATTAATTTATTTCAAATATCCTTTATAAACAAGTATTTAAAAGGATTTCATCAGGAGTATTGTAAAACAGAACGACATTCTATCTAAGTTATCTTTTCAAATCTTGAGTGACGTTGGTAGAAATACTTAAAAAAATGTAAACAATAATGAATGATTTTCAAGATAGAAATTCTAGTAATTTGATTCAGGTTGTTATTCACTTGATTGTTTGGGTTAATAACTCATATTTTTATTGATTAGTTTACATGTTACACTATGGTACTATACATTGAATGTATTCAGTGTTTCCATTGATAATAGAAGTAAATAGTCATACAATTTTCAAGTTGTCATTAGTTATTCTATAGATCAAGTAACAAATTAACCACTTATTTGAATGACTATATCCAGTAGACCAGGTTTTGTACTCAATGTTCTCACTTCAAATGAATCTCTCAGTACACACATATCTAGTTGGTTAGTCAGTTACAATATAGGACCAGGAACATATATGCATCGGTCCAAGTTGGCACACCACATTAAGACAACAAGATGAACACCAAATTCATAGAGGTAATCAATTCAAAGGTGGTAATATATAAAAGAAAAATTGTGTTTAAAGGTAAAATAGTACAGGAAGAAAGAATTAGTTCGTAGAAAGAAAGATATAAAGCAATTTTTTCTCACGGTTTAAGGGAAGACAGAGAGTGTATACACTTACTCCATTGTGATCGATTATGAGCCATGTCAGCCAGAGTCTCCAACTATTAGTTATGATAGTCACGCGGACCCCAACCAGGTAGTCAGTATCTACCATCATGGCTCAGACCAGCATCAAACACTGATGCCACATTTTGGTTTGGCCGCCCCTAACTTTCTTCCAACCGCCTCCGACATTAGTCAGCATTGCGCGTCGTGGTAATCGGTGTTCAGGCATACACAACAGGTGGCCCAACCATCTCAGTCGATGAAGATTTACAACCTCATCAACTGATTTAACATAATTTCCAAGTACCCTGAGTCTAAACTTACTATTACTTACCCGGTGATCCCAGAAGATGCGAGCAATATTTCTAAAGCATCTGTTATCAAATACTAGTAACTTACAAGTATCCTGTACTCTTAATGACCACGTTTCTCAGCCGTAAATTAGAACGGAACGAACTGCCGTGCAGTATACTTGTTGTTTAATTTATAGATGGATATCTCGCCTTCGCCATAGGTGACGCTTATCTAGTACTATATGAAAGAAAACAAAGTATAGTTTCATTCAATTTAATGACATATAGTCTACGCAACATGTTGGTTGTAGTTTTCAGAACCCATGTAAATTGATGAAAGGTGTACATTGAAAACTTCTAGAAAATCAGGAGGATGATCTATATACATCTGTGATATCTTAGAAATTAACATGTAAAAAAGCTTTATTTACTTCATTAACTACAATTAACTACATTTCAATAAATAAAGAAACATATTGTGGTGGTCGGTGTTCGATATATTCCTTAAACTCCGTATACAGTACGTCTCGGTAACCGTCACCAAATAATGCTCCAACGGTATATTAATCAGAAGGCGAATACGAAGCGTTAATTACGTTTATTAAGGGACCACACACAGATATCCAAAATTACAGATGCGTTAAGCAAGCATGAAATAGTTATGCCGAAAGGCAAACAGGCAAGCGAGCGAGCGAGAGAGAGCAAGGGCAAGAGCGAGCGATCGAGCGAGCGAGTCATGAATATGAATAACATGGACATATATATACATAGTGAAATGAGTGAATCATCGAGTCCATTAAGCGGTTAATAGTAAAGCTAGTAGCGTGAATAAATGCGTAGGCAGTAAGGCTTGCCGAGCATACATATTCATACAAGGATAACAATAATAAAGGTACATACATTCGCAACAGTAATAAGGATACAATGAGTTATTATAGTGCAGGTGACTTTGTCCGTTTAATAAGTTAATAAAAGGGCTTAACCGAATAGATGAGAGCAAACTCAATTGAATGTGAGTTGCTATAATATGTTATACACGACAATTCACAACATTACTGAATATTGTAACTGTAATTGACTCACGAGTAAACAAAGAAACTAATAAGTTGTCCAGACTAATAACTTTTGACTGTCAAACTAAGTTTCATTAGAAGGTTTAAAGGCTCAGATTTAATCCATACAATAAAATTGAAATCACTTGGATACCATAAATGACATAAGTTTATATCGTTTTCAGCGGTATATATATATATACATATAACTTTATACTTTACTTTTCTTCAAATCTTTAGTTTTATATTGATAAAACAATCAAAGGATGAACTGGATGATGTATTTGTGTTATACATTCTGAATTATCTGATTATATATATACTTGTCAAGGTACCTATAAATAGATTTTCGCGATACTTAGTCTACCGTGATCCTCTTCAAGTTATTTTACGGATTAGAATGCTGTGAAAACTTTTTGTGATATTCATATTACATTGTTTCTTCCATCATTAATTTACAATTACCAGTTAACGTTTATTCAATTTTTTATTTAAGTGAACTCCATAAGTTATTTATTGATAATTATCTTGATAAGTATATATCTAACCAGATTGTTCAAAATGTATCAGCATAAATACATCATCTTCTTCCAAGTCAACTCCGTAGATGCAAACTACTTGGTTGCGGTCCATGTAACTATCGTAACCAATGGTTGGAGACTCTTGGTGACATGGCTCAGAATTGATTACAATGGCGTAGGTGTATACAATTTTTGTCTTCACTTAAACTGTGAGATTAAAATTGCTATATATCTTCCTTTCAACGAAATAATTCTTCTACCTATTATATATCCTTAAACACAATCTTTCTTTTATAGATTACTACCTTTGAAGTGACTACTTTTATGAATTTAGTGTTCATCTTGTTTGTTCTAATGAGTTGTGCCAACTTGGACCGATGCATATATGTTCCAGGTCCTACTTTGTAGCTGACTAGATCAACGTTGTCTTTTGATAGTTTTATCAAAGCTTACGAATGGAATCAACGGACTCAAATATAATCTTACTATTAACTTATGCTTTCTATTCATAGATCTTACTTATTCTTTACAAACTATATTGCTTGAGTTTAATATTTTACTTTATTTTTTTTTTTTATATCTCAAAATGGTTAAAGTTGAACAACCACTGAAAACCCAAAAGGCATGGATCATGTCAAGTTAGAGTTAATTTACACATGTATTACGTTTCATATTGATAATAAATAATAAACTGACATATTGTACCATGTCATTTCTTTCCTATTCTAAAGTTTAGTTTAATCATTATTTCAATCTGTATTGGATTATATTGATTTATTCATCTCTTTTATATCGTTCAATTCAATAAACTAATGTTTATAGATGTTTCAACTAATCTCTAAGTTATAAACATACTTATCAAAACGTCTAAGTAACTGAAATAGAGTTTAAATTGATTCTGTAAATATAAGTTTGTTAAAAAAGAAATCAATAGAGGATTGAAAAGTAGAATAATAGACCATCTATTGAAAACATAAAATTTATTTGAATATTTTCTCATTATTCAGTTTCTATTGTACTGTGTGCTACTTATGTAGATATAAGTAGTATATGATGTTAGTCGTAAACAGAATGTTTGACAGCAGAGTGACAAGAGGATCAAACAATAAAGAATGAAAATAGAATGCAGTTTGTATGAAAATGCAAGAACAAAGGAAGTTTGAGTCATTTGAGACAGTTGATGAACAATTTGCAAATTGAGCAGTTACGATATGGTTGTTAGATTTTATTAACAAGTTCTGTAATTTGTTGCCAAGTACATTCGATTGTTCCCAACCCGTGCTCGTACTCACTACACTATAAATGGTCAGTATTTACCGCTAGACAACTTATATATGTATGTCTATTTACTTTTATGATCAAACGAAAGTTTTATTTTTCAAAACATCAACTATAAATATCTTACCCTTTTCAAATTATTATCCAGTTTAGTTTGAATATTAAACTTTTCTAATCTTACATAATTTTTTGTACATTTTTGATCCATTTCATTTTTATTTTGTCTGTTTATTGTATTTTTCAATCTTTTCTCAGTTATTTTATGATCCAGATCAATATTTTCAATATCTGTTGTATCATCAGATGTTATACCTAATTTTTGTAATGAAGTTAAAGCATGTCGAAGTCCTTCAACTTGATTCATAGCTCTATCTCGTTCAATTCTATGTAACATTTTTTCTTTCATTGCTGTTTCATATTTTTGTCTTAATAATCTTAAAATTGGTTCATATTCAGCATAATGTTCTTTTACTCTAATCAATAATTTAAAAAAACAAACATTAAAGTTAAAACATCAATTACAAACCAAGATTTTTATGAATTGATTGTTACATTTAACTTTTTTTTTAGTTTAAAAGCGATTTATGTAATAAGCTAATATTTGGGAAGGAACTTAAAAAAGATTGGTTAATCCTTGTGAACTTAATTCTCTTGTGGAGTATGTAGGGTAACATTCATCCAACCAAAGAGAGTGTGTACCGCTTTTTAGTTGTGAAGCATGGTCTGAAGAAGTAGATGACACTCATAGGCTGAAGATGCTTGATCACAGCTGTTCTCAAGGCATTTCTTGTGTTTAGTGGAATGGCAAAGTGTGTAGTGTTGATATCAGATGCAAGGTACTAGGTAAAGGCAACAAAAGGTCAGGTTGTGAATGTTTATCTACTGAGGTGGTTCAGATATGTGTTGAATATGTTCAGCCATCACCTACCTATACAGGAGATGTTGCTGGTTTAGACGTAGGTTGAGAGTAAATCAAGGGATGGAAAACTAAGTCATAGTATCAGTCTATGCATTCATTAACTACTGGACAGATATATGCTTATAAATTCAGACTACTGCGGTTATGAGTTAAAAATTTCGAATGATATGACTCAGAATCATTCTCAGTGGTTTAAATGTATTCACTTTTTATCATCGTTGATCCTAAGTCCCAGTATTTTTTCCCAAAAATATATTTTCACTGTCTTTACGAACTATATTTGCAACCCTTCATTTTAATAATTATCATAGCTACTACACTATTTCGATCTCTTTCGGTACTCATCCCATCGTGCCAATTTGACATGGCAACTTGAACCAACGCGTATCTGTGTCAAGCGCTACCTTAATGAAAACCGAGCAAGAGACTAAGCCAACATCTAGGGCGATTAGTTAGCAAAAATTTGCTCTGATTCTAGTCCGAGGCGCTGTTGATGAATTTCTGTACATAAAGTTCAGCACTACAGCAATGTAAATCATTTACCATACAGATGGTTTTAAAATATGCTCTAAGACAAACTTATATTATAAGTGGCATTTATACTATTTGGATAAAAAAATTCAAGTTATTTAGATGTCGTTAAGATTTATGGCTTACCTATAGGATGTTGTGAAATAATCCAGGCCAGGGAATGAAAATGAACGTTTGGTTTCCGAATTAATAGTAGAGGCGCCGTAGAAAGTTTACTATCATTACAATCAAGACCTATTTGAAACTGACCCCCCCCAAATCCCTGATTGTTTTCTTACATCTTACTGTAGCAATGAATTGTATAGCTACATGGTTTATCCCTGTTTACTTAATTCATAAATTTATGACAGACAAAAGTTGAGGCTCATTCTATGAAATCTACATTACACTACTACTGCTTCAACGTATGATGTACAAGAAAAGACAGTACTATAATAGTGCGAACTATGGTCTGTTGCGTATGGAGGTTTTGTCATTAGTTAACCATGAGACATAGTTTTAAATTTATCAGTAAATAAAACCTTGTCAGGACTGAGTTTGATATCTTTTGTGGAGAAAGTTTTGTAGCCATGTAGATTTATCATGTTCAAGGAATTAAACTATTTATGGAAAGTGCTTAAGGTCAGAAAACCATATAAATTCTAATAGTGCTTGAAGAAGACAAGGATTATTACACGAAAAATAATGAAGTATTATACAAAGTGCTTAAAACCTCGCAAATGGTTGAAGAATAAACTGTATACCTTTTAATATCACAGTGTAGCTTCTCCTTATCTTGTAACGTTTGTCTGTGCTTGATCATGTGATAGTCTCGTTCATTCTTAACTTTTTTTAACTCATCATCTAGCTTCCTATATAGGGATAAATAGTTGTTATTTGGAAGCTTAAAATTACAAAATTGAATTTTTCAAAGTCAGATTTTCTGATCTTATATCTTTTATTATATTTCTTAGCTCATCGTTCTGTATATAAATATCAGGAGCTGGGGCAGCTTCTTTATTCAATAAACCTTTATGCAAGAACTTGAACCTAAAAATCGAACTCGAGAAAATATCAAACCATTCTGCCTGGAATACATTGAGAGTCTCAAGAAATCCATTGTTTTGTAAGTAATTGCGGAAAAATTGATCAACAGATGGAGAAACTTGAGAATAAACATCAGAAGAGAGTCCATCAAATCTTTCCTAAACCACGGTTTTTAAAATTTTGAAGCTACCTTCGCTTCTGAGTCTTTTATCGTCTCATTGACTCTCCAGACAAGTGGATCAAGTTCATCATCTTTCAATGTATCTGGTAAATCTTCGATTTTAACCGATACTATAGAAGATTCATTGTCATCTTCAGGAATCTGTTCACCTTTGAGCAATGCATATTTATTAAAAATAATAAAATGTTACTTTCAATGTAATATTTGCTCTTATCGATATCCATAACTGTCACTTATTTAAATTCAAGTCTTATTTACTGCTTTGAAAAAGTATGTGGTGTAGCCATGTCAAAATCAGAGATTACTAGTTTAAAACAAAATTGAAAGTACAACTAAAAAACAATGAGTTGTAAGATACCATAGCAATAAGTCATTTCTTAAGCTGTTTATGGATACTTGCGATTTTTTCATATAGTTTACTCTGTGCTTAATCTGAACTTTTGGAGCATATTCATTTTTTTATTATTATTATTATTATTATTATTATTGACAGTGAAATTACTTTCTTAGTCTGAAAAATGGATAAGATTTACAGGCTTCTTGATTTAGTTTCAGTTCCAGTTTAGAAAGGACAAGAGTCTTGATGGCCTGTGTTGGTCCTGGAAATGGTGTTCTCTCAGTTGATGTAACTTTCTTTTGAAAGAATCGACGGATGGAGCTTCAACCACGTGCTGAGGTAATGAATTCCACTCGTTGATGATTGGATGGGAAAGTCGATTATCAGCTGACAAGTAATTTGTTCTAGGCTTGTGAATTTTTTTGGAGTGCCCTCGTAAATTCTCTGTTTTGGAAGACAAGGAAAATGAGGGCATATTAGGGGCGAATTCATCACTAAGCAATTTGAAAACTGTAATCAAGTCGCCTCTAGTTCTACGATATGACAAAGCGAATAGGTTTAGCTTGGCCAGTCGAGCACCACATGTAAGCTTCGCTATTCCGGGAATCAGCTTAGTTGGTGTTCTCTAGACCTTATCCTAAAGCTCACTGTCTTTTTTAAGCAGGGGCTAGCCGCTTGTATGCAGTAGTCAAGTTTAGGATGTACGAACACTGTATACAAAGTCAAAAACGTTTTAGCGTCGACATGAGTAAAAGCCCTACGTATTGACCACAAAGTTCTAAAACCTTTGGCTGCTATTGCAAGGCAGTGTGCAGTAGTCTTTAGATCTTGGCTAACGATGACTCTTAAGTCATTATGTGTCTGGACAACAGGTGGCTCAGTGTTATTCAGCGTGTATGTATCTGAACCTTGATGACCGATACGCGTCACAACACACTTGTAGTCTTCATCGGCAGCTGCCAGGTATGAGACCATTTAGATAATTTCTTCAGATCATTTTGGAGTTTTAAGCTATCACGCTTACATCGTATCGTTCTTCATATCTTGACATCGTCAGCATATAGCAAGACCGATGATGATATTAGGCGAGGAAGGTCATTTACACACAAGGGGAATAGCACTTGCCCCAAAATTGTACCCTGGGGCACTCCACTAGTCTTTTGGTAAACGACCCTGCGTTACGGATAGCTTGAAGCATATACTTAAAGGGTTCGCAACGAAGTTAGATAATTCCTTAAGTAGCCTAGGATGCAGTTTATCGGGCCCCGTGGATTTACCTATGTCAAGCTTATTTGGCAGACCAAAGACATCGTGTTCTTTATTGGTCACGCTATCCAGTGTATGTGTGGGGGGTTAATATGCGCTGATGAGAAGGGCGCTTCTATGGTATATAAATTCCTAAAGTAGTTTGAGAACACTTGAGCCTTACCAAAGTCATCTTCCACTAATGATGCGGCAGTACTGTCTCCCCATAGTGCAGAAATATTTTCTCTTCTTTTTGTCCTTTGGTTTATATAGGAATACAAGCGTTTAGGACATTCTATGGATCGCTTAATAGTTTTTTGTTCGTACAGCTTTCTAGACTTACGGAGGGTCGAGGCACAGGTATTCCTAGATTTTCGGTACTGAGATTTTGTCCCATCAGACCCCAGTAACTTAAATCTATCCCACACCTTTCTTCTCTTACGGAGAAGGATGCGGACCTCCCCACTGAACCATGGTGGGGAGTTTCTCGGCCCCCTTGGTCTAGTCCAAGGGATGTGGGGTGCGGTAAATTTTAAGCATAAATTTCGGAATGCGTCCCAAGCCATTTCAATTGAGGACCCTGGCTCTATTGTCCAATCTACTAACGATGCTGAGTGCATGATATCTGGTATGTTTGCTTTCCAGACGTTACGTCTGGATTGAGCTGACGCGTGCTCGTGATTGATAGTTATATGGAAGTCAAAATTTAAGACTGCGTGATCACTTTTACCTAGGGATGGCATGTAATGGAGGTTCGCAACGTCATCCCCATAGTGAGATGATACAAGATCTAGTAAGGATGATTCAGTGTCTGGGTCGTACCTAGTCGCTTCTTTCACATGTTGCACTGGGGCACATGTTATAACCGCATCAACTACTTCCTGCTCGAACGAATTATCTGACGATTCAGTTTGCATATTTCCCCAGTCAACCATAGGTGCATTAAATTCTCCTAGAATTAGACATCGACCGCTTTGCGACCGATTTTTGAGCCTGTTTAGCAGAACATCATTTACCTCACAGCTTGGACTGTGATAGATCAAACCAATCAGCAGCTCTTGCTCCTTGAATTTCAAGTGGCATCTAACCAATTCACACATCCCATTTTCATGGGATACACTGTCAATAATGACAAACGGGATAGCATTTCTAATGAATAGAGCTACTCCCCCTCCTTTACGCTTATGTATTCTGTCGGTCCTTACTATAGTAAAACCCTCAAAATCGAGTTCCATACTGTCTATAGACTGTGTCAGCCAGGTTTCTGTGACTGCGATTATGTCTGGCTCTGTAGAGTCAATCTGTCCACCTAGTTCCGATCGCTTATTGAGCAAGGTTTGGGCATTAGTGTAACAGATCCGTAGCCTATTTAAGTGGCTTCGTGCTTCACCGAGAGTGGCTTCGGTATCATTCTCTGACGAAGCCTCACAACCCGAAAATTTGCAATTTTAGGTCCTTTTCGCCAGCGTCTAACCTAATTTGTAGTTCTTTTTCGGCTTCCCGTCTTTTTACACGGTCTGCCAACGGCAATTCCTTTTAGATTAAAAATCCCGAACTCTTTAATTTATGTCCATTCTGTAAAATTATTTCCCTTTCATTCGAAGATTTGAATACTACTTTAAGCAGTCTGGATTGATCAGGCTTCAAGTTCGCTAGACTACCTAGTCTATACACCTTTAGCAAGGTGACTCCGGAGATATTTTGGGGCATGAGTTGATTAAGCTGTTTTATCAGGACAACGTCATGCTTAAAACGAGTTTTTGGTTTAGAGCTTTCGCTCTCCTTGATTCCATGGAAAATAACTGATCTGTCACTGTGATCAGCCTTCGATTTCTCAACTACTTTTATTGGGGCAGGGGTCCCTTTAACATCGTTATTTTGTTTCTTCCTTACAACCTGTACCCATTAGTCAACATTGCTTGGAGAAGCAACCACAGTCGCGTCAAACATACTGTGGGACTCCGGGGGCTTTTCGACGACTTTTGAGGTCAGGATATGTGTCACTTTAGAAACTGATCGAGCCTTGCGGTTGCGGCTTCTATGTGTCTCGTTCCGGATATCATTTAGAAGACGTGGGTTTTTAGTTAGGACAGCTCTCTTTGAAGACTGTTCTTCCTCCTTTGGTCGGTGCGAATCATCTGTTTTCGAAATCACTTGAGATTGCTTCACGTCAATTTGCTTCTCGACGGAGCGAGTACTTGTTAATGTGTCGCAACCACTCTTGCCAAAACACTTTTCGCAGCATTAAACAATGAGACAGCCTCGGTTAACAAGCTGCTAGCATCCGAACGGCACTGTAGGCAGAGCCATATGCAACCATTTTTACTACACCGTTTGAAAGCCATAGGCGTTAAATTTGTGCAAACTTCATGGTACCATCCTTTGTACTCATCGCACTGCATGCCACTTTCAACCGAATAACGACAGCCCGGACGTTGGCAATTGCTTTCTTTGCACTGTCCAGTCAGTTAAGCACGAGTCTTTTTTAAAAAGGACTAGATGCAAAAATACTCAGAGACAAAAATGATCTATGACCAAAAGCAGTGGAAAACTGAAGATCATTAGAACCAAAAGTACTAACAGATATAATAGAAAAACAGAGTACTCAAAAGTACCGACGACAAACTACTTTAGAAACAAAAACGACACTCTAATCGAATACTTTAACTGAAAGAAATTCAATTGAAGTGAAAACAGTAGTTTTGATATGTAATAAACGATAAAAATAATAGAATTTACTCAGCGAGGAAAAACACTACTGTTCTTTATGAATAGCGCACCTGATGTTTTTTCTCTGATTTTATCGTGTGATGTTGTTAACGAAATATAGATCCAGCCTACCTTCATATATAATTATCGACCTTGTGTGAGTTAGTTAATAACGAAATGAAATAAGCCAAATAAGGAAATATATTTTCGATTAATATCTGGATTTTGAGCCCTCTCAGTATATCACTAACACCCGATTGAAGATGATTCTTTGCTTTTTGATATCGATGAAGTGATAAATAACTTACTACAATAAATAACCTCGCAAACACCTAAAACTAGTAACATCAGAGTCAGTTTTGATGGAGACTACTGGCTAACGTCTTCTAATTTCGCATCATTGTCAGATCACTGAGTGACTTCACGCCGAATTATTATCAAAATGGCACGAAATGTTCGATAATGAAACGGACAAAAAAACCCATTCACAAGACTCCAAACTGCTACTGAGAGAGAAGTGTGAGGATGAAGAAGGAGGCTTATTTGACTAACCCGACTCGCTTGCATAAGTACTCATTTATTTAAATATATATATTTCCTTGATAATTAAACCCTTTACTTGTCAAACATGTGCACTCGTTATTAGGAGATTATTGATCGTAACATGTGTCATTCTCATTTGGCGAATTTTGACTCATCTATTGTATTAATTCCCCTGTTCTCCATAGAAAGCTTGGAAGTCTCACTCTCCTCTATTTATAACCAAGACTGAGTTTACTTTTCTACACAACATGTAGCACCCTTTTATTTCAGTGGGAATATATTTATGAGAAACTCCGTAAAAGTTACTTCTAAAGTCGTCCCATTCAGTCTGGTCCTTGAATAGTACCTGCTAGGAATTATTTACGAAAATTATTACACATATTCTTATCAAACAATTATTAAGTATATATATATATACGTATTCCATTTATCATGAGTTGCTATTCCACTTGTTAGCTACAGCCATATGACTTACCATTCTTGAGTTATTCCTTATTTTACCGGCTACAGTTTCCCATACTCAAAGCCACTTTTGACTTGATGTTGTATAATTGTTATTTTCCAATTAATTATAAAATGCGGTCTGGCCTACATGTGTATGAACCACGCACATCTGAAATATACGACTCATGTAGCGGGCGCTGATAATCGTGTTCTGGAATGAACGGGCTGGGTTGTGCGACAAATTACTATACATAAGTTAACGCATCACTGGTTTCGCTCAGAGATAAGATCATATAAGTTTGTGTTTTGATCGGCGGATTCGTCACGTGATTTCCAACGGGCTGTAGAATTGTGGTCTTCTTTGTTATTAGTACTGCACCAATTATAGACTTAATCCTATAATTGTGGATGTGTCATTATATGGCGACCTAATCTATAAGATCTTACGTGAAAATCACATGAATTTGTACACTAACACATTGTATCGTGATAATTAGCCGCATGATTGGCGTTCCTAAAAAACACATTTAGTCTGGAGATCGAACAATATACTTAATATGAATAAAAGAGATATGTTAAGCAAGAGTGACCACGAATGAAAGGCTGAGCCGTGCCATCCGATTAATTGAATTAATTTTTTCACGTTCTCCATCTCTTCGTGTCAATTACTGAATATAAATCTTTACAGTAATTATATGCTCGGCTTCCAGAGTCGTGCGGTTGGGGTTCAGTGCCACTACAGGTTCATAGATCAGAACAGGTCAATTTGGTTTTTTAGGTTTTTTTGTTTTCTGTTCGCGAATACGCATTATAATATACACTTAAATCTGTCTTAACGCAACAAAATCTTTAATTAATTTGACTTACAACCCAAACATGCTCTCATTCTGTGACTTATTCTTTTTACTTAGAAGTTACATCTTAGCCTGTCTGGTTTGTTTAGATTATCAACAAACAGGTTTGCGCTCAAATTTTCGAAAAACGAAAGTATACAATACAAACAGATTGGCAGTGATTGTGAATACTACTGTTCAAGCAAGTTGGAATCTTTCTCAAAAGCGGTCGAAGACTTAGTATGCAACAACCTAGACTGATTGGTGGATGTGTCAACACAATACATACAGTTCATTACGTTTCAGCCAAAGATAGTTAGTGTTTGCTATGGTAATAGTGTTTTGAGGATCAGTCTGATATCAGTGATTGTAGCATGCTGATATATGACTTTGTATTGGCGCCTAATATGCGGAAAACACAACTACTTAACTTTCACAAAGTTTACTTGAAAACAGTTGTAACGTTAATCTTAAAAGTAAAAACTGCGACGTTGAGTGAAAGAACATGTGTGACATGTTATTCTCTAAACGTTTTACTAAGTCATGTAAACCGCCAAAATCACTAGACATCTCATAGGGTTTTAAGGGAGAAAAATTGGGTTATTATTCAGTATCCAATATTACACTTACAGATCGATAATAAAATGTTAATCGACACAAATGTGGGTTAAAAAATATATATTCCCATTACTGTCACGAATATTTGATATGCTTATAAGTTTATCGTTTATAAACGAAATATCTACACAATAAGAAATATGGTGATAGCTTCTATTGATAATCCGTAATCGGATTCCTGGGAACGCGTCAAGCACTAAGAAGAAAGCGCAAAGAAATCGAACTTTGTACACTAGCTTATGACAAACATGTTAGACATTAGATTAAATGTCAGAGATTTGAAAATTCAGCAACTTCTCTGATTATTTGTGATGATTCACTCAAAATCCTACTTACTAGATAAAGAGGCTATATGCTTTTGGGATTACTTGACATCTACTAATAAAATTTGTTAATTCTCGCATATTACCTATTATTCTGTATTATCCTGTAGCGTAGTGTCGAGTCGCGATTGATTATGAACATCATTACAAGAAAACTACGTGTCAATTAACCAATAAGATCCCCGTAGGCTAATATCAGAAGGCAGATGATGGCTGTAGTCGAGATGTATTTGTTGGCGATCTCGTGGTATCGAAAGAATAGCGAGATCGTGCGAAAGGAGTATAAGAGTAGTTACTAAGCGTAACCGTATTCGTACAAGTTCAAAGTCAACGGGAGAGAGAGAGAGAGTGATGACTGTCATTAGCACAGTTAAACAAACAAGCACAGTAAAACAATTACTGGTACAATTGGTTATAATAATAATTGCTTTCACTGAACCAATCGCGTTCTGTTGACAAAAGTAGGTCACTACAAGGTCTTTATTAATATTATTGTATGTAGACTTTATCTAGCAAATATACTCTGTGACGAACAGGTTGTTAGAGCTGACTTAGTCAATAACTTGTGTTCTTAAACTTCTCTTCTAATTAAAAAGGTGTACAGATTTAAATCTTTTCAAATAAAAAAACGTTTCATTTAATTCTAGATAGCTGTCAAGTGTTATTGCTTAAATAAAGCTAGAACGAGCATGGATGCAGGCTAATATGGTTGTAAGCAGATGATGGGAAATCACGAAATATAATGAATTCATATTATTTTGCATCTATGTTCATTCTGACTTTATTTAAATTCATAAAGGGTACTAATTGTATGACCTTGTTGTTGCTTATACATTTTTGTAAAAGAAACTTGTTGAAACATTGTGTGGTGTGTGCTACTTATGTAGACATAAGTAGTATATGATGTTAGGCGTGAACAGAATGTCTGACAGCAGAGAGACAAGAAAACCGAACAGTAAAGAATAGAAACAGAATGCAATTTGTATGAAAATGAAAGAAAAAAGGGATTCCGAGTCATTTGAGACAACTGATGAACAATTTGCAAGTTAACGATTTAATATGTAGTTCTCAAATTTTATTGACATGCTCTGTAACTTGTTGTTAAATACATTCGATTGTCCCCCATTGGTGTTCTGTTCACTACAATTGCAACGAACACATAATACTGAATGAAGTCATTAATAATAATAATACTCATATTTTCCACTACAGATCGTTTATTTGTGTGTATGTAGAGATCTTTTATTTACTTGTAGTTGGCATCGATTCGCGGTTGATTATGATCATCACTACAGATCGACTAATTGCCAGTTACCAGGTTAGACCTCTTCGTAGGCCAAATATCAGGAAGGGTTTGAAGACAGATAGTTAAGATGTATTTGTTGACAATCTCGTAGTATCGAAATAATACCGAGATGATTCTCAAATCTATAACTGAGGCTATTGAGTGTACGAGAGTTCGTGCAAGGTCACAAACAACGGAATAGTGTACTTTTTTGTACACTCTGTCAAAGAGGTACAGTTGGTTATTATAATAATTGTTTTTATTATACCAATCGCGTTCTCTTCATAAAAGTAGGTCATTACATGCTGTATGTGTCATACTCTTGCATTTTATGTATTTAATCGACTTTGAGTATACTTCATGTATATAAATCATTGAAATACAAATAGAGTATATTTTAACTACCGTCCAGACTCCTTCTTATTCGTATAGTTGAATGAATTAGCACAATTTGGCATAAGTTAAAACTACATAATCATGTGAAACTATACGTTCTAATATGATAAGTTACTCGAATTTTTTGGTGTTCTAACTAATATGGTGTTGAAACAAAGTAATGTTAGATAGACAAAGGGAATTTATTGGTGCATGTGATATGTTCGACATGGGTCAGACTTGATGTTACTCACTGAATAACATCATTGATTTTAAGCCACACTTTTCTTAAGGGCTAATTATTACTACTGCCATTCGACTTCCCATGACTGATGTCTTTATGGAGAGATTCGAACCTACAACTTTTTAGCTGTACACCAAGTGATCAAACCAGTAAACTACCGCTTTCATAGTAAGTCATAAACAACTGATTGATCGGTGAATATTGTGGTTTTGTATTTATCAGAACCTTCAGTCAATCAGGAAGCAATATACCTGTTAAGTCCGCTAATTAATTAACGCAGAATAGGGTTAACGACTACGTTACTCGAACTCTGGGACTTCACCGTCGCAAATAAGAAGACAGAAGAAAAACGGGAGAAGTGTTTATGTGGTAAGAATCGAAATGTACACAAAATCATGGGGTATTTATAGATATTAGCATTTTTTCAATCAACATTATAATTATGCCAATCCGCAATGAGACATATTATGCTACTGTCCAATAGTAGCATACCATGTTGATATTCCAGAAAGCACCATCGTGTTCTGATTGTATGGAAACTCTTCGGCTCTTTTACGGCCTTTGGAGGCTCCTTTGTAGTTCTCGGAAGCCGACTCGATTATAGCCGCTAGTCTACATAAGTCAGAATCGGTAAGCCTTTTTTGAGTTACCAGGTGGTTGAAAATGACTAACCGTTAACTGTGCACAAAAGAACTAACCAAACATAACAATAATGACTATTCAATGAACAATCAATTTGTAAATATCTCAATTCTATAAGAGATCAAATACAGTCATATTAGTTTAGGCATAACACTTTACACCATGAAAACCAAATGAAGCTGATTTGAATCCTATCAGAATCACAAACTCTTTCATGATTCAAGGTAAATTTTGCTGACAAGTGCCAATTAGTATGAAAACAAATCTAGGGTTTCTTGTATAATCTCTTCAATCAAATAACACAATGAGTTATACATATCATTTGAAACACAAATATGTATGTATTAAATTTGTCAATCAAGAAGTTGATGATTTTCTGAAAAGAAAATCTACCATAGTAACTGCGATTAAAGTAAAATTGATTGATTGATTGATTGATTGATTAAAGAGAAAATATCTATTCTCAAATGATAATATGGCAGTCAATCATAATTGATTTTTTTTTCTTTTGGCATCTGTAAAACTCAACTATACAAAAAAAAGGAAAGTACATATAACGACCAAACTGCCAATATTCGGTTTGAACGTAGAACCAACGAACCAAAATCTATTCGATTAGAGCAAAATACTTTCTTCGGTATAGCATATGAAGAGCTTTTTGAGTGAATCGTATTAAATTATATCAGAACACAAAATCTGTGCTCAATTTAAACGGTTCTAAATTAGGAAATAGAACAAATTATATCAGAAATACAAAATACCTCAAACGGTACAGCCTGTTATATACAGTCAGAAGTTTTGCTAATGCAAAGTAGCGCGTTAAACAATTAAAAAAACAAAGATGGATAGTGGCTAGCAGTGAAATCCAGGACGCGAGTTTCGTCCTATATGGGACTCGTCAGCTGGATGTACCTGTATCTCAGAGTTGATGTTCACTCTTGGACTCCTAGATTCCACTGCTAGCCACTATCCATTCTTGCTTATAATGCTTGTAAATTAAGGCAATATCGAGGCAACACGCACAGTATGTACATATGCCAATAAGAGACTGATCAATTTCCGTCCTAAACATCAATGGGAAGATTCATATAAAACAATAGAAAATAAAAGAAACAGTTAATACCAAAGTGTTCGATACCTGAAAATCAATAAAAATATTTCCAACAAGATGGGTTCAAATATCTATCTGCAAAGATTTCAGCAATCCTCCCAAACACACAGTCAAAAGGTTAACAGTCACACATTGAATCACCCTGTGACCTTGAGGCTAGTCAAACACGATCTTACTGTCAATAGTCTGGCAACATACAATAGAAAATTAGGTAACAAAAGATAAATCTTTAATCAAAATCACATAATAAAATCTCAGAATAGGAAGACTGAAGAACACAAAGTGTGGTCAAAGGATATCTGAACAAAGGTTAAAATACACGACAGAGAGAAGAGAAAAATAAATGACAGTACTGTCGAACAAAGAAGATCTGGAGGGATTTTCAGCATTCTCATTCCGTTACAATACATGAACATCTTTGGATGGCCATTACATGAAGTAGATTCTTTTTATTAAAAAAAAAACGTTTTTAGCTTAAAATAGACCATAGTTTTATTACTTTTCATTAAATAAAGCAAGTAGTATCTTTCATAAGTTCACATAAATAAAACACTAAATAACCATGATAATCCAATGTTTATGGGTTCGATTCTAAGTGCAATTGTGTATGTGCACTTCAAATCGGTAGCATATTAAAAAAAAAATGTTCGGTGTACTCTAGTTTCCAAGGTTACGCGAAGTTATGTTAATCCGTGGCGAAAACACCGCCTAAATATCAAATGAATCATAACTGACCGTTTAATAAAGTGATTGAATATTTCTTGACAAGATTACACTTTGAGTGGCCTGACATCTGACTCCAAGCTGATCGCAATCAATAATTGTTATCACCTATCCTCGTATATAATCATCGACTCAAATCGCGTTAGTCAATAACGGAATTAAATAAGTCAAATAACGAGAATGAACTTTTGAATACATATATCTTGTATATGAAGCGAATGGAATAGAGAGAAGAGAAACGATGCGCAGTGGAGATGGTGGGTAAGCCAACTTCCCTTTAACCAAACGTTAATTAATAGTTATAGTAACACAAAAATAAGTTACAGACATGTGATGAGTAATGGGATATATAAGTGTACACACACCTACAAGCTCATATGAAGACAGTCAAGATTGATGAGCGAATAATTAACAAGGTCAGAATGTAACTCAAGTAAAATGAATAGATTGAGCTGTCCGGAAGTTAGAATAAATAAGGTATTATGGGCTTAACATAATAACAGACACTACACACTATAATTATTTCACCTTAGTAAGAATAGATTCATTTCATTGACATAAGATATTTAGTTTGTATTCACTATTTGAAAGCGAACAATATTGTTTTCGACTAGATCCTCATCAATATGGGAATATTTCAAATATTTGGTAGTTGACTATTTATTGTCGATGTTTAGATCTTGTATATTTCGTAACTGTCAACTTATTATCATGTGACTTATCTGTTAATTGGAATAGTAAGATATTCTGTAATTTGGTGTTCAATTACATTCGTATTGTGAGTTTATGACCCGCTAGTTATTACTTACTTACGCCTGTTACTCCCAATGGAGCATAGGTCGCCGACCAGCATTCTCCAACCCACTCTGTCCTGGGCCTTCTTTTCTAGTTCCAACTAATTCTTGTTCATTTTTCTCATATCTATCTCCACTTCCCGGCGTAATGTATTGTTTGTTCTTCCTCTCCTCCTTCGACCTTGAGGATTCCATGTGATGGCTTGTCTTGTGACGCAGTTTGGTGCTTTCCTCAATGTGTGTCCTATTCACTTCCAGCGCTTCTGCTAATTATTACGTCAATCAAAATACGATTTATTCAATCTTATTACTGTGTTAAACTAATAACATTTGACCGACATGAGCAGCTTACTATCCTTATTGTCACATTGTTCTCCTAGTCATTCCAGTTAAGTTTAGAACATCAGTAACAGCTTCCAATATACAAATCATTTATTTCAGACATATTTGGTTTATATATACCAGCCAAACAGACCATATCACATCATAAAATAGAAAATAATATTGATACAAGATCAAACGAAAAAGTAGCTGTGAATGTGCTAGACTGTAATTAATGAATTGAGTATAATTTAAGAACACTAAAGTCTATACTAATAATAAACTATAGATCAAAATGAAGCATAGAATGAGAGGAGTACAGATATGCATAATCTAATTACTGAATATATATATATCTGGATAATATTAGTCCATTAATAGGTCTCAGAAGTTACTTGTAATGTCATCTTCATTAGGATATTATAACAGTAACTCAAACAAAACAAAAGTATTCATTTAAACGAAGTTGTTCTTTATCTGTCCAAAGATAATACTTTACTCATATGATAACTGACTGATATGACTATTGATATTCACCAATACGCACATACTAAATCTGAGATTGTTTTAAATCTACATTGTAACTATAGTGTCGGTTATTATATTAAGCCCATATACCTTATTCTAGCCTTCGGACAGCTCAATCTACTATTCATTCTACTTGAGTTACACATTCTGACCTTGTTAATAATTCTCTTATCAATCTTAACTGTTTTTTTATATCAGCGCGTAGGTGTATGTACACTTCTTATCCCTTTGTTCATCACATGTCTGTAACTTATTTTTGTGTGACTATAAATGTTGGTTGATGCTTGACTAAAGGGGAGTTGGCTTACCCACCATCTCCACTGCGTGTCGTTTCTCTTCTCTCTATTCCATTCGCTTCATATACAAGATATATGTATTCAAAAGTTCATTCTCGTTATTTTACTTATTTAATTCCGTTATTGACTAACGCGATTTGAGTCAATGATTATATACGAGGATAGACGATAAAAAACATTCATACGACCTAATTGAAGTCAGATCTATGGATCACTAAAATGGAAAGTCCGTCAATAAACATCGTCCGATCTAAATGACGACAAAATATAGGGCATCATATTGCACGGTTTCATGATCAGCTTGTTCAGAAATAGAATAAATGAACTTTTTGATTCCAATTACCAGTTTAGTTTAAACTTGTATTAGAAGGTAGTTTTACAGCTCTCTAATCGATACTCTAATACTTAAAGAATATAAATATCTTCTAATTAGTGGGATTAATAAGAGTGATCATCTTTTTGATGAAGTTTTGTTCTCTGAGCTGGATGGTTTGATCGTGGAGCTTTCATCACTCTTCTGAACAACATCATCAGCACAAACTTCAGATAGAAGTCAAAGATAACTCTATCTGAAGTTTGTGCTGATGATGTTGTTCAGAAGAACGATGAAAGCTCCACAATCAAACCATCTAGCTCAAAGAACAAAACTCCATCAAAATCATCCACAGTAGCTGCAAATCTTTTCTACCATCTCAGAGTGATCATCTAAATAAAGTGTCTATCAAAACTCTTGTATTTCGGTATAAATATTTGTTTGATATTTATACAAATTAACAAGTGTATGTATTTAGTTTTAAGTCACAAGTCATTTGGGAGCTGATAATGCAATGAGTAATGACTTGGTGGAGTGAACTAATTTATTGTTTTAAGCAAAATAACACAGTGCCTTTGTAAGTTATGAGAATTAGACATTAAATACATCATCTGCATATCTTCCTTCAGTTGTCATTTACACGTTCCATCATTCTCCTAATCGTTTTGTTATTACTATTATCACTGTTCTTTTCATTCTACTTCTTATTCTTGCTACATATTACTTATACCTATCGACGCAAGAAGCGCACACCACAGTACTTCTATGTTGCTTAAACTGCACTAGCCTTACGCTGAACCTGTGACTTTTTTTTCGGAAATCGATTACTTTGGTCATCGATCAAGATGAACATCAAAATTTCACATGGTTTTCGTCGATAGTATAGTAAAGTATTAAGCTAGACATTAAGACACTAGTCAGTATTCGATGCATTTAATTAAATTGACCAAATCAACATCATATAAACAATTGACATGGATACCATAGGTACTGAAATTGTCACGAGTATAATAATAGACAAGTCACAACATGAAGTAGTATTGGTTAAAAAATTGTCACAGATACCAGTCTTCAAAACGAACTTAGTGAATATGGCCAGTAAGTCCATTAGTTTATGAATTCTATGGAATTAGTCATCATTTGTATGCCAAATGTTCTCCATAATATACAATCCATCTATTTAATGTAGTAGGATTGTTAAACAAATATATACAAGAATTCATTTACATCTATAGGTGTACATAGGTAGGTAAAGGTTTTGAACTGATTACATGAATAAACAAAAAATAACAAACACAGTTTACTAAAACAAGAACAATAACTATGGAAAAAATCTAATGAAATTATATATAGGTGTGTTTTACTTCTCTAACATTGACCAAATGGATAGGTCAGCAATCTGAGTCACCAAAGTACCAGGTCAGTCAGTACCAACGTGGAACTTCGTACGTACGTACATCAGTTCGAGTTGCCACACCACATTAGCACAGAGATTCAGTTATCGATTCAAATCCCATAAGGGTAGAGGTAGTAAAAGTATAAGCAGTAATAGGAGAGATTGAGGTTTAACGATATTATTCAAGGAGTATAATCCAGTGAAATAAATTTGGATAGAGGAAAAAGAAAGGGACATGAAGAATTCAGATTAGAATTTTGGTGAACACAAAAAGTGAATGCACTTGCGCCATCGCAGACGATTTTAAGCCATGTCATTCAAGGTCTCTAACCATCGGTTCCTATCATCTCGCGGATCCCAACCGGGTAGTCTACACCTACCAACATGACTCAGTCCACTTGTCAGTGACTTCATGGATTTGTGCCATGTTTTGGTCTGGCCGCCCCTAGCTTTCTTCCAACTTATTGCTACACCATAAAACATCGCATGTCGGGGCAGTCGGTGGTTGGGCATACACAACACATGTCCCAGCCATCTTAACTGATGAAGTTTCACTACTTCATCAATTGACTTGCCATCCTCACTTAATATCCGTTTCCTAATAATTGCATTACTTACTCGGTGGTCCCAGGATATACGAGCAATGTTTCGAAAACATCTATGATCAAATACTAGTAACCTACGAATATCCTCTACTATTACCGACCATGTTTCACTGCCATAAAGTAGGACGGAACGAACTGCTGAGCAGTAAACACGTCCTTTGTTTGATAGAGGGATATCTCGCCTACGCCACAAATGACACAAGTTGCCAAAAGCTATATGAGCCTTTTGTATTCGTGCTGAGATTTCGTCACACACTAGACCACAAGGGCTGATGAGACTTTCAAGATAAGTAAAGCGGTCGACACGCCCAACTACTTCACCAGGATATTACAGGCTCTTGATAAGTACCTAACACGGAAATGTTTACATCCTAGTAATGAGTCAGTGAAATAATGATAATCAATTTACTTGGTATTGTTTGTTTGAATCTTACCATTGATGTTTAGGACTGCAGTTGATCAGTCTCTTATTGGCATATGTGCTTACTGTGCGTATTGTCTCGATATCGCCTTAATTCACAAGCATTATATGCAAAGATGGAGCGAAGAGTAATGAGTTCGAGCCCCACGCTGAACATTAACTTTGAAGTGCAGGTACATCCAGCTGATGAGTCCCAAATAGAACGAAACATGCGTCCTAGATTCCATTGCTAACTACTATTTATCTTTGCATATAATCTTAATCAATGACCGAATATCACAAGCGATATGACTAAAAATTAGTTACGCTGAAACAAACACATTGACTGAATTGTTTTTAATCTTATCCTAAATTGCAAGTGAAGTATTATTCGATTACTTCTATAATAGGGGTATAACATATAAATGAGATTGACACAGTCGCGATCATCTCTCTTAGCCAGTTTATAGCCAATCCGCAAATAGATTTTATAGACTGATAGATTATGAAAAAGAAAAGTGATATTAATGTTTAAACAGATTTTATATGATAAATCTACTGTTCTTTGACAAGTTACTCTGCCTTTAAAACTGAAGAAACGGTATGAATTCATCTTTGTGGATATCGATTTTTCGTCTTCACGAATCCTTAGAAAGACTCAAATAGGCTTTTCAAGTCCATGGATTGTTCATAGGGTTAGGTATTTAGAGTGAGGGTCGGAGTTAGAGCTTTCATCACGAACTAACACCACCTACAACGCAATAATGCACTGTAACCATATGAATGAATTTCGTGCACAAAAACAAAACGTTACTTTATTAGAGAGATATAGTACCACCAAGCTAAGGTTTATTTCAAGATTAGGGTTAGTGTCGGATAAACTTACGCTGCCTCTAGTCCTTCTATGGTTATCATCTGTTCTTATCCCAGATAAAGTTGAATGGTTGGAGATGCGATTAACGACCTTATACTGTAGGAAATAACCTTGTTGGAAAACGCCAATCACTGGGATAATCACTCACATACAATCAACATACAGACCTGAGTATTCAATACGTTTAACATTATCGTTTTTAGCCTATGGTAGCAAACAGTAATTTTTGCTACCATTTTGAGCGGTATACAAAATTACATCTACCACTCATTATATGTGATATTTGAAATTTTGCTCAGAAACTCAAAAGTTCCACTGTAGAATCTGACTGACTCGTCACGATACTATACTTTTTCTCTGTCATTGTTTAAACTCAGTTTTCTTTTTTGAGACTTTTTCTGTATTCTTAACATGCCCCCCAAATGCCCTGGTAAGATCGAGAGTGGGGAGTCCGCTCTCCTTCTCCAAATGCTCTCACATGGCCACGCATATATAGCCTCTACCAGGGAAGTCCTACTCACTGCCTTTTCACACCACAGGTGTTGTTTACGAAAATGAGAGGATGAAAAGCGAATGTCCGGCGCTTTAATCGGATCCAAAACCAATGGTGCACATGGGCTGGCTCCAGTACCCTGAAGGAACAAATGGCATATGAACCAATCGTTGGTCAACGGCTACCACAAGACTGCATCTCCTCACGATGCTCCACTGCCTTGTGGATCAGATCTTCAGGTCGAAGGCACGGAGTGTGGCCCCCTAAGAAAACCACGTGGTTCGGTTTGGGCACTCGGGCAGTATCACAGCCCTCACACATATCAAATGAGATTTGTGTGGCGCATATGTATTTGGTGCCTTCTTGTACCAATACCTATGTGTTAAAATAAATTCTTAACATCTGATTAGTCCGTAACACTTTCGTAACCTTAAGTCACCAACTTCTAGTTTCGGTCATCAGATTGTCTCAATCTCGTACTTGTGTTATTTACAATTGTTGCCAAATACTTTTCTTGTTAAGTGTGCGTGCACCCTGTTATTTATTGAGACGTTGGATCAATTCTTCTCTTATTATTTACCCTTAAAGATTATCTCTCGCACTCTTCCACACACACAAGGTACCTTTCAAGCAAGACACAAACGTACCAAAGACTGAATGTTACCAATTTATATTTTCGCTGTGTTAATGTAAAACATTCCAAGTTGGATCGATTCATACATTTGTGCTTAGTTGAGACACCAATAACAGAACACACACACAAAAAAAAAGAATGACATGTAACCACATATCATTATTACAAATTGAATTTAGTGCAATAGTTTGAAAACATATGGTTGACATATATTGATGTGAGAGAGAGAAAGATTAGTTGAAAAAAAGAGCAAATAATCTGTCTACATACACATACAACACAAACAAACAAACAAGCAAACAAAAAAACAAGATATAATCACTCAAAGTTCAACAATTAGTATCATCACAATTCATATAAAAATACAGAGATAATACTCAGGGAGGTATATATTTCCAAAAACAAAAAAAAGGGTGGAGAACAGGATGGAAACAGAAAACTTTCCAGATTCCAGTCAATAAACAGGTAAACATAGAAAGATGTACAGTGTATGCATGTATGTATGTATGTATGTATATACATACTCGACCAAGTAATATATGAACAAGCATAACAACCAATTAAATGATTTATGAACTGGAAATCAAGATGTTCTTCATGAATGATAAACAAAAATAAACGGGAATATAGTTTTTTTTTTCTATCGAAATAAAGAAACGATGTTTACATATGTATATATGGAAGAAGGAGATGCCTTACAGTAAATGTATAATATATAGATCTTCCTGAACCCGATTATTTTATTCTATGGATTCTTTAAACTTATCAACATGATCGCTATCTTTTAAATTCAATTGTTCATTAGATTGATTAGTTAAGATATCATGAGAATCATAAACTACAGTCTCATTACTAAGAACACTATCATTATCACTATCATTATGATTATATAAATTAGTATTGGAATTTTGAATCTTTTCATTCATTCTTTTAAGATTAGATTTATTGGATAGTAAAGAAGATGTTGTTGTCTTTGAATTATCTATTGGATCATTTATATTTTCTATATTTTCTATTGATAATCCCATCTTTAATCGTGTACGACGTGCTGGATTAAAATGATTACAATAACAACATCGAAATGCTTAAAAAAAAAAGAAAAGAAAGACAGTTTTGTGTAGTTGAGATGTGTCCGTGTGGAAATATGGGAAGGCATGAAGATAAAGAAAAAAAGATAATTATAAGGCATAAACAAGTATATATATATATATATATATATATATATATATATATATATATAAATTGTAAATAGCGAAATAATTGTGGTCGTTTGATTTAAGGACATAATTTAGTCGGAAAATACCTAGGATTTAGTTAGTTACAAAGTACTTTTTTCAAGGTAATCAACATAAAAGTGCATAGTTTATGAACTGGACTCTGATATTCATAAGATTATTAGAGGACATTGGAGATTTATACTATAAAGAGGGGATTAGAATGGTGGTGTAACCTTTGGATTGAATAGTCTTAACATGAAGTTCTGATATAATGAACGAATGTAGGTGTTATAATTCTCTCGTACGGTTATAACCCAGCTATACCTATAGCTTAGTATTTACGGACACCAATTCCACTCGACAAGTCCCCAAATCAGATCACGGTTGAACAGGAAGGAGATTATATTCCAAATAAAAAAGGTTAGATGGAAGTAAGAAACACAATAGGAAAAACGTTAGTATATTTCTACTTTTTACATGAGAAGATTCCAGAATATTCTCCAAGCATCGGCTAGCGCTGATTGGATAAAAATTAGCCAATCAGCGTGCGCCAAAGCAATCGTGCATTGAGCATGCTTTAATCTAATCTATGTTCAGCTAACAGTAGGGTAAACCAATTTATTGTATTATGTAAAATCATGCACTGCATTTGTAAAATATGAAAATAATACATTGAATGCATCATTTGCACATCGTCCTTGAATTGTCACTTACACGTTCTGTCGTCCTTTCGTTCTTTTTAGTACTCGGACTGTATTTGATTTTCTTTCTCTTTTCCTCTTCTATATGTAAGAATCCTACTTCCAAATCTTAACACCTACTACTTATATCTGTCCGTATACGCAGCACACACTACATCGATTGTATTAGTAAACAACATCATTCATCAACAGCGCAAACTTCAAAGTAAAGTGATCTAATGAAATTTCCCCACAAATGACTACTAGTATCTTTTACGTTTGAAATGAAGTTCAAAGTTAGTTGTCAAGAATGTGCTAATGATATTTACATTGTTCTTTTACGCAGCGACTGATAATAGATTGAATTTAAATGTTTACTAATTAATATATGACATGGGCTAGTTCAGTAGTTGAAGTCATCGACTTTTGATCAATGGGATGTAGGTTTGCAAACTGTTTCGTTTATTTTCATCTATGAATTCAGGAGATATTCCTATCCCTATCCCAAACACAGTCAAAGCTAGTCCATGATGTGGACTGTCTTCAAATCATGTAATCTACACCGCTTTATCTTCTTAATAATACTCATTCTATTGGTAGTGACTTTGGAAGTAAATTAAAGATTCCTAGTAGGAAACCGCCACTAATGGAGTATAACTATGTCCAAAATGAAACATTTATCAACAGTAGAATTGAATAATGATCGTGCAACATTCTGAACTCAATTAGTTTGGAGATATGGAACATTCAATGATGTATTGGTGGTCTAAATGTAATGTGCACGATCAGAGATTTTATTTTCCATCTCCGGCTAAGTGGTACGTCCATAATAAGGAGCCTTAATTTTGAGATAGAACATTATTTACACGTTTTCAATGTTTATTAGTCCGTGATGTACGCTACTTTCGTATGATTAAATCAGGTAACACTACATCCCTTAAGATAGTAGTACAATCTAAATCGTTACTTACATGAATTGGGATTCGAAATAATTGGTGGAAAGCTGATCTTTGGTTACTTTGGGTTTATTTAATTACATTTTATACATAGGCAAGCGTGTTCTCTATTTTTTTAATTAGTTCCTACTTCCACATAAGTACCAAAAGACTGGAAAGGACTTCTGGTCAAGATACCAAAGAAAGGCGATCTCAGCAACTGTGATAACTACAGTGGAGTCACTCTTCTCTCAATACCAGGAAAAGTCTTCAACAGGGTATTGTTAAAAAGAATGAAGGACTCAGTAGATACCCAACTTCGAGACCGACAGGCAGGATTCCGTAAGGATAGATCGTGTACAGACCAAATCGCAACTCTACGGATCATTGTGAAACAATCAATTAAATGGAGTTCATCACTCTTCATCAACTTCATTGACTACGAAAAAGCATTTGATAGCGTGGACAGAACAACCCTATGGAAGATTCTTCGACACTACGGCGTGCCTCAGAAGATAGTCAATATCATACAGAATTTCTATGATGGATTAAACTGCAAAATCCTTCATGGAGGACAGTTGACAAACTCCTTCGAAGTAAAGACCGGTGTCAGGCAAGGTTGCTTACTCTCACCCTTTCTCTTTCTCCTGGTGATCGACTGGATCATGAAGACGTCAACATCTGAAAGGAAGCACGGGATACAGTGGACATCTAGGATGCAGTTGGATTATCTATAATTCGCAGATGATTTGACTCTTCTATCGCACACGCAATAACAAATGCAGTGTAGCAGCAGCCTCAGCAGCAATACGTCTCAATATATACAAAGGGAAAAGAAAGATTCTCCAGTACAACACAGCATGCACCGATCCAATCACAATTGATGGAGAAGATTTGGAAGATGTAAAAACCTTTACATATTTGGGCAGCATCATTGATGAACACGGTGGATCTGATGCAGATGTGAAGGCACGGATTGGAAAAGCAAGAGCAGCATATTTACAACTGAAGAATATCTGGAACTCAAAACAATTGGCAACCAACACCAAAGTCAGAATTTTCAATACAAATGTCAAGACAGTTCTACTGTATGGGGCGGAAACCTGGAAAACTACGAAATCCATCGTCCAAAAGATACAGGTGTTTATTAACAGTTGTCTACGCAAAATACTTCAGATCCGCTGGCCGGACACTATAAGCAACAACCTACTGTGGGAGAGAACAAATCAGATTCCAGTGGAGGAAGAAATCAGGAAGAAGCGCTGGAAGTGGATAGGGCACACATTGAGGAAAGCACCCAACTGCGTCACAAGAAAAGCCCTTATATGGAATCCTCAAGTCGAAGGAGGAGAGGAAGACCAAAGTATACATTACGCCGAGAAATGGAGATAGACATGAGAAAAATGAACAAGAATTGGATGAAACTACAAAAGAAGGCCCAGGACAGAGTGGGTTGGAGAATGCTGGTCGGCGACCTATGCTCCATTAGGAGAACAGGCGTAAGTAAGTAAGTCCACATAAAATCACATTGGTTTCCTTTAATAACTAAGCATTAAACAGTAACCCGACATAAGTTCAGCTGGTTATTCACCATCTATCACTTTACAACTATTCTATCTTAACAGTACCAGATCAAAGAAATGTCAAAAAAATTAACGGTATTTGGCAGGGAACAAAATGGTTTTCAACACTTCACAAAAAAAACTATATTATTTGAATTGTTAGTAAACTAACCTAAATATTCAAATTCTTCCTGTAATGCCATTCCATTGTGTGATGAACATTCATTACAAATTAGTGCAAATCGTTTATCGGGACCATCACCAACTAATGCATCTAAAACTTTATCAATAATTGAACGTTCTCTAGGTAAAAGCGGTCTTAATAACCGTGGTTTTTTAGAATATGGTGTTTGATTACTCCCGATCACAGGGGTACTCGACTGAGTAGTTAAATTTGAACCTATTTAAAAAAAAAGATCATTGAATTGCAATGAATTATATACAATCTCGTTTATTCTATCTGATTATATTTGTATTAAGAGTTTGTAATATAAGCATGTAATTTCATTACATACTTTATGACTGTTGGAAATGTGAAATCGGCAAATCAATATCGATTCAAGGTGAATTTAAGGTCAACTTTTAATACATTTCCACTATGTTACGTCATGAACTATTAATATATTTTCACTATGATTTGTGTTTACTGATGATTACTGATTAATACAAACGTAGTTTTACTCCCTAACTTTTTTTGGAGTCTTCACCATAACGTCTTCCTCTCAATACTTCTCTTTTCTCTATTTTAATCACGAAAAGGCGAATCATCGTAAAAGTGCTGTGTATTAGACTTCCATCTTAATTATTATTTTATTTATTTATTTTAACACATAGATATCGGTACAAGAAGGCACCAAATACATATGCGCCACACAGATCTCATTGGATATGTGTGAGGGCTGTGATACTGCCCGGGTGCCCAAACCGAATCAGGTGGTTTTCTTAGGGGACCACACCCCGAGCCTTTGACCTGAACGTCTGACCCACAAGGCAGTGGAGCATCGTGAGGAGATGCAGTCCCATGGTAGCCGGTGACCAACGATTGGTTCATACGCCATTTGTTCCTTCAGGATACTGGAGCCAGCCCATGTGCACCATTGGTTTGGGATCCGGTTAAAGCGCCGGACATTCGCTTTTCATCCTCTCATTTTTGTAAACAACACCCCCGCCACGTGAAGGCAGTGAGTAGGACTTCCCTGGCAGAGGCTATATACGCGTGGCCATGTGAGAGCATTTCGAGAGGGAGAGCGGACTCTCCTCACTCTCGGCCGTACCAGGGCATTTGGGGGCTCCATCCTAATTAGGTTTGAGCAGCTGAGGAGTATCCCAGACCACACACAAACTCAGTTATTTGTGTGGTACGTATATATTTCAGTGCCTCCTTGGTACCAATGTTTATGTGCTTAAATAAACAAATAAATAAAAATCGTCGAATATACCCAGTTAGCATAGATCTTGTTCCCTATAACAGAATTAGTTCAACCATTTTACTTCAGTTCATAACAACAACAATAGGAATGGAGATAAAAATTGATCACTAAACTGATTATATTGAATGAATGAAAACCACTATGCATCCAGTCAGTGAAATCAAGGACAAAAATTATTAAAATTGAAATATATACGTCACTAACTCGAACCAAATACAGCTCAAAATGTATCGTAGATGGGGATCTGAACTTATGGGATTGCATTATCAACTCAATGATTATTGATTTGACCCAACCGAAATTCGTCAAATCCTATCTTAAAACTGATCCAAATGGGAAGCACTAACTCTATCAATTATCCTATGTGACCGAAAGTATTTTTATACAATTATTTACTGGACTTTCAAGATTTATTTTTCATTATGAGGCCCAGATACTGAACGTTGATTCGACTTGCCTTAGTTTACAAAATTAATGATTTTGAAACCGTGCGTTGACGGTTCAGTTACTCACAATCAATGTAGAGCATGGTACAAAAATGCATCAGCCCGAGTTAGCTGTAGAATTTGATTTTCCGTTAGATTTCAAGTGCTAATTACGTTAAGAATTGGAGTAGGATTGCTATATCTCACAATAACAGTATGACTCAATGCCGAGTGTATTGGGATGAAATTGATAAACCAACTATAATGACTTGTAATAATTGATAGACAAGAGCCATGAATAGGATAGATGAAAAGTCTCACTGTTTATCCAATCAAAATGGGGTGGTATGCTGATTGGCAATTTCGTCTGCAAGAACTATCTATCTAAATATGTGGTGCAAAAATTCTTGATAAATTAGGGCTAAATAAAATGAAATTGCACTTCTGTCAAACGGAAACAATAGCATTGTATCATGCTGAAGATGAAAATATTATCAGTCAGTCAGTTAGTTATACGGAGTGTAGAATCTGACATGTGGGCATGCATATTGGCATACTACATTAACACGTCCAGATAGTTATTTTAACACAAGTCCCAGAGTAGCAGTAGTAGTAGTAGAAGGTTAGGAATAGAAAATGAAGAAGGGTGTAAGATTTCGGGACAAGGAGAATGCACCTGAACCATCGAGAAAAGTCAGTAGCCATATCACAAAAAATCTCCAACCCTTGGTTACCGTAATCATGCTGACCCCGATCAGGCAGTTTACACCTGTTTATGTGGCTCAGTCCAGTTGTCAACCACTTCATGGACTGGTGCTATGTCTCGGTCTGGTCATTCTTAGATTCTTCCTATTTCAGCCCCCAAATACCCTGGTACGGCCGAGAGTGAGGAGAGTCCACTCTCCCTCTCCAAATGCTCTCACATGGCCATGCGTATATAGCCTCTGCCAGGGAAGTCCTACTCACTGCCTTCACGTGGCGGGGGTGTTGTTTACGAAAATGAGAGGACGAAAAGCGAATGTCCGGCGCTTTAACCGGACCCCAAACCAATGGTGCACATGGGCTCCAGTATCCTGATTTTATTATTATTTATTTTAACACATAGGTATTGGTACAAGGAGGCACCAAATACATATGCGCCACACGAATCTCAATTGATTTGTGTGAGGGCTGTGATACTGCCCAGGTGCCCAAACCGAAGCAGGTGGTTTTCTTAGGGGGCCACACCCCAAGCCTTTGACCTGAACGTCTGACCCACAAGGCAGTGGAGCATCGTGAGGAGATGCAGTCCCATGGTAGCCGGTGACCAACGATTGGTTCATACGCCATTTGTTCCTTCAGGATACTGGAGCCAGCCCATGTGCACCATTGGTTTGGGATCCGGTTAAAGCGCCGGACATTCGCTTCTCGTCCTCTCATTTTCGTAAACAACACCCCCGCCACGTGAAGGCAGTGAGTAGGACTTCCCTGGCAGAGGCTATGTACGCGTGGCCATGTGAGAGCATTTGGAGAGAGAGAGCGGACTCTCCCCACTCTCGGCCGTACCAGGGCATTTGGGGGCCCAGTATCCTGAGGGAACAAATGGCGTATGAACCAATCGTTGGTCACCGGCTTCCATGGGACTGCATCTCCTCACGATGCTCCACTGCCTTGTGGATCAGATCTTCAGGTCAAAGGCTCGGGGTGTGGTCCCCTAAGAAAACCACCTGCTTCGGTTTGGGCACCCGGGCAGTATCACAGCCCTCACACAAATCGATTGAGATTCGTGTGGCGCATATGTACTTGGTGCCTCCCTGTACCTATATTTATGTGTTAAAATAATAATAATAATAACACACCTCTAAAACACCTCAGTTGATGGAAATTTACTACCTAGTATCCAATGTCTAACCTCAGCGTAGATCCCAAAATACACGAACGATGCTTCGAAGACACTTACGATCGAATGCGAGTAACCTACGAATATCTCCTCTTTATAATGGCTATTTTTCACACCCATAAAGTAGAGCGGAGTAAACTGCTTGGTGGTTAACTCATCTTTCTTAGTTGGTGGACATATATCTCACCTATGCCATAAGTGACACAAGCTTACAAAAGGCAACCGAAATTTCTGAATTCTTGCCGGGATTCCGTCAAACTATGTTACTTAAACTGATGTAAATTATACTTAGCTTTTATATACAATTGTATATCTGTACTAGACCATGAGCAGTATCTAGTGTCAAAGATCAGAATGAATCTTTCGTCAACAACCATTCCAAAAACCTTATAGGTAGATTATTTGGTCAGATATGAAACTGAACAATTAAAAAAAACGTATGTTTCTGACAACGAAACAAAAAAAACTACTGTCACCATTTTAAGCCATAATTGTTGTATCCGTTAATGCCTTTTGAATTTTAGTCTTGGCGCTAAGCAATGATTTTAAGTTGCACACATTTTAGGGGTTATCTCATGATCGTTTGGAGTTATATCCAGTTGAACACTACATCTTAACACTATATACTACACTTTGAAAATATGACAATCAGCTGCTAAATACCAGTGTCCGATTTGGCATAGACGACCAGTCAGTCAGTCAGCTGCAACGCAGGACCAGGCACATATATGCATCGGTCCAAGTTGCCATACCGCATTAGCACAACAAGATGAACACCGGATTCATGGAAGTAGTTAATTCAGTGGTGGTAATATATATAAGAAAGATTGCATATAAGGAGATAGTACAGGAAGAAAGAAATATATGAAGCGATTTTAATCTCTTAGTTTAAAGCAAGACAGAGAGTGTATACACCTACGCCATTGTGATCGATTCTGAGCCATGTCACACAGTCTCCAACAATTGGTTGTGACAGTTACGCGGACCCCAACCAGGTAGTTTGCATTTACCAACATGGCTCAGACTAGAAGTTAGTGACTTCAAGAACTGATGCCACGTTTTGGTTTGGCCACCCCTAACTTTCTTACAATTATCCCTAACACCGGTTAGCATTGCGCGTCGTGGTATAGACAACCAAAGTCAAAAGAATGGTAGTAGGCAGTTATCTGCAGGTGTATAAAGACTTGTGAAGGAATTTGTGTTGAGACTATAGTTTGTGGACGAACCAATCAGATTAAAAATAGGTCTTGAATTTCGGCGTAAAACTCGTTCTCATTTAAATACCATTTTGGCATTATAGTTGTCAGTTCGTGATAAAAACATAAAATATTATACCCAACCCCAACGGTGAATCCTAATTTCTCACACTAATCTATAAACCTCACTTAACCGTAGTAAATACGTGGACATTTCAAGGTCGTCCATGAATTATAGTTTCACCGAATTCATATCTAAATACATAAACAATGTTCTGAAATGTTACGGAAATGAGAAAAATTCATATCCTTTATTTTTTCAGTTTTTAATACGAGAACTTAAAATATATAGAAACAACAAAAATTTATCGAATACAAAATTAATCAACCTGCAAGCTTCAGCTTGAAAATAGTATTCCTACCTAATAATCCTGGAGTTAAATGTCTATCCCCCGAATTATTCCTACGGCGTACTTCAGAATGAGGAGTGACGAGGTTAATCATCGATCCGAAAACCGGTTTGGGGGTCTTCTTTTCCTGCTTAGTGCAAATGACAAGATACATTCTCTTACCTCAACAGCTAAAGAAGCAAATGTTAATGGATCAAAACGTTTGAGGATTTGTTGGGCCTTATTGAAGGTCTCCTTTTCCATCACCTCTTCTAACTTGCATTAAAAATAAATACATCTATTAAAACGCACCAATTTCTGTTTATCAGCCCGGAGCCTTTTTAGTTTTTCATCTAGAAACAAATTTAGGAAACACCACAACACTAACCCGTCTTATTTACGCGCCTAGTGAACATAATCCGAAAGATATACTTCATGAAATATACACTAAAAAGTTATTCAGCTTTAAATATGAGTACCAAAAAGGATATACAGCAAATATCACACATATCACCACCTTTCCAGCTACTGTACTTGGCCAGTAGTAGTAATAAACTGTTATAAAACTCAAGCCGAAGAATATGAATGAGTATAAAATCAGTCGGAAAACGAATTGTTTTTCTGAGTCTATACTGTTAGACCGATCACTTTCCAGTTCCAAAATTTCCTAATTGTCGATAATTAAATGTCAAAAAACTTACATCATCAATGTCCTCTAGTTGATCAACTATGGACTTTTTGGACCCCTAAAAATACTACTTATATATTTTATTTCATGAAACCTTGAAGATCCAAAACAGGTATTTTTTAGCCCAGCTCATGGGACAACAGCACGATCATGACCTTGACAGGGTTTAACAGAGGCGCTATTAAAATCTCAGAGTTTCAGTCTTCAGTGATAAGGTTAGTAGGTTGGTGGACCTGTGTTAATCCTTACAGTTTGTTTTTCAATGAAGGTCTAGCTTCTCCTTGAAGATGTTCACTAACGAGGCTGATATTACTTCTTCGGTTAAAACATTTCACTCAATGACCACTCCATGAGAAAGACGGAACCTTTCCGTGTTCATTAAGTCGTAGTTCTGAACCTTCTTGCTATGACCTTGAAGATTAGCTCTGGAGGGAGTAAGACAACTTAATACCCGAATCGTAATTACAGAAATGGAATGCCAAAGTAAGGTCACCTCGTATCCTTCTGAAGATGCCGAAGTGGGAAATGTTTTAGGCGTTTTAAGCGTTCATCGTAAAGGAAGTTTAGAAATACTCCTGACTAATTTTTCCCCATACAGTTGTAGTGACCTACTTTCATCAAGGGAACGCGATTGGTACAATTGAAACAATTATTATTATGACGAATTTTACCAGTGATTGTCTCACTGTACTTGTTTGTTTAGCTGTACTAAGCACTTACATTCTTCGGTTGCTTGTGACCTTACACGAACTTACGTTCGCCCAGTAGTTCCACTTGTACTCATTTGGCACGATCTTGATATTATTTCGATACCTCGAGATCGCCAACAAATATAACTTGCTACAACCTTCAATCGCCTTCTGATTTCTGGTTTGCTTGGAGGTTCAGCCTGTCCTGGTACGCCATCATCTTGTAGTGGTGATCATAGTCAAACGTGACTCGACGCCACACTACACATTAAACACGCTAAAGTGAGCAATTATGCTTAATAAGACATGAACCGGATGTTTGGATACAGTACTCCAATTTCGGTCTTACATAGGTGGCATATTAAACTGGAAACACCTCATCAAATCACCCGAATGCTCGGCGAAGTAACCATAACGCATGGAAACTTCCGGCAAGTGCTGCGTTACAATGTGTAGTTGTTTCGAAGTAGCAAATTACTATTAACCTTATGTCTTTATGTCCCTGCACGCGTGGAAGCGAAGTGTATAATTTGGTTCTACTTTGTTATTAGTACTGCTCTAATAATAGACTAATCCTTGAATTGTAGGTTTGTCACATTGTAACTGCCTAATCTATAAGATCTTACGTGAAAGTCAAATCATTGTTTACATTGACTCATCGTATCATAACAATTACCAATATATGATAGAGAACACTTTCAGGCTGGAAATAGAACAATATATTTAAAATGAGTGAAAACAAATCATACATAGTGACTACTCCTTCAAGGCTGAGCCATGCCACTCGATTGAATTCAATTGAGTGAATTCTTCCCCTCTTCTCCATTGTTGGGTTTTTTCCTACGTTGAATGTTGAACATCTATTTTTCCATTTTTCTCGCGTTCAGCTTTGAGGATTGTGTGTTTAGAGACCAATGCCACTACACTATTCTCCCACTAGAATCAACGTAAAGTTAGCTCGATACCGAATTGAATGGGATTGTCGCGCGCCGGAGATTACCAAGAAAAATAATAGTACTTCGGGTATTGATACGCTGGAAAATAAATCAAGAAGAGAGCGGCAAAAACTGATCGTGAAATGTTTATAGTAATTTCAAAATGCTTGAAATTATTCATAACACGCCAAAAATTGAAAGTCAGGTGATCATGTAGGAGTTCAAGAAAGTGGGGCTATAACAATCAAGAATGATTTCTTTTATAGATATTTTAATAAATCATTGTAAAATGTATAGTAATAGCCGTTGGAAAATAGCTTAACTTACAGGTAGTACAAGTATTTCATGTTTAAAAACATTAAAAAGAACTAATATTGTAGAAATGTTACCACTGGTGTTATTTTTGGTTTAAACTACGGAGTCAAATAAGACTTATTCCGGTAAGTTGTCCATATGAGTTGATTTCCAATAGCATCTGTATTAGTAAGCTAAGTGAAAGAACAAAAGAGTAACCATGCAGAAGAAGAATTCTATGATAATTAGAAGTATTTGAATTATAGTATGAACTAATAATCCCAGAAATCACGTAAGTGGATCAAGAACTACTAGATAAGCACGAACGAATGTACTGTATTTAGAATTCGAAATCAGGCATTCAATAAGTACAAATGAGTTATTAGTTCATTCAAATACCACATCCGCCACAGCTTAAATTAGAGTCTAAGTGTCTGTAATCAATTGTACGTCTTCTTCTCAAGTTCATACTGTGTCTATGTATTGGATAAAGACTCTGTATTATCTAGAATGCACCCATTATTATTAGAATTAACAACGGAAATCGGAACAGACTCACCTGGTTCCTGGAATTGTATTTGATCAACATGTCGATTGTGTGTACATAAGTCATTGATATCTAGAAGTCGCACCATAGACTTCTCGACATACTTCAGAACAATTCCCGTGGATGGTCGAAGATCATTGCCACGATAATATGTAACTTCTGCAGACTCCAAACATCTCATATTCGACCGAAGAATTCTTCCTTTTGATAGCTTTGATGGAGTCTCTTTCGCCACCGAATGTCTGGCATTTCTATATTGCAGTAGAAAGGTATCTACTCCCCTCTCCAGCTCATTAAATTTTGAGGCAGCAATAGAATCAATAGCAGTTTTTTACGTCGTGACAAAATTTTCTGCCTGGCCATTTGAACAAGGATGTCTGGGAACAGTAAACAGATGTTTGCACCCTATACCATTTAACCAGGTAGTGAATGCATCTGCAGCAAAATGAGAGCCTTTATCAGTCACTAACACCATTGGAACCCTTTCTCGACTAAACACTTATCTTAATGCTTGAATTGTGAAGTCAGAATTTGGTGAAGTTGTGAAAAAAACTTCAGGCCACTTTGAAAAAGAATCAATAACTACAAGCGCATAGTATTTGCCAAGAAACGGACCACAATAGTCTGCATGAATTTTCTGCCAGGCCTCAGACGATACTGGCCATGGAGTCCACTTCGAATGCTGATTTTTCAGCTTATGACACTTCACAATTGTTTGCTGTACGACAAATATCTGCATTTATCTCTGGCCATCAACATGTGAGCCTCGCCAATGACTTCATTTTTTTAACACTTAAATGTCCACTATGAAGATCTTCTAGGACAGATTTACGCAATGAAGGAGAAATAAAAACACGATCATTTAAACACAAAATACCATCAGGAGTAGTAGATAGCTCATCCCGCTTTGAAAAATAGATAGGAAATCTACGTTTCAGATTAGCATTCCAACCTTTCCGTATAGCATTAATTATACATCCAGAGTATCTACGAGTTTCTCTAATGAGATCTGGACGTTTCACTGGTAAAAGTTGCACTAACAAACAGTCTGAAGTATTAACAGGTTTATCTTGTAATGACTGTCGAGAAATGTAGTCAACAGTTGAATTTGTTTGGCACTTCTGTGCTGAACCGTATAGTCATAAGCACTCAAAGCAATACTCCATCGTTGAACCATAGCAGCTGAGGAACGTGCTAAGGATTTTTCAGGATGATAAATAAACTTTAAAGCTTCATGATCAGTAACAATAGTGAATTTCTTTCCGAATAAATATTTATGAAGTATTTTAACAGCCCAACACACAGGTGATGCTTCTCGCTGAGACTGTGAATAACCTTGTTCAGTAACAGTAAGTTTGCGTGAAACACAAATAACTGGTCTACCCTCCTGTTCCAAAACTGCGCCAATACCCACAGGTGATGCATCAGTGATAAGCACAGACTGTACACTAGGGGAGTAAATTCGAAGAACAGCATCACTTTGAAGAAACTTCAGTAGACTACGTAAGCATGACTCTTGTTCCTCACCCCATTTAAATAAATTGGATGTCAAAATATTAAATAAACAATTTGCACGACAAGAAAAATTAGGAATGAAACGGTAATAGTATTGAAGAGCACCAACTAGTGAACGTAGTTCCGTAAGATTTTTTGGAGACGGTGCATTTGTCAGTGGAGATAGTCGTTTCATATCTGGTCTAAAACCATTACCATCAACTAGGTATCCAAGACATTCAAAACTAGATACACAAAATGAACACTTATTTGGATTCACTTTAATATTCTTCTCAATTAAACGGCGCAATAAAGCAATAAGTCTCTGGTTATGAACTACCTTATCAGAACCATGAACAATGAGATCATCTTGATAAACTTCAACACCTTCAAGATCACTAACTACATTATTCATGACTTCCTGAAATATAGCTGGAGAACAACTTGGACCAAATGGAAGGAAATTGTATTTGAACAGACCAAAAGGAGTATTAATTGTCGTCAAAAGAGATGAAGATTGATCTAAAGGGATTTGGAGATAAGCATCTTTTAGGTCAACTTTCGAGAACACTTTGGAACCATGAAGTCGATTTAGAATATCTTCAGCCTCTACCGTGGTGCACGTCTGCTTTAACAAACGGGAATCCAATGTTAATCTATAATCACCACATATTCTAGGGGTTTTGCCATCCGACTTCAGTGGCGTAACAATAAGAGTACACCATGCTGTAGACTGAACCGGTTCAATTATACCTTTTGCACATAAATCGTTTGAAGTTTTATGTACTGCATCTCGAAGACCATAAGGAATTACGCGACTTTTAAGAATGACTGGATCACACTGCAGGTGAAGTTCTATTGGTTGAGTTTTCATACATCCACTGCACTTAGCACACACAGCTATCAAATCTTTAAGTAAAGCATCATAATTTTCTTTAGAAACTAGGAAAGACATCTCCACTTTAGGTCTTTTCAAATTCCTTAAGCCCAGTATTGACAGTCCTGTTTCGCTAACTAAAAATTCACAAGGTATGTATGAAGAATTATCATCTCTTATTAGCAACTCACAACATCCTCGTATAGGCAATCTGTGTCCAGTAATCCCTTATATTGATACCTCACAGGGTCGTACCACAACGTTAGGATCTAAAGATTTCAAGTTCTTGAATGAAATAATGGACTCTATACTGCCTGTGTCCACAATTAAGTCATGACATTAACCAAGCGATGTATATAATCGCTTTTGAATATGAGTATTACCTTTCGAAATGGTAGACAAAGATAAATGATCATTAGGAACAGCTGAATTATTGGGATCTAAATTACAAGATTTAGTACTATTTGAGGCAAAATGAACAGTAGCTTTGCATACTGTTTGAATGTGTCCTGTCTTACCACATTTAAAACATTTAGCATTACGAAATGCACATGAATTACGAGAATGAAGTTTTCCACATGATAAACATTTGCCAAACTTGGTTTCATCTTTGTGATTTGCTTTGTAATTCCTTGTTGAAACACCTTCCATATTTACACAAGAATAGGAACAACTGTTAAACGAAGGCAATTTTGATTGACCCTGAGATTGTATTTCATCATGACTAAGCAAAGTATTGGAAATATTCATCGACTGGATATCAAGTTCATTCACTGCATCGTAGTTAATACACGCAGTCCTGGCATCTTGAAAGGAACAGTTGAGCATTCTCAACAGCTCTCTTTCCAAACCCGGTATGTTGATTCCTGCACATGATGTTGATCACCGAAAGTACATTTGGCAGCTTGTTTCTGCAATTCAAGGATGAATTCCCTAACCTTTTGGTCATTTTGACGAATCATCTTATGAAATTTCGCCCTTTCACGGCATTCAAAACTAGTGCACTTTACATGATTTAATAATAGCTCCTTAAGAGTTGCATAAGGAAGTGAGATAGGTATTTCTGGATATGCCAAAGTTTTTAATAAGCTGTACGCTTCTCAATGTCAAGAAATGTGCCACAATCTTATCATCTTTCTTGGTCATGCACCAGATTTCAAAACTTTCCAAATAATCCTCAAAAGCTTCAGAAGTTGAATGAATATCTAACTGTTCCATCGCAGGCTCCATTGCGACGCCAATATGATAATTAGAAGTATTTGAATTATAGTATGAACTAATAATCCCAGAAATCACGTAAGTGGATCAAGAACTATTAGATAAGCACGAACGAATGTACTGTATTTAGAATTCGAAATCAGGCATTCAATAAGTACAAAGGAGTTATTAGTTCATTCAAACACCACAAATTCCAACTAGTGTTACAGTTGATTTGTTAAGTTTGATACGGTTTATTTAACTATAGGGAGATTTTCTCGAACTCATTATTACTTTACCGTGATAAAACTAGTAAAACTACTAATACATATGAATGGTTATAAAAAGCTTTTTACGTGAAATTAATGATAGTTATGTGCAGTTTGGACAGATAAATAAACGCGATTCGTTAAACATGGGTTTTTTCGTGAGAGACGAGCTCAAGCCTCAAAGTTATTTATATTCATACCAACCGGCTGATGGTGTATACAACTTAATTGCAAGTATGGAGTTTAGCGTATTGTTGGTAAGGAGTTATTACAAATACGGTGATTAGGAATTGTTGAAATCAACAAAGCCTATGTGACATGGGCATATATGCTGTGGTGTTGGACGATGCATCCAGCTAAATAAATCTTTACAAGATGATAAACAGTGAGTGATGCTCATGTGATTATCAGGGAGAACATAAGTTGTAACCAGGGGAGTACATTCCCGACTCATGTTTATGATAATCGCATGAACCTTAGTCAGTATTGGGGTAAATTCGACAGTGTTTTCAGTTTGCAAGAGATCCACTCTACTACTGATTCTGATGATTTGCGTTTATGATTGTGTCTCCAAACCTCTAATTAGACTGACAAAGTTTTAGGATATTTACTGAATGAGCAACCGATAGAGAAACATACTGAAATAATCTGTAATGGATGAAGATATCTAGAAAACAACATTATTCAGTGATAATCGCAAGTCAAATTGTTGGCCGATTTCATTAATAGTTCCATCAATTTTATCAATCATATTACCTGATTGTCAAGTCCTGACAATGCTTTATGACGATGTCGTAAAACCATTGTGTCTAACTGGTTATAATATTGATTGAGGATTATCCAGTGAGAAATAGTCATTGTTCTTTCAGATGATTCCGAAATAACATGAGTTTGTAGCGTTAAAGAATGCCAGCTGCCTGACTATATTATAAATTGCAATTTAAGAATATTCCTCTACCGCGTTAATTCTAATAGTAGGCTTCGGAGTTTTGATCTTAAATATTTTTTTGGCCAACAACCACACGATAGTTTAGTTATTATGCTAGTGTGGTATAACAGTATCCAATTTTCGTAACTATTATTATCTAAACTATGTTTGTATTTATAGGTAACTAACAAGATGGACCAATTCATCTACCCGGGTTTCCTAGTTAAACCATGGAGGGCAATGTGATAGCCTACGTGTTGGCCATGGGATATACGGTTATGTTATCGAATCAAATTTAACGTTAAGCTTATTCCGTTCGTCTTTGATCGGTCCAACTGCACTAACCAACAAGCCTGTCGAGACAGCAAGTCTCTGGTTACCAGAATGTTAGCTTGCCAAATATCGGGACGGGATGGAGCTGATACATAGTGTATACCATGTGTCCAAAAGTCAAGGTACAATATGATCATTATTTGCTAGTGTGGGAAGGTGCTGAATGTCGATGACATCGTTATAGTGGTGAGTAAAGAGTAGGTATGGCAATGACGATCCATGTTTCTGTGTTGTGCTCCGATAAGAATGATGAGTGGTAATTTTTGGGATCCATTTGTGGACCAATACTATACGTATAATTTTATCGTATAATATTTAATGAATTAAACTATTCATATTTTATGTCTTTCTTATCATAAGCTTTATTTTGACCTATGAAACATTATTATACGTTTTACCATTCTTGAATTATGCCTTGTCTATTAGTCATTGCCTCCCACATTCACAGCCATATTCGGCCAAATTTTGTACGAATATTATTTTCTATTTTTTATACTACGTTGTGGTCTGCTTGATTGGTGTATAAACTCAGTATGTTTGAAATATATTGATTCATATCGCAGAGGCTCGGATTGGTGTTCTGGACTTAACTGGCTGGGTTAGGCAGGAAGCAAGACTAATCAGAACTCTAGGCTGCTCATGCGGGTTTACGCGTCATTGATTCGATCGACAATTCACTGCTCTCTAATCGGCGGTCACAAGTTATAACAGTTTCAAACCAATGTGTGTCAGTTTCGTGATACATTGCACAAGTGTACGCTGAATAGTGGTTGATAACAGGTTGGTGTTAAACGCCCGCCTGAAGTTTTGAGCTCTATTCAGTTGATATACGGTGCGTTGAAATCTCTTACTATCAGACAGCAGTCGGCCTTAATCCAGTAACAGTTATGGATTAAGATAAAGTCATCAGCAAGACAACATGTACTTCTGTATATTCCTAATGTATGTCTAGGCTTAATCGTACAACAATCTACTTCATATGTACCACTATCATGAGCATCTGATGATCTATTGTGTATTAGAGTGATCTCTGAAATAAAGTATGATGCCTCCTCCGCTTTGATTTATAATTCAGTCACTTCTTGCACAGATATATCCTGCAGTGACTAAGGAACTGTCGATAACTACGGTGGTCCACGTTTCTGTGTTAACAATTATATCAGGACATAACTCGTCCACCATCAATTTTAACTGAGACGTTTCATTTAGGAGATTATGAGCATTCGTTTATCATACCCTTAAGGTGTTTTGAGAATCATTCATTCTACCTGTACAGCTCTCGGAAGCGTTGGCTTCCAAGACCTGACTACACGAAAACCCTGAATGTTTTTGTATGTTTTGACATTTTGATTTCACGTTTTGAACTCAACTAGGGCATTTTTTACTTTATTCGATCGTACAGTGACCAGTCCGGTCGAGCACGAATATTCAAATCACAAGTTTTGTATGCGTTATTGAGCATGCCATCTCTTTCTTTATAACTTGGTTAGATCTCACCTCCAACCCACTCACCGAGTTTTATTATTTATATAATATATATCCTTAGAACTTCTGTCATTACAGTTCTGGTAGTAAAGTTAACTAACTCCAAATAGTGTGCATGCCTATTAGCACGGTCAAATTCCAATTAACCAAACTAGGAACGTACCTGGCTTCTTCAAAATTCATGTTTACGACTTTTGATCGTTTTCTTATTTCAATCTGTTGACTACTAATAGATTTTCTCTAGTTGTTTTTGGATCGAAATAGTTTGATTCGAGTGAACTACTTACAGTTATGTTCTGTGGGACCAAACATTCGCAACTACTCATGGGTTAAAAAATTGTCTTACTTAGGGACTTACTTTCGCGTAGTGTGAGACCATCAAAGACTTGTCAACTGGACGGACGTTATTTGTGGCTGTCTCTCTTCTTTGTTTCGGCAATATCACTCACTTCCCACCAGTTGGGGCATTTACATGGGGACTAGTTGTGATGGTGACGGCTTTACCTAGGTCTTCAGATACTGATGTAGAAACGTTACCACCAACATCTAGTGGTATTTCATTGTTTGATTGTTTCTAAAGAGATTAACCTATTGTATGCTTGGCATCCGGCTGTTTGACTCGTCCCGTGGCAGCGCTCACAAAACTAACAGATCCTTCGTGGTCAGTATATCATGCCTGTAAACTGGCATGCCTCATGTAACAGGGTGTTATTTAGGAATAAATTATCATTATCACCCGTTTCGCCAGTTCAGACAACGCTAGAAGGCTAATTGCCTCTAAGATGAGTAGTATCTTACTCGAAACCAGTAGGAGTTAGGCTTTGAGCACATATGTATGCTTAGGGTTTTAAACGGGTAAACATCTTATGAAACCAGTTTCTGCCCTCATCGCATTGCGTCTCTTCCTCTACAGAGAATAAGCAGTTTGAATGTCAACATATTTCAGTATAACCGAACATTTCGAAGGGATGCAGAGGGAGGGATAAATTGACCAAATACACTGGATAATCGCTGGTGTGATAATCAACTAAAAAGAGTAACACAAAGTGAACTTTAGAGAAATTCGAAACGTTAACTGGAACTAATCGAGCCAAAGTCTATCAAGTATGCCTCGATGCAACAAATACGCAAAAGCGAATTTGGTTCGCAACAAGTACGAAACCATATAATTTTTTTGAAACGTTCGTGTCTGACTAGGACAAGATGATTAACTATGTGCGTTGAGGCGACTTCCCAGAACTACGACAAAGCCTCCAGAGGCCTAAAAGGAGCCGGAGAGTTTCCATCCAACCAGAACGTGATGGGGAATTCTAGTACATCAGTGTGGCATGCTATTATTGGACAGAAGCATAACACGCCTCTTTGAGAATTGGTTGAACCATTATATTGATATAACAAACGCTAATATCTACAAATACCCATGATTTTCTGTACATTTTGATTCTTAACCAACAAGCACTTTCTCCAGTCTTCTGCTTTTTGACTTGCCACTTTGAGGGGTTCTATACGTTCGGGTGGCGTAGATATATACTGTATTATGTGTTAATCAAGCGGAAATATTAACAGTATATTGCTTGAGTTCTGCGTATCAGCGACATCAAGTATTTCTTGATTATAAGACTTTATGGTTCGTGCAATGTTCATTCACAATCCAGGTGGTATAACCTGTGAAAAAATTTTCGCGGAGTGAAATAGAGTAATTCTTTTCAGTAATTATAGCACTATGTTTGACATTGATGCTTCTTAAAAACATTCATTTTTAGGATGAATTTTATAGCTCTTCCGGTGTATAGTGGCGGCTCAATATGATTTAGCATCATGTAACTATCAAATTGCATTGAAGGTAATTTATTATGCCGATTACCTATACGACTCATGTTTGTAGCCTTGGAATGATTTTACTTCCCTCAGAGAAATCCTATTAAAGGCATAACTGGACAATTACGCTAAAACGAAGTCCACTCCTGACCCTAAAAAAATGCATAATAATAAAAATGATCTGTGGCAACTTTGAAGAGAAAAACAGAGTCATTTGTGTACCTGTATACTGTGTTTTCAATGCTTTATTACGTTTTAAAACTACGCATGATCCTATACTTTCGGCTTGTTTCTCAATCACCTCCATTGATGCAAATCTTTGTCCATTCATCGGAATATTTAAATTTATTGTCTTAAATCTTTTAAAGTGCTCTTACTTAAAAATTGGATTCATAAAAAAGAATAAGTTTAAGCGGTCGTACCTTACTTATTCAATCACTAATGACTCAACCTCATTATTTGCTCTATACCTCATTCCTTCCCTTTTGCTAGCTTTTTCACCACCCTCGTGATATGCCACCGAAAGCACATATAAAACATGTGATGTCGTCTTGTACCATCATTAATAGTTCAGATATCCCATAAGGATGTGGGGTCGTGTTTTCTAGAATCTCTCAACTTCATGTGGATTAATTCCGAAACATCAGTTGCACGTCGCAACACATCCTTCATAGAGTGCGCTAACCCCTGTATCGACAATCCGAGTCTCATTAACATTATTTATATTCATATGTGAAGAGAGTTACCATCCCGATTCTATGGCCAAATTTCCCTATAACAATCAACCTAACTGACTAACTTGTTACAGTTAAGACTGTATCTTCCGTAACAATTTGGTCATACCAGTAAACTGGCAAGGACTATTATTGCGAAGAAGTTAAAGACCGCATTTTTCTTATTTTCGAAACGATATGCCCAGCCGCATTTATGTTACACAAATTTAATGAATTTTAATCAGCAGTATAATCTAAAATATTTTAAGTAGACAAATTGAAAATGGATGTAGGAGAATTACTAAGCGCAACAAATAATTGTTATTCTCTCTTTTCTGAATAAATCACGTACAGACTGTTCAAAATATAATAATAGTATACTTTCGTAAGGGTAGGTACACGCCATTTTTACAGGCATGATCTACAAATTGCAGCATTTGTTGTCCCATAGTATGCTTTCTAAGCAAGGTTGTTAAATAAATATAAGCAATAAAAGTGAATAACAGTAAATTCGTGCAGATGTCTTGGAGCGTTAATGATTAGGCTTGTGCTTTATTATTACACTGAGTAAAGTCTTCAAAATATTTTCCAAAGTGGCATCGCGTCCATGTTGCATACCAGATCCAATCACGGCATAATTGTTTTGGAATTCTGGTCGTGTTAAGTATTTATGCAATGCAACTTTTTAAATTTATAGTTGTTATAAAGAAGATTTGTAGAGCGATTTGTGTGAACTATGAATTTGAAAAAATGCTCACGCCATGTTTGTCCCAGATGTCAGAAGTTCCACAGCTGTGCCCTCAGAGCAAGATTTTGAAGAAAAGATTAACAAAGGAGCAGCAAGGCACTCGGATATGAAAAGTGTTTAACATTTTGTGGTGGAACAGACAAAGGTATAATAGATTAGTAGAATAAATTCATGCTAGCTCTTGTTGCAAAAGTGAAACGTGATGAGACGCTCTATAAGAAAGTAAAATCAGTTGTGACATTTTCCAGGTGGAGTAATTTCAAATTAAGGGAGTCAGGATTGGAATAAGGAAGGCTTTTTATTAGGACGGAATGTGCATATAGAATGTAAAGTGTTAAGAAAACTAATAACTATATCTATTACTGTCTGATTCTTTTCATCCGATACCAGCTACACAGTCGTGGTGTAAAAGTCCGAGTTAGCATGTTGTAGGTTGTCTTAGTAGACAATTTCTTGATGTTCTGGCACTCCATTCCCCATTCAACATGTATTTCAGCGGGGAATCACTCTTCTGCACGTGTTTTTTTAAGTTGACGATTCAATGACTCAACAACATGATTCAGGTTGTTGCCCAGATTTAGTAACTGGTTGATAAAAGGTTCAGCCGATTTAGCCTTTCAATTGACAGATGGCCGACTCAGATGCAGACTCAACGCTTGATTTCCCTGACTGACGATTTTAAAAAATGATTAAATCTAAAAATAAGTGCATTATAAGCATTACTTTTCAACAGTTCACGCCTTTATTTATTTACTTACGCCTGTTATTCCTCGTGGAGGAGCATGAGGCAGCGATAAGCTTTTTAAATACAATAAGTGGTCCAAGTACTATGCTATTAGTCAACGTTCATTTAACCTTTTGTTAAAAGCACGACAAATAGGAAGGCAGCAAAGGATTGCGCTGGCTTGTCTACGAGTGGTTCGTACTGGAGGAATCTCAACCTGCACACGGTCCATGACAAACGACGCCGATTATTTCCGTAAGCCGATCTAATAAGTAGATTACACTGACTCTCTTTTCTATCAGTGTCCATATGATTAAACTTGAACGAGGGCGACCGAAGTTAACAGTTATCATTGACTGGAACGAGTACCTATGCAAAAGTCAGAGCTTTAAATGATTTCCTCATAAGAAACCATGTACTTATATACAGCACTCGCTCAATAAGCGAACTGAAAACACTAGATATTGCACATAAATTGGTGAATAAAAAGCATTTTAACTATAAGACTAGGGATACCTATCACATTCCACTAATTCTATGAATCAAAACAAAAATTGATCACCTTCAGATTAGGCAGGTTTAAAGTCCACCTTAGTACATCGAAAAAAAACAATCATAGCACTGTCAGTCGTAATTCTCTAAAATCTCTACAAAAGCAGTAACCCGCTACAATCCTTCAGTCACAGACCCCAAGGAACTGACTAGATAATGACCATGTCCAGAAAAGTTTGAACTCTCTATTTTTATGGTTGTATGACCTTGCACTTTTACGGTTTGAAGGTTGTGTTCATCTATGTGCAATGCCCGTGTTGAGCCCTCTCGAGTTTCGTGATTGTGTTGTGGACAGCCCGAATTTCCGAAAGGCTCTGTCAGACCATGAGGCGGACTTAAAAATTGCAAACAAAAAAGTCAAAAGTGTTCTAGTGAACACAAGAAGAGTTTTCGAAGCCATGGAATGTAAGTTTTTCGTGGACTTATATCTAATACATTTCCATAAGTTATGTGATTAGTCGTCTTCTACATATTCAGTGTGTTCTTAATTCAGCGTGATAATCATTACATTAAAGCATTTGGTTGATAATTGTATTTTTGTTGTTCGGACTTACCATTGTGCTATAGCTCATTAATGAAACCACAGTATTATGCAGGAAAAAGTAAAAGGAGCAGCTTGATAGTAGTGAAATTGTTTCACATGTAAGGTTCGCTTGTCATAAATCCCCATCTCTGCTGGTAATCAGGGCAGTTAAACCTATTTTTCCTAATAATGATGAACTTAGAGTATGATCTAGTACAGCTTTTAGATTTTAAGACATGCTATTTGTGTGTAACTCGTTAGGCTTGTATGAGCTATGCAACTATTACCATTTTGACGCGCTAGAACTAAAGTGGCATCACTATTATCGGTGCCAGGAAGGTTTTTTTTACAGTATGTTGTTGAACCGAACGAGAGGTTCTGTGGACGCCCGACTTCGAGAACGACATGTTGGATTTTGTAGAGTTTGATCGTGTACAGACCAAATTGCGACACGGATCATTGTTGAGCAATCGGTTGGATAGAATTGGTCAATATACGTCAACTTACTTGAGTACGAGAAAGCGTTTGACAGCATGGATAGGAGAACTTTATGGAGCCTTCTTCGTCAACTTCATTGGGAATTCATACGACGGACTACACCGCAAGGTCTTGCACAAAGGACAGATGACAGATACATTAAAAGTAAGGACCGGAGTCAGTCAAGACTGCCTACTCCTCTTTCTTCTGGTGGTTGACTGGCTTGTGAAGACCTTAACATCTGAGGGAAAGCACGGAATACAATGGACAGCTCGGAATCAACTAGAAGATTTGGACTTCTACTCCATACACACGAAAAAATATAGATGAAGACAACTAGTGTGTCAGAAGCCTCTTCCATAGTAGGCTTCGCCATACAGAAGGGAAAAAACAAAATCCCCAACTTCCACGCGGAGAACACCAACCCAATCACAATTGATGGTGAAACTCTGGAAGAGGCGGAACCTTTCACGTACCTGGTCAGTCTCATCTATGAAAAAGTAGGATCGGATGCAGACGTTAAATCTAGCTTTTCTTCGGCTTGTTCTTCTGATAACCGTTAGGAATAGCCGAAAATTTTGTATGTCTGCGTAGTTTCGTCAGTTTTGGTGTTGGCGTGACCAATGAGATTGTTTATTTGTTTGAACACAAACATATATATATATATATATATATATATATATATATATATATATGCGCCACACAACAAAAATGGGATTGTGAAGTGATAGAGAACGTAGGGTGAGTTTAATGGCAAAAAGAATAAAGATGAATATGGATTAGTAAATGAGAATGAAATAAAAGTAAACTAATAATAATTATGATAACTGCATAAGAGGATCAATCAGAAGTAATACAACCATAAAGAGTTTTTTCAGTTAAAGAAGTTACTCTCACTTTTATGAAGAAAGTATAAGAAAATTACAACAGAATCGCCACTGGTTTCTATTCCGATTCATGTCTGGTGACCCTTCAAGGCAACATGAAACCATCTCTATAACCCCGACCAGGGATTTGTGAAGGACTAACAGAAGCCATTCCCGTACGGCTTTTCCTCATATTACGAAACCATGTCGCACACTGGTCACCCCTCTGCTTTTCCCAGCTAATTCCCATCGTTGGAAAACAATGCACATTAACATCAATTGAATAATCGTCACTGTGCCCAAACACATGTTACCGATCCTCTGCATTACCATCATGGTGTTTCCACTAAATGACTGTGGTCAACTCGGAGAGGTCAGGTTTTACAAGCGTAAAGCAAAACTGTTCTCATCGACGCATCATAGACCCTACTCTTTACAGCTAGACTAACATCACGAAGGTGCCAAAGATACCCCAGATTAGCATAAGCCTCTCTGGTTTTCCTTATACATGAATTGATTTCATCACTTATTCCACCACCAGCACCTGCAGAGCTACTCAGATACACGAACCTATCGACTGCTTCTAATTGCTCACTATCAAGAGTGAATGCAGGTCCTAGGCCCTGCCAGTCTTGTAAAAGTAATTTGCACTTCGAAGGTGCAAAGCACGTACCATACCTACGGACACTGATTGTCAACTGAATAAGTGCGGATTGGATGGCTTGAGTATCATCGCACAGTAAGACAACATTATCCGCATACTCAAGGTAGGAAAGTATTTCTCTGTGCAATAGACTCACACCACCACTACGTACATCCGTCAGAGCTGTTTTCAGAACGTCATCGATAGTAATGTTGAGGAGAATGTTTGAGATTGGGCAATTCTGCCTAACCCCATTGCTTCAATTAAACGATGCAGATAGGTGGTTGTATGTCCTCGGTTTGTCTAAATTGTTTGTATGTAGGACCTTCAAGATGCTAATAAACATCTCAGATTCACTCTTCTTCAACAGGAAATACCAGAAAACGGCCATGTCTAACGAAATGGAGGCTGTTTTAATGTCAAGAAACACTACGATTGTTGGACTGCAATAAGTATAACGGTGTTCGAACAATTGGTAGAGGGTTAAAATATGATAAATACATCCTTGACTCAAGGAAAAGCCAGTTTACTTCTCTTTACTTCACTTTTCGTAACTTTTCAGACCATGAAATGAATTTAGAACTGTACCTTTAAAAACATCTAAGAGATATATAACGAGAAATTGTTTTATGCAGACCCTAATACTTTAACAAATTGATATATTTGGCTTCAATAAAAAATGCATCTGGTATTTCATTAAATAAAAAAACTTTTATTTTATTTATTTGAACACATAAATGTTGGTACAATAGGGCACCAATATATATTTGCGCCACACAAATTTTCATTTTATTTGTGTATGAGCTGTGATACTGCCCGGGTAACCAGACTGAACTACGTGGTTTTCTTAGGGGACCACACCCCAAGCCTTTGAACCAAAGGTCTGACCCTCAAGGCAGTGGAGCATCGTGAGGAGATGCAGTCTCATGGTAGCCGGTGACCGAAAACTGGTTCATACTCCATTTGTTCCTTCAGGATACTGAAGCCAGCCCATGTGTACGATTGTTTTTGGATCCGGTTAAAGCGCCGGACATTCGCTTTTCGTTCTCTCATTTTCGTAAACAACACCCGTGGCAGTGAGTAGGATTTCCCTGGCAGAGGCTATATACACGTGGCCATGTGGTGAGAGCATTTGGAGAGGGATGATGGACGTACCCCACTGTCTGCCATACCAGGGCATTTGGGGGAAAAATAAATAACTACTTGAATAAATATATGAAACATCGTACTACACAGCTGTTAGATACATTTATGGTAATATTATCCTTTTGATTATCTGCTGTAAAGATTTTAAATGAGTAACAGTTTATAAATATGTGGAATACTTTGGTGTAATCTCTGAATAAAATTCGGAAAGACTTTTTGAATATAAATTTACTAAAAACAAAAATCATGACATCATTTGATATAAAATAGGTAGAATATGGCTAGTTGTGGCATCCAGGACTTTCATTTCTCCCTATTTTAGACTCGTCAGCTGGATGTATTTACATCCTAGAGTTGATGTTCACCTCGGGACTTGAACCCAGTATCGTTTGTTTCGAACCCCATCGCATCATCCACTTAGCCACTGAGTTTAAATAGCCACTCATTTGTGCCACATCACTTACCATACGTTGGTCAGTTGTACAAATGGTTGATTATGAATAAAGCTATATATTCGGTGAAATATATGAATTACGATTCCAGTGAAGATGTGAATTCCATCAATGTTTCAATAATCCCAAACATTTGTGTCAAATATTGTTGTCAGACTAGTTATATATTTCTTTAAAGCATCTAGTCATGTTGTGATACTTAACTCAATAGACCGAGAATACATTTAACTGTAACAATGACTCTCTTGAATTCACTTAATCATTTGTTCATTTCAACAAGCTATGTGTTTGTCACATGTAAATTTAGACTTTAATTTTTTAGGGATTATTTCCTTGTTAAATTTTCAGACATAGTGGTTGTATTATACTTTATAATCTATCAGTTATTTATATATGTCTCACAGTGTAGTTTTTTTTCATGTGTACGACAATACCCAGTAAATATCTGTTTGATTAATACATAATTACAAATGTAAGATAATATCAGTATAGGTAATGCATAAGTTAAGCGTTGATAATCATATTCCTTTCACCATCCAGTAAGGTTTATTTTTAGATTGCGTAAGCATGTGGTACTTTTTTGTAACTATCAGACATAGAATTCTTTTTTTCTGTAAAAAAAACAGATGTAACTCACTGTGTTTAATTTATGTTAGTGCTTAATACGACAGGATAGTGGTATGTAAGTCCAATGACTACTTTGACAAATCCATGGGGTCTGATAGTGTAGCTATCGGTGGAATTCCGACACCAATAAATAACTCATAAAAGTGGTCAAATAGTTTTGATCAACTTGTAGTGGCATAAATGTACATCAGCTTAAGTTCTAATACCACATCAGTGTTGTGAGATGAAACTAACAAAAATGACTAGAAAAGAAATCGAAGTAATGGTCTTACCAATGATAAAAAGCATGGAAAATTATGGTTGGAAACATGAGATAAATTCTTTGAATAAAACGTGTGAAAAATATTGAAATAAAAGAATTAGCTCAATATTGTGAACAAACATATCTGCTCTAGTATAGCTTATTCTAGTCCAGGTCAGCTAACATCTCTAATTACTGATCGCGATTATCATTAGAAATACAACCAGGTGGTCTATGCCTATCAACACAACCCATTTCAACAATCAGTTACTTCAAAGACTAATAAAATGTCTTGGTTTTCACCTCTTAGACGTATTTCAAGCTAGTCCTATTCTTGCCAACACATCAAGGTAGAGGGTGATTAAACATATGTAGTACCTGTTCCAGTCATCTCGGTCAGTGAGGACCCATCATTTCTTCAACTTATTGTCATAGTACCTAACCCTGCCTGTTAAGTCCAGAGCACCAACCTCAGAGTCTACGATGTGAATCATTTATTTCAAAAATACTGGGTTTATATACCAACCAAACAGATACATGGTACCACAAAATAGAAAATACACATTTGTACAAGATTTAGCCAAAAGTAGCTGTGAATGTGGGAGATAGTCATTGATAAACTGGACATAACTCGAGAATGGTAAATCGTATAATAATAGTTCATAGGTCAAAATAAAGCTCATGATAAGAGGAACACGAATATGAATAGTTTAGTTATTTAAAAATTATACGATAAAATTTACGTATAGTATTTATCAAGAAATAGATTCCAACAGTTACCATTCATTATTCTCATAGGAATATAAAACCATAACTCTTCTAAATGAAGACCTTCTAACTCCCAGGGTAGAGTTTAAATAGTTCCAATTATTTTTTCTGGTTAACGTTTTTCAGCGAGTTAGTTTTCTACGGGATGGGATCGCTAACCCCCATGTCTAATCCTCCTCCTTTATCCGGGCTTGGGGCCGGCATTATCCCCAGAGGGGCTCCAGACGGAATTATGGCATAGTTACTTAACAATTATGCGATAAAAAATATACGTATAGTATTACTCTAGAAATAGATTCCCACAGTTCCCATCTATTATTGTCATTGGGATATAACAGGAACCATCGAATCACTGTTTTGCCAGAGTATGAAATTCCCCAGCAGTGGCCATTCACAATACTATCAAGGGTCGAACCCAAAACTCTTAGACCTGTTTAAATTATTGAGTTGGCATTTAATAATGTACATGTTTAATTTCAATCAATTCGGAAAGTAATGAGTAACTGCTTCTTACATTCTATATGGTTCAATTTTAATAGTTATAGTTTATCGCTAAATTTTTGTGAATTAACTTTTCAACTGATTCAGAATATTTTGCACTCATATTAGAAAGAGACAATTGTCTGATGAGTACATAAACTTTTACTTGTTAAATGTTTAAGTAGTACATGTAATAACTCTCCCAAATGCCCTGGTAGGCCGAGAGTGGGGAGAGTCCGCTCTCCCTCTGCAAATGCTTTCACACGACCACGCGTATATAGCCTCTGCCAGGGAAGTCCTACTCACTACCTTCATGTGGCGGAGGTGTTGTTCACAACATTGAAAGGATGAAAAGCGAATGTCCGGTGCTTTAACCGGATCCCAAACCAATGGTGCACATGGGCTTCAGAATCCTGAAGAAATAAATGGAGTATGAACCAATCGTTGGTCACCGGCTACCATGGGACTGCATCTCTTTACAATACTCCACTGCCTTGTGGATCAGACGTTCAGGTCGAAGGCTCCGGGTGTGGTCCCCTAAGAAAACCACGTAGTTCGGTCTGGGCACCCGGGCAGTATCACAGCCCTCACACATATTAAACGAGATTTGTGTGACGCATATGTATTTGGTGCCTCCTTGTACCAATGTCTATGTGTTAAAATAAAATAATAAATAATAAACTGTGATAAATAGTCTATAGTTCGTTTAGTACAACAATCTTAACAAGTAATTTCAATAATAAAAAAAAACAAGAACAAACACCATGGTTTTAAAGTCTTACATATCTAATCATGTGTGTTTGTTTTTCTAAAGTTTGTTCGAAAAAAATTTTTTTGTTTTTAATATCCATTTGGTTTTTAAGTTTCTTTTTGTGTTTAGTTAAGTTAATGAATTCATGAGTTAATTAAAGGTAGATTATTATAGAAATTCTGGAAACATTGAATAGTCGTTTCATTCTAGTTTTGAATTCTTTAGCAGTGTTTACATCGATGATCCTATCTTGCGAGATTCGAACCCATGATTTATCAATGTCGCGTACGAACGATTCATTTATTTTATTTATTTATTTGAACACATAAATATTGGTACCAGAGGGCATTAAATATATATGCACCACACAAAATTTTATTTGTGTGTGGGCTGTGATATTGCCCAGGTGTTCAGACCGAAGCAGGTGGTTTTCTTAGGGGGTCACACCCCAAGCCTTTGACCTAAAGGTCTAACCCTCAATGCAGTGGAGCATCGTAAGGAGATGAAGTCTTGTGGTAGCCGGTGAACAAAGATTGGTTCATACGCCATTTGTTCCTTCAGGATACTGGAGCCAGCCCATGTGCACCATTGGTTTGGGATTCGGTTAAAGCGCCGGAAATTTGCTTTTCGTCCTCTCATTTTCGTAAACAATACCCGTGGTGCGAGGAGGCAGTGAGTAGGATTTCCCTGGCAGAGGCTATATACACGTGGCCATGTGGTGAGAGCATTTGGAGAGGGAGAGCGGGCATACCCCACTCTCGGTCGTACCAGGGCATTTGGGGTCACGATTCAATAAACTCATGAATTCAATTAATAAATGATTACAATCTTCACAAAAACCTCTCTCTCTCTCTGATTATTGGCTTTTATATCATATTCATGATTAGAAGATAGGTTTTCTTTGCTCTCTCTCTTTGTATAAGCTCATTACTTTTTTCTCATAAGGTCAATACATGATATTGAAATGAATAATAGCAATTTTCAGTTTTAAATAATAAAAAAAAGTTAACTTTTTTTCAACTTTTATCCTTAAAAGGTTATGCAAATAATGTGACTAGTCGGTAACAAGATGCAAATTTTGTTTCCGTTGATTAAAATTCCTAGTTCTAACATCACATATCTTATAAGTATCATTAATTTTAGTCCACTAGAGGTTAATGAAATCTAGAGATGGATTCTATATAAATTTGATTAGGTTTTGTAGTGTCTTAGTCTGACTAGTGTTGAGGATAGTTGGAAGAAAGTTAGGGGCGGCCAAACTGGTCGAAATGTGGCATCAGTGCTTAAAGTCACTAATATGTGGTCTGAGCCATTTTGGTAGATGCAGACCACTTGGTTGGGGTCTGCGTGACTATAATAACCAATGGTTGGAGACTGTGGGTGATATGGCTCAATAGCGTAGGTGTATACACTGTCTTCCCTTAAGCTATGAGATTAAAATCGTTTCTACGATCTAATTCTTCCTTCTTGTACTATGTCCTTATATACAGTCTTTCTTTTGTATATTACCACCACTGAATTAACTACTTCTATGAATCCGGTGTTCAGCTTGTTGTACTAATGGGGCATGGCAACTTGGGCCGATGCATATATGTGCTTGGTCCTGCGTTGTAGCTGATTGACTGACTGATTGACTACTTATAGAATAGATAAATTAAGTCATTTATTAAATTACCCATTCAAAAGTTAATGATCTCTGTCATGATGTCCGGTAATCCTTATAAATATTTAAAATCTTTATATTGATAATAAATAGTTATGGTTAATATGTGTGTTATATCCCGATGTATATGATGGATGGTAATTTTTGAGATCCATCTATGAACCAATACTTTACGTATATTTTTATCGTATAATTGTTAAATAACTAAACTATTCATATTCGTGTTCCTTTTATCATAGGCTTTATTTTGACCTATGAACTATTATTATACGATTTACCATTCTTGAGTTATACCATGTCTATCAATCACTATCTCCCACATTCACAGCTACTTTTGGCTAGATCTTGTACAATCATTTTTTTCCATTTTATTGTACGATTTAATCTGGTTGATTGGTATATAAATCCAGTATGTTTAAAATACATGACTCGTATCGCAGAGGATGAGATTAGTATTCTGGACTTAACAGGTAGGGTTAGGCAAGAAGCAGGTTCGATAAGTACTCTTGACTGCTCGTAAAAGTTTAATGTGTCATTGGTCCGGTCGATAAGTCACTATTCTCTAATTGGCAGTGTCATTACTTTATACATTGATAGGGGTACAAAACCATAAGTTATAACAATCGGTGATGGGTCTACAGCGAATTTCATGTTTATCTACAATCAACTGATCTTTGATTTTATGTTTGTAACTGTCAAACATAGAAGATTGTATACTGATGTAAAATACTTCTCAATCTATTTATTATTATTATTCTTTCGTTCACTATCAGTGTAACTTTTGTTTTATTACAACGTTTATTTTAGCATTAAATCAAGCGCTTATTGATTATGCTGAATCATTGAATGATTTTTCAGAGTACGCTCATCAATCAACTTGTTTATCCCAAACAGAAAATGGTATAATATTTATTTAAATCATTTCTAATTTAACTAAAATAGAAGTTTGTGAAACCGATGATGATATTATAATTAAAAATGCTTTGTCAGTTTATGCAACTATCATTACAAATGTTGAAGAGGCTAGACGTACTATGATTGTAAGTTTTATTGTTTAATATTGCATACTTATATATTACTGTTTAATTAATTAATGAGTAGTAATTTAGCACTATTTTCAATGGTGTATAATGTAAAATAACTATAAATTAAGAGGTTATATTCAGTCAGTCATTCTTTCATAATCAATATATGAATCTATTCAAGTCGTTACATCTTAGATTGCCACATTGAGATAAAATCGGTGACCCTCAAATGTCCTGTTATGGCCGAGAGTGGGGTGGGCCCGCTCTCCATTTCGGAATGTTCTCACACGGCCAGGAAAGTCTTATTCACTGTCTTCTCGCACCATGGGTGTTATTTACGAAAATGAGAGGATGAAAAGCGAATGTCCGGTGCTTTAACCGGATCCAAAACCAATGGTGCACATGGGATGGTTCCAGTATCCTGCGGGAACAAATGGCGTATGAACCAATTGTTAGTCACCGTCTACCATGGGACTGCATCTCCTCACGATGCTCCACTGCCTTGTGGATCAGACCTTCAGGCCGAAGGCTCGGGTTGTGGCCTCCTAAGAAAACCGCATAGTTCGGTCTTGGCACCCGGACAGTATCACAGCCCTCACACATATCAAATGAAATTTGTGTGACGCATATATATTTGGTGCCCCATTGTACCAATATTTATGTGTTCAAATAAATAAATAAATAAATAAAATCGGTAAGATGAATAGCAAAGGAATCAAAATTAGGTAATATCAATTGTACTAGGAAAGGCTAAACATGGAGAATATGATTCAAAGAGAAGGGAAGAGTTTGTGGAATGAAAGTGTGTTATAATTTTTCTTATTACGATCCAGATACTTTTATTGCTTTGTAGTCTTAGATACTACTTCACTTGACAAGTCCTCAAATCAGAACACGGTTGAACAGGAACCTAATTATATTCCAAATAAAATGGTTGGATTGAAGTAGTAATCGCAATAAGAAAAACGTTAGTATATTTATAGTTTTTACATGAGAATATTCTACAGTCTTCTTCAAGTGTTCACATGCGCTGACTAGATAAGAAATAACCAATCAGCGCGCCCTTACATAACGTTGTACGGAACGTGCTTTAATCCAATTTATATCTCGCTAACTAACTAATTTGCTGAAAGATATCTTTCTTACTATGAACGATTTTGAACCGCATCACGTCTTCGTTATGATTTTGGTGAAGACGCAAACCAGTTCAGTTCAACAATCAATGGCTTTATGAACGGGTATTACTTGTTGGGTTAACTATCCCTGTTTTTCTTCCAACCTTCTCCTACTCCATCCAAGATGACATATCAGGATTGAGGGCTGATTGGCTTTACATAATGCTTTTCTCATCCACTTCAACCGCTACTGGTATACAGCCCATAATCAGAATTGTAGCATTTACGTAATAACATTCTATTCAGCACTATTTACGTGGTTGTTCCGCCATATGTCAGGAAAACTTACAAGACTTTTCGAATACATATTCTAACTGACGTTGTACAAATACGGTTGAAGAAAAGATGGATCTGCTTTTACAGTCAACCAAAAAATACATTGAAATTTCATTTGTCGAGATCATGAGTCAGTTGAAGCTAGACCACCATGGAAAACCTGGAAGCACTGGACGGCCGTTTCGTCATATTGTGGGACTCCTCAGCAATGCGCATCCACAATCCCGCCTCGCGGGATTCGAATCCAGGACCTGCTGGTTTCGCGCGCGAGCACTTAACCACTAGACCACTGAGCCGGCCGTCATCCAACGGTTTTAATGTCTAACTTTAAGTAATCCACGAAATTGAGCGACACATCCACCATTGTCATCAGTGAGTTACTATCTCACAACTGACCCAATTGAGCTCCATTGATCACTGCTTCTCACTAGAACTCCAGGTTATACATCTTGAAGCTAGTCACTAGTGAGTATATGTTGATTATTACCAGAAGAGGGTTTTGTGCTGAGTCCCACAATAGGATGAAACGGCCGTTCAGTGCTTCACGTTTTCCATGGTGGTGGTCTAGCTTCAATGGACTCATGATCTCAACAATTGAAATTACTAAAATCTTCACAAAATCCCCTTCTGATAATAATCAACATTGAAATTTGTATACTGTATACAGTAAATTACATTATCAAGGTTAAAATCAATAAATTAAATGTTCTAAAATGCACTAATCATCATTGTGCATAATGGTAACTAGACTAAGCAATCATGACATTTATTCATTTGTACTTGTATTTGTGTTTGTGTTTTTTTTTTGGTATACGGATACGTCCAGTTTTCGAATGGCATAGGAATACTGTTATTGTATTCACATATTAATAGTTATCAACATAAGATATTAACCATCTGTTATTGATTATGTATCCATATTATGTTTACTGATTGGAATGAAATACAAAGAAGGTAGAATTCGGGTACAAAATTTAGTGTATTTTATATCAATATCATAAAAGGAAATCAATAAAACACAATACAAATAAATGGGAATAATAACAATAATAATAATAATCATACAGTAACTATATCCTAAATAAAACCCCTGGTGATAATCAATGATTATCGGTATGGGGGTTGTGGAGATTATTTAGTTATTGATTGAGATCATGAACCGATTGATGTTAGACCACTAGTGACTAGCCTCATGTGGAAGCCGTGACCAGTGGAGCTAATCCGTGCCGGATAGAGGCAAGTATCTATAATGGAAGATGGTTGCGCAATTTCGTGAATTGATTGAGGTTAGACATTAACACTGTTGGATGCCGGCTCAGTGGTCTAGTAGGTTGAGCGTCCGCGCACGAGACTGATAAATCCTAGGTTCAAATCCCGCGAACGGGATCGTAAATGCGTTCTGCCGAGTAGTCCCACAATAGGACAAAACGGCCGTCCAGTGCTTCCAGGTTTTCAGTGGTGGTGTAACATCAATCGGTTCATGATGTCAGTCGATAATCATTGAGTTTTCTTAATAGTGCACAGTTACATGACACTATATCAGGGGAATGATTTCTCCAGTTTTGAAGTTGGCGTCGACGATTAAGTTGGTGTTTAATCGTCTACACTTTCAACAGATAAAGACGTTTATTTTATTCATTGTCTTTGATGATACTTGTCTCATTCTTCATAATGTAAACTAAGGCGAGACTATAATTTACGGACGAATCAATCAAATATAATGAGTCATGTATTTTGGTGCGAAATTCATTCATACATTTGGTTAAATAAACTTTTGACATTATATCTGATGTTAGTTCGTGATGAAAACCTTAAATCTAATACCTAACGTTAACCATCAACTGTAAATCATAATTCTAACTAGTTTATGACCCTCATTTAGTCCTAATTAGTAGGTATCCATTCTCAAGGTCACTTCAGTGTCGCTCAAAGGTCGTCTATAAATTGTAGTCTCACCACTATAAAGTTTATTATTATTATTATTGTTATTATTATTTTGCTCTTTATAGCAACCCAATAAAGAGCTGGTCTTAACTGAACTATCGGAATTACGTTCTCTATGGTTGGGTGGTCAAAATGTAAGTTTCTAGTTTTCATTGTTAAAATACGAATAGATTCACTTGGTATTGTTTACTTGAATCTTCTTATTGATGTTTAGGACTGTAATTGATCAATCTCTTATTGGCATATGTGCATACTGTGCGTATTGCCTCTATATAGCCTTAATTCACAAGCATTATGTACAAAGATGGTCAGTGGTTAGCAGTGGAATTCAGGACGCGCGTTTCGTGCTATTTGGCTATCAGGCTGAGTAGCTAAGTGGATTACGCCATGGTGTTTGAAGCGAACAGTACTGGCTTCGAGCCCCAGAGTGAACATCAACTCTGAGATGCAGGTACATCCCAAATAGGACGAAACGCGCGTCCTGGATTCCAGTGTTAGCTACTATCCATCTGTGCACAGATAGCTTTATAGCTAATATTATGAATTGATCTTTTTTAGACAGATACTGAAAGAGCTAAATATATACTGGGCATTTTTTTCTTCCTAATATGGGACTCGTGCAATAACATGAGTTAAATAAAGTTGAAAGTATAGACCATTAAATACTGATTCAGTGGTCTAATGGTTGAACATTCTCCTGAAGACCTTAGTCTGTTGAGTTCAATTTCTGACAGGATTGTGAATAAATACTACTTGTAAGTCTTCACAATCTAACGAAACAGCTATTTAGTGCTTCCTGGTCTTCAATTGTTTTCTAACTATGTGTTATGCCCCGATAAGAATAATGAGTGGTAATTTTTGGGATCCATTTATGGACCTGTACTATGCGTATACTTTTATCGTATAATTGTTAATTAACTAAACTATTCATATTCATGTCTCTCTTGTCATAAGCTTTATTTTAATCTATGAACTGTTATTATACGATTTTCTTTTATTGAATTATTCCCTGTTTATTAATCACCACCTCCTTCATTCACAGCCACTTTTGGCCAGATTTTGTACAAATGTTATTTTCTATTTTATGGTACGTTGCGGTCTGCTTGTTTGGTATATAAACCGAGTATGTTTGAAATACATGATTCATATCGCAAAGGCTCGGATCGGTGTTCTAAACTTAACTGGCTGGGCTAGGCAGGAAGCAGAGCCAATCAGGACCCTAGGCTGCTCGTACGGGTTACCCGTCATTGATCCGATCGATAAGTCACTGCTCTCTAATCGGCGGTCACAAGTTACAACAAACTAAAAGTTATTTCGTGATGTAAACTATGCCGTTCAACATCTCCACAAATCCTTTACATTAACAAGGGGTTATATAGTCAAATGTTTCTTAATCTTTATTATTTTATATAATTTAACTTCTTCACAGTTATTTCATAGATTAGATAGAGACAAAGAGAGAATGAGAATAATATCCACAATCAAATTGTTTAGAATAGCTATTTCGTTCAAGTTTTTCGTCACTTAATTTAGTAATTAGTATATGCATGTTATTGACTAGTGTTACCAAGGGGAATTTCTTCTGTACTCTGATTTCATATGTTCCATTTGTATTGTATTTCTGATGAGTAGATTATTATCTCAACTCATATTTGTTTTCTCAGTTTTATCCTTCATTTTTCCCTTCCTGTTATACTTGTATGACGAACGGCAACTTATACCGATACACATGTAGTGAATAGAACACGGGTGGGGACAATCGGATGTATTAGATAACAAATTACAGAACTAGTTAGTAAAATCTAGCAACCATATAGTAAATGCTCAATTTGGAAAATGACCATTAATTGTCTCAAAATGACTCAGACTTCCTTTGTCCTTGCATTTTCATACAAATTGCATTTTGTTTCCATTCTTTGCTGTTCGGTTTTCTTGTCTTTCTGCTGTCAGACATTCTGTTCACGACTAACATCATATACTACTTATGTTTACATAAGTAACACACACACACACCACACACATCCTACGTTCACTATGACTTATAGATTGATTCATTACTTCTTATTTTCCAATGATTCTGTATTTGTGATGCATCTGGTAATTGAATACTTTATACTGTCTGTCTAACCGCTTCATAGTCTCAAAAATGTGATACAATTAAACCCCGAACAGAAAACAGATAATGGGGAGTACAGAAATCAAGGATATTGATTAGTTTATTTGTAGTATTGACATCATAGAAGGTTCTGAAAATATACTAAAATTAGTAACGAAATTGTTAATTACCCAATCAGGATATGACACATAATCTATCATTTACTTAGATCTCTGCAAGATTTCTATTGAACACTGATTAAATGAAGTATTGTAAACATTTTCACAGCTTCCGAAAACTTTTCCAAAGAATTTCCAAGATTCCTAACAAATTAATTTTACTCTTATGAAATCTGTTGGTCTCTATCTAGTTCCATTGAATATCTAGATATATATTATAATATTCATTTGAAAGATAGAATCAATTCTCATTGTTCTTATTACTGATTGATTTATTTGACTGCTTCCTTTATCATCGTCACCATTTCACATGACTTGTATGATCTTATTTCATGTTTGTTTTTGCTTTGACTAGGTGAAACGCTCACATAAACATATATATATATATAGACAGATAGATAAATAGGTGGATAGATAGAGACACTAGTAGTCGTTATAAATCTGTTTGATTTGATGATAAGCACACTGAAATGAGAATTGATTTTTCTTTCTTCACATTTGTGCATTCAGTTGATACGTTATCATACTATTCATAATGTAATGTGTCATTGATTTCACCTGTTGTTGATATCTCTATCGACATTGTTTGTTGTTATTATTGTTGTTGTTGTTGTTGAAAGTATCATTTACTTACATGTATGTATGTATGTATGTTTGTTTGTTTGTGTGTTTATATTTGTATCAGCACAATTACGATAAGGTATTGGGCTCGAGTCTCAGTTTGAAAATCAATACTGAAGTCTAGGTACATCATCTAGCTGACAAGTCTCAAGTTGGACAAAATGTGCATTTTGAATCTCATTGTTAGCTACTATCCAACCTTTTTTTTTAAAATTTATGACTAATTCACCGAATTCTATGACATTTTTTCTTATAACAAAACGAGTGGTTATGGTGTTTCGGCGAGACTCTAATTTATGGGCGAGCCAATCAGAAGCGTTTGAGGGATTTTAAAGTCACGGCGCCAATTTCAATACCTGATGCTGACGTACGATCTGTTTACAGCGGATTTTAGAGAAGAGGTGATTATTGAGCGGTTACAAGAAATGGGACTACTAAAAAGTTTCTTTACCTGTGACTGCGGTAATCAAATGATTGGAGTACCATGTGTAGACTATCGTGATGACATTGTGTTTCGATTTTCTTTATGTTGGAGAAAGAAGTCTGCTCGAACGGGGACTTTCTTTGCTCGATCGCGACTGAGACTGAGGCAAATCATGATAATAGTTGCAAATTGGATTATAAAAGCACCAGTAACACTGGCTGCAGCCTTTGCACATGTTACTGAAACTTCATCCGTCCAATGGCATGAGTATTGTCGTGATATATGTTCAATTAAAATGACACGTTTACACGAGTCATTCGGAGGATTCGGGAGTATTGTGGAAATAGATAAAACAGTAGTGCGAAAGCGAAAATACAACAGGGGACGTAGTATTAGGGAAGATTGGGTAAGTAGCACTTCCTTAAATATACTTGGCAGGTACTTGGAATTTATGATCACTCGACGCAAAAGGGGCATTTTCAGAGGTTTAGAAACCGTCAAGCAAGCATAATAATACCAATTATACAGGATTACGTATATCCGGACTCTACGATATATACAGATCATTGGAGAGCGTATAGATGCCTTCATAAACTTGGATATGTCCATCATGTCGTAGTACACAAACGCCATTTTTTCGACAATACAACCGGGGTTCATACTAATAACATTGAAGCCATGTGGTTAAGATTGAAGGAATTTTTAAGACCCTATCACGGCTCTAGAGGACGACTATTATGGAGCCATATGGACGAGTTTCTGTATCGTATGCATTATGATTTCAGAACATTTGAACCTTTATCAAACCTCAACAAGTTTTTAAATCATGTAAAAGAAGAATATCCACTGTAATTCATTAGTTTCTTATAATATATTTTTACTTTATACTAACTGTCTTCTGATTGGCCAATAATTGTCAAGGTTACTTAAGATTCGTTCAAAAGTCATCCATAAATTAGAGTCTCGCCGGTGCTTCCTCTGAAGAGTACAATGTAAGAACGAAACAGTCGTTCCAATAGTTGTTTAACTAATGTCAGTATGTTATTCAGACTATGAAACTGTTTATTTTTGGATGGTAATCTCGAATCGGTTATTCAACCTTTTTATAAATATTGATTTGTTTATTTAGTTATTTTAACACATAGATATTGGTACAAGGAGGCACCAAATACATATGCATCACACGAATCTCGTTTAATATATTTGAGGGCTATGATACTGCCCTGGTGCCCGAACCGAAGCAGGTGGTTTTCTTAGGGGGCCACAGTCGGAGCCTTCGATCTAAAGGTGTGATTCACAAGGCAGTGGAGCATCGTGAGGAGATGCAGTCCCATGGTAGCCGTTGACCAACGATTGGTTCATACTCCATTTGTTCCTTCAGGATACTGGAACCAGCTCATGTGCACCATTGGTTTTGGATCCGGTTAAAGCACCGGACATTCGCTTTTCGTCCTTTCAATTTTGTGAATAACACCCCCGCCACGAGAAGGTAGTGATTAGGACTTCCCTGGCAGGGGCTATGTACGCGTGGCCATGTGGTGGGAGCATTTGGAGAGGGAGAGCGGACTCTCCCCACTCTCAAGCGTACCAGGGCGTTCGGGTGCAAAAAATTTTCATTTGATACAACACTGTTTTTCTCTGTTATACATCATAGTGATGATGATGATGAATCATTCCATCGGTTTGACCTTTTATGTTCTTTTCATTGTTAAGCCATCATGTATGTTTAGTCTAAGAATTAGTTGTTTATTTACTGTTCGTGCATATATATGATATTTTCTTTTTTGTTAATTTGAAAAACAAACAAACAATTACCAGTTGTTTGTACTGGTTTTTTGTTTGTATCTCTCTCGCTTTTTTTTCTTTTTCTTTTCGCAGCTTTTCTTGTATTAGTATTAGTATGTACTGTGTTTATTAGTGTTTAAATCCCATCCATCTATTTGCCCCTCTTTCTCTCTCTCTCTCTCCCATTCATCCACCTCACTGTGCTTTATTTCAGCTTTCAGTTTTGTTCATTGTACAATAAACAGTTGGCATCACTTAGATTGTTTATACACGAATTGGTCATCATTAGCTCGTAATCAGTTTACATGTTTGTGTTTATAATACAGTTTATTTAAACTATTTTTTGGTGTTAATTATTCTTTATACAAACAATCCGTGTCGGATAAAGACAGGTATCTACTTCAGTGCAATGGAAGATGGTCGCGCAATTTCGTGGATTGGTTGATGTTAGACACTAACACCATTGGATGCCGGCTCAGTGGTCCAGTAGGTTAAGCGTTCGCGCGCGAGACTGAAGGCCCTGGGTTCGAATCCCGCGAGCGGGATCGTGGATGCGCACTGCCGGAGAGTCCCACAATAGGACGAAAGGGCCATCCAGTTCTTCCAGGTTTCCAACGGTGGTCTAACATCAGTCGATTCATGATCTCAATCAAAAACAAACAACACAGTTGTTTCTTACAAAGGTAGTGGTTGATCCTTTATTGATTATTATAGCACATGACCGTATAAGATCTTTGGGATTGAACTTTATAGAGTAGTGAGCGGATTGAGCATATTATGTTTCTTGGACATTTCATGAACTACCATTGCTGATAACATTTTGTGAAGGATTTGAAGAGTTATATCCGAGCTTCTGTTAATTTGTGTCACATGTGTTGTTGTGAATGAGATTATTCATATACTTAACGTGGAGCAGACATACTATACTTGGTCATAGATTGCTCATTTACGTTGAAATAACCAAATAAACAATGCTGAGGTTAGACTTAATGGACTATGTAAATATAGCGGATTGGTTTTTGTAGACCGAAATCGCTAAGACCTGTTAGTACATTGTATAGGAACAGACTGGAAAAACATTACGGTCTGGCTAAGCAAGATGTGTCGTATCGCAGCATCGAGTTATTGACTGTTGCCTTGGACCTTGGTTACAGATGCTGAATGACATGGTTAGAAAATGGTTTCACTAACTCAGGTATATTCACTGGCCATCTGCCTCCGAATCTTGAGTGTTAATATAGTTTCATACACTTTACTACAGTATTATAGTACTTCTTTCCAACTGCATTATCGATGCTTAGCATTCTACTGCCATCGACACTACTATTACTACGCTATCTTGCTAATCTTGTTTAACTGTGCTTGATATGGTGTTTTAATTTGATTTGATACACACCTATCCGAAGCACTTTGTTGTTATAATTGGTTGAGTACGGGGTTTTTTAGCTACTTATTTTCAAACCAACTACCATTGTTCTCTGAATGTTCAACTTTCAAGCCATAAAAATAGTAGTTATCCAACTGAAACTTCAATTTTGAATTAGGTACGGAAATGGTTTTTTATAAAGTTACAAATAACTTTGTGATTCTGCAGGGTCACATGTTAACTGAGATGGACAAGTGTAGGCGGTTAATTGTAAATAATATCACTGTAATATTAGTGTATACTTTTTCTGTGATTGTATCGTTATAAGTAACCATTAGTAACACTAGACGGATTGGATGTTCCTGACAGTTAGCACATGCTACGGGAACCGATGTTCAATGTGAGATTGAAACGTGCATTACCTCACTTCACAATCTGTGATGTTATCACTAAGTCATTCAGGCAGCCACTGACCTCTCGTTAAACTGAATTATTTACAAATGATTGGCCATTGAGTAGTGACTAACGTCATTTTTCTCTAATTCTCTTGTTGGTCGGATTCTGTTTATTGAGGACTGCAGATACACACTCCTGGAAAATGTCAAGTAGGACGAAAAATCTGTTGAAGACTTCATGATGGCTACTTCCAACCACGTTGCAAGTTTATTGATAGGATTTAATCACCACTGAGGATTAGTAAAAATTTACTCTAATTACCACTCACCAATCAATCAACCGTTACGGTTTGAGATCCTTGATGATCTAATATTTTACGATACACTTTGTCACTGACTGGTCTTAGCTGATAAACCGTTCGACACCTGGGATCAATGGGACAGAGATCTCTTCTCTACTCTATTGAGGCTCATCAACTGTGCTAACCTACAATTCACCAGAGGCTAAATCCAGGTTAAATACTAACTACGAAACCTGAATATTCTGGTTTTAATCTCATATAAGATCGTTGGTTTACACTACTGATTAGTGTGAAATAAAAATTAAACTTATACGGATATGAATATCATACTCTATCCACAAGTAAGTGGCTATATGAACTCAATAGTTCAGTGGATAATGCGTAGTACCTTTGAAGGATAAAGTATTAGGTTCAAACCCCAATATAGACATCAACACTGATATTCAAGTACATTCAGGTAAAAAGTCTCAAACTGGACAAAATGCACATTCTGATATCTACCACTAATCACAATCCATCAATTAGCCTAGTGTATTATTTACATAAAATGGATTTCATAATTTACATTTTCAAATAATAAAGGTTTATTGTTTTGATTTTTGCTTTGTATTAGACTAATGTAAAAGCATTTCAAAAAGAAACTAAAAACTTTTGTCAATACCTTGAAAAGTATGCATCAATTAAATCAAAAGAGTTTACAGACGATGTAAGTTATTCAATGTTTTATGATGATTAAACAATCTTAATTTTATTATCATAAGGATTTGTGAAGATTGTAGTACTTTAACAGTTGAATTCACGAATCAATTTAAGCTAGATCACTATTGAAAACCTGGAAGCATTGGACCACCGTTTCGTCTTAGTGTGGGACTCTTCAGCAGTGCTCATCCATGATCTCGCATTCAGGACTCGAACCTAGGACTTTCGGTTTTGCGCGTGAACGCTTAACCTCCGGCATCCAACGGTGTTAATGTCTAACTTCACCCATGATCTTACGCAACCCTTCGTGCATTGTCTCCGGTAGATAAATGTCTCCACCTGTCACGAGCTTCATATGCGAAACCGAAGGTCCCGGGCTCGAGTTTCGCGCGCGAGATCGTGTATGCTCACTGATGAGGCATCTCATACTATGGCGAAACGGCAGTTCAGTGCTTCCAGATTTTTTAAAGGTAGTCTACCTTCGATTGACTCGTTAATTCAACTTTTCTTTTCGTTCATTCAGTTCAGAAGTTATTTCTGTAAATTAAATTTTACAATCATTTAACGATTACTTCATCATTTGCCTTTTTTATCAAAACTGGCCTATTTACATATGTATTATGATCTATTATTTATGATATATGATGTATTCTTATATATTGTACTTTCATAATATTCCATCGATTATAGTTCTAAATTGTACTTGTGATAAGCCTCCTAAATGCCCTGGTACGGCCGAGAGTGGGGAGAGTCCGCTCTCCCTCTCGAAATGCTCTCACATGGCCACGCGTACATAGCCCCTGCCAGGGAAGTCCTACTCACTGCCTTCACGTGGCGGGGGTGTTGTTTACGAAAATGAGAGGATGAAAAGCGAATGTCCGGTGCTTTAACCGGATCCCAAACCAATGGTGCACATGGGCTCTAGTATCCTGAAGGAACAAATGGCGTATGAACCAATCGTTGGTCACCGGCTACCATGGGACTGCATCTCCTCACGATGCTCCACTGCCTTGTGGATCAGACGTTCAGATCAAAGGCTCGGAGTGTGGCCCCCTAAGAAAACCACCTGGTTCGGTTTGAGCACCCGAGCAGTATCACAGCCCTCACACAAATTAATTGAGATTTGTGTGGCGCATATGTATTTGGTGCCTCTTTGTACCAATACCTATGTGTTAAAATAAATAATGCCTCCTTGTACTTGTGATCAACTATTTCACCCTCTGTTGTTGTGATTAGAGATTTCATCATTGTGAGCTAATATACGTAGGTTATTAAATGTGTAAGGATTTGAAAAAAAATCATGTTAGTAGGTTTTATTTTTCATCGCTCACGGAGAAAGGGTGTTCCCCTCATCTATAGTTCTGTAGTTAAGCTCTATTTACTATTTCATTTGAAGATAATATTCTATGTCATGATATATGATTAATATATCTTTACGACTGTACGGATTTGAGTAAGTATGTGAAGCTGTTGTCATTAATACTCATATTTATTCATTTATTTATTTAAACACATAAACATTGGTACAAGGAGGCACCAAGCAGATATGTACCACCTAAATCATTCCATTTGTGTGAGGGTTGGGATACTTCCGGGGTACCCAAATCGAATCAGGCTGTTTTCTCGAGAGACCACACCTCAAACCTTTGACTTTAAAGTCTGACCAACAAGGCAGTAGAGCAACATCAGGAGATGCAGTCCCATGGTAGCCGGTGACCAATAATTGGTTCATACGCCATTTGTTTCCTTAGAATCCTGGAGCACCATGTGAACCATTGATTTGGAATCAGAGTTTTCCAACTCATGAGATAATTACACTATTGTAAATGTATTCGTTTATTCCATCTTCTTATCTGTATAGAAATTATGAAGTGGATATTAGATCATTCTTTTGGATCAGATTACTGAGGGTAATGTTGAATTGACTCAAATCGATTTTAGAATTTCTATGAGAAAAAAAATAAATAAAGATATCTGTTATTTTTTCTCATTATTACTATTATTATTATTATTAGGCCACCATATGCCCTGGTAAGGCCTAGATTCGGAAAGCCAGCTCTCTTTCTCCAAATGCTCTTAAGTGGCCATGTGCATACAACCATTGCCAGGGCATCCCTACACACTGCTTTCTCTCGGTATTACTGTTGATTAAGAAACTGAGAGGACGAAAAACGAACGTCTTATACTTTAACCGAGTTAATGGACACGGAAAGTCCACTTAGTGGAGTTGGAAAACCCTAATTCCAAACCAATGGTGTACATGGGCTCCAATATATTGAAGGAACAAATGGAGTATGAACCTATTGTTGGTCACCGACTACCATGGGACCGCATGTCCTTACGTTGCTCCACTGTGTTGTGGATCAAACCTTTAAGTCAAAGGCTTGAGGTGTGACTCCCTATGGAAACCACGTGCTTCGGTTTAGGCACCTGGGCAGTATCTCAACCCTCACACTAATGGAATGATTTATGTGGTGCATATCTGTTTGGTGCTTCCTTGTATCAATGTTTATATGGTTAAATAAAAAAATAATAATAATAAAAAAAATGATAGATATCTTTGTATTTAATTCAATAATTGTTTCAATTACAGTCTCAGTGTAAGCATCTACCCTGGAATGTAGTTACACTGAACTCTTTAATTTTCAATGATAACTCAGCTGAAATCAATCGTTGACTACATACTGCATACAAAACAAATCGATCTCTACAGAACCATTTAAAATTCATTCGTTGTAACATTCAAACAAGAACGTACTTGTCTGTTCCGGTTAGGGTTTATTTAGCAAGATATTTTTCTACGAGATGGGGTTGCCGACCTCATACCCAAACCTCCTCCTTTACCCGGCTGAGGGACCGGCAGTAACTCTAGAAGAGCTGCAAGCGAAGTTATTCAAATAAAAAGTCTCCGGTTAACCCAACTATTCTCTTATTTCATTTTTCTGTATTCTTTCCATTTGCCCAAATTCAACCTTTTCTTTTGGTTTTTCTTTGTTTTATTTTCATTATAGAATGATGCAAAAATGCTTCAAGAGCGTAAAAATTATATTACCAAAGCATTTGAATACATAAGCAATATAAATGAAGCGCATGAATTGAAAAAATCCAAATTTGTTCAAACAGTAAATTGTTATTCATTAGTTGCATAACTGTTTTATTATTATTATTATTATTATTATTATTATTATTATTATTATTATTATTATTATTATTATTATTATTATGACACATGTTTCACTATGGTTTGAATAATTTTTTCTGGATAGCGTTTTTTAGCGAGTTAGTTTTCTACGGGGTGGGGTGGGGTCGCTGATCCCATGCCCAACTCCCCTCCTTTATCCGGGATTGGGACCAGCAGTAGCCCCCGGAGGGACTCTAGGCGGAGTTTCACTATAGTAATTAACCATCCGAATTGCATTCATGATGTTAGCTAACGGTTGTATTCAGTAAAAAGAATTTTATCCGTTTAGACATTCATTTCCAAGGCAATACAATTAGGTTTATACGATTAAGTCAATGAGCAAAAGTCCGTATAAATAAATCAACAATGAAAAAGAACTTATTTTCAATAAGGTGAGTATTATAAAAGGGAATAAATATATTTGAACTATCATTGGGAATGTACGGAGCTGAAAGTTGGAGGACTACTACAACCATCATCAAGAAAGTACAAGTACAAAATACTCAACATCCATTGGCCGGATACCATCAGCAACAGCCTACTGTGAGAGGGAACAAACCAGCTTCCATTTGAAGACGAAATTAGGAAAAGACGATGGAAATTGATTGGACATACATTACGGAAATCACCAAACTTGAAATCCTGAAGGGAAAAGGAAATTTGGAAGGCCAGAGAACACAATACGTCATGAATTGGAAGCAGACATGAAAAGGATGAATATCACCTGGGGAAGAGCTGGAAACGATTACCCAAGACAGGGTTAGATGGAGAGTGCTTTTGAGCGGCTTATGCTCCTTCACGAGGAGTAACAGGCATAAGTAAGTAATAAACATCATTGGGAATCTGAAAGCATTAATGAACAACTATTTCATTCTAGTATGAAACTTCTAAGTACTGCATATTCATTTCTTTGGAACTGCAAATCAAACTCGAATCCTTCATTGTTTGTTTGAAATTTATTCAGTCTACCATCTCTCCCTTTATATTTATGATCAATTAAAAACGTAGTCCATTAAGTGTTCAATACAAAGTTAATTTTTCGAATTCGGTAACAATTTATTATTGTTATCACTGTAGTCATGTTATCTCATATATCATCTACATTGAACAGGTTAAATTGAGTATTCAGTTATCCTGCTCATCATGCTTGCCTTTATTAAGGTGTACGTTTTTCGATTACGCCCTTCTAATTGTCAACCTTTTGCTTATGCCCTAATGAACTGATACTATACAACTAAGTGATCAATAAAAAACAATTCGTATGTTTATGAAGATAAATGACTATACAACTTTAGTTAAATATGTATGAGGTGAAAGGTCAGCTTGAAAGATATTTTGTGCATGTATCTAGGGTGGGTGTGTTTTTGATGAGGTTTCGTTCTCTGAACTGGATGGTTTGGTTGTGGAGCTTTCATCGTTCTCCTAAACAACATCATTGATATGATTAAACTAGGACGATCTACAATCAATGAAAACTCACAATAATTAGGTCTTCTATTGTGTAACATTTAATGAATGGATGACATTCGGACTTTTGCTTTGATATATCTATCTATCAGTTTCTTGTCAAATATTTCTCGAAATTCAAGTTGAGATCAATTTTAAACTAATTGGTTACTGAATAGTAACCATTTATATTGACTGAACTCTATCGATCTAGTTGCAGTATGGTTAGTAATTTAAGTGTGATTAGACATTGAACATACTATACGTGAATGTTAATTGTTGGAGTAAATATACAAAAAATACCAAATCTAGGTCACGTGGCAATTGGCGTTCATCAATAAACCTTACCTGAAATCTTAAAGATGTTGATACTTCCTTAAAGTTCCGAAGCCAGATCACTCAATTTCAATTTTTGAAACTGTACTGCTTAGCAATTCATTCAGTGACTGTTCTCACATAACACTAAAGTACTTATATTCGTTTATCAATGAGCAATAACTTATATCAAGTTTGACTTGATCATTGTGTTCATAGAAATATTCATGTTACAAATTCTTCATGATTACAAATTCCAGTTTAATGACAGTTAAAAGTATTCCATATACCCTAAATGTTTTCTTTCATTTACGCAAATTTATGCAATAAAACGTTTCTATCTACAACTTGTCATATTAGTAAAGATGGAAGCGCGTTTCGTTCTATTTAGGACTCGTCGGCTGGATTTACCTGCATCCCAGAGTTGGTTTTCATTCCGGGACTCGAAGCCAGTACCATTCGCTTCAAACGGCATCGCGTTATCCACTTAGCTACTAAGTCTTGATAGCCACCTGCTTTTACAATGCGGTGAAGTTGTTTGCTTGTATCTTCCCATTTGTCATATTAGTATTCAATTAAACATACAGATTTTTAAATCTTCTGCTAATTTAAAGTTAATCGACATCGAAGACCGACAGATTCTTGAAGTATTAGTGTAGTGAACGAAGACTTGGTGGGTAAAGTTAATTTATTGGTTTACGCAAAATTACACAATACCTTTGTAATAAACTATGAAAATCAGACAGTAAATACATCATTTACACATCTTCCTTGAGTTATCTGTTATGTACTTCATCATTCTTCTAATCCTGTTGCTATTTCAATTGCTTTATGTTTTCCTTTCTGTTCTATTCGTTCCAACCTCCTGCTGGTAAGCATTCCAGTCCTGCTATATACTACTTATATGTGTTTACATAAGTAGTGCCCATCACAATAATATTCGTAGTAACAACAGTACTATTAGAAAAGTATTAAAGACTTGATAGGGTAAACAAATCCTTTCAATCTTTGAAGTAGGTTAAATTTTTGGTGAGAAAAATACATTAAAAACAAATCAATAAAGGTAATTTCATACAAAAGGGCGGTAGATGTGTACATGTATGCGAATAATTCAAGTTTACTTATCTAAGGTTTACAAAATTGATGAAATAGATGAAGATGGATAAACCTGTTAAGTTTTTATTGATCAATCAGAGGATGAAGTTAATATCAAATTATGGTTGTCCGTTTAAATCTCTATCGAATTAATAGAACTAAATAATTTATAATCAAAGAGGGGTTTTGTAGTTATTATAGTCAATTAACAATTGAAGCTAGACCACCATAGAAAACCTGGAAGCACTGTACAGCCGTTTCATTCACGATGCCACCTCACGAGATTCGAACCCAGAACCTATCAATCTAGCACGCGATCGATTAACCTCTAAACCAATGAGCCGGCCTTCAACAGTGTTAATATCTAGCTTCAAATATCACGAGGCAGGATCGTGGATGCCCACTAATAAGGAGTCCCATACTAGGACGAAACGACCGTCCAGTGCTTCCAGGTTTTAACTTTATACATTCATCGATTATCCACTCAATTTTGCACACATAACAACAATAACAATATCGAACAGAAATTTAGTTGTAACTTTATATACACATTCATTATTATACTATTCTATATTATCTTAGTCTTGTAAAAGAACATTTTATCAATTTTAACTAATTACAATAACTCATTCATCTTCATTACTATATTCATTCTATTCATTAGTGTTAATCTTCAATTGATGTTTTTGTTTTCTGTGTAATGTGATTGTCAAATTCATTGTGTTACTAATTATTTGAAATATACAATAGTTGTTTGTTTTAATTCATTTGTCAATATTGAGTAATTTACATTCATCACCACCGCCATCATCATCATGATTGTCACGTGTACTACTAACCTTGATTACATCATAGTTACTATGGTTAGTTTTATTATGTGTACAAGTTTCTAATCATTAAAATGAGTGTTGTCAATTAATATTTTAAGAAAAAGATAGAATGAATTGAAATATGATTTAATTAATTTATAAGACTACTACTATATGCTCTATGTATTTATACTCTTTATATATTTTATATAGTATAAGATATACATTATTAAGACCTATAAAGTAAAGATGGATAGTGACTAGCAGTGGAATGTAGAATGTGCGTTCCGTTCTATTTAAGACTCGTCAGCTAGATATATTTGCATCTTAGAGTTGATATTCATTCCGGGATTCGAACCCGGAGCCATCGCGTTGTTCACTTAGTTACTGAGTTCTGTGTGAACATCAACTCTGAGGTATATCCAGGTGATTAGTCCCCGATAGAACGGAACGCTCGTCCTGGATTCCACTGCTAGCCACTATTGATGTTTGCTTACAATGCTTGTGAATGAAGGTTATATCGAAACACTATGCACAGTATGCACATATGCCGATAAAAGACTGATCAATTACAATCCTAAACAACAATGGGAAGATATAAGTAAACAATATCAAGTGAATTTCATTATTAAAACCATTTATTGAGTGATGGGTAAATAGTGTTATGTAATTGAAAGAGCTCTAACAGTTAAGCTTTATTTACCTGACTTTTAGGAAATTTTTTAGAAATTTCCATATCGTTCATAAAATCTTATAATAATTCATATTTTTCCCCTTAAAGTTTGAATTCTTATCATGTAATGCCATGGAACAGAAAGATTATAACTGAGTTAACCTGATTTTCACTAACTTTTAACATCGAAACGAAAGATTTCACATTGAAGACTGGATGTATATTGCTATAAATCGACTAATGCCCTGGTACGACCGAGAATAAGAAGAGTCAGTTCTTCTTCTCGAAATGCTCTCAGATGGTCACGCGTATACAGCCACTGACATGAAATACCTACTCACTGCCTTCTCGCGGCGGGGCTGTTGTTTAGCGAATTAAGAGAACGAAAAGCGAATGTTCGTAGCTTTAACCGTGTTGGTGGACACAGGTTGTTCACTTAGGGGGGTTGGAAAACCCTGATTCCAAACCAATAGTGCACATGGGCTCCATTATTCTGAGGGAACAAAAGGCATATGAACCCATTGTTGGTCACCGGCTACCATGGTATTGCATCTCCTTACGTTTATTTACTGCTTTGTGGATTAGACCTCTAGACTAAATGTCCGGAAAGTGACCACTTAAGAAAATCACCTGCTTCTGTTTGGGCAATGGGGCAGTATCCCAGCCCACACACAAAGCTAGTGAATTACGTGGCGCATATGATAGGCAAAGAATTTCCTCTGTGTTCATTTCGACGTCTTTTATAGTTTAAGTGTCGTTATTAGAATGTGGAGGTCATTTAATAAGTAAATGTTTATACAATTAACTTATAGATGCTTGGGTGATATCCAGTGGTATTATTCAGCTAAGTAAATAGGTGTAAACTGAGTATAAATTCGAACCTGTTAACTTTTAGTTGTACCACTGCAGCACAAGCTGTAGGCATCTAATAGTGAATTTTATTTTTAGACAAAACTCTCAGCCTGTAGTTTTGTACAACTGATAAGTTTTGTGATACACAATTTTATGTTAGTTGACCTATGATTCTCCAGTTAAATGTACCTTCATTCAAATGTTGGTTTTAACATTCGGATCGGAATCAAGTACATTCCACTTCACACATAAAAGTGTTATCCACTAAGCTATTAATACCACATAGGTTATTTTAGGAACTCATTAGAATGCTTTGTACTCAATTTTCGTTTTAGCTGACATTTTTAAGTTAGCCTTTTGAACGTTTAAAAAAAATCATTGCTCTCTATATCATCCGTACAATGTAAAATCCAATTATAATCCATGTGATTTCATGCAACTGAGATTGGTTGCCTACACGATCACCTAATTGATACAAGTTGGTAGTCCATTATTCAGCAAGTCAATCATTCAAAGTAATCTCGAGTATTGTTAGATTATTTCATGTCACTTCCCGGTTGACGACATCATAGAAAGATTATTGATCTTGAGCGACCTTCTTATGAGTAATTCTTGACGTGTATTTATAAGGCATTAGCAACGGTGACGCGAAGCTTTAGTTCAAGGTGTGGTATGATTTTTAAGGCGTTCCGTTTCTGGAAGACAGGATCATAACGGATGCCAGTTATGTAAGGGAAGTATCCAACAGCTGACGCATATCATTACAACCGGTCGTAGGGCTTCGTCCTTATACCATGAGTTAGTCACCTTTAATATCACCAGTTTCCAACCAAGCTGTTTGGTGTGATAGAACGTCAAGTATGAGGTTTTTCAGTTGATACATTTCGATTGGGTAATCATGTTAGTTAAGGCTAATCGTCACATCATGGTAACAGCGACAATTGAGACAGTTTATTGGTGTTTATGTATGATGTTGTTGAACGTCTATATGTACATGTATTTGTATCTTTGATTACAAAAAGAAAGAATTAAGTTTTGTTATTTATATTGTGTTCTATTTAACTATGTATCTTGTCATGTTTTCATCTGTAGCGAATAACCGATTTTAATTGTATGTAGCATTATAGAACAATCAAATTAATCAAATGTGAAATGAATTATATGATGGTATTGCAAACAGTTCGGGTGTTTTTTTTGTTTTGTTTTGTTTTTGTATTTGGATCGGATAAAAGTCACATGATTAGATTGTATAATGTTTAATTAGAATGTGAATAATTTATAATACACGTTTTAGTAATGGAAAACATTGATACTATGATGAAAGTGTGTGTAGTGTTATTACCAATGTAGTGAACGAGAACACAAATGGGGGACAACCAAATGTATTTGGATATAAAATTACATAACATTTTAGTAAAATCTGAAAACCATACAGTAACATGTCCATCATATGTCTCAAACTTGCCTGTTCCTTTTGAAAAATGTCAGTCAATTGTCTTGAACTTCATTGTTCCTTTATGTCCATAGAAATTTTACTTTGTTCTTGTTCTCTTCTCTTCTATCTTCTTAACCATCTACTTCCAGGCATTCAACTTTCGATTAGTGATATACACTACTTATATCTGTTGACATCAGTAGCACACATCGCACCGATAACTCAAATGAACCGATATTCATTGATGGTCGATAGATTGATACATTTTTAAATCTTCGTTTAATTATTTAGATGATATATTCGCATTTGGTGAGGATGTTGACAAAATAGTCTTCTGACCACCTTAAGGTATCATGTTAGCATGTTAGGGATGCTTTTCTCTCTCCGAAATATATTTATTCAGGACTCGTCTGTGTCTGATCCATGTAGGTAGGTGCATACTACGTGGTTTGGGTCCAAGTGACTGAATTGGTGGTTAGAGACTTGGCGTAACACATCTCCGAATTGTTCACAGCGATGCTGGTGCGTTTACCCTCGTTTTTTTTGCCTCCGGATCCTAAGTTTTTAAATTCTTTCTGACTTTTCATATTTCTTGAATTGTATCTTGGATGCCTAACCTTTTCTATTATCATTATTACTATTACTACTAATACTCTGGAATTGGTTCTGACAATTGCATCTCTCTGTGCTAATTGGGTTTGACAATTTTAACCACTGTACATGTGCCATGTTCTACATTGCATATGACTAACTGACTAGCTTAGATAATTCTTTTACTATAAACTAAATACTTAAACCTGTACAGGGTTACTGATTTTGAAATTGATTATCTTCAGTCTCTATTAATATTAGCTTATCCTGAGTGGATCCCTCGGTATTATCTATAATCCTAAGTTTTATTTCTTTGGATAATGTTGGCATATTGTAACACAAAATTGATATTAATATGGGGTTGTAGAGGTTATTAAGTTTTTGACTGAGATCATGAACTGATTGATGTTAGACCACCATTGAAAACCTGGGAGCACTGGATGGTCGTTTCGTTCTATTGTGGAGCTCTTCAACAGTGCGCATACACGATCCACGATAATTATGAACTTAAAACTACAGAGCATGATGAAGTTAACGAGAACGATTGTTCTCTGTAGTATTTATTATTATTATTATTATTGTTAGAAAAGAATAATCTCAGTACAATTGCAATTGGTGAGATAATACATAGATTAAAACCTATTTATCAAATACATTATTCATGAACTCGTCTTTGTAGCATACATTTTGTACAAAGTTCAAGAATAGTTTCCCGAGTAAAGATAAGAGTCAGAAATTTGAATCTGTTAGTGTTAAATCAACTGACAATCCATCAAAGAAATATCAGTTCCTTCATGGTTTCACATGTAACTTGTTTATGAATGTGTCAATTAGTATGAAACCTAGGTCTACAGTATATTGCCAATTACCTGCAATCAAATGGGATTAACAGTTATCTGCTTCAATCATTAGAATACATGTTTCAAGTAGCTTTCATTGCCTTTTTTAAATAGAAGTTCAATATACTTGAACCTCCTGCTTCGGTTTGGGCACCCGGGCAGTATCACAGCCCTCACACAAATCATTTGAGATTCGTGTGGCGCATATGTACTTGGTGCCTCCCTGTACCTATACTTATGTGTTAAAATAAATAATAATAATAATAATAATAATACTTGAACGTAATTGACATTTGATTTACATTGTTCTTTATTTCCAATCACCCTCTTTTATAACTCTTTTTTTTTCTTCCATACTTAATCAATATACAGGTAAGTTTGATCATGAGAATGTTGTCAAATTTCTATTATCAAGCTTTTGAACAATTCAAAGATTCATCACATCAAATTAGTCAGATACTTCAAGCTGCACAGCGTGTAAGTGAACCTTTTCCCTCCCTCTGTGTTTTCTCTTGTATAATTTAACATTTTGTATGTATGTGTACATGTGTATGTTGTGTATTTTCGTATATATGTTTCATCGTTATGCTAATTGAGATAGCTCAGTAGAAAACTATTGACCAAGGTTCCTTCCTGGTTATCTCTTATTACCAGACAATGTCTTTAACATAGAGAGAGAGAGAGAGCATCCAGTAGAACCTAAATTCATAGCAGTTTGTGTCATATCTATTTAGTATGAAAAAAACTTACTATAGGTCTGAGATGGCTTACCTCAATTGGTGACTAAATAATTCCCATTGCTGTCGAATTCTGAATGTTAATCAGTGGTCAACAAGTAGATTTATAGTGTAGTTAATAGGGCTCTTACCTAGATGCTGTCGTAAACTTCCATGTAATATGGTTAAAAGCAATCGCATAGTCTGTGCAATCAACTTTTTAATGATTTGGAACGGACTGCTCTGTCATAATGTGTTTGAATCTATGATGATAAACGTTTTATCCTTCGTAGACCTAAACTCAAGCTGTTGATATTTTCATGTATGTAGAGTACCCATCATTCACACTTTCTGCATAAGTGATACTGTAGTGAGCAGAATACCAGTGGGGACAATCAAATGTATATTGTACCAAATTACAGAACTAGTTAATAAAATCTAACAACCATATAGTAAAGGCTCAATTTTCAAAATGGCCATCAATTGTTTCAAAATGGCCCAGACTTCGTTGTTCTTGTATTTTCATACAAATTGCATATTGTTTCCATTCTTTACTGTTCGGTCCTCTTGTCTCTCTGCTGCCAAACATTTTGTTCCTGACGTTAGTCATATACCACTTAATAGTTGAAATGACGAATCAATTGAAGCTAGACCACCATGGAAAACCTGGGAGCACTGGATGGCCGTCCTGTCCCAGTATGGGACTCCTCAGCAGTGCGCATCCACGATACCGCCCCCGCGGGACTCAAACTCAGGGCCCATTAGTCTCGCGCCAGGTGCTTAACCAACTAGACCACTGGGCCGGCATCCAACGGTATTAATGTCTAACTTGGATGCGCACTGCTGAGGAGTCCAATACTAGGACGAAACGGCCGTCCAGTGCTTCCAGGTTTTCCATGGTGGTCTAGCTTCAATTGATTCGTGATTTCAACCATTGAAATTACCAATTCTCCACAAAACCCATTCTAGTAATATACTACATATGTCAATATAAGTAGCACACACCAGAATACTCCTACTCTTCAAGACTCTAAAGATGGGTTCTGAAGTTAATCGCTGGTATTTCATACAAAGTATTTTTTGTGTAGAGTAAGTTGAAATATAAGTCGTAACAGAGCTCGTGAATGATTAAGTTAATAGGAAAAAGAAATGTACATTATTTATAAAGATATGACTAATAAATTACCTTAATTGAACATTTATTACAAAGATTTTAATAGTGTGAAACATACAATCAAACCATAATGGATAACAAAATTTTGAAGTACAGAATTATTATCGTAATATTCATCAATCCTCTGAATACATTTTGAAGAAAATAGATATACGCCTACAACGTATCATAACTACAATGTTTTGGAATGACAATTGTAACCTAGAAAGCAGTAATTAGGAATGATTCTTTTCTTGGCTACCAAATGCTCCGGTACGGATGAGGGTGGAGAGAATCAGCTCTCCATCTCGAAATGCTCTCACATGGCCACGCGTATATAGCCACCACCGGGGAAGTCCTACTCACTACTTTCTCGTGTCGGCGCTGTTGTTTATGAAATTGAGAGGACGAAAAGTGAATATCCGGTGCTTTAATCGGATCGGTGGATACGGATGATCTACTTAGGGCAGTTGGAGGTCCGTGATTTCAGACCAATGGAGCATATGTGCTCCATTATCTTGAAGGAACAAAAGGCGTATGAACCAATTGTTGGTCACCGGGCTACCATGGGAATGCATCTTCTGACGTTGCACGAATGCCTTGTGGACCACACCTTTGGGTCGAAGGCTCCAGGTGTGGTCCCTAAGAAGACCACCTGACTCGGTTTCGGCACCAGGGCAGTATCACAGTCCACACAGAAATCATGTGACTTGTATGGCTCATATCTATTCTGTGCTTTTTTGTACCAATATTTATGTGTTCAAATAAATAAATATATAATAACTTTTCTTGTTAGGAGAACCAGGTCGTCATTTTTGTTTCAGTGACTAAAATTTGAATGAAAAAGAAATGCCTAAATTTTAAAGTAAAACTGTGTAATATGTTACTGAAATGTGCGTATGTAATAGTTTAATAAATTAACTCACTCATTAGGTACCTAGTTATGAGGTAGTATAAGAGAAAATGATTCGACCCGGTCGTTTAAACTGAAGCGTATGAGGGATCGTTGAAACGTGGGATTTTACAGCTAGAGGTCGAACACCATGGCTCCAGCGTTTAGACTGAATTTTATTGATGTGATTTAATCTACTGTTACATTGAGTGCTATGTACTGATATATGTTTGATCAACCTTCGTAGATTTTTAACAGCTTTCTTCTCTTAAAAATGATTAGTCATTGACTTTTCATTGTACATAAAGCTTCAAATAGAACATGATTAATTACTTAACTATTGCAATCTTTTTTTTTAGTCTTTTATTTCCATTGTTTGTTGAGCTGATATGAGCTTACAAGGCAGTCCTAAACAATGTTAATAATTTTTTATAATTCTTAATTACTTACGCCTGTTACTCCTAATGGTGCATGGGCCGCCGACCAGCATTCTCCAATCCGCTTTGTCCTGGGCCTTCTTTTCTAGTTCCATTCAATTCTTGTTCATTTTTCTCATGTCTATCTCCATTTCTTGGCGTAATGTGTTCTTTGGTTTTCCTCTCCACTCCATTTGGCCTTGAGGATTCCAAGTGAGGGCTTGTCTTGTGACACAGTTGGGTGCTTTCCTCAATGTATGTCCTATTCATTTCTAGCGCTTCTTCTTGATTTCTTCCTCCACTGTGATCTGGTTTGTTCTCTCATACAGTAGGTTGTTGCTAATAGTGTCCGGCCAACGGATCCGAAGTATTTTGCACAGACAACTCCTCCTGGAGTCCCTCCGGGGGCTATTGCCGGTCCCAAGCCCGGATAAAGGAGGAAGGTTGGGCATGGGGTTAGCGACCCCATCCCGTAGAAAACTAACTCGTTAAAAAACGCTGGCCATAAAAAATTATTCAAACCTTATAATTCTACACTGATCTAGTTATTTGATTGCAATACCTGTTAGGATCCTAAAGAAACTCTAAAAAGGTAACATTCAAGTTATTTAACATTCATAGAAGATGAGTTTAACCAATCTCATAAAGCCAGAGGTCAATTAGAATACATAGACATATAAAGATAGTAATAATCTTTAACCTAACTGTTAATCACAAACATGTTCATCATAACTAACTGATATAACTCTTGTAGAATAATTAAGGCATTCACTTCTACATGAATTACCTTCTGAAGTTGTTTTCTCAAATGACAATGACAATCTTATAATTAAACAATCTAGTCTATAGAGCGTAACATCATCAAATTACTCTTTTCCCTAGAACTAAACGAATAATCTCAACCGTAACCATAATCAAGAACAATTTATTTATTTATTAGATATTTGATCACATGATTATCGGTACAAAAGGGCACCAAATAAATATGAACCATACAAGTTACTTGATTTGTGTATGGACTATGATACTGCCCGAATTCCCGGATTGAAGTAGGTAAAAGTTAAAGAAATCGAGTGTTATATAATCAATATAGGCTTATATATGTTGTATTTTTTTCGATTTTCAAATAGATGACTGGATATAAATAAACTTGATAAATTTCTCCATGGTAACTTTATGGAGTGTTCAAACTTATCCTTCGACACTGTTCTCTTTGATGTTTGATCGTATCACCTCTCTTCTTTTTCTATGCCTTTATTTTTTTTTATTTTTCATTGTTTCATCAGTCTAGTGAAAATTATGAACAAATTAGTTTAGAAAGTAAAACATTAACAGACAAACTACTAAATACACCATGGGAACAAATACAATCAACAAATTTAGCTGATACACGTGAAGGTTATGTATTTGTTGCTACAAAAAGTAAGTTTGTTGAGCTTTTCAACAACAAAAAAACCCAGGTTTATATATTTAATGTCATTTGTTAGCTTTGTTGTTTCTAACCCGAATGGTTTAATTATATTATCGGTTTAGGCAACACATCATCATCAACACTTACTTAAGTGAGACTATAATTTATGAATGACCTTTGAGCAAATCTAAAGTGATCTTGAAAGTGTTCATCTCATAACCAGAACCAAATGAAGGTTATAAACTAGAGTGGGGAAATAGAATTATGATTTACAGTTGTTGGTGGTTAGGGTTAAGAATTAGATTTCGAGTTTTCATCAAGAACTGACATAAGTTATAATACCGAAACTCTATCTACCCAAATGAATGAATGGATTTCTCATCAAAAATCCGAGACCTGTTATCGTATATGTGATTGGTTTGTCCATAAATTGCACAAGTATTAAACCAGTTCACTTTGATCACATTGTTTGTAATTAGTTGTTTTCATAGGTAGAGTTATCTACATTTATTGTTGTTTTCAAGTTGACTGTCTTTGTCCAGTTGAGTTCTGAATACACTGTTGATTTCTCCGTATGTATTGATAGGTTATATCTTTTTACTAAAAATGATATAAATGTTTAATACTCATATAAACTTCTGTAAAGCTTATCATCTATGGTAATATGAAGATTTAAAGTGTCGATTCAGGTGAAGTTAGACATTAACACCATTGGATGCTGGCTCAGTGGTCTAGTTGGTTAAGCGCCTCGCGCGAGACTGATAGGTCCTGGGTTCGAATCTCTCGGTAGCGGGATCGTGGATGCGCACTGGTGAAGAGTCACGTACTAGGACGAAACGGCCGTCCAGTGCTTCCAGGTTTTCCATGGTGGTCTAGCTTCAATTGACTCATGATTTCAACCGGTGGAATTTTAAAAATCTCCACATACAGAAGTGTTCTAAGGTTATGAAATATATTTAAATGGATAGGTTTTAATAAGGCAACGTGTGTATATTCATCGACAAAAGTTTTAAAGGAAAATGTTTGTGTTGAGAACCGTCGACTATTGGTCAAAATATCTTTGAAAGCTAAGAAAATGCTGAAAGTGCTTTGATCAATTAACTTTGGAAGCGTTCAAGAGCGTTTTAATAAAATGATGAATTTTCTTAACATTGTCTTGATTGCATTACTACCGAATTTGTTTACGATTTTGGCGTGCTTTTCGAAAGCTTCTAGAATCACAAGGTTTCACATAAATACTTTTGTTTTTTTCACATGATTAGTTCTGGAGTAAAACAAATTGTTAGAGAGCAGAAAATAGTTTCAAAGCATAGGCGTTCATGAATTAGATGGATTATCTTAAGTTGAGAGTCTTCTCGAAATCTGTGGACTATATTCGATCCTACGTTATTTATTATTTATTTATTCGCATACATAAATATTGGTACAAAGGGTTACCGAATACATATGCGTAATACAAGTCACTTGATTTGTATGTGGGCTATGATGCGGTCCGGATGCCCAGTTCGAAACAGGTGGCTTTCTTAGGAGGACACATCCCGACCGTTTGACCTATAGGACTGATCTACAAGGCAGTCGTGCAACGTTAGGAGATGCAGTCCCATGGTAGGCAGTGGCCAACGATTGATTCATACGCCATGTATTCCCTAAGGATCTTGAAGCCCATTTACATCATTGGTTTAGAATCAGGGTTATCCAACTTTTCCAGATGAATCCTACATATTTGATTTTTAATAGCTCTTTGTAAGGAATATGATTTCATCATATCAGAAATGAATAAATGCTTGTAAATAACCGTGTTTATCATAAAACCTGTATTTCAAGGCGTAATACTTTTTGTTTTGAACATTCACACCTTATATTCTATGAATTTCCAAATTAAGCATCCTAATCAGTTTCACTTTAACAATGAGCTTATCTGTAATTAAAATCACTTTAATATATCAATCAAATCATTGTATCACATTACATTATTCTAGAAATCATATACATTGTATCTCCAGATTCTTTATTGATCTACAACACTAATTAATCCAGTAAAATAAGTTCTGTTGACACTTTGGTTATTGTCAGAAGGGATTGTGTGGAGATTTTAGAAATTTCACTGGTTGAAATCATGAATCCATTGAAGCTAGACCACCATGGAAAACCTGGAAGCACTGGACGGCCTTTTCGTCCTAGTATGGGACTCCTCGAATCTCGCGAGGAGCGGGATCGTGGATGCGGACTGCTGAGGAGTCCCATACTAGGACGAAACGGCCGTCCAGTGCTTCCAGGTTTTCCATGGTGGTCTAGCTTCAATGGATTCATGATTTCAACCAGTGAAACTTTGGTTATTGATCTATGATTGAAATATGCACATTACAAGATGAAATTCAATTAATTTATTACTTATACCATTCTTTAAGGAGTTATTATGTTGAATCTTTCTGTATATAACAACATAAGTTCATTTTAGTTTCTTTCAGCCTTCTCAATGTATAACTGTAATGAAATATTCGTTAGTTTATCAATAACTAAGTATATTAAAGTATAGTTTACCCTGTACTAAAATAATTAGTGAAGATAGACTTAGTTAGTTAATGTCTTATGTATGTTGAATCAGTGTCTGCTTTGATAGACTATGCTAGATGTCTTGGAGAAAGTCTTGAGATGACTACAATAAGACATGGCATCAGTGTAGTAATCGAGAACACAAGCGGGGATAATTAAATGTATTTGAACACAAAATTACAGTAACACTTAGTAAAATCTGAAAACCATACATTAAATACTTCATTTGCAAAATATCAATCAATCGTCTCTGAATTGATTGTTTTTTCGTTTTCACAGCAATCATTCTCTGTTCTCGTTCTCTTTTCTTTGATCTTCTTAACCTTTCGTCACCAGGTATTTCACTATCGACTGATAATGCATACTAATTATATCTGTCGACATCAGTAGCACATACCACACCAGTACATTAAATCATCTGCTGTTGGTCTGAGCTCAAGGTAAAATATATACTCCTCGACTGAAAACTATGTATGGTTATGCTTATCACTACAATCAAATGTTATCGCCAACTATGTATATCAGTTTATTAGATGGTGGTTGAAGGTAATCGACAGGAAACCCGGGTTTCGTGGTACTTGGCACTCGTCAGCAAGGTGTACGTGTAATCTTGAGGGAACTGGTGCTCCCTGACGGATTCAATCCCGTGTCACCCAGCATGGTCGATAGCATTCGATCTGCACTAACAAGGATTTGACACACATGACATTGATCACCACTCAGTGACCAATCAATTGTGATATCAGTTTATATCTATCTGTCTGTCATATTGGTTCACTAGAATCGGCGCTTACGTTATTCTGTATTCATGTGATCTGGTGAAATAAAACAATGTTGTCCGAATTTCCTGAGGCACCTAAATTTTTAATAGTTTTAGAAAATGTTTGTTTTGTACCCTTATTTACTTCTCGTTTAAATAAACTGGTCAATGGATTATTTTGACTGTTTGATATCCAACTGATCATTCTCAGTACTGTTCTATTTTCTCTAAATTACAAAGCAAATAAAAAAATGATTCACGGGTCAATTTAAGTTAAACCACCATGGAAAACCTGGAAGAACTGGATGGTAGTTTTGTCCTTGCCTGGAGCTCCTCAGTAGCGTTCATCCAAGATCTCTCATAAAGGACTCGAACTTGATTTTGATTATTTATTCGGTCACTTCTTTCATGATTACTTTATTCTACTAAATCCTATTGCTATTGTCTTGTATGTTTCCTCCCCCCCTACCCTCTATCTTGTATAGAAGCTGTTATGACAATTTGGACAAAAAATTTCTGTACATATAATCGTAATAGTAAAATATTAAAGCTTACACCCTATACTCAATATCAAGACAATGATAATGTAAGTCTATTCATTTGATTCTAATAATCAGCGTTTATATAATTAAACTACTCTTTCTTAATGAACCGATCAGGATCATGTTATTAATTATAGCTTTCTGTGCAAAATTTGGAACATATATCCATCTATCAATGTTTTATTGTTTCAAACACTTAGAACTAGTACAAAGGATTCTTTTGTGTTGTCACTAGGTATCAATGACTTAGTATGAATTCAAAAACATCCTAGTTGCATACTTCCCCTAATATGAAATGTCATTAACACATGAATGGTGAAAAATTTACTTCATTTATTCAAGGTGAATCATATTCTTTATGCAACCTGAGAAAGAAACTGCATTAAGAGTGAAATTGACAACTTAGAAGTGTGACTGTAGACCTCTATGGATAATAACATAAGGCCAGTTACGCATAGACTTCAATTATTTAATGTGTTAGCTATGTATTTTAAAAGCTGTACAGATGGTATAGGAAATTCGTCGGACATTGTGAGTTGTGCTATTTTTAAGAACTATTTTTTTTATCCGTGCTTATTACGAGAATGCAGTTTCAGTTACGATGGTGGTTGTTTGATGAAGATACCTTGCTTGTGCGCATCTCCTTACCGTTAGCAGTGAAGCTTTATTCTGGGATTTTAAGTTACTACCTATGATCTAAGTGTTTTCTAACAAACCATTCTGTCTAGCTAAACCCTTACGAACAATGCTTGTTGACAATATATCTCGATCAGGTTACCACGATATAGAACCATAACTACTACCTCATGTTAAAGACTACAGTCAAATAAAGAAAACATAGAAAAGGATATCTGATTTTGTAATGGTAGTTTTGACATGCTGTTGTTTAAGAAATTCATTCGCATACTTCTTACGATTGTATTTTTTTTGTTTTGAAAAAAAACAAATATCTTTCATTGAAGAATACCGAAATATTGAATGTCATCTCGTGTAGAAGACGATCAAATGATTCCATTGATAGACGTTGGTGTTTTGATATTGAAGTATCAAGAAGGTAAGGATGTATTGTTACGGTTTTACAAAAGTTTCAGTCAAAACTGTATAAACATCTAAAATTAGTGTGAAATCAACTACAATTGTCTATAAGTTTAGTACTTATGAATAATTCTTGTATCATGCTAGGTACTTTTTAAATATTCGTGGGTTTCCATTCAAGCACTTCATTGAATATTGATCGTGTTTTGAAAAACTCTGCCTATAGCTCTTCTAGGGATACTGTCAGTCTCAAGCCCACACAAAGGAAGAGGGTTGAGCGTGTGGTTGACAACCTCATCCCGTAGAAAAGAAACTTGTTAAAAAGACGCTAACCAGAATAAACAAATTAAACCATTTAAACTCTGACCTGGGATTTGAAAAAAAAATGATGACACTTCATAATAAAAGCCGAGATTCTTTGGGAGTTACGAAGCAGATAACCCTTCCAACAACCAGAAGAACAATTTTTTTACGTACATGGAACGTCCGGACAATGTGAGGGAGCTGAAGGACCTGTCAAATAGCTACGGAAATGATCAGATACAACTTGGTGGTTCTCGGAATTAACGAAACCAATTTGATACAAGCTGGACATCTAAGGGTAGGTACGTGAGAGATGCTGCTGTACTCCGTTCACGAAGAGGGAAATGCTCTACACACCCAGGAAGTTGCTCTGATGCTTTCCAAAGAGGCTCGAAATGCACTTATAGGATGGGAATCTCATGGACCCAGGATAATCGAAGCATTCTTCAAAACGAAGGACGGAATTACAATGAATGTTATCCAATGTTGTGCACCGACCAATAATAGCAATGACGACGATAAGTCAGCACTACGAGAGACTGAAATCGATCATGGTGAAGTGCACAGGAAACGACCTGACTATCTTAACGGGAGATCTAAACACCAAAGTCGGAATGGACAACAATGGATATGGAGATATCATGGGATGACTGACTGGGAGAAAGGGACGAGAACTGTGAGAAATTCGCATGTTTGTGTGCATTCAGCAAACGGTTATAGGCAGCACAATATTCCCGCGCAAACACATGGAAAGCTACATAGGTCTCATCTGATCACACCACGGAGATCCAGACCGATTATATTTGCATCACAAAAAACTTCACGAAACCAATGGAAGACGTGAGAACCAGGAGAGGAGCTAGTATAGCTCCAGATCACCACTAGCTAGTGGTTTTCAAGATAAAACTGAAGCTTAAGAAGCACTGGGCAATTGGACAAGCAGCACTACAAAGGTTCAATACAGCATTTTTTCGAGATACTAATAAACCCAACGGATTCAACATAACTCTCAACAACAGGTTCAAAGCCTTAAAAGATCTACTCGAAGAAGAAACTACTGTGGAGGAAAACTGCAGAGGAATGAAAGAAACACTAAAATCAACATGTTAAAAGGTTATGGGCCGCAAGAAGTGTCATCATAAGGAATGGGTGTCTATGGGAACCCCGGACAAGATTCAAGAAAGGAAGAAGAACAAGAAGATAGCAATTAACAGCAGCCGAACAAGAAAAGAGAACGTCAAGACACAAGCTGATTACACACTAGCAAACTAGAGAGTGAAGAAGTGTATTAGAGCTGACATGCAGAAATATGTGGAAGTCCTAGCGACGATAGCGCAAAACCTGCAAGAGAAGGAAATATCAATCAACTATATGACACAACGAAGAAACTGGTACGGAAATATAGTGAACCAGAGGGACCGGTCAAGGACAGAGTAGGCAAGCCAATTACTGAGATTCAAAAACAGAGGAACAGATGGATGGAATGCTTCGAGGAACTCTTGAATAGACCAGCTCCATTGGATTAACCGGACATCGAGGCATCACCTACAGACCTTCCTATAGATGCCACTCCACCAACGATCGAAGATATCAGGATGGCCGGACATCACGCAAATAAAGGGCGAGAAGGCAATCGGACCTGACAGTGTAGCAGCTAAAGCACTGCAATCAGACATAGAAGTAACAGCAAACATGCTTCGCACTATATTCATGAAGGTCTGAGGGGAAGAACAAGTACCGACGGACAGGAAAGGACACCTCATCAAGATACCAAAGAAAAGAGATCTGAACAAATGTGAGATTTAACTACAGAGGCATCACGCTACTGTCAGTGCCAGCCCATGTGCACCATTGGTTTGGAATCCGGTTAAAGCGCCGAATAAACAGTCTTCACATGAACAATAATGATAGAAAAGGGGTCAAAGTTAAGTCTTCTAAGTTGAGTCAATGTTATGAGTTAGGATTAAGTGAGTTTCTGTTATAAATTATGATTATAAAGTTTAGAGTGGGAAAATGCTTTTCATTCACATTAATATCCTTAACTATACATTGCATCACATCAAGTACTCTAAGATATAATACCCATTAGGAGGAGGTGTTTCTTTAGTTTCTTAGTTTTTAATAAGATACAGAATATTCCCCCCACTGCATCTTAAATTTCGCTCTCAAACTCAGAAGGCACTATCTTATATCTGACTTGTTCATCACTATACTATACTTTTATCTGATTATGCTTGTTGTTGTTACTTATGCAACCCATACTTTCTGTTACTTGCCATCGTTTTTACTTTATTTATACTAACAGATCGACTCCACTTACTTTACAAGCACAATGCTTGGATGATCTTCATGAATGGCTTCTTGTAATGGATGGAAAAGAGCCAGTAAGTTATTTAATGAAAAGCGAATTTTCTGTGGAAATTACGTGTAATTACATCTCAATATTTTTTCACTCGGTGCTTCCTGCAAATTAAACAATAGATAGTTTCAGGTTGTATTACTTAGCGGTGCTTATCCCCGACCTGTAATTCTGGCTGGTATAATGGGTTTGAAAATAGCTAACAGTTATTAAAGGAACATATAAAATCACTCTTGTGAGATCATCGAATCGTCAGTGTTAGTCTTATCGAAAGGTGCAGACTTCCTAGTTGACTCCTACACAATACTAGTGATTGATATTTGAAGACATATGGTAATATGTTAGAAATTGGTTATGATGGCGCATTCATTTTTTTTATCTTCCCTTAAATTTCACGTTCCAGTATTACTATATTTTCAAATTGTATTCTTTGTATTCAGTACTTCTTATGATCATTGTTATCGCTGACTGACTGCTATTATTTCGACTATACTGCTATTCGATTTGTTGATTTTATTTTACCGTGTTGATGTAAAGTGCATTTACAAACATGGATCAGACTAACAGTCGACGACTTCCTAGACTGACCCTGTGTTTTGATTTGACCACTCCTACCTTTCTTCCAGCTGGTTCCTACCTCAACCAACACTACATGTTGACGTAGGTCATGGTTGGGTCTACTTAACAGATGTCCTTACTACCTCGGTCGATAAACATTCATAATCCCATCAAATAATTTGTCATCTCTATCTATTACCCTGCGCCTAACCACTGCAATGCTCATTATGTTGTCGCAGAATACATGAGCAGTAATTCGAAGGTACCGTTAAGGTAAAAAATTTATATTATCATTGATATTAGTAACCTGAAGGATGTAATACTTTATACACATCATTGATTTAATATTAAGGTTTCCACACAAATTACCACTGTATATTTATCCATCTTACGAGTTTGTAGGAAATATAATTTCGCAACACAAAGTTAGCTGATGTATCTTCTGTGCTTCTGTATATTTCATTTTCTGATTTTCTCTTAAGCATTCGAGTGTTTTTTGCCCGTAGTTGTACAATTGTATTCTGAAACTAGTTTCGTCAGTCCTTTAATTTCTTTATGAATGATACTGTTCGTACTTCATTGAAAAATCATCTTTATGATGTCGTCATTAAATCTTCTCGGTGTTCAATTACTTTTTTATTTGTTTTGTCTTATATTAGATTTATGAAGATAGACGTGTATGCCTCCATGAATCAGATAATAGTAAGTGCCTTTTCGAAGTGTACATTGATTGGTTGTTGGTAATAACGATATTCAGTTAATAGGACTAGATGGTGGTTGGAGGTAGTCGACAGGAAACCCTGGACCCGAGTTTCGTGCTACTTGGCACTCGTCAGCAAGGTGTACCTGTAATCTTTGAGGGAACTGGTGCTCCCTGACGGATTCGATCCCGTGTCACCCAGCTTCACAGCCAAGTAGCACGAAACTCGGGTCCAGGGTTTCCTGTCGACTACCTCCAACCACCATCTAATCTCACAATAGTGCCCGCAATGTCGAGTCACCTAGACTGGTGGCCACATTGCAACATGATCGATAGCATTCGATCTGCACTAATAATAAGGACTAGACACGCATGACATTGGTCACCCAGTGATCAATCAATTGTGAGTTAATAGGACTGTATATAACTGAGGTACATTCTAGAGACTAATTCGTAAGTAGTTTTCATCGTCAATATTAAAATCAGTTGGTGTGCTAGCGATAAACAAAGCTGAGACTCCTAAGCAGCGCGAATTCTCGACCAGTCCAGTTATTGTACCTAAGATCTGGTATCATGACCAATATGTTACCTTTAAACTATTGATTTAGAGTCCAATTTTCCATATTCTTAAATTTAATTAACTAAGGATGTAATTCAATGATCATCTAATGCAAGTGATGATGACTATAGCATTCCCGACACTATTGAGCTTTACTCGTTACGATTTCATGAGGATTTATAAAGAGCTCAGAACATATCTTTATGAAGTTCAAATAAACTATTTCGATGTACATATATGTTTTATCACATTCCAAATGTTGAATGATGTTCTTTCCATTCTTACATGATTCCTCAATGCTTTATCATAGTGCAAATCGAATGATATCAACCATGTTGCAATGTGGCCACCAGTCTAGGGGACTCGATATTGCGTGCATTATTATGAGATTAGACGGTGGTTGGAGGTAATCGACAAGAAACCCTGGACCCGGGTTTCGTGCTACTTGCCACTCATCAGCAAGGTGTCCCTGTAATCTTTGAGGGAACTGGTGCTCCCTGACGGATTCAATCCCGTCTCACCCAGCTTCACAGTCAGAGACGTTACCACTGAGCTATCTGGGCCGTGACCGACCTCCTGTAGGACTGATATGTAATCACAATTGATTGATCACTGAGTGGTGATCAATGTCATATGTGTAGAGTTCTCATTAGTGCAGATCGGATGCCATCGACCGTGACACAATGTGGCCACTAGTCTAGGTGACTCGACATTGAGTGCACTATTGTGAGATTAGATGGTGGTTCGCACTACATGTCAAATACAACTATATGAATAATCGATTAGTATTAATTATTTAATAGTCGAGTCAATCACTGTACTATACTAGCTATTCATACATTTATACGTATAATCGTCAATAAGTGAACTGACATAGTAAAATCAGTAGTTAACATTTGCATAAAGTTTTTAACAAATTAGTTCTGTTTATCCACTAGTTTTTTTTCAGGTATGTTCCATAATGTAGAAGTTTTGTTGTAGTTTCACGTTAAACTTTCAATCGCATAGTAAAACAGATTTTTGTCGTGTTTTGTTTAGCTACTATAGATATGCATTATGTGTAGATGTGTTAGTCGATCCATGTTTTGTATTTCAATAATGTGTTATGTTGGAATGAAAATCATGTGCTCAATAGTGATTAGCTTCAAGAGGTAATTCTCGGAGTTTTAGTGAGATGTCGTGACTAGCGGAGCTCAACTGTGTCGGAGGTGAGGCACTTACCCACCAAAGACAATAGAAAATGGTCGTGCATTATTGTGGATTAATTGAAGTTAGACATCAACACTGTTGAATGCTTGCTCAGTGGTCTGGATGTTAAGCGTTCACACGAGATTGATGTTCCTATGTTCGAGTCCCGCTTACGGGGTCGTGGACGCTCAATGCTGAGAAGTCCCATATTAAGACGAAATGGCCGTCCAGTGTTTCCAGGTTCTCAATGGTGGTCTAACATCAGTCGGTTCATGATCGTAACTCATTGACTTATTCTTACTCAAATGACATTTCATCGTGAATCAATCAACGTTGGAATCTGTCGTCTGGCAGTTGGAAATCGATTGTTTTAATAAGTGAACCACAATTTCACTATGAATGTGACGGATTCAGTCTGATTAATGATATGTTCTCCAACTCTTATGTTTGCTAACTGGTTATCAGAAAACCAAACGACTACTCGGCTTTTTCAAAAAACTTGTATTCAGATATTAGTTGAAACTTAGTTATGATTACGGCATGTGATTTGCCATTGTTGACTTGAAGAACTGAATTGGTCATTCTACCCTTAAAGCTAGTCAAAAGTGATATTGAGGTTTAGATTTGGAAAGGTTCTGTTTACATTTGTTGACTTGGACCTGTGCGTCAGCTTTTGATTGCCGAAGAGCTCAACTTGTTCAGTAGATCATATATAGGTTACTAACGAAGAATAAACGGTTTTGTCTCATTAATGATTGGTGTATACCTGTAAAATATCAATCGCCAATGCCGCTGTAGTTTGTTGGCATTGGTTATTTGAAGCCTTGAGTGATGCCGATTAGGGAAGCCTAATATGAATATCTGTTTGAGGAATTACACCAAACATAAAATGCGTAGGTCAGTGATGTTCTGCTATTTGTCGTTAACAAACTCCATCAAAATCATCCACCTGAGCTACAAATCTTCTCCACCATCTCAAACTGTAGTCTATATTTGATGTCTTGCCTTTGGACGAGTGGGCGAATCGAAAGTCGAGCTGTGAAATTCAATCAGCAATAAAGATACGGGATTGATTATTTTCATGTAAATGTCTTAGTCTTGTAGGAGTCAAGTCCTGGCGCTAGTTAGTGGATAGTAACGTCTCAAATTCGTGATGATACAGATTTCCATAGGTTCCAATCCAGCGTTGGACAACATTTCCTTCAAGATTGCTGATGTGCTTAGCTTATGCTACATAACTAGCATAAAACCTAGTTCAGTGGTACTTCATTTTTATATTGGTTGCTTTAAATGTCCCATTGATCCTTAGAACGACAATTGATTGGTCTCTTATTGGCATATGTGCATCTTGTGTGCATTGCCTCGATATTACTTTCAATTACATCAACTCTGTGATTATAGGTACATCCAGCTGATGAGTTCCAAATAGGACGAAACACGCGCCCTGAATTCCACTGTTAGCCACTATCATCCTAGGTGAATGGTATTCTACTGATTGTCTCTCACCATCAAGTCTTGTCTTAGACATATTGCTCAGTAACTCACATTTTCATTTTGTGTAAATTCTTTGTTATTTTGTTTTCTTTTCGCCTTTCCTTTTCCAGTTCAATTAAACGATAAAACTTATGAATTTCTGCTCAATTTAATTCATGCAATTGAAAAAAATGGTAAGCAGTTACTTTTCTTCCATATTCGTTTAGATCTACTATTGTTTATTGAAAAGTGTGTGCTGAACAAATTCCGAATTAAATTCATACACATTTATATTGTTTTAGTGAATATGCTCACTAGTGACTGACTTCAAGAGGTATTTCCTGGAGTTCTAGTGCGAAGCAGTAACCAGTGTAGTTCAACCAGGTCTGTTATTATATAACAATAACTCACTGAAGACAATGGTGGACGGTGTCTCAATTCCACGGATTAGTTGAAGTTGAAGATTAACATCGTTGGATGCCGACCAGTTCAGTGGTCTAGAAGTTAAGCGCTTGTGCGCGAGACGTATAGGTTCTGTATTCGAATCTCGTGAGGCGGGATCGTGGATACGCACTACTGAGGAGTCCCATAGTAGGACGAAACGGCCGTTCAGTGCTTCCAGATTTTCCATGTTGATGGTCTAGCTTCAATTGATTCATGATCTCAACCATTGAAATTTTTAATGAATAGTTTACTTGATACTTTATTGGTTGCTTGAAAAGACAGAATCTTGTTTTGTCTTAGTTATAATGACCTTACATTGATCATTCAATGTATGTTGTACATTGACATTATTATATTTGTGTAGGTCATGAGACTGTTGATTAGCATTCTGTTCATGTATCAGGTAACTCAATATCAGGAATACTTAGTTAATTAGTCGGTTAATTGGAACGTATGGTCATGTGATCTTTATCTGAATTATAGATAGTTTGATATTGAAATGAATAAAAAATATGTTGGTATTTACGTGTGTAAGATAGTCAATATTGTTGAAGTGTGACCACGGTTACATTTTGAAAAACACTAGAAAATATACAATAGTCTCTAGGGTTTTTTGTTATCTCATTATTGATTTTGTATTTAAATAAACAAAGTATTTGTAATGTCAGAAGGTGTTTTGTGGATATTATAGTAATTTCAATGGTTAAGATCATGAGTTAGTTGAAGCTTGACCACCATGGAAAACCTGGAAGCACTGGACGGCCGTTTCGTCCTATTGTGGGACTTTTCAGCCAGCGCGCATCCACGATCTCGCCCCCCCACGAGATTCGAACCCATGACCTATCAGTCTCGCGCACGAGCGTTGTAATGTTCTTAAGAGACCGCTTCTTATACTTATGTCTGGTATTTTAAGGGATATCCAAATATTATATCCCAAGTCATTCATAGATGCATAGTCGTAAATCGTTTATTTTACAAAAAGTTAAAAGTACAACTGCTCACTAATAAGCAAGAAATATTTGTTCAGTCATTATTGGTTTTCAAAAGTTGCTTAACTGGGATCAGTCTGTTTTGCACCAATGAAAGTTTAGAGTAATTGACTTATCACTTTAGATCATCCTTTCAACTCATTATACTTTAATTTCTTGAGATTTCTTTTTGGAGTCAAAATATGAAATGGTCATGAGAAGAAGGTGGTGGCACTTGAAAGATATGGCATTAACGACACCTGAAATAACAAGGTAGCTGAAGTGATTAACTTCTGAGGATTTTCAAAGAGATTTTTTAACCAATGAAAATAGAGATAGAATGAATTGATTGATACAAACGAAGAGTAATTTTCAAAGTGGATAGAAATGATGGACCGTAAAGAGATTTCTCCTGACTTCCATCTGAATTGCATATTTATTGAATAGGTGCATATATTTTTGTCCCTTTACTCTTCAAATGGCTGGTTCGATACAAACCATTGTACATACAATCCCGGAAGGTACATTACTTTAATGTATCTGAGTTACGAATCATAAGTACATGTGCTTGTCTCCAAGCTACACTTTTTAAAAAAAAAATTTGTTAAAACTACTCGAACAGTTAAATACTTAGTTATTCAATTAGAAATATTTCATTAAAAAATATCCCTCGTTGCGGTGTATCTTTAAAGTGATGGTTTTAAGTTTCAAACATCTAACTTTCTGTTATTCAGTAACATATTTGAACACCACTCCTTAGTTACCTTGATCAAAATAGTCGGGTAGTATCTTTAAAATTCAGATCATAAACCGATCAATGTTAGATGATCATTGTAAACCTGGAAACACTGTACGGCAGTTTCGTCCTGGTATTGCACTCCTCAGCAGTGTGCATCTATGATCTCGTACACAGGACTCGAACCTAGGACCATCGTTCTCGCATGCGAACACTTAACTTCTAGTATCTTTAAACCTCTCTCTTTCCTACATACTCGAAAACCGTATAATTCATTTTTGGACAAATTTTATTGTATTCTCAGTTTTTCTTTTTTCTTTCTTTCAGGTATTCAAGTTGAAGGAATCTATAGAACATGTGGGGTAAAATCTAAAGTTGCCAGTCTGATTAAACAAGCTCTATGTAAGTTTTAAAATCTGTTGTCATAATTGACTTTTCAATCATTACCACAAATGTATATTAGTTCAATTTATCACAGTTCACATTAGCATTATGAAAAAAATAGCGAATAAATGTGAATTTTCAAGATGAAGTTCAATTATGTAAGAGGCTGTAAGAAAATACAGTAAGTAGCTTCGCAATCTTCATCGTATGATGTCTCAAATTGACTGTTCTTGACATTGTGTAACATTTATACTTCATCTCTGTGTTGTGAAAATGCTGCGTAGTACGAAATCAAACTGTAATGTATTCAACCCTTGCCAGGGTCGATGCTTCGGACTTTTTCGAGCAACCTACACTAAGACAAGAAACTAACTATTCAATGTTTCCTAATCTTTGAGTAGTTCTTCAAATTTTATCAAATCAAAACTATGTTTTAACTTGTGTGAATTCACAAGTTGATCTAAGCTAGACCACCATTGAAAACCTGGAAGCATTAGACGGCCGCTTTGTCCTCGTACGGGACTCCTGATCTGTGTGCATCCGTGATCCCACATCGTTAACTGGAAATAAATTGTAGTTAGAAATGTACGAATTATATAACAATAATTACAATGTTTTGACTATGCTAAGCTTGTAATTTAAAGGTTGATAAACAGTGAATACATCTACGTCAATGACTGTATTATGAAATACCTACTGTATGATGTGTGCTACTTATGTAGACATAAGTAGTATCTGATGTTAGTCGTGAACAAAATGTCTGGCAACAGAGAGACAAGAAGATTGAACAGTAAAGAATGAAAACAGAACGCAATTTGTATGAAAATGCAAGAACTAAGGAAGTTTGAGTTGATGGACATTTTGCAAATTGAGCATTTACGATTTGGTTGTTAGATTTTACTAACTAGTTCTGTAATTTTTTGTCAAATACATTCGATTATCCCCAGCCGTGTTCTTGTTCACTACAACTGTACATCACGATTATCTTAGACGGAATTTAACTACAATTATAATGAAAATGTGAATGAAGTTTTTGATATTGTGAAGTGGATCTATTAGTTTAATACTGTTTGAGCATAGCATGTATAAAGTTGCTGTATCTTCAAAAGAGACAAATATTTGAATTTTATTGAAGGTCATGTAATCAAGTCGTTTATTATGAAACACAGTTGTCGTATCTAATACTCTTATTGATTTATTAACTTTTATTGTCTGTATCGCCAATATCTTTCTGTTGTACCAGTGATACTGGTCAGTGAATAATAACCAAAGACTTTAGCGTTTAGTAATCTTTGAGCTCCTCCTTCCAACCCAATTACCCAATTAGAAAACGAAGTTAAGAAGCAGATATCATCTCCGTTGTATACCGTTATTCATGGCTCAAAATTTATACATTAATATACCTCAAATACCTGATTTCTCAGCAATAAAAATAGAAAATTGTAATACATAAACAACTCAGTCATAAGTAACTCAAAATTGTCACAACAGTGAAAAATTAATTACTGATAAATCTGAAATAATAAGTTACATAACATCAGTTTATGAACCAAATGAGATGGTAATTACCATGTGCTCACTAAGAACTAGCTTCGTGAGGGAATTCTCGGAGTTTTAGTGAGAAACCGTGACCAGTGGAGCTATTCCATGTTAGGTAGAGAAAGGTATCTACCTCAGTACACTGTAATACGGTTGCACAATTTCGTGGATTGATTGAGGTTAGACATCTACACTGGCTCACTGGTCCAGAGGTTAGGCGTTCGCGCGTGAAATTGAAGGTCCTAGGTTGGAATCCCGCGAGTTGGATCGTGGATACTCACTACTGAGTAGTCCCACAATAGGACCAAACGGCTGTCCAGTGTTTTTAGGTTTTCAATGGTTGTCTAACATCAATCGATTCATGATCTCAATCAAAAACTTAATAATCTCCAAAACCCTATACGGAAAGCTTTTAAATAGGTACATATGAAAATCTAATAATTCAGGAGTTAAATCATTTCTCAATAGAAATACGAATAATAATATCCTTTAGGATATTTAATATAAGTTCAACTATACTCTAATCCTATTCCACATAACAAATGTATGTTCAGATACTAACTTACTCACTTACTCCTGTTACCCCTGATGGAGCATAGGCCGCCGACCAACAGTCTCCAACCCCTCTGTCCTAGGCCTTCCTTTCTATTTCTATCCAATTCTTGTTCATTCTTCTCATGTCTGTCTCCATTTCGTATCGTGTTATTTGGTCTTCCGCCTCTCTTCTGTCCTTGAGGATTCCAAGTGGGAGCTTGCCTTGTGACGCAGTTGGCTGCTTTCCTCAATGTGTGTCCTATCCACTCCCAGCGCTTCGCCTGGAGCCCCTCTGGGGCTACTGTCGGTGCAAAGCCCAGATAAAGGGGGATCTTATGGCATGGGGTTAGCGACCCCATTCCTTAGAAAACTAACTCGCTAAAAAAACGCAAACCATAAAAAATAATTCAAGCCATTTAAACTCTACCGTCGGAGTTTGAAGGTTTTCATTTAGAAGAGTTATAACGTCTCATTTTGAAAGATGAGTTCCTTCGGAAGTCATGAGGCCGATGCCCCTTCTAACAACCAGAGCAACCATTAATTTAGGTACATGAAATACTCGTACAATGTGGGAGACCGCGAGAGTCTTTCAAATTGCCACAGAATTCAGATACTTACTACCTTACTTTTTATAATCTCTGCTAATTTTGACTGATTGTGTTATTTGTTTAAATTCATTGTTAACTCAGTCAGTCTCTCTCTGTGTGTATGTGTGTCTTTTATCCGTTATTATAAGAAAGTATACGTGATTCATATTCATGAGAATTTCTTTAGTCACATAGTACACAACAATATTCTTCACATGTTATAGTTTTACTCGTCATAGAAACTATCCAATTCTATCAGCCTAAAATGTCGGCTTAAATTTTGTATGAACCATATGTGGGCTATAAAATGATTAGTCTAATGTTTATAAACCGATTAATCTATTGAATTAATCAGATTAGTCCAATCCCATTAACTACCTTAAACATTGCTATGTAAACTTGTATTAATTTGGTTACATTACAAATGTACTTGATAGATGTCAATTCAGTAGTTAATACTAAAAAAATACAGTACTTGATTACTACCATCCAGTTACTGGTTATCATGGAAGCATTTGAATCCTACTGAAAAGATTATTTAATATCTCTTTGATTACAACATATTTGGTGATGTCATAATATAATCTCTGTGAATTTCCATCAAATACAAAGCCTCATCTCAGGGCTTCTTTACATATTGTTTCATATTGATGGAGATAGTTAATGTTAATACAATGAAGATGAAAAGGGGATTATTCAGTCGTCTATGCAGTCAGTCAGTAAAAATGTAGAACTTCCTACGTACGTACATACATCAATTCGCGTTGCCATACCACAATAGCATATAGATCCAGTTGTCGATTAAAATCCCATAGTGGCAGAGGTACCAAGAGTATAAACAGTAATATAAAAGATTAGGGTTTGAAGATGTTATTCAAGAAGTATAATCCAGTGGAATAAATTTAAGAAAAGAAAAAAAGGGGACATGAAGAATTCAGAAGATTATAATTCGGGAGAACACAAAGAGTAGATGCACCTGCGCCATCGCAGACGATTTTGAGCCATGTCATTCAAAGTCCCTAACCATCGGTTGCTATCATCTCGCGGATCCCAACCAAATAGCCTACACCTACCAAAATGGTTCAGTCCACTTGTCAGTGACTCCATGGATTTGTGCCATGTTATGGTCTGGCCGCCTTTAGCTTTCTTCCAACCTACTCCTACGCCATAAAACATCGCAGTCGGTGGTTGGGCATACGTAGCACATGTCCCGGTTATCTCAACTGATGAAGTTTCACTAGTTAATCAATCGATTTGACATTCTTACCTAGTATCCGTTTCCTTACAACTGCATCAATCGTCTAATAGTTTACTATTAACCTTACTGATATATGAAGGATTGGTATATGTCTAGTTCATTACTTCTTGAATTATACTAGATACAGTCAATAAATTAATATATTCGTAATATCGTAATGAATAATTTTTTTTTGGTTAGCGTTTTTTTTAGCTTGTTAGTTTTCTACGGAGTGGGGTCGCTAACCCCATGCCTAACCCTCACCCTTTATCCGGGCTTAGGACCGACAGTAGACCCAGAGGGGCTCCAGGATTTTCGTGACTCAGTGTAAGCCACTTTTTCAGAGTATATAAATAACCAAATCAAAACTAATATAGGTTTAAATAGTACAACGGAACAATACAAGAATATTATGCGCGGTCAATCAACAACAAAAAACAGGTCTGAACAAATCAATGTTATGTCATTTCGGTCAAGATGATTCATAAGTGACATGTATGTAAATTTGCTTGTGTGTGTGTGTGTGTGTGTGACAAAACTATTATAATCACAAAAGCTGACAAATGCAACACAACAGTGGTTATGAATAGAATAGATTATATTAATAAAACTCTTGAACATCTCTCTTTACAGGACCATATGAAAAGATCGATCCGAAAAAATTCTCTAACGATTAAAAATCAAGTCAGGGACAAGTGAACTTTTGAAAGAACTAAGATCAGTCATTGGTGTCACGTTATGGTTTACTCTATATCCCATTTCATGTTTTTATGGTTTACCTAGAATTCATAAACTAGACATCCCTTTTAAGATCTATAATAGACTTCACGAACACATCAATATATGCATTATCGAAGTATCTGAGCGGCATATTAAAGCCACTACAACTTACATAATATAATTAAACGTTCCTATGATTTTAAATCAAAAATATCGGAATTAATTATCGAAAAGAATGAAATCATGGCAAGTTATGATGTTGTATCATTATACACTAGTATTCCTATTGATAAATGCTTGGAATTCATTGATGGTGTACTAGAGATCGATGATACTCTTCCTGACAGATGTCCTTTAAGCATTAGTCTAATCGTGAAATCCTTAAAACTCTGATTAAATTCGACACAATTTACTTTTAACGAAACTTTATACAAACAAACTAACGGGGTAGCAATGGGATCTCCCGTGTCCCCGATTGTAGCCAACCTGTTTATGGCACACATGGAATCAAATAGTTTCACCAATGACATTAAACCACGAATATGGCTTAGATATGTAGATGATACCTTTGTTGTCATAGAAAAGGACTCATCTGAGATCTTTTTTTTTTCAAAACAAATCAATACACTTTCATCGTACATCAAATTTACGAACGAGAATGAAAATAAACATGGTGAACTACCACTTATAAATTGCTTAGTGAAAAGAAATCTAAATGGAACTCTAAATTGATTTATCTACCGAAAACCTACACACTTTAATCGTTATATTAACTTTAATTCAGCACATCCATTCAGTGCAAAGATCTCGCTAACCCTAAATCTTTTTAAAAGAGCTAGCAAGATTATCACATCGAAAGAGGATAAACAAATAGAACAAACGAATGAAGATTATTAGAAGTATATTAAAGCAAGATGTTTCATTGCGTAATACGCATGATTCGAATAAAATACCATGGATTGGTACTGCAGTTTTACCATACCATCATGGTACAACAGAAGAACTCCAAAGAATCTTAAAACAACACAGAATAAAAGTATACTACAAAACTGTGAACACACTTCGACATACTTTAGTTCACTTAAAAGAAAAAATCCCCTTTATGTCAACACAAAACTGTGTCTACAAATTAGGACGTGTCGAATGTGGTGCATTCTACAGTGGGAAGTTATCTCGCGAAATTTTGACTTGTTCCAAACAACATATTAGGTGCACAAAGAAATTATCTAGTAGTCCCGTAGAACTGGATGGACTTCAAATTAATTCGGCAATAGCAGTTCACGCCATTTTCAACAACCACCAAATCGATTTCAAAACTATCAAATTATTACAAAAAGATTTTTCCCAATTACAAAGAAAGAAGAATAGCTGAAGCGTTCTATATAATGCTTAATCCTACTGATGTCAATGGAAAAGAAGGTCTTACTGTACAACCTACTTTGACTATCTATCATATCCACCTAGTCCGATATTATTCACAATTCATATATCTTACATACTGAACTCTATCCTTTCTCACCATAAAGGTTACATATTTTTCATCCTTAACATTGCACACACAAATTTACGTACATGTCACCCATGAATCACCTTGACCGAAATGACATAATATTGATTCGTTCAGACTTCTTTTTTGATTGATCGCACATAATATTCTTCTGTTGTCACAATTGATTGATCACTGGGTGGTGACCAATGTCATGCGTTTCTAGTCCTTATTATTAGTGCAGATTGAATGCTATCGATCATGTTGCAATGTGGCCACCAGTCTAGGTGACTCGACACTGCCGGCACTATTGTGAGATTAGATGGTGGTTGGAGGTAGTCGACCGGAAACCCTGGACCCGGGTGGCCACATTGTGTCACGGTCGATGGCATCCGATCTGCACTAATGAGGACTTGACACACATGACATTGATCACCACTCAGTGATCAATCAATTGTGATTACATATCAGTCCTAAAGGAGGTCGGTCACGGCCCAGATAGCTCAGTGGTAACGTCTCTGACTGTGAAGCTGGGTGACACGGGATTGAGTCCGTCAGGGAGCACCAGTTCTCTCAAAGATTACAGGTACACCTTGCTGATGAGTGCCAAGTAGCACGAAACACGGGTCCAGGGTTTCCTGTCGACTACTTCCAACCACCATCTAACCCTTCTGTTGTTTCGTTGTACTATCTAAACCTGGATTAATTTTGATTTGTTTATTTATTCGCTCTGAAGAAGCGACTTACACTGAGTCACGAAACGTCATAAAATTTAATTTTTCTACTCATTGGATATTACAAGTATACTAATTTATAAAAATCTACCCAACGCTCAATTTATTCGAAATTATCAAGTCAAACCTTGGTAATGATAGCTAGATATAGTCAAATTTAATTTTATGAATAATCATTTAATATTCGAATGTATCTAGACTCCGACCGTTGTTGCTACTTTGATGTGGTGGTCGGGCTTGCCTATTGTGATCAACCAATCGAACTATCCTAACTGGAACAATCATTCCTCAAGGTTCTACCATGCCAGACAAGTGGGTTGAAGAATGGTAAGACTAAAAGCATCAAAACCAAGTTCCGAGGGCGCAGTCGTACTGCTGACTGTACAGAGGTGTGACAGCAGTATGGTGTTTCCCTCAGACAACCAGCATAACAACGATGCTGCCTTCCCATAAGCAGGGTGAGGTTAGAAAAGGTCGATCCGAAAAATCACACCTCGCCTTATCCTACAGATAACCGTCTCCGGCGGTAAGGTCTCAACAAGTAGGAAGCTAACCCAAAACTACTCATAAAAAGGTCGTATGTGACCGACCACAAGCAGTTGTCCCTTGGTCACTGCGGTCACGCTCTCAGGTCACTATGACCACCTCTAATCCAATTACCTTTTCAGGTACCTCCAGAAGAACCCTTCCACCGTGTGGGCAACCGGGAAGTGATAACCGCCCTCATACCTCTAACACGTATCTAGACCACTGATTCATGTATCCATTTGAGTCACTGTTTATAAAATTCAAAATATCTCTAATTTTATTATTGTTTATTTTTTATGCATAATTCTCAAGCTCCATCAGGAATATCCAAGACGACTTTATCAAATTATGAATTATGCGTTTTAACTGGTGCATTAAAAAGTTTTATTCGACAATTAGAAACTCCAATTATGACATTTCAATTACATGATTCTTTCATGTCTGCAATGAGTAAGTTGTTAATATATATTTGTATACATATATAAGTCGTTTGAAAATGATCTCTTTTACAGTGACGGGCAAACTGTTTATTTTTTTTCGTGGTGCCGTGATCTTACTCCGATTTGGACGAACGTATGAATATATTATGAACATAAATCTTCCATTTAACTCCGTATGTTGCCTAAGCTAAACGTGTTTGTGTGATGGCGGTACCAAGAAGCTAGACATTCAGAATAAAGAGTAGAAAAGCGAAGCTGAGCCGAGAGGGCGAGCAAGCCCATTCTAATTGATTAGGTATGACTTAGTATTTATAATTATGATGAGTAGGATGTGCAGTTCACATGCCATACGCTCAAATAAAAACAGTCAAGGTTAATAAACCAATCATTAACAACGTCAAAATGTGACTCCAAAAGAAGGAGTAAATCGGTTTGTACGGAAGCTGGAATAACCCTTGTGGGTTTGACATTACAATGTATTTCATAGAAAAAAAATCATAACTAAACATTCTGGTGGAGTTCTGTTCTTTGAGCTGGATAGTTTGGTCGTGGAGCTTTCATCGTTCTACTGAACGATATCATTAGCACAAACTTCAGGCGGAATTGAAGCGTTTGAATTTCTCCACATATGACTCTCAGCTTGTCATGTAGACCTCGATCTTGATTGATTGTTGCTGACCTTTAACCTATCATTGTGTACTTCTTTTTTTGATTGTATCTTCCATTATTGGTTTGTTTCTTGGTCTTATAGTTGACTATATTTTTTCTGATTGGTCGATCATTGGAAGATACAATCAAAATAAAGTAAATAATGATAGGTTAAAGGTCAACAGTAATCAATCGAGGTCTACAGGAAAAACTTGGAGTCATGTGTGGAGAAATTTGAACAGTTCAATTCTACCTGAAGTTTGTTCTGATGATGTCGTTCAGAAAAACGATGAAAGCTCCACGACCAAATCATCCACCTGAGCTACTAATCTTCTCCACCACAGTAAACATTCAACAACTATATTCTTGTTCTATTATAGCATTGTAATATTGGATGTCGTTTGGTTTGTTGTAGTGTAATAGGTTTTAGTGAAATTTCGATAATGCGATGAGAAGACGAAGTTTATCAGAAATATGTGATGATATATTTGCACAATACATTTCAAACAATCTGATCACGGATGTACTTGTTAAGACATTTTTATATGAAAATTAAAAGGTCAATAAGACAGGTTAAAGGTAAGCCGTAACAAAGAAAACAAATAACAGGGTACACAAAAACAAACGTGATAACCACTCTGGATAATAAATCAGCATTACCAGGGTAGGTTAAGGGTAAGGACAAGTTGTTTTCGAATTCATAAAGGGGATTTCAGTTTCCATATAGCCAAGACTTCAGTAAACTTTAGTATACGTCTTTGAAGGTTTTTGGATAACACTACAAATGCCAACTTGATGTTAACCTTATGACCAGTTTCAATTAAATGTTTCGCAATGGAGGATGATGTTTGTCTATCCTGTGATCTTATTTGACCATTGTAATTTATTTGCTTCTACAGTCATTTTGGTATGTGTTCACCCACACTTAATTGCAAATTATGATTGCTTCTCCCTTTGTACGTGTTTCCATACATATATGTAAATTAATAGACACAATGGGATGTGACATAATCGCTTTCGTGCTGTTTGGGCTTTTGATGAAACATAGACCTTATCTTTTCAATAGTGAATGTGGAAAAATCTGTACATATCACAATTAAGGCTGAGTTCACCTGTAATGTTACATATTGTTCAAAGGAATATTATTATTTTACTTGATTTAATTAAAATTTTAATTCAAATGATGTTATTAGATCTATTGAAGCGTCTAGGCCACCCGATTAAGATACGCTCAAAACTGAAGTTTCCAAAACAACGATTTGTCTTACAATGGCAGTTTTCAACTTGTGAGGTGTCTGGGGCGTTTAAACGCGTCTTTCAAGTATGAAATAAAAAGGCTTCGATAGTACAAAGGACAGATGGTGTTATTTAGTTTGTTTTATTGTAATTGAATTGATTTGACTACAACAAAATACTCAACTAATCATCCATCTACACCATTTCTCAATTCGGTCTTTAACATTTTAGTTACTCGTTCTATGTACACATTCACAAATTGATCTTTATTGAAAAGAATATTTGGTACAATATATCTTCATTACCATTAATGTATCTGTAAAAATTAAACAGGATATAGATATTACAATGATTGAGATCATGAGTCACTTAAAGCTTGACCACCATGAAAAACCTGGAAGCACTGGACGGCGCGCGAGACTGATAGGTCCTGAGTTCCAATTGCACGAAGTGGGATCGTAGATGCACACTTCTGAAGAGCTCCACAATAGGACGAAACGTCCGTTCAGTACTTTCAAGTTTTCTATGATGGTCTAGTTTTAATTGGCTTTTGACCTCAACCATTCAAATTACTAAAATATCCACAAGACCCCTTCTGATAAGATATAGATATGTTTTACTATGAATTTAACATTTCTCAAAATAATGATATTAATAATTAGATATTAGGAAGAAGATGATTGAACAACTGTTCAATACATAAATGTAATTGATTTCAACTATGGAGTTGTTCTACTCTAGTTTGGGGGACTTGAATACACAAACGTATACTTGTTTACCGAGTTAAGAGTATATGGTTTAAAAATTTGTCCATATACATGTATACTACTTATCATTAAGTCCGTTTCAGTAACTTGTAGGCAAGTTATACGCTTACACCTCGACAGTCACATACTTGTTAATGTATATCATAGTTAATAACGAGTTCGCACTATGTATTCAATGATGTTTTGAACTAATATTAGTTAAAAACGTCCGACATTCAACTTATAAGTTACAGTTTTGAGTCCTTCTCTTTTTCTGTCTTGATATATCATATCACTAACATTTACATCATTGAAGTCTTGAGTGGTGTTAGAAGTATGAGGGTGGTTATCACTTACCGGTTGCCAACACCATGGAAGGGTTCTGCTGGAGGTACCTGAAATAGAAATCGGGCTAGAGGTGGTCTTGGTGACCTGAAAGCGTGACCGCAGTGCCCAAGAGACAGCTGCTTGAGGTCGGTCACACACGACCTTTTTATGATTAGTTTTTGTGTTAGCTCCCTACTTGTTGAGACCTTACCGCCGGAGACGGACATCCGTAGGATAAGGCGAGGTGTGCATTTTTAGGGTCGACCTTTTCTAACCCCACCCCTCCTTGTGGGAAGGGAGCATTGCTGTTATGCTGGTTGTCTGAGGGAAACACCATACTGCTGTCACACCTCTGTACAGTCAGCAGTACGACTTCGCCCTCGGACCTTGGTTTTGATGCTTTTAGTCTTACCATTCTTCAACCGACTTGTCTGGCATGGTAGGAAAGGTTGTTTCAGCCAGTATAGCTCAGTTGCTTTATCACGATAGGCAAGCCTGACCACCACATTAAAGTAGCAACAACGGTCGGGATAATTGAAGTCTAACTTAAATCTATATTGTATAATGTTTACATTGAATATTAATTGCCTATTCACAATTAATTAATGAATTTATCTATTGTGTATTATTCATTGGATTATTCTACTAGTTACTGATTGTTTTCTTAATTTTAGAACGAGATAATGCTTATCGATTAACAGAGCTTAGTGCATTATTGAAATTGTTACCACCAGAAAATCAACGTACTTTAGACTTATTGATTAAGCATTTATCAAGGTTTGTTAATTGTTATATCTTGTAAAAGGAATAAACAAACAAACAAACTATTCCTTTATTGTTTTTTTTTCTTTTATAGATATTATTATCCTAGTTTAAATTCACTTGGTATTGTTTTTACTTGAATCTTCTCATTGATGTTTAAGACTGCAATTGATCAGTCTCTTATTGGAATATGTGTATGCATCCTGTTCGGGATTGCCTCAATATAGCATTTATTTACAAGCTTCATAAGTAAAGATGGACATTCGCTAGCAGTGGAATCCAGGACGTGCACCACTTCGTCCTATTTGGTACTCGTCATCTGGATGTATCTGCATCTCAGATTATTATTATGTTCACTCTGGGACTTGAACCCATTACCATTCGCTTCAAACACCATCACATTATCACTGCTAACCATTATCCAACTTTGCTTATAATTACCATAGTTTGATTTAATAATAATAATGTTAGATAGTAAATAACAATAGGACAGAATATTTTGTTTAATCGAAATCAAAGTAGATCTAATTATATCAATGTCATATTATTATGGTCAAAGTAAATCTGTGTGAGACATTACTGTGTGGGTATAAAAAGTAAAAACAATTTGTCGTTAGTCAGCTGCAACGTACGACCAGGCACATATATGCATCGGTCCAAAGTGCCACATCTCAATAACACAACAAGAGGAACACTGAATTCATAGAAGTAGTTACTTTAATAGTGGTAATGTATAAAAGAAAGATTGTGTATGAGGATATGATACAAGGAGAAAGAGTTAATTTGTAGAAATAAAGATAAACATTAATTTTAATATCACGGTTTAAGGAAAGATAGAGAGTATTTACACCTACGCCATTGTAATCGATTCTGACCCATTTCATCCAGTCTCCAACCATTGGTTACTATAGTCGCGCGGACCCCAACCAAGTAGTCTGCATCTATCAATATGGCTAAGACTGGAAGTTAGTGACTTCAGTCACTGATGCCACGTTTTGGTTGGTTTGGCCACTACTAACTTTCTTCCAATTATCCCTAATACCGGTTAGCATTGCGCGTCGTGGTAATCGGTGTTCAAGCATACGCAACACGTGGCCCAACGATCTCAGTCGACGAAGATTTCTTTATAGTTGACTAAACCATTCTGAATCATTTTAATACCTTTTATATCGATTTGGTGGTTATCGAACATACCATTTATCGTTATTGCGGATGTGATTTGTAGATTCTCCAATTCTACAGGAATATTTTGTGGTTGCTTAAGTGTTCCTTGGCATTAGTCGTCGAAAGTACTCTCTATTACATACTTACTTACTTACTTACGCCTGGTACTCCCAATGGAGCATAGGCCGCCGACCAGCATTCTCCAACCCACTCTGTCCTGGGCCTTCTTTTCAAGTTCCATCCAATTCTTGTTCATTTTTCTCATATCTATCTCCATTTCTCGGCGTAATGTATTCTTTGGTCTTCCTCTCTTCCTTCGACCTTGAGGATTCCATATGAGGGCTTGTCTTGTGACGCAGTTCGGTGCTTTCCTCAATGTGTGTCCTATCCACTTCCAGCGCTTCTTCCTGATTTCTTCCTCCACTGGGATCTGATTTGTTCTCTCCCACAGTAGGTTGTTGCTAATAGTGTCCGGCCAACGGATCCGAAGTATTTTGCGTAGACAACTGTTAATAAACACCTGTATCTTTTGGACGATGGATTTCGTAGTTTTCCAGGTTTCCGCCCCATACAGTAGAACTGTCTTAACATTTGTATTGAAAATTTTGACTTTGGTGTTGGTTGCTAATTGTTTTGAGTCCCAGATATTCTTCAGTTGTAAATATGCTGCTCTTGCTTTGCCAATCCGTGCCTTCACATCTGCATCAGATCCACCGTGTTCATCAATGATACTGCCCAAATATGTAAAGGTTTTTACATCTTCCAAAGCTTCTCTGTCAATTGTGATTGGATTGGTGCATGCTGTGTTGTATCGAAGAATCTTGCTTTTCCCTTTGTGTATATTGAGACCTATTGCTGCTGAGGCTGCAACTCTCTATTACATAATGTATTGAAATCAATACAACCTAATCTGTAAACTCAGTGCTGAGTAGATGTAAATGGGATTTTTCCATCGATTTCAAACTAGTACATTTCGAAGAGTGTCATACCTTGGCTGTGAGGGACCTGAAAAAGAAGTTGGATTAGTGTTGGTTTCAACGACCTTGGAGCGTGACCGCAGAGCCCAAGGGATAACTGCTTGAGCCCGGTCGCGCACGACCTTTTTGTGGAAGGTTTTTAACATGTTAGCTTCATTCTTCAAAGGGCCTTACCGCCGGAGACGGAAATCCGTGAGGTAAGGTGAAGTGTGACATTATTAGGGTCGACCTTTTCTAACCCTTCCTTCTTTGTAAGAAGGCAGCATTGCTGCAGATGCTGTTTTCCCGAGGGAAACACCTTACTGCTGTCACATCTTTCGACAGTCAGCAGTACGACTTAGCCCTCAGACCTTGAGTTGCTGCTTCTAGTCGTACCATTTTCCAATCGACCTGTTTGGTATGGTGGAACCTACAGGAACATATGTTCCAGCTAATATAGCTCGGTCGGGTCATCAAGATAGGCAAGCCCGACCACCACGTCAAGGTAGCAGCTACGGTCAGAAAGCAATACCTAGGTTAGACATATGGTATTGGTGAAAGATAACAATTCAGTCGGTAAAGTTGTAAATCTTTATCGATTAGTTTTGTTGGGACACGTGTTGCATATGCCTAACAACCGCCTACCTCAATGAATGCTTCTTACTGATATTGAATTAGATTGGAACGGAGCTTGATCCGGCTAAACCAAGGTATGGCATTGGTGCACGAAGCCATTGATCATTGTCATGAGTCATGTTAATAGATACATGCTACCTGGTTGCAGTCTGTACGATTATCGCAAGAAATAATCGGATACTTTATGTAACATGGTTTAGAATCGTACGCAATGGTGCAGGTGCATTAAATCTGTCTTTTCTTAGATCTTAATTTTTTAAACTAATCCTGAGATTCAGTGAGACGTAAGTTACTAGGGGTAACAAAATTTATGGTCTTCTTATTCTTGTGTTTATCTATTCTTGTCGTCATACTAATCCTTTCTTATATGTCACATTGACATGGAGTTCATCTCTACCAGTCAGTCATTTGATCCTACTTGTTCAAAGCCTTAAGTGAAATATTAGTAGGTACTACCTAAAAGCTACACGGAACACGTAACCTATTCAAATTTATGAGTACTTGCAAACTATGGCAAATCTTCACTGTATATATGCAGTTTTATTCTCTGAAATATATTCATATCAATCTAATACCTAATTTTCGTTTTTCTTCTGTTTTCTGTTGTAAACACTTACGAATACACACAACTATTCTAATATATAGCGTTGCTGCCTACAGTCAAATGAATCACATGAACCCAAGTAATCTAGGTATTGTATTCGCACCATCATTATTTCGTTCACGTGAAGAATCTGTCGCTGCGATTATGTCAACAAAATTCGCTTCAACTGCTGTCGAATTAATGATTATTAATTATTCAAGTTTATTTCCAATACATTCATCAAATATTCTTCGACCAATAGCTCAGTTATCTTTACCATTATCTACCGCTCCAGTTGTTGTGGATGATAGAAATGGAACTATGAGTGAAATTACCAATACCACTCATAATTCTATCAGTAGTATATTTAATAGTAATAGTACTGCTACTAATATGGAAAAATATAACCATATTAAAAATGGTGAAAATACTATAGAACCAGTGTATACTACACCGCTTATTGGCTATCCTTTTCAGTTGACCAGTAAGCTCAATATTAAAACAAATGGATATTTTGTTTGTTTTTTTTCTTTTCAATCCTTTTCATTTGAGTATTCATGATTCAGTTTATCACTTTGTAACTGAGTTTGCTTGACTTCTCAATATTATATTTTTGTATGTTTATCAAATGAGTTAAAATTCACCCCATTACACAAGTAAGTGGCTATCAGGACTCAGTAGCTAAGTAGATAACGAGATGGCGTTTGAAGCGAACAGTACTGGGTTCGAGTCCCGGAGTGAATTTCAACTCTGAGATGCAGGTACATCCAGCCGACGAGTCCCAAATAGGACGACACGCGCGTCCTGGATTCCACTGCTAGCCACTATCTATCTATGCTTATAGAACTTGGATTAAGCTTGAAGCTAAGTCATCAAAATTAACCTCTGTACGATTGTTATCAAAGAACGAAGGTATGAAAGCATAACTATGTAAACCAAAGTTACATTTCAGTTCATCATTGAAATGTATTTACTTTTCATAGTATTCATTATTGAAATATTGTTTATCGATTGAAAAATTAACCAGATAATATTTAAATATAAAACTTTCATAATAAATGGGATAGTGGAGAAGATTTATAGCTCAGGTGGATGATTTTGATGGAGTTTTTTTTCTCTGAGCTGGATGGTTTGATCGTGGATCGACGGAATGACGATCGTGGAACGATGAAGGCTCTACGATCAAATTATCCAACTCAGAAAAAAACCCCATCAAAATAATAAATGGGTTAATATAAACAGGGTATGTGATTGTTTATATTTTATTTATTTATTTTAACACATAGAAATTGGTACAAGGAAGCACCAAGTACATATGCGCCACACAAATCTCATTTGATATGCGTGAGGGCTGTGATACTGCCCGGGTGCCCAAATTGAAACAGGTGGTTTTCTTAGGAGGCTACACCTCGAGCCTTCGACCTGAACGTCTGATCCACAAGGCAGTGGAGCATCGTGAGGAGATGCAGTCCCATGGTAGCCGGTGACCGACGATTGGTTCATACGCTATTTGTTCCTTCAGAATACTGGAGCCAGCCCATGTGTACCATTGGTTTTGGATCCGATTAAAGCGCCGGACATTCGCTTTTCGTCCTCTCATTTTCGTAGACAACACCCATGGTGTGAGAAGGCAGTGAGTAGGACTTCCCTGGTAGAGGCTATATATGCGTGGCCATGTGAGAGCATTTGGAGAGGGAGAGCGGACTCTCCCCACTCTCGGCCATACCAGGGCATTTGGGGGCTGATTGTATACGTGGAAGTTATACTAAACAGTATAATTGCTAAAAAGTTTATTTTGGCTTTTACATATCATTTTTGTGTTCACTATTAAGAGCGTATGTAAGGGGGGGTTGTCTAATTGTCGATGTTTGAGGCTATACTGAATCTAAAGGTTAGTCAGTTGCAAAGTAGAACTTGGTATGCATGTGCATTATTTTGGCTCTGTTGCTATTCACCGTGTCGATTTTATCTCACCGTGCTGATGTTAAATACATCTGCAGACTAGAGAAAACCAGGCTGGTTTTCGACCTGGACGTGGTTGTATTGATCAAATATTCACATTACGTCAGGTCCTAGAACATAGATACACATTCAGACGTCCCACAATGGTAGTATTTCTCGACCTTAAGGCGGCATTTGACTCTGTTGATCGTAAGGTTCTATGGCAATGTTTGTCACTGAAGGGAGTACCAAAGAAGTACGTCAACCTTATAAAGGCTCTCTACTCGAACACAACTGGTCGAGTGAGAGCTTATGGTGAACTGTTATCAGAATTGATTACCTCAAGTGGTGTTCGTCAGGGCTGTCCACTCTCTCCATTCTTGTTTAACTTTGTCGTTGACGTCCTTTTAGAGATGACACTTTCCTCATCTAAATTTCCAGGAGTCGAACTTCTACCGGGAGATCCACTTGTTGACTTAGAATATGCCGATGACATAGTTCTATTTAGTGAAGACGCTGACAGAATGCAGAGTCTGCTGACCACTCTAAGCAACAATGCAAGCCTGTTCGGCATGCGATTCTCTCCCTCGAAATGCAAAATGTTACTTCAGGATTGGGTTGCGTCGACACCCGAACTAGTGATAGGGAGTGAAGTAGTTGAGCGTGTCGACCGCTTCACTTATCTCGGAAGTCTCATCAGCCCTTGTGGTCTGGTGTGTGACGAAATCTCAGCACGGATACAAAAGGCTCGACTAGCTTTTGCCAACTTGCGTCATTTGTGGCGTAGGCGAGATATCCGTCTATCAACCAAAGGACGTGTTTACTGCGCAGCAGTTCGTTCCGTCCTACTTTATGGCAGTGAAACATGGCCAGTAAGAGTAGAGGATATTCGTAGGTTACTAGTATTTGACCATAGATGTCTTCGAAACATTGCTCGTATATCCTGGGACCACCGAGTAAGTAACTCAGTTGTTAGGACACGGGTACTAGGTAAGAATGGCAAATCGGTTGATGAAGTAGTGAAACTCAATCATTTGAGATGGCTGGGACATGTTTTGCGCATGCCCGACCACCGACTGCCCCGACGTGCTATGTTTTATGGTGTAGGAGTAGGTTGGAAGAAAGGTAGGGGCGGCCAGATCAAAACATGGCACAAATCCATGAAGTCACTGACAAGTGGACTGAGTCATGTTGTTAGGTGTAGACTACCTGGTTGGGGACCGCGAGATGATAGCAACCGATGGTTAGAGACCTTGAATGACATGGCTCAAAATCGTTTGCAATGGCGCAGGTGCATCCACTCTTTGTGTTCTCTCAAACTCTAATCTTCTGAATTCTTCATGTCCTTTATTTTCTTTCCCAATTTATTCCACTGGACTATACTCCTTTATTAACATCATCAAACCTTAATGTCCCCTATCTCTACTTATACTTTCAGTACCTCTACCACTATGGGATTTGAATCGATAACTGAAACTCTGTGCTAATGTGGTATGGCAACTCGAACTGATGTACGTACGTACGAAGTTCCACGTTGTTACTGACTGACTGACAACATCATTCAGTCAGTCACAACGTAGAACTTGTATGTTTGTACATTAGTTCAAGTTGCCATACCTCAATAGCACAGAGAGATGAAGTTGTTAAGCTTAAACCCAGAATAATAGAGGTAGTAATAGAATAATTGATAATCGAAAAGATTAGATATCAAAGATACGATTTAAGAAAGTATAAATTACTGAAATATACCACGAAAAACGGTTATAAGGCGTTCAGAAGATAAGAATTCAGGAAAGACAAAGAATAGATGCACCTGTGTCATTGCAAACGATTTTGAACCATGTCACCTAAAGTCTCCAATCACTGATTACGATAATCACGTGGACACCAACTAGGTAGTCTATACCTATTAACGTGGCTAAGTCCAATTCTCAATAACTTTATGGTCTGTTGACATGTTTTTTGTTTAGCCGTTTCTAGCTTTGTTCTAATTTCCTCTTACATCAGAAGTGAAGCGCTCTATGCGTTCAACCACTTAATCTCCTATCGTTAATTTAGACCATGACGAAAATCAATCCTGAAGTGTGATTTTACATTTAGAGGAAGAAAATTGCATCCCAAATATGTTTGCAGTGTTGTTTAAGGTGGTCAGAAGATTTTTTACTAAACACAACTATATCGTCTGTGTATTTTAAGTCAGCAAGTAATATTAGTATCGATCATGACACCCAGTAAATCTATTGCGTCATCGGCAAATATGCAGTGAATTTCTTGTTAGCCACGAAAATCCATCGTATTTTTTTCCAATGAAATCATAGGAAATATCCACCACCGTTGTCAGTAACATTTAAACACAGATGCAAAATATCTTATATGGTAATTTGTTTCTATCTGTTTTCCAGTGTTGACATCACCGTATTACTTTCAAAGCTCTTATATATTGGGTCTATCGAGTTACCGATGCTGAGTTTAGGCTCAGAATACTAGGTAACCATGCTAAATCGGTTGATATGGTTGTAAATCTTTATCGACTGAGGTGTGCTGTTGTATGCTCAACTAAATTCCCCACCTCGACAAAGTGCAATGTTTACTGTTGTAAGAGTAGTTCGTAAAAAGTTGAAGGAGGCTGTCAAACCCGAGGCATTGTTATGTTGCTAGGTTTAAATTATCATCTGAAATATCTTATGAAGTTCTTATAGTTGGATAATTATTTCTAATTGAAGAAGTCACTGTTTTTATTATTTGTAAATTCACAGTTCTATTATACAAATATAAATATATATAATCATTGTTGATATTCATCTTAGTATCGTAGTATGTATATAATTGCAGTAGTTTTCTAATTCTTTGTTTTACTAAATTGGTGTAACTCACTTTCATCTATCTCCCATAAACCTCACCAAATATGCTGTGTGTTTTATTATCCGAAGGGGTTTTGTAGATATTGTAATATTTTTAATAGTTGAATTCATGAGTCAATTGAGGCTAGACCACCATGGAAAACCTGGAAGCACTGAACGGGCCGTTTCATCCTATTGTGGGACTCTTCAGCAGTGCGCATCCACGATTCCGCCTCGCGAGATTCGAACACAGGACGTTTAAGTCTCGCGTGCAAGCACGTAACCTCTAGACCACTGAGCTGGTCGTCATCCAACGGTGTTAATGTCTAACTTCAATTAATCCACGAAATTGAGCGACACATCATGATCTCAACTATTAAAATCACTATGATATCCAAAAAACCCCCTCTGATATTAATCAACATATGCTCACTAATGACTAGCTTCAAGAGGTATTTCCTGGATTTCTAGTGAGTAGCAGTGACCAGTGGAGTTCAACCGAATCTGTTATGAGATAGTAACTTACTGATAATAATGGTGGATGTGTCACTCAATTTCGTGGATTAGTTGAGGCTAAACATTAACACACTTGGATGCCGACTCAGTAGTCTAGAGGTTAAGCGCCCACGTGCCAGACTGATAGGTCCTGAGTTCAGATCTCGTGAGATCATGATCGTGGATGCGCACTGCTGAAGAGTCTCACATTAGGACGAAACGGCCGTCCAGTGCTTCCAGGTTTTCCATGATAGTCTAGCTTCAATGGACTGATGATCTCAACTATTAAAATATTTCCATTTTTAGTTGTTTCATTATTAAACTCTGAATATCATAATCATCAATATGGTGATCCCATTTAACTCATCAAACATTTTTCACTTGTGTAGTTAAAATTTTTTTGTTTTTTGTTTTCTAATTTCACCATAATAATCATTTTAACTCATCCTTAAAGTTTCTCCTTTTTATACACTGTATAGATTCAATATTGGATCGGTAGGTTTAAGTTTTATTATTATGAGTAGTATTAATAGTAGTATGTGGTATACAATAAGCAAATCGGTTTTTTTCTGCTTCTTTCATAATATTTTTTTCTATTTGCACTTTTGCTAAATGCTTTTTGATTGCTAGCGATTTTTCGCATGTTAAGAATTGCATGTGTGTTGATCTGGGTACACACACACACACAAGTTTAAGAGTTTCCTTTATGGCAAAGTATAAGATCACTGTGTGTGTGTGTGTGTGATGATAGTCTCTATCAATATCTGGGATCACGCTAGAGATCATACTGCACGGAACGGATGTTTCATTTTTTGAGCTTGAAAGTATCCATCCTTTGTGTGGCTTTTTAAACCTGATTAGAGAGGAGTTCAGAATTTTACCAGAAGAAGAATAAAGTTTCCCGACGTTGTCTATCCACTAAACGCATGAGTTAAACTACCAAGCTTAGCTTTGGATGTTGATGATTAATTGCAATGGATTCAGTCACTCATTGTATTGAGTCTGTTCTATCACAGTCGCCTATATTTGTAATAGTTAGGATTTATAGTTCCTGTCATCTGTCGAATAGGTATTGGAATTGAGATTCTGAAATTTTCATTTTACAGAATTTAGGGTGATTTGATCACCATGTTAAATCACGTTTCCTACTTACCAAACTTGCCCCACTCCAGTTTTATTTTATTTTCAAATGTGGAATGGCTATGTAAAGATTCTACATTGTTATTCGATCCGATCCAACCAGCGCTTATATAATCAGCCACACTCAAAGAGGAAGGTAGAAACTGTGTATGTATCTTTTATTTCACTAAAAGCTAAATAATCATTCTTACGACTGATATGTGTATATAAGTTGTGAGAGTGACTCAGACAGGGACATATGAATGATACATTTAAGTAGATAAATAAGCTACTTACAGTAACTGTTGGGATGATCCAGAAAACTCTCGCAAAAGCCAATAAAGGCTCAGGAAACACTAAGATGTATTTTATCCAATCAGGGTCCAGTAGAGGTTTAGCCAGAAACATCAAGAAAGTGAAAAGTCATATGTAGAGTTTCTAATTGGCTGATTACTATGCTGCTACTATGTTAAGTATCATTCCAGAATTTTCGAGAAAACCAAGAACATCTAAAATACTATAAAAACCCCATATTTTCTGTATTCAAAGGAACCTTTGGAGTAAAGTGCTTCTCGCATATTTTACGCTTGTATAGTTCTAGCTTGATGGTTACGAAAATAGCTTAGGAACCGGATCTACCGTTCAATTAACAAGACTTATCAGTAACCCCCTTGCCCACACTTTCATCTTACCCACCATGTAGTCTTGAAACCACGTGATACGTTTGGGATTGCTCAGGAAAACCGCAACGTCACTAAAACAATAAAACAACTGTAGACTGTAATTTTGGGAAATTCCAAAGGATGTGTTCTACAATAAAAAAAACGTGTATTACCACAAATAAGTAGACGCATATTTTGAAGGGAATACATTTGAGAAATGAGATTTTCGTGATCTCAGTTCATTCGGTTCATTGAACAGATCACAAAATTTTCACAGTACTTTATTCAATGATATTACTTGATAGTTAACTATCACTATAACCATTCATGCTTATGCGTTTATAAATGTGTGTGTGTGTGTACATATATATGTGCTTGCACTACGCTGTTCATCTCTGCTTTTATACCGCTTAATTAATTAACATTTTGCATGCGATTTTTTAATTGTTTCTGTGACTGAATTGATTGATTAGGCGCTTCTTACTTTTTGTTACTGTAATATTGAATTAACATAAGAGATTTGAATTATCAAATGGTTTAGTTGTGTTATCATTTACAGTAGTAGAAGTTTGTCAGTTTAGATTGGAATCATTGACTCTGCGTGTTTGTTTGTTTGTTTGTTTTTTGCATATGGAGTGTAGTTTGTTAGTGGGAAAAAGTTTTGAATCATTTGTAATCTTAATAGTTGAGATCATGAACATCATAGAAAACCTTGAAACACTGGAGACCGTTTTATCCTACTGTGGGACTCCTCAGCAGTAGGCATCCACAATCCCGCCTCGCGAGATTCAAACCCAGGACCTATCAGTCTCGCACGCGAGCGCTTAACCTCTAGAATTTTTAGCAATACATTTGTATATCTTTTTAGAAAGTTATCGAACTGATATTGTTTTCAACACATAAACTCCTCTATGAATTTTAATACTCAAAAAAAAAACACATCAGAAATCTAATCCAACACAAGGAGGAACAACAAACTTGTGTTTACGAAATCAAATGTAATAATTGTAGTGCTATTGATGTAGGTGAAATATCATGACAACTGAATTTGAGGGTGAAAGAACACAAAGTGTACTTAAAGCATATTCCTAAATCATCAAATGATATAAGAAAACTTAGAAACAAATCAGCGATAGCATTACACTCGATAAAATTGAGTCATACAATTGATTTCAATGTCACAAGAATCCTTCAAAAAGGTTTTCATTCTTACAAAGAAAGACTAACAGTCGAAGCAAATCTAAATAGTATTAATAGGAGAGATGGAATACAATCAGCTGTCCCATGGCAACTAATAATTTATAAGTAAACTTGAACTCTTTATTCCATTTAACCTATCACTTATTATCCACTGATCAAAGACGATAAATAGTCAGTGAGATTTCTTCTAACATCTCAGATCCACTTACGAATACACACAATCTGTCATCGTTTCACACCACATATCTCATACACACTAAAGCAAATACCTACTTTAAGTATAATTTGATGACCTATTTAGTATATTGTTAATCAAGGATCCTTGTCAGTCAGCTACAACGTAGGACCAGCCACATATATGCATCGGTCCAAGTTACCATACCTCATTAGCACAACAAGATGTACATCGAATTCATAGATGTGGTTAATTCAGTGTTAGTAATTTATAAAAGATAGATTGTGTATAAGGATATAGTGCAAGAAGAAAGAATTAGAAAAAAAAGGGTTTGGCCGCCCCTAAGTTTCCTCCAGCCGTCTCCAACAAGGAACGTTTTACCTATTTGTATTCGATCATTTTGATTATATTTCCTTAAAAAGCTTGAACCAGATTGCCGAACCAAACGTTGGATTTACTTCAAATACGATCGCTGAGATTTTACAAATATATATTCACCCTTCTTAATTGTATTATATAGCTAAACGGCATGAAAATAACTGTCATAGTATAGTCTTTTTTAAGATCTTTGAAGATAGTGTATATTCAACGTTCAGCTTTCTTTAAACTTCGGTAAATTATAAATTCCGAGAAAGTAAAAATTTTTCACAGCTAGATCCTGATTTGATTGATTTGAACATATAAGTATTGGTACAAGCGGGTACCAGATACATATGCGCCACACAAATCTCATTTGATTTGTGTGAGGGCTGTGATACTGCCCGGGTGCTTAAACCGAAACTGGATCCTAGTCGTCAAACTCTTCGGTTGAATGATTTCTGTGAAAATTCCCATGTAAATAGGCCTGTTTATTATCGATGCAATTCATACAAAGGTATAAATTGAATCTATGATACATCACTGTATCCTCTTAAAAGTATAAAATAGATGAATTCAGTTTTAGTCAGTGACAACTAATCTCTATTTGGGATTGCTACATCAAACTAAAAGCCAATACAACAGTATTTCCAACAACAACAAAAATCATTCTAATATCTTAGTAGTTTATATTGTATGTCATATTAACGTTACGACAACTGTCTGATCCTTTCAAGGAATAAACTCAAATACAACGAGAGACAGTTTTTCTTAAGAGTTTCTATGGACCACTCAAAGCCTTCAAGATGTACATAATTTTAAAGTTTACCATCTATAAGTATGGTATATAGTTTGGTGTAAAATAGTGAAAAGCATTCGATATGAGACATAAAACTTCTTCTTCTATACGGTTTGTTTGTAGTATTGAAGGAACCGATACTCCCCTTTGAAATCACATCAATGTACAAGCTTTATTTGTCACATATTTATCTCATTTGAAGTGTCTCTGTGTTATGATATTGTCGTTCACTGATATCACATGATAAAATCACCAATCAGAGTATCGATTTTTGTAACTTTGTAAGTAAACTAACCAATGACATGCCAACCAGCACTAGTAGTATCAAATTACTACCAATTCCCTAAAGTCTCTCCTTGTCCTGCCTGTTGAGTCCAGAACACAGTAATGAGCCTGCACTATATAAATATCATATTTCAAGCATATGTACTTTATAGACAGAAATACTCGACCACATCATACTAGAAAATAAAAAATAGATGAGACTATAAATAATAAACTGGTAATAGTCATTTGGATGATCGAAATCTTATAATGTAAGGAATATATACACATGTCCGTTTACTTAATTATACAGTAAGAATATATATATATAATAATAGTACATAAATTAGTTCTGAAAGTTGCTATTCCTCTAGTCTTTATTTGGATATCAAATGGTGAAAATCTGAAAGTACTGGACAGATGTTTTATCTTAGTATGTGACTCCTCAGCAGATCGCATTCATGAACTGGACAACGATTAAACACTGGACGTTTATGTCATCAGTAGAATCACTGAGTATGGGTCCAACTGTACAATTACAGTCAAAATTGGTATTCAATGAAGCAGAGGAATCCCCTACTAAGATAAAATAGTGTCTTAATTTTGTACTAATACCTCAACTGAGATCAATGTGTAATGATTGTAATCTACATATCGGTATCCCACTAAATTCACAGTGGTCGATTCTAACGAACAATTCAACAACATGTAAATCATACTCTCTCCTTTGTAGTTTAGTTTAGTTAGGAAGGATCATTAGCCCTTCTACTAACAAAATATGGCTCAAACTCTTTACCTAATTAATCAACTATGTTGCATATATTTCATGGTTTTCTAAAATTCTTATATACATATTTTGATTAACTGATATCATTAGATCTGAAAACATATTCACTTCGTCCAATAATCAAAACTACTCATCTCAAACATCTTTACAATCGATTAAATCATCATCTACGTTTACATCTTCCACCTCCACCATCACCACCACCACCACAACAACAACAACATCATCATCATCAACAACAACCACTAAAGCAAATTCACAATCATTCAAAAGTTCATCAAGTCTCCCAATCGCATTACAAATTGTCCATGACAATGAATACATTACTAATCAATTCGAACAAAATTCAACAAATGACAAAATTTTAAATCATTCTCTTCATTCTCATCATCATGATCATCATCATAATTCTCTATTAGTTACATCACCATTATCTATTCATCCCAATAATCATTTAATTGAACCATCATTGAGATCTCATATATCACCACAACGTAGCAGGTAGTTATTTTTTTTTGATGATAATGATCATCACAATACTGATGAAATTTTTCTTATTGGTTAGCAATAAACAGTTTTTTTTCTCTCAATAGTTTACCTCTAGATCAATGGTTTGGGTCTTTAGTCGTTCGAAGGTTTAAGTACAGTTTGGAGGTGTATTGGTTTCATGTGAAGGGAAAGTGAATCCAAGAGCAAGAATAGAGAATTTGCGCCCAAACTTCTAGTGAGAGATCGTGGTTTTCAACTACGTTCATAATGAGATAGTTTATCATCAATGGGATTGATTAATAATGAACTACACTCCAAATCAGTTAAAATTGAAAATGTAGATCATTGGTTTCTAGTTCATTGTTACCAAGATCAACCATTCTTCATTAATTGACACAGTTAGTAATAATTTAAGAAGGATTATGGTTGATTAATTTAGTTACTGCACGTGTTTTCCATGATACTCAATCAGATGTCAAATTGGATTGTGCATATAAATCGATAACTATGTAAGCAAACAAGTTTTAACCTTAAGTGATTGATAGAAACCGACCGAAGTAGAATCCAACTCTTTACACCATCGAGTCAGTGGGGTGGGAGTTTTTCTAAAGCTTGTTTTAATTCATGTCAGTACATGTGGTCGGGATAAACCTTATTGCTAAAGCAATCAACGCTACATAATGAATCGGTTCTTCACTTTAAAAAATGCATTTTTGAAAGAATAGTCTTTTATCATAGATATTGATTCTTTGCGATCATAGGTCAGAGCTTTTCATTTAAGAATCCACAACTCAGTAAGGTTCTGTTGAATAACAATTATATTTTTTTGCCGATCTTATTATCCTGTTAGATCTGTTTAATCATATCAATATTGTTAGGGATCAATGAGTCAGTGGTAAAATTGTAGTCACTAAAAGCAAATAAATAGTACAACTATGCCAACTTTATTATAAACTGGATAACTACAGTGTAGTAAAAATATCTTCTTACTTACTTATGCCTGTTACTCCTAATGGAGCATAGGCCACCGACCAGCATTCTCCATCCCACTCTGTCCTGGACCTTCTTTTCTAGTTCCATTCAATTTGTGTTCATTTTTCTCATGTCTATCTCTATTTCCCGGCGTAATATGTTCTTTAGTCTTCCTCTTTTCCTTTGGCCTTGAGGATTCCATATGAGGGCTTGTCTTTTGACACAATTGGGTGCTTTCCTCAATATGTGTTCTATCCACTTCCAGTGCTTCTTCCTGATTTCTTCCTCCGCTGGGATCTCGTTTGTTCTCTCCCACAGTAGGTTGTTGTTAATAGTGTCCGGCCAACGGATCCGAAGTATTTTGCGTAGGCAATTGTTAATAAACACCTGTATCTTCTGGATGATGGCTTTTGTAGTTATCCAGGTTTCGGCCCCATATACAGTAGAACTGTGTTGACATTTGTATTGAAAATTCCGACCTTGGTGTTGGTTGCCAATTGTTTTGAGTTCCAGATGTTCTTCAGTTATGAATATGTTGCTCTTGCTTTGCCGATTCGCGCTTTCACATCTGCATCAGATTCACCATATTCATCAATGATGCTGCCCAGATATGTAAAGGCGTTTACATCTTCCAAATCTTCTCCGTTAATTGTGATTGGATTGTTGCATGTTGTGTTGTATCGGAGAATCTTGCTTTTCCCTTTGTGTATGTTGAGATTTACTGCTGCTACACTGGTTGTCTTCTCCTGCATTTGTTATTGCATGTGCGATAGAAGAGCCAGATCATCTGCGAAGTCTAGATCGTTCAACTGCATCCTAGACGTCCACTGTATCCCGTGCTTCCCTTCAGATGTTGACATCTTCATGATCCAGTCGATCACCAGGAGAAAGAGAAAGGGTGAAAGTAAGCAACCTTGCCTGACACCGGTCTTTACTTCGAAGGAGTTTGTCAACTGTCCTCCATGAACGATTTTGCAGTTTAATTCATCATAGGAATTCTGTATGATATTGATTAATTCCAGTCTAATCTATAGCTTAGTCAATGACACTGGAGTGTTAGTTTGTAGAAATCGTATCTAAATCGACAATTGTGTATCTATGTGCTAATATAGTATGGCAACTCGGACTGATGTACGTACGTACGAAATTCTACATTGTTACTGAGTAATAAAAATGCAATTGTGTATCATTTGGATTGTATATCCACTCATAATTTCGTAATTTCTAAACGATAATTCCTTTTAAAATTTGACTTCCTTCGGAATCTAATCAGATAATTACGAATTCAAGCATTTTACAACAGGTCTATGAGTTTATCTTGTGGAAACATACATTTTTATACTAATACTAATCAGTGATATATCTATTAAAGTCAGTCATAATCAGGATATGACTTGGCATAAATACACATCTGTCCAAATTGCACTCCGCTCACTTCACAAGGTGAAACTAACAGGATACATTAGTGAAGTTAAGATTATACTAGTGTTTATTATAGTAAAATCGACTATACATAGAAACTATCCCAATCTCCCAAGTTTGGGGAAATTTTGGAGAAAAACCCCAAATGTAGGGGAATTTTGGGGAATTTCCCCAAAGTTTACTATAGCAGCTTCCCCAAAATTGGGAGCTCTGGATTTCTCTAAGCGAAGCAATGAATTCGCGAAACAAGTGTACGAAATAAAAGTAGCGAAAAATGAATAGTTTATCTGTACCATTGCGGTCGGTTTCGACCAGTGTTCACCAACTTTACTATCCATCAACCATGATTCTCACTCAAAGCCCAACCAAATAGTCTGCACTTGCCAACAACTCGTACTCTAACAAAAATTATTGAATTTATAAACTGGTGCCACGTACTAGTTTAATCGCTCATTGCTTCCCTCCAATCTAATTTTTTACTCGTCAGCTGTATGTTCCGATTTAGAACATTACTAGAATACTCTTAATAGGTGGAAATGAAATGTCATGGTTTATGTAATAGTTTTCTTAGAAAATTTGCTTATTTTTAGTAAAAATTTCTACCTTTTAACTAAGTTTATTTTGTATACTAATTTTTGTCTAGTCCGAACCCCCCAATTCATTTAGTTGTATCGCAATCTTTTAGAAAATCGCCGGCGCCACCACCACCACCACCGATGACATCAGCCAAGTGTGTAAATATAATCCCAGTAAGAAGTTCATTAACAAAATCTACTACATTGTCACAAACTCCTGTCACAACGACAATCAAAGAAATTGACACTACTGCTATCAGTGCTTTGAATCATGAAGATCTATCCTGTCATAATCACTCTGATAAATGTAATAATTTTGGGGGTGAATTCGATCAAACATGTTTACCACATATGTCTTCTGAATAACACTATTTGTACTACTCTCTATTCTGCCAGGTAAAAGTTTTTTTACACTTTTTCGATATATGTATAACTTCAACCTATAAATCATTGAGGATATTGGAACACTTAGTGGGTATGTACACTAGGACCCCCAAGAGACTGAGTTCATGACATGCAGGCTTCGCATGGTGTACTTTTACCTCGCTGATATAGGATCCACCAGTCCATGTATCCAATCTAAAAGGATTCATCACAATTTTACCATTAATGTATGACATGAAATTGAATGAACTTTACAAATGGAGGTATTTTTTAAACAAGAATCCGCTCAGTAGTGTTTAGCCTCGTGAAGAATCGCAGAGGTTTTAATTTGAAATCTTGACTGGTAGATTACTATTGCTACTAATACTTCTACTACTATTAGACATCATATTTATGAATGGGGATATGAATTGAGTTTATCAGTGGACGATTCTGTGTTTGGAGTGAGAAGTAATAAGTTCCATTTCCAGTGTGAACTTTATCAACGGACCTATCTAGTCCTATATAAGAAAAGATACTCATGTTGTAATCCATTGTTAATCAAACTTTAACATGATGTTATATATTTCAATAAAAAATAAAAACTTATTTCTCATTTTTGCATTACTATGTTTCAGATCTTCAATGCATTAATACAGAAGTACATAAATCACAAAAAATGTACACGTATCCCATCTAACTTCATTGATTGCTCAAAAATTTCGATGTACAAATTATTCTACTTAAATACTTATAAATAGTGTAAAAATGTTTGAAAAATTATTTGTCAAATAGCGTTCAAACCTGTCTTCTTCTTTTTTTGTTTTTTGAGAAAAAATATACATCATATTACTTATATTTATGTATGTACACACTAACTGTGTAGAATATACTTATTCTTAGTCTGTTTTTGATCGATCAAGGTATCTCTTTCATGCTGTCGTACTTGTTTGTTCCTTTTGTTTTTTTGTTTTTTTTCATTGGAAATAATCTCAGTATCTGTATTGTACGTCACAATGAGAGTTAAATAAATTGTATTATGATGTATATCCCAGATTATTTAAAGGTTGATTGGTTAGTCAAGTCTTTTTCTAAGGTGTATACTGACTTCCCAAATAATAAGAGATCGTTTTGTTTTTGTCTCCAATCGTTCGTTCGCAAATTCCCAACATTATCTCATGGAAAATTTATTGAAACTGTAGTACTGAGCATTCCCCCCCCCCAGTAATTTTGACTTTGATACAGTTATTTTTTGTAAATATAAAGTCTGGAAATAAATAACGTCTTTTTATCTTCGGATTTGATGGAGGTTTGTCGTTTATGTCGCATAGATATATACTATGTAATCAGTGTTGTGTTGTGACCAAAATAAAATACTCCAAAAGTTATCATGGGGTCACATGAAACAATTCTGAAATGTGATAATACAAAATCTGTGCGCAATCAAAGCGTTTGAATTTCAGCGATTTCAAAATGTGGTCCGATTTAAGAAGACCATTAAAGGATAGCTTTTTGTTGTTGTGTTTCTGTATACGGTGGTCTGTTTGAATGTTTTGGCTACCTGTTCCTGTCATCTAAATATTACGACAGGTTATCTTTTTCATTTTGTTTTAACACATTACTATGTCTATTAGTCACACAACCTATTCAAACGCATTTATGAAAAGTTTACGACCAATTGCCCTGCAAGATACAAAAATGTATAATCCGAAACATCGTGGCAGCCATCAATATGCATTGAAATGAATTAGTTTTATTCAGATGCCGATTCCTAAACTGCTCAATTATAACTGTTAACTACTGATTGGCAAGGTGAATTATTTTAGATTCCTTCTAAGTCAATTCAAGTATCTCGGTTAAATAGTTTACAAAACGTTTTCTTAATATCACTACAAGATTTCAATATTTATCATCCAGATTGATCAAGCAGTAAGAAAAGGTGTTCGAGCGGTTTAGCCACATTTGTAGGCGAGAACTGGTGTCAATCTAATTTTTTCATATTTTAAGTTTTCAAATGGCTTTTTCGACTGTTTAACTTTAAGATGTCGTCTGAAACACGTGAATAAATACAATTGTGTTCATGTCACCGACATTTACGTGACTACAAACTGCACATCATCTGCACTATCTGTTTTCGTTGATAAATTCACTGAATTTGCTGTTACTACCTTCAATAGTTCATTTTCAATTGTATGTGGTGAAATTAATTCATGTGACTATCTTTCTTTCATTATTAGGTCATCGAAATGCAGTAGACTTTCCCACTCGTTTTGATACCCATTTAGACTTGGTTTTCATTAATGATGAGGAAATATATGAGACTCATAAACGTGCTCCATTGTCTACTTCGGAAAGTGTTCAACATCTCTACTGTCTCATGAAGATGTGCCACGAAGCGCTGTTCTTCTCCCTCTTTGTTTCCGCATGATCTATCTTCCGCAGCGAATACTCGTTAAATATGCGGACGATTTCAATGTATGCATGATAATTTCTAGCTCTTTACAACCCCTTGAAATTAATGAGTTCTTGTCTGGTATGGAATAGTAGTCCATTGTTAATGGTCCTACATTTAGTTCGTCTTATTGTCCAAATTTAGCCTATGACACTGACAACACTTAACTTATCTACCTAACTCAAGCAGTCATTAGTTTCCTTCGCTCTTTTCCCTTTTCGTAAGGGAAACTTGTTGAAATACCCCTTTCTGAGAATTCTGTTGTACCGACAGTTTAACATTGAATACAGTCATCTAAAATAATAATCGACTCAGTACCCTGTAAACTTTGAGAGATGCATTGCTGTAACCAAGTTTTTTCTTATCAGTATTCAGCAAAAAAATCCTGTTGTGGATGGTAGTAGGTTGTCTTTATGTAGTGTGTTACTTCAAACATTACTACTGACTTCGATGAGATCCATCATTTTTGGACAGGAATCATGATCACTCGCTAATTGCTCAAGCGTAATGAAATTTTAACTTCCAAGGTTCGTTGGCCTGTTTGAGTTCGTTTTAATAACAGCATGCGTTATTTTCCTCTTGCCACTTTATTCATAGTCTCTTCAGAATTTTTAACAATTTTAGTTCTTGGAGTTTTTGTTGAGACTTCTAGCACTTTATGTAGGGTGGTTTGTCATACTTGTCTCATTTAAATAAAGATAGAATGCATTATGACATAAAATATTATTTTCCTAAGTGGATTGTATGCGGATTATGTTTGATTCATCTATTAAGTCTTTGTTGCTGAAGAATTTTTATAATGAGGACTACGTTATCATTGAACGTGATATGGGACTTCCAACCTATTAAGCCAGATAACCGTTTGGCCAAATACGACTACTGCATCTATTAATTAATACTTTCAGGCCTGAAAGACACTTAGGTAAAACTGAATTTGTGGCTGCCATAGACGTAAACGTATCTGATGATACCTGCTCCAACTAAACACGAGATTGAAACTGTATGAATAGGGGAGTGTAAGAATGAATATCGTAAAGTTGTCAAGGTGTGGTGTTTGTACAAACTAATGGTTTCTTTGCACTTGAATACCCGACGACTACTAATCCCAGATATAACAAGTTTACTTGTTCTCACGTAGTTCAACTTTCTGTAAACTGCACTATATCGGGTACTCCTAGTTAGTACAATAATTCGAATGCTTCTAGTTATCACACAAACCCTACTTACAATAATACCTTAGCTTAAAATTCATCTCCGACAACCCCCACAGCTAATCAACAATGATCAGTCAAATTATGACAGATCAAGATAGTTGCTATTCATTATTTATGTTCTGTAATCTTCGAAATTTGCAGATCATGTATGCCTGTAGGATATAGATTCTGATCACGATTGGTGTATCTATGGTAATCGAATGACAGACCTAACCTAATCTTGTGGACTTGCCCTAATCTCGCTACCGAATTTATAATATTCTAAGTTAGTCACATCATTGTCCATACTGATCAGTCTTCTTGTGATAATCGGCGGTTGTTTGTAAGATTGTTTAAACTACTACGGGGCTTCTGGAATGTCATGATCCAAGGTAACGAAAAATCGAGCAATCACCTGACCAAAGGATTTTTTCGGGTAATCGTGGCAACAGATTGGTAAGAATCGATAAGAGAATGGACAATAATTCTAGATCCAAGCAGTTAGGATTGCTGGATCATTCCCAAGCTGTCTTCCAACAACATAAAACTGATACATGAATGGTCTTCGCATGATTAAATTTATCGAGAACTTTGTCTCCAATCCCTAAAGCTTATTCCGTTATGCAAACTCTCTTCGACAGACTAAGACCGGAGTTTCCCAATTGCTAGGTCCCAATGACCCGATCAACAACGACGGTGATGCCGCTAATCTCCTGGATGAGCATTACTTTCGAACATTTCAACCGACCCACAATAGCCATATTGATGAAAGCTTCATCTGCGACCGCATAGGACTTTTAGGCGTGAAACTGAGCATTGACTTGACGTACCGGGAACTGCAGCACCCAAAAAGACACCTCTCTTGGTCCGCATATGGTTCATTCTGCTATACTGAGGAAAGCAGCTTCTGTCTTGTCAATGCCGCTCAGCGTGAGGTCCTCAGGCCGAGGTACATTACTGGAAATTTGGAAGCACGTTCACGTCACACCAATTTTCAAGGGAGGTTGACGCAGCAAAAATTCCAGCTACCGACCGTTCGCTCATCTCTCTGTACCCTTAAAAATTATGAAGTCCCTGATATGCGATGGTCTACACGACTATTTATTATCCATAAACATCTCTTCACCCTAACACCGTGGTTTCAGAGAAGGTCACTCTTGTATAATCAACCAGCCAACTGCGGTGGACAGATGGAAACCATCCTTGATCGCAAGGACAAGGTTAACATTATTTATCTTGACTCCTCAAAAGCTTTTGATATGGTCAGCTATAAATGTCTTGTCAATAAGCTCAAGCGATTAGGCATCAAATCACCTTTAATTTATTGGCTCACTTCATATCTAAAAATCGACATTTTAAGATTAGGGTTAACTTCAATTTCTTTCAGGTTGTGGAATGCCTTAGTGGGGTCCCTCAGGATTCAGTACTAGGACTCTTCGTTCCCTGTTTTATGTAAAAAATCTTCCACAACAGGTATCGTCAGACTTACTGGATTTTATTGATAATGTGAAACTTTGGTGAGAGATGCTCAATAAATGGGATAAACTGAAAAAAATCTAGAAGTGTCGGCAGCCTTCTAGGTAAAGTCTTACGCTAACTGTGACAAACTTGAGCAAACCTTGCATTGATAATATCGAAGCGCATTTTTGGCCGGTTCGACGGAAGAACTTTCCACCTAATCTTCAACAGTTTTATGCGTCCCCATTTGAGGCAAAGGGACATAAATTTACCTCCTTCGCTTCAAAAGGAAAAGGACATCCTGGAACGTATCCAACGGTTAGCCACGAAGTTAGTCCTGGGACTCAAGATCAAGTCTTATGAAGAGAGACTTCAGTCACTGAATCCTTACCCGTTAGAGTACAGGCTTCTTAAAGATGAGCTCCTAGTGGCTTACAGCATCTTTAACACTTCTGAAAACCCCCTTAAACACCTACTTGAGTTTGGCTTCAACACAAACCTAAGGGGTAATACCCAGAAACTTGGGATACAACTCAGCAAAACCGACGGTAGACACAACTTCTACTCCTTGGGAGTAGTCAAGCGCTGGAATTCGCTGCAGCATGAGCTAGTCCAAGGGACTTCCCAGGAGTCCCTTAAGAGAAAACTTGAGATATTCTTAAGGACTAAGAATAGTATCTTATTATGATTTACCAACATTTTTCTTTTTCCTCTTTCATGGTTAATATATCTAGGCTTCTGCCTAGAGGTAGTTATGATTCACTGCTACTAGACACGGATGCCTTTTGAGCGAAAGCTTCTTCTATTCCGTCCAGAACTATTTGAAACATTTGGACGATTTAAAAGTGTAAGGCAAAGCGCGACTGTCGCAAAATGCTGCGTTACGCGGTCTGTAGTGTAAGTCTGACTTTAAGTATCTTCATAGTTAGTTGTCAATAGTCTTCAGCATGCATAATAAGTGAACTAAATTTTATTCTTTTCTTTGCATTCTGCATGTCGGAATCATTGGTAATCAGATATTAGATTGGTTTGATCAGATTTCAGAAGTTTTTTAATAACAGAAGGCATACGGCCTGTTTTAGCCTTTCCTAGTAAGGTGCTGAAAGTGTCTAGTTTTATCTAGAGTCTTTTAATTGAAAAAGCGGACGTCACTTGGCAAAGCGTTCTAAGAATAGGTGACTCGGTGTGAAAACCTGTATGTCGCGTGTCGTTTGCTTATCCCTGACTTTTGTTCTCGCCTGCTATTTCCTCTGAGTTTTCCTGGTCTGGTTAGCAAAAATGACAATTCCTCAGTATTTTATGCATCAAAATCAGACTACTTAATCTGCGATAGGTCAGAGTAAAAAAGTATAGATTCTGAAGCCGCTTTTTGTATGGTTAACCCCGGAATCACAATATGGCGATCAATAATATTCAAACAGTTCTTTCGGTGACCTGTTAAATGAGTTGTCCTGAAAAACCGGCTCTCATCTATGATGTAGTCTTACAGAAAATCAGATTACGGCGACTAACTCGAGATCATTCAATAAGCCTTCGTAAAACATACCTGAGGTAGTTCTTCATATTCCCATTTGATAGGAACATCTCAAGTTTGTTTTGCAAGTGGAATTTTGCCTAGATACTTGGTTCCCGTATCTGCGGGGACTTCAAGCTTTTACATAAACTAAAAAAACCATGAAGGTACCATAATATATAACAATTGTTATATTAATAACTGCTGGGACTTAATAATAATTTAGCTACCAAACACACTACAAATCCTGTGTAAGTTAGTCTTTCTATTGGCATGCTAAGATCACAATATACGTGACCAAACATTGATTGATAAAAAGGAGCCTAAACTTATAATCCTCTGGTCTGAATTTGAGTGTCTAAATCTTAGGGCAATCTGTGTGGTTCTGTGGTGTTGTTGTATCTCTAATACAAAGGCTTAGATTGATCTGTAGGTTCTTATTTTTTAAACTATAACCAACAGCACTTCATTGGTTATCTACTTGTACAAATTGGTCAGGGTGTTCTTCCTTCGTAGATCGTTATTGTGTTGTACCATCAGTTAAGTCATTCAACTCATGTCTATGGGTAAGTTTTTAGCTTGAACTCACCATACCTATTGGGGGACATCATACGTCTCTGACTTGGGAAACTGAAAAGTGATGGTTCAGAAACGGCTGGTAAATATGTAACAAACCAAAAGTAGAAAATTTTTGAAATGATGGCACTTTGTACTGAAAAAGAGACCCTTTGAGAATATACATACATCTAGTTGTCAAAATAAGTATTACAAACTCTTTAGCAATCTATGGTCAACTAAGTACCGAATTTTGAACATTCTGTCTTCCTAAAGTTTCTCAAAAGTAGAGACATAGTCGAATGATATGGAGCCTAATGCTTCAATGAAAGTACATCTCGTTCTGTATTTTTTCTGCTCTAAGTAGAGACTTCCAAAGTTTTTAAGATTGTGTAGTTTGTGTCAAATATCTATGGGTTATAAAGCGAAGCGTTCAGTGCTTTTCTAATCGAAACTATAATCTGATTTGTACACTGACTGACAGGCACGTAAAAAGTTCGGCAGATTTGTTTTCAAACTTATTCATGTGTATCCTTCAGACCTTATAAAAGATACACAGGCGTTTCAGGCCTTTTCATGATCTTTTTCAGTAGTTGGTAGCACAGTGGTGGATTGTTTTCTGTCTTTTTGGAGGTGAAAACAGTTTTAGATTTGTTGAGATGTTTCGTCGAGTTATTTTAACGTAAACAGATTACTACTCAGTGACTTGTTACATATTTGCGTACTTGGCTCCAAGACATTTTGTGTAGTGGTTACTCACTACACAGCTGTACGTATCGGAGTAGGCGAAACAGGTTTCGAAGTTGAAACTCGGGTGTAATAATTAGCAACACGGATAAGAGGTGTAGATCAAAGGAGATAAGACTTGGGGTTGCAATTTTTCGAATACATTACGTCTTAGCTGTTTTCCGTATACTCAAAGCAGATATGTCAATCAGTTAATTGTTGGTTATTTCTCTGGACTGCGCAGTTCTACCACATACATATTGGCAACAAATTTTCTTGCCAATGTATATTGTCATTATAATAGTTTGATCTATAGAGTTAATTCATTCGCTAGATTCATGTTTATGAGCCACATTCTTAGTCTGGAGTCTAACGATATCATGTGATTGCTCTAACTGAAGTAGGTGGAGCGGGGTTCGAACCCAGAACCTGGTGTTTAGAAGCCGAACCCCTTAACTAGTAAGCCTCCGTTCCGTCAGTCTGATCTTCACTCCAATAGATACACAATTGGTATTTTGGATAAGTTTGTTATTTGAAGTCGTTATATTAAGCAATCGCTGTAATAAAATCAATGATAAGAAAATACATAGTAAGCACAGTATAGATGGAAAAATCATAGTGATTGATAACCATTCAGTCGACTGGAAGCTAAAGGATAAGTGCCACGGTTCGATGTGACATTGCGTCATATTCTATCATCCATTGTTGATACAATGCCCACAGATTAGACCGAATAATCAGATCGTAATTGATTGGAAAATGAATGACCTGCAAACCAATTTCCACCAATTGCTTATGGCGTTTTGTCTTATTTATTTTGTGTTCAGATTTTTCATATATAAGCAAATCACATGAAAAACTATTTTTGTGGCTAGTAGTCTTGTTTTTGATTTTTAGTCATTTGGAGGTCTCCGTCAGTAATACGGTCTTGGCAGTAGATATCACTCAATCATATTATGTCATAGCATTCATTTGTCGATTAACATTTTATCCATCGACTTCAACGATTGAAATATCACGTCTATCAGAAGATTCACCCCATAATAAGTGCATATTGCCTGTGTAAACAAGGAACAAGACCCTGAGTCCGATCACCATATGTATATATAACTTTATCAATGCTTTTATCGAAATATCTACTTAAGTATAATACTCTGATAAGCTAATTTTCAATTTCTAGTACACTACTAAAGATGAGAAGATATGTAAATGTAATATTATTTCATTTTTCATGTGAGAGTGTAAAATATCACTTCATCGTTTAGATGTCCACAAAAACGCCACCAATGATAATATTACAAATTCTTCACATAAATCTACAATAGATCCATAGTTTTTAAACCGGCATAGTTAAAAACACCTGACTGCAAACCACTAGATTATTTGTTTTAACACATGGATATTGGTACAAGAGGGCACCAAATACATATGCGCCACACAAATCTCATTTGATATGTGTGAGTGCTATGATACTGCCCGGGTGCCCAAACCGAAGCAGGTGGTTTTCTTAGAGGGCCACACCCCGAGCCTTTGGCCTAAAGGTCTGACCCACAAGGCAGTGGAGCATCGTGAGGAGATGCAGTCTTGTGGTAGCCGTTGACCAACGATTGGTTCATACGCCATTTGTTCCTTCAGAATACTGGAGCCAGCCCATGTGTACCATTGGTTTTGGATCCGGTTAAAGCGCCGGACATTCGCTTTTCGTCCTCTTATTTTCGTAAATAACAGTAATGCTACGAGAAGGCGGTGAGTAGGACTTCCCTGACAGAGGCTATATACGCGTAGCCATGTGAGAGCATTTCGAGAGGGAGAGCGGACTCTCCCCACTCTCGGCCATACCAGGGCATTTGGGGGCGCCATACCACTAGATAAAATAGGCTCTTCATTGTAAAACAAATTAATTACGTTCACATTTGCGACTCCATGTTATATTATTTTGCTCATTGTATATTGATATTAACCATCGAAAATTAAAGCTATTTACTTCTTTTATGCTATTTGAAAATAATCAGTATAGGGGTTGTGGAGATTATTACGTTTTTGATTAAGATCATGAACTGATTGATATTAGACCACCATTGAAAACTTGGAACCATTGGACGGCCGTTTCATCCTATTGTGGAACCCCTCAACAGTGCGCATCCATGATCCCGCTCGCGGGATTCGGACCCAGTGCTTCCAAGTTTCCAACGGTGATCTAACACCAATCAGTTCATGATCTTAATCATTTGAAAATTACTTAACTGTATCCCATTTGTAAATTATTATTAGTATAGAAATTAGGCAAGTGTTTGTTTTTGTGCTTTATCTATATTATATTGAAAATTTTGTTTCTAACCGAATTAAATCAAGTTTCAATATTGATTTATTTAGATAAGGTGTTTACAAACAACGATATTATCAAATTCTTTATCAACAAATCAATTAAATGAATCAAAAGTTTATAGTTTCACTTCAAGATTACAATCATTGGCAGATAAAAGGTAATGAAATAGATGTTCACATAACTTCCAATTGATTTTATCACTTTTCTATTATAGTAAAAACATTTTAATGAATCAAGATCCTTATTGTCCACCAGAAGATGTTGAATTACGTATTGAAGCTTTAAGTAAAAAATTATTCAACTTGAATTCATCAAATGATAATCAATGGAAAACCTATCGTTTTCAAAATAATGATGAAAAATATAAAGTAAATTTAATTTTTCTATTATTCATTTATTTATTTAAACACATAAACATTGGTACAAAGCGGTAGAGAGGGAGAGCTAACTCCCCACTCACGTCCGTACCAGGGCATTTGCTATTTTTTTCTCATATACACTAATAGTTAGCTTAAGATTTTCCCCATTTTTTTTAAAATACCTATTAAGTTATATGAGTTTATTCATTATGTAATTATTGACTAAACATGTTATTGTACCATATAAGCTTATGATTTTGTATTATCAGTTAACTTAAAATGCACTTTACATGTTGTCATCATGAGAAAAATATTTGAATAGCTTCAAAAAAGTTTAAGAGGTTTGAAAAAAAATGAGTATTTTAAGAAGAATATATGGTGGTTGGTATTCAATATAATCCTTAAACGTCGTATATCGTTTGTCCTGATAACCGTCACTAGATAACGCCTCAACGGTGTATTAATCAGAAGGCGAATACGAAGTGTCGACTATGTTTATGATTGCACCATGCATGGATAACCAAAATTACAGGTACGTTAAGCAAGCATGAAAGAGCAGTGCCAAAAAGCAAATGGGCAAATGAGTGAACAGGATTAAAATGTACATGTATATGTACATACTGAAATGAATGAATCATTGAAATCAATTAAGCGACTAATATTAAGGCTATCATAATGAATTTATATGCGTAAGTAGTAAGGATACAAGTGCAACAATAATAAAGATACACTAGTATGGATAAGTTGTTATTGTATGGTTGTACGGATCACTCTCTCCGTTAAATAGGTTAACAAAAGGGCTTAACTAAATTAAATATGAACAAGCTCATTTGCACATGAGCTGCTATAAATGCATAAAATAAATAAATAAATGTTTTGAACTAATATTCAAACTGAAGCTTTAAGGATAAAGGATAATGAAGAAAGAAGTATATCTATACCATTCTGATCAATTTTTAACCATACTATCTAATGCTCTTGAACATTAGTCACAGAAAGCTACCACGTAGATCTTCGAACAAATGAGTCAATGCATTCCAATTGATTAAAATAAATTACACTAGTTGATATCATGAGTCAATTGAAGCTAGACAACCATGGAAAACCTGGAAGCACTGGACGACCGTTTCGTCCTATTGTGGAACCCCTCAGCAGTTCGCATCCAGGATCCCGCTCGCCAGATTTGAAACCAGGACCTATCGGTGTCGCGCGCGAACGCTTAACCTCTAAACCATTGAGTTGGCCGGCATCCAACGGTGTTAATGTCTAACTCCAACCAATCCACGAAGTTGCGCCACCGTAAACCATTGTCTTCAGTGAGTTGATATCTCACAACAGACCTGGTTGAACTCCACTGGTAACGGTTTCTCACTAGAACTCCAGAAGTATCTCTTGAAGTCAGTCACTAGTGAGCCGACTCAGTGATCTAATGGTTAAGCGCTCGCTTGCGAGACTGATAGCTCCTGGATTCGAATCTCGCAGGTGGCGGGATCGTGGATACGCCCTGTTGAGGAGTCTCATAATAGAGCGAAACGGTCGTCCAGTGATTTCAGATTTTCCATGGTTATCTAGCTTCAATTGACTCATGATTTCAACTAGTGAAATATCTAAAATCTTCATAAATCCCTTCTGATATAAAAGGAATTAGTTTTGATGAATGGCATCCTATCACGAACTTGATTATTATATTCATATCATTCATTGAAATGGATATTCTTTTTATTTATCATCATGTTTATGCTACTTTATTTTTTTTTAAATAGATGTTTACCGCGTGTATCACCGAGTTTAAACATCATATTGCCAATAGTTACCTTCATGAAATTAATTCTATGGAAGATTTAATTCAATATTTTATGACACCTGTTGAAACACCAGATTTTTTATATAAATTAACATTAGATGCAAAAAATAATGTTTGTAAATTACCATCTAATTTAAATATACAATTAGAACCAGTACGTTATAATCCAAATGAAGATCATTTTTTCAAAGCTAATGCTTATCCTGGTCGTTCAACAATTGTTAGTAATTTAGCTGCTACTAGAAAATATCCAAGTTATCGTGTTAGTCGTTTAAAACGTATTCGAGTTGAATATGAAGATATGTAGTCAAGATATCTTTTGATTGTTTTGTATATATTTATATAGGCATAGTGTAACTTATGTACCAATGTAAATCTGTATATCCAATGTATTGTTTTCAATGAAAATATACTTTAATAAACTATATGATAAAGATTTTCTTTTGTTTTTGTTTGACTTTTGTGTTGTTTTAACGTTGTGATCATAGACACCTCCGACGGAGTGAGGGAATACTACCACCTCTCTCAATTGTTCCATTCAAGTAGTAGGGTTAGACAGGGCTGCCCAATTTCACCATTCCTCTTCAACTTCGCCATCGATGACATTCTGGAAACAGCTCTGAAGGATGTAAGTAGTGTGTGTGTGTGAATGCCCAAGCTATGCAATCTGCATTTAATCAGTTGGCAATCAGTGTCCGTAGATATAGTATGTGCTTTGCACCTTCGAAGTGCAAAGTACTTCTACAAGACTGGCAGGATTCTAATCCTGTACTCACTTTGGGTAGTGAGAACAGCGAAGTAGTCGAGAAGTTCGTGTATCTAGGTAGCTGCATAAGTGCTGGTTGTGGTGGCGTGAGTGATGAGATAAATGCACGTATAGTGAAAGCCAGAGCGGTTTATGCCAATCTGGGCCATCTTTGGCGTCTTCGTAATGTTAGTCTGGTTGTAAAAGGTCGGATCTACAACGTGTCGGTGAGAGCAGTTTTGCTCTATGCTTGTGAAACCTGGCCTCTCCGAGTTGAGGATGTTAGACGACTCTGTGTCTGATGATCTTTGTCCGAAATATTGCTGACATCCAGTGGCAACACCATGTTGGTAATGCATAGGTTCGGCATCGAGTGTTCGGGCACAGAGACGATAATGCAATTGGTATCACCATCTTGAAACATCGACTTCGGTGGTTTGGACATGTTCTACGAATGTCCTAACCCAGAGAATTCCATGTCATGCATTATTTGTCGACTCTGGGACTGGTTGGAAAAAGTGGTGAGGTGGTCAGTGTATAACATGGTGTCGTGGTATGAAAGAAAGCTGCAAAGGGCTGGCTTCTGTTGGTCCTTCACGACTCCCTGGCTAGGGTCTGAGAGATGGTGTAACACAGTGTCTAGAGACGTTATCAGATATGGCTCAGAATAGAAGCCAATGGCGATCCTGCTGTAACCTTCTTTTACTTTCTTCATAAAAAGTGGTTGCCTCTTCCTTAACTGAAAGAATTCCTCTGGTTGTACCTTTCCGTTTTCCATTATTATTATTATTATTATTATTATTATTATTATTATTATTATTATTATTATTATTATTATTATTATTACACTACCATACATTAAGCTGTCGTTGTTATCGTTTGTTTTTTCTCTTATACGCATCTTACCTCCTTTTTTCTCTACCCATTCTCATTGTTTTATATGGCACATAAATATCTGGCGCCCCCTTGTATCAATATTTATGTATTCAAATGAATAAATTTATGGTAGTGTAACTTTTCTAGATTGAATTTTCAATCACATATTTGTACTGTTCACATTTCTAATCAGTTATTTAATTTTTATTTTTTTATTTTTTCTTCAAATAGTTATTAGAAGACACTTATACAGTGATCTTATTTTAAATGAACATCTTTTTCGCGCCTCGAGATTTAAAATATCATTTAAAACAACAACTTCCAGTAAATAATGATTTAACAAATGAACAACTCTTATTGTATGTATCCTTTTATTATTATTTTATTTACTGAAAGATTACATAATATATTTGGTGATTTAATTATGAAAGCATTATGGATTATTGAATACGGTTCAATCATTATAGAACGATCTAAATCATCTCAACATCAACTATTTCGAGTAATTTAATATACAAAATGATAATGATTTATTTCTTATAGGTAGAATCAAATTCTGGTACAATTAGTTACTGTTCAAATTATACACGTTATTGTCGTTGTTTTAATATAGTACAAAAATATATTCATCATTGCTATGAATTATGGGTAAATATCTGTTGTTGTGTTTTATGTTATCATTTTCTTTTCTTCTTTTTTGGTGATTTTTATATGTCTCTTTAGTGTGAACATAATCTTGCTATATTTCTAGCTGAAATTATGGGTAAAACAAAAGTGGTTTATTTAAATGATGATATATTTTGTCAATCATTAGAAATGTTATATAGTAGAGATATCACTAAGAATAATGGTTCGGTTGTTGAAAGTTCCAGTTAAAGTTTACATTTGTATATTGTACTGTTTATTGGGAAATAAAAAAGTTTTTAATTTTTTCAAAATTAAAATGTTCTCATTATCTTTATGATCTTTTTGGGATTTGTCATATAAAGTATATAAATTCCTTTGAAAATTGGTATAGTGAATTCTTTTCACGATAGTTTCTAAGTCAGTCAATCAGTCAGTTAGTCAGTTAGTCAGCTACAATGTAGGTCCAGGCATATATAGGCATCGGTTCAAGTTGCCATACCTCATTAGCAAAACAAGATGAATACCGAATTCATAGAAGTAGTTAATTCAGTGGTGGTAATATATAGAAGAAAGATTGTATATGAGAACATAGTACAGGAAGAAAGAATTAGTTCGTAGAAAGAAAGATATGAAGCGATCGTAATTTCTTAGTTTAAAGGAAGAAAGAGAGTGTATACACCGACGCCATTGTGATTGATTCTGAGCCATATCACCAAGAGTCTCCAACCATTGGTTACGATAGTCTGCATCTACCAACATGCCTCAGACCAGAAGTTAGTGACTTCAAGGACTGATGCCTTGTTTTGGTTGGCCGCCCCTAACTTTCTTCCAATCATCCCTAACACCGGTTAGCATTGCGCGTCGTGGTAATCGATGTTCAGGCATACGCAGCACGTGGCCTAACCATCTCAGTCGATGAAGGTTCATAACCTCATCAACTGATTTACCATCATTCCCTAATACCCTGCGTCTAACCTCACTATTACTTACCCGGTGATCTCAGCAGATGCGAGTAATATTTGTAAGGCATCTGTTGTCAAATACTAGTAATTTACGAGTATCTTCTATTCTTAAAGGCCATGTTTCGCAGTCGTATGGTAGAACGGAACGAACTGCCGCGCAGTATACTCGTTCCTTAATTGATAGACCGATATCTCGCCTTCGCCATAGATGACGTAAGTTGGCGAAAGCCAAACGAGATTTTCGAATCCGTGTAGAGATTTCGTCACACACCAACTCATTAGACTGGGAGTCAGTGACTACAAGGAGTGATAGCACGTTTTGGTTTGGCCGCCCCTAACTTCCAACCATCTACTACACTTGTCAGCATCGCGCGTTGTGATATTCGGTGTTCAGGCATACGCAGTTACTAAGGCTTCGTTATCAATCGCCCTGATAACCGTTACTAAGTAAATCCCAAAGGTGTATGAATTTTAGAATGACTACACGAAGCGCTGATTACAGTTTATTATTGTATAGCAGAAATCACTAAGCCACAGGGACACCAAGCAAATTCGGGCAGTGATGCTAATGAGAGCGAATTAAGAGGTTGAGTGAATTCAGTCAGTCAGTAACAACGTGGAACTTCGTATATACGTACATCAGTTCGAGTTGCCACGCCGCATTAACACAGAGATGCAGTTGTCGATTCAAATTCCTTAGTGGTAGAGGTGGTAGGAGTATAAGCGGTAATCGGAAAGATTAGGGTTTGAAGATGTTATTCAAGTAGTATAATACAGTGAGTGAATTAATAAGATATATATAGCAAAAGGAGTAATTTATCGAGCGATTTAAGCAACTAACATTTAGGCCAGAGAGAAGAATATATGCTTAGACTGTCACATGTAATCAAGCCTACATGCTCATTCAGACATGATAATAATTACACAAAGGTGAAGACAAATTATTACTGTTCGAATAACACCGTCTGTTAAATACATTAATTGAATGGCGTGACAGGACATAAACGTAAACAAATTTGAGTGTTGGTGACGTAGTACACTGCTTTGCATTGCTGATTTGTGAGGTTTTTCTGTTCGGTTCGTAATACTATCGTGGGGATAAACTCCATCCTTGTCCGCAATTTTGACCTAGAACCTAGCAACCAACCAAAATGATGCGGTAATTATTTACACTATCGTAATGCACGATGGAGGGCGTTTTCTATTCTGCTATCTTTTCTGGCTTACATGAACATGGCGAATTTTTTCTAAAGATAATACCACTCCATCGTGCTTGGGACGTATCAAGTGTAGCACAGTCATTCATAATGGAATAAAAATCACATGACAAGAGTCGTACCTACAATTAATCCTATGGTAGCAATTATTCCAAGAAATCTATAATTGAGTGAGTAACCGAGCGATGACATTACCATAATTACTGACTACAATACCTAAACGCCAAAGTTGGAATAGACAATGAATATGAAGATATTATGGGACGACATAGACTGATTGGGAGAAAAGAACGGGAATGGTGAGATATTTGCAAATCTATGTGCGTTCAACAAAATGGTTATAGGCGGCACGCAAAGCTACTATGGAGCATAACTGAAAATAACCCAAAGAATAACTAACTTCAACATGTCAGAAGGTGGTAGGTTGCAATAAGCATCATCGTAAGGAATGGATCTCTATCGAAATCTTGGGTAATATTCAAGAAAGGAACAAGAACAAGAAGACAGTAATTAACAACAGTCGAATAAGAATGGAGAAAGTCGAGGCACAAGCTGAATATACATTAGCAAACCAGAGAGTAAAGAGTAGTATTAGATCTGACAAACTGGAATCTGTGGAAGTCCTAGTAACGACAGTGGAAAAAGCTACAAGAGAAGGAAATATCAATCAACTGTATAACGGGACAAAGAAACCGGTACGGAAATATAGTAAACCAGAGAGACCGATCAAGGACGAAAAGGGCAGTCCAACCACTGAGATTCAAGAACAGAGGTACAAATGGGTAGAGAACTTTGAGGAACTCTTATAGACCGGACATCGAGGCATCACCTAAAGACCTTCCTGTAGATGTCACTCCACCAACCACCAAAGAAATCAGGATGTCCATCACATAAATCAAGAGTGGGTAAGCAGTAGAACCTGAGAATATACCAGCTGAGGCACTGAAGTTAGTTATAGAAGTAATTACAAACATGCTCGACATTCTATTCACGAAGATTTAGGAGGAAGAACGAGTGCCGACAGAATGTAAAGAAGGTTACCTCATCAAGGTACCGAAAAAAGTAGGTCTGAGAAAGTATGGGAAATACAGAGGCACACACTACTATCGGTACTAGGAAGTTTTCTAAAGTGTTGCTGAATCGGATGAAAGACTCAATAGGCGTTCAGCTTCGAGATCAACAAGCTGGATTTTCTGCGAATCAGAACAACTGCAAAGTGGTGCATGGAGGACTGCTGACAGACGCATTTCAAGTGAGGAACGGAGTCGGACATGGATGCTTACTCCCGTTTTCTCTTCTTCTGGCGGTCGACTAGATTAGAAAGACCTCTGCATGTGAGCTGTTTCTGCATCAGTATGCCTCAATATACAAAATGGAAGAGGTAAAATCATAATATACAGCACAGAGAAATCCAACGCAGTCACATATGATGGAGAAACTCTGGAAGAGGTGGAGACCTTAACGTACCAGGTACGAATCATCGATGAATGTAGAAGATCTGATGCGGACGTTAAGGCGAGGATTGACAAAGACAGGACAACATTCCTAAAGTTGAAGAACATATGGAACTCAGAACTACCGTCAACGAATATCAAAGTGAGAATCTTGATTATACACTTCAATACAGTCCTACTGTACGGAGCTGAAGCTTAGAGAACCACTACAATCATCATCAAAAGAGTACAAGTACTCATAATCAATTATATACACAAGGTACTGAATGTCTGTTGACCGGATATCATCAGCAGCAGTCTACTGTGGGAGAGAACAAACCAACTTCCAGATAAGGAGGAAATTAGGAAAAGAAGTTGGAAGTAGATAGGCATGCGTAAACTTGAAATTCTGAAGGGAAACAGAAAAAGGAAATGCCGAAGTACACACTACTACGTCGTGAAATGGAAGCAGATATCGAAAGGATGAATAGCAACTGGAAAGGATTGCCCAGGATGGAGTTAGATAGAAAATGCTAGTGACCGCCATTTGTTCCTCCACGAGGGGTCATAGGCGTATGTAAGCAATATCAATAAGAATATTATTACTATTATTTATATATTTATATGGAGACAACCGCTGAGACATTAGATCATGAAGGTGCTAAAATTTTAGACCAAGGGAATTTTAAAAGTGAGTTGAAAATACGACTTTCTTGTCTTTCCTTGTCTCTATCTAAATTTCAAAATTTCTTGGGATTTTCTAAAAAATTGTAATATTCAGGCCAGTTTGAAATCAGTCTAAATGGATTCAACTTATTGAATCATTTAATCAAGACTAATTCATGAGATAGTCATAAACCAACAGAAAATGAAAAAAATAATTGCAGATAATAGAACTTGCCCAGATAACCGGTTTAAAAAGTAGTTACCAGAACGGAATGATTTACCGTTGGTGGATTACTTTTGAGAAAACTTAATTCTGTTTACAGGATGTTATTCAGTTCAGAGAACACAATTCTATTAAGAAAACGCATCAGAAACATACTGTCGATATTATAGTAGCTCACTCTCATAGAGTTGAATCCAGGATAGTCTCTTCTGAAACTATAATGACAATGTTATTCATCGTAATAAGAATACGTAGACGTTCTCTGTACCTATTCATTTCCCTTCGAATATTTTGTGTATTGTGTTATACTACTTATTAATATTCAGTAAATAAATTTGTTTTCCTAGAAATTTCTACGCTTATGTTGTAACTCAAATTTATTATGTAATATTTACATATAGTTATAACATTTATTGTATTTATCATTATAATCAACTACTCTCAATCATTATAGCATTTATTTAACCCTTGTCTAAACGAAACAGTTTCCATATATTTTGTTCTTGGTTCCGTTTTTTTGCTTGTTGATAAACTGTTACCAAGTTTGAATATAGCTAACAGTTATTATTTCCATTATCGTTTGTTGTAATTATTCATTATGTTATTATTGCAGGAAGCATGTTTTATTTCAGATTTACAGATGCGGTAAACATTACAGATATCTAAAAAGTTGAGGTTTATAACTCCGCCTGGAGCCTCCCCTCTGTAGCTACTACTACCGGTCCCAAACCCGGATAAAACCGGAAAGTTGAGTATAGGTTAACAAACCCATCCTGTGGAAAACTAACACACTAAAAAAATTCTAACCAGAAAACAAAATAATTCAAGCCATTATCTATATATGAAATAGACAGTTGACTTTTTAAACACATTTCTAATAATGATAAATATTTTTAATTCAATAAATATTATGTTGTTTAAATAGGAATAGCTGACACACACACACACACATACAGACAAACTGACGGACAGACAGACAATGACAAAAATGAGATGAATATTGTCATGAATATAAAGGATATGATTTCAATTTGTTCGTTTTTTTTCTGTGAACCATATAGTTCTACAGATAGTGATAGTGGTAGTGGTGGTGTTATGTTTTTTTTGGGGTGGGGGGTACTTATTAAAATGATGCCAGAAAAGAAAAAAAAAAGAAAAGTAAAGTTTCAAAATAAATAATTCTCTATTAAACTTTTTCATGCAAATATTTATTATTAGATATGCAATTAACTAATATATCTAATGAAAATTCTTTAAATGAATCAAAGATGATATCCATATGAAGAAGAGAGAGAAGAAGTTTAGAGTTCTTTTAGAAGTTGATTCGATGTTTTTCTTTTTGTTGTTGTTGTTGTTGTTGTTGTTGTCGTTGTAACTATGCATATTGCATAATCTTAATATTGACTAAATGTTCTATATAAAGAGGGTCATTAAATTGTTAATATTTCTATCATATTTGTAAAATAGCTAATTTCAATGGTTTTTTTTCTATTGTCTTTGAAGAAATTTACATTAGTGAATGTTCATGCATGTTCATATAGTGAAGAAAGCTAATTGTATGGTTTATTGCTGGTTAGTTAGTTTGATGTATTTTTTAAAAAAAAATTGAAAATATACTAAATTATTTAATGAATCCATAGAATTATGTTAAAAAATTGTTGCATTATTTATTAATGTTGATTTATTTTGTGATTGTAAAGAATCTAAAACAGAAAATTTAAGTAATTAGTGTTTAACTACTTATAAGTAGTCAAATGTATAATAAAAAATTATTGGGTCTTCATAAATTAAAAATTATATATATAATATTCCAATGAGTGGAAAAATTAAATTTTCTGATGTTTCATAATTCAGTGTACGTCATTTTTTTCAGAGAATAAATAGCAAAATCTACCCATTGCTTAATTTATTTGAAATTATCAAGTCAAACCTTGGTAAAGATACTTGTTTTAATGTTTAGATTTTGCCGAAATCAATAAAATTATGGGAAGTAGTGACCAGCGGAGTTCAACCGTGTCTGTTGTGGGATAGTAACTTACTGAAGGCAATTGTGGATATGTCTCTCAATTTTATGGATTAGTTGAAGTTAGATATGAACATTGTTGGATGCCAGCTTAGTGGTCTGGTGGTTAAGCGTTCGCGCGCGTGACCTGGTTTCGAATCTCGAGAGTCAGTCATCCAGTTCTTCCAGGTTTTCCATGATAATCTAGCTTGAATTAACCTGTGATCTCAAACAATGAAGTTACTACAATATCCACAAAATTCCTTCTGATATGGATCAAGCACTTATTTTTAAAAGAATCCGTTTTTAATTGATTATTTTTCAAGTCACCACTGATAAGATCTAATTGAAGAATTTTATTTACCAAACTGTGAGTAATCAGACGACAAAGTGGTCAAGCGTAACATTTCATTTTCATGTATTTTGTTATGACTATATTATGTAGTTTCATTCAAATTAAGGAAGAATTAGTATTATTATTATTAGACATAGTTTTCTTGAAAAATTACCGAAACATATAAACATTGGTACAATCGAGCACCAAATATATATTTACTACATAAATGACTCCATTTGTGTGAGGGTTGGAATACTTCCTGGGTGCCCAAATTGAAGGAGGTTGTTTTCTTAGGAGAGCACACCTGGAATCTTTGACCTAAAGATCTAATCCTTAAGGCAATGGAGCAATGCCAGGAGATGCAATCACATGTTAGCCTATGACTAATAATACGTTGATATGCCATTTATTTTTTCAAGATCCTGAAGTCCGAATGCACCATCGATTTGAAATCAGGGTTTCCCAATTCTTCTAGATGGACTCTCCGTGTCCACCAACCCAGTTTAAGCTTACTTACACCTGTTACTCCTCGTAAAAAAGCATAGACCGCTCACCAGTATTCTACATCTAACCCTGTCCTGAGCAATCCTTTCCAGCTCTTTCTAGTTGTTACTCATCCTTTTCATATCCACTTTATTTCTCGACGTTATGTGTTCTTTGGCCTTCCACTTTTCCGCTTCCCTTTAGGATTTCAAGTTAAGGCTTGCCTCGTGATGCAGTTTGATGATTTGCGTAATGTACGTTCTATCCATTTACATCATCTTTTCCTAATTTCCTCTTCAGGTAGGAGTTGGTTTGTTCTCTCTCACAGATGGTTGTTGCTGATAGTATCCGGCCAATGGATGTTGAGTATCTTGCGTAGACAACTATTTATAAATACTTGTACCTTCTTGATGATGATTGTAGTAGTTCTCCAAGTTTAAGCTCCATACAGTAGAATTGCCTTGACTTTCATATTAAAGATTTTGATTTTGTTATTGGTTGACAGACAGTTGTTCTAATTCCCATATATTGAATTGTAGGAATACTGACCATACTTTACCAATCCTCGCCTTTATGTCTACATCTAATCCTCCTTATTCATCGATAATACTTCCCAAGTACATGAAAGATACTACATCTTTTAGAGTTTCGCCATCAAATGTGATCAGATTGGTATTCTCCATGTTGTATTTAAGGATAAGTTAAATCGCCGGACATATATACACATATCTATATAACATATAAATGTAAGGAGTAAAAGTTTAAATGACTAAAAACTATATACAATTTTGAAATATGAATACCCGTTTTGTTTTCTGTATAGAAAAAAAAAAAAACAGCAAACAAAACAAACTAACCCAGATCATATATGATTTATATAGTTTGTAAAAATTTGTCAAATATATATATACTATTTAAATAAAATAATAGTAGTTAATCATTTTTGTTTGTTTTTTTTTCAAAAAAAAAAATGATATGTTAACTTTCAAACAATTGTTTGTTATTGTTACCATAGCAACAACAGATAGGAAGAAATATTTCCATGAAACTAATTTTTCATGAAAAGAAAAGAAAAGAGATATGATGTGTGTTTTTAATAATTTTCATAGAAAAAGATTAAGACAATTGTGTGTGTGTGTGTAGTGTGTGTGTGTGTGGTGTGTGTGGGGTGTTTTTTTCTCTGATGAACTTTTAAATTCAGCTAGACATTTAATTTATTTGTCCTATTATTAGGATAACTAAGAAATGAATATAGACAATAAGAAGAATAAACAATCATTGAATAAAAGTAGAAAATGAAAGTTTAGAATAGAATACATTGAAGAATGCTAGTCGGTGACTTATACTCTACGACAAGGTGTAACAGACGTATGTAAGTAAAGTTGTATTGTCTGTTATGATTTTAAACCCATATACCTTATATTCTAGCTTTCGGACAGTTCAATCTATTATTCATTCTACTTGAGTCATATTCTGACCTTCTTAATTATTCACTTTTCAATCTTGACTGTTTTTTATATAAGCTCGTAGACGTGTATACCCTTTTTATCCCATTGCTCATCACATGTGTGTAACTTATTTTTGTGTAACTATAAGTATTGATTAACGCATGCTTAAACGGGAGTTGGTTTATCCACCATCTTCACTGTGTGTTGTTTCTCTTCTCTCTATTCTATTCGCTTGATACACAAAATATCTGTATTCAAAAGTCCATTCTCATTATTTGACTTATTTAATTCTGTTATTCACTGAACGTGGATTAACTCGATAAAGATATATGAGAATAGTCAGAACATATATATTTCGACAATGATCATTTATACGATCAAATTAGATTCAGATCCACGGGCCATTAAAGTGGAGAGCCCGTCAACGAACATCATCCGATCTAAATGACAACAAAATATAGGGCCCCACAAAGTAAAGTAATTATTAGAATAGCTGGTAAAATTAAGATGTATATATTTTACATGGAATATTCTAGAGTTATTGTGTTTGTTTGTTTTTTTGACGACCTGAATTCATTCAATTAAATTTAGTCAAGATAATTAACATAACAATCTATGATTACTATAAATAGAATGATATATGTTGGGTTGTCAATGATCATGATAGAATGAATAATTTTATTAATATCAGAAGGGGTTTTGTGAATATTACAGTAATTTTAATAGCTGAGATCATGAGTCAATTGAGGTTAGATCACCGTGAAACACCTACAAGCACTCGACAGCCGTTTCTTGCTATCGTGGGCTCCTTAACAGTGCGCATCCATGATCCCAACTAGTAAGATTCGAACCCAGGACCATTAACCATTAGAACACTGAGCTAGCTGGCATACAACGGTATTAATGTCTAACTTCAACTAATCCACAAATTTCAGCAACACATCTATCATTGTCTTCAGCAAGTTACTATCTCATAAAAGACCTGGTTGAACTCTACTGGTCACTGCTCCTCATAATTTTATTGATTTTCGCAAAACACTACTGTAATGGTATTAAAAATTACTGAACAGAACATTGCGTAACATTTAAATTGTGTAAATCAAATATGTAAATACTATTCTGGATAATGTAATGAGAAGACTAAGAGGTGAGACTATCATTTATGAACAACATTTGTGTGACGTTACATTGACCTTAAGAGTATACACTTAATAACTAGGACCAAATGAGGGTTAAGAATTGGATATAGGGTTCTCATCACAAACTGACATCAGCTATAATGCTAAAACTCTATTGGGCCAAATGGATGAGTGAATTTCTCACCAAAATCCAAGACCTGTTATCTTATATCTGATTGGTTCGTTCATAAATTATAATCTCACCATTAATCCTTTCATCCTAGTTGTTTTGACATTCCTGTGAAATAAATTTAATTTGTAGGAGGTTTTAATCATCCTGTTATTAATATTATTGACTGTGCAGATAGTCTTGACTTAATCATGTCACAATCTTTGTAGATTAGATTGACTTCAGCTAATATTTGAACCCAGAATTCTTTGTATAGGCATCAACAATGGGATTTATCAGAAGAGATTTTGTGGAGATTTTAGTAATTTTAATAGTTGAAATCATGTGTCGATTAAAGCTAGACCACCATGGAAAACCTGTAAGCACTAGACGGCCGTTTCGTCGTGGATGCGCGCTGCTGAGGAGTCCCATACTAAGACGAAACGGCCGTCCAGTGCTTCCAGGCTTTTCATAGTGGTCTAGCTTCAATTGACACATGATTTCAACTAGTGAAATCGGATTTATGTTCATCTAGTCGGGAAGTTCTAAAATAGGCGGAACAGTTGTTATGCAATCCATTGTTAGCTACGATCTATTTATTCTGTATAGCTATTTGAATATTTTACATTAATAGGATAATGTTTCTTTTGAAAAAACATCGTATTCGATACAGTGCGTATCGTAGTTGATTTTACATGTGAATTACAAGCGGATCACAACAATAAAGTAGTTTTATGGTGTATACTACTGATGTCGATAGATATAAGTAGTATGTATCATCAATCGAGCATAAAATACCTGATAACAGAAGGTTAAAAAGATCAATGAAAATAGAACGAGACCAGAGAGTGATTAGAGTAAGAACGAAGGAACAGTGAAGTTTATGGACCATTGATTAACATTTTACAAATGAATTACCTACTGTATGATTTGGGAGGCGAAATCCGACTCACACGTCCGCGTCGTGCCTCCTGGATAGTGAGACGAATGTCTCATGAACTAACGTGAGCGGTAACCCGGGTGATAGAGATCGGGCTAATCACCCACTTGACCTATACCCACCAACTGATTACGAAATCCACAGAGAAACAGCACAATTACATTTGGAATGGAAAACGACAAAAAAAATATCGAAAGTGGTGCATGTATCATATGGAGTTGCTCGTCATTGGGCAAACTCCAAAAGATTGCAGAAACAACTATTCTAGCCCCGGTAGTTGTGCCGTGCTTCGATGTGGCCTGTTTCTCCCCAGAAGAGCCTACCAGGCTTCACCAACTTGTTTGGCTGGAAGGGGGGGGGACAACTGTATGATTTACAGCTTTTACTAAGATGTTCTGTAATTTGTGTGTCCAAAATACATTTGATTGTCCACCATTTGTGTTCACGTTCACAACAGTTTATGATTTATGAAATAGAGTTTCCCAGTATTTGGGCGTCGAGTTGATGTGATACATTAAAGACGTCAATTGTTATGAACGGGAAAAAATGTAATGATTTCTACATTTTTTGGTAGTGGTGGTGATGGGATGATGATGATGATGATAATGATCATGAAAAATGATAATTTAATAGATATTACATAATTATTTAATTGATTTATTATATTTGGAGTAGACGAATTATTGGGTTCTGGATTGGAAAGTATGAGATTTTAGGGGACTAGAGAGCAGTTAAGTAGATACTGTCTAAGCGTTTCAGTATAAGACGTATCAATTCAATAAATACTCTAAACAAAAATGTTGAGTTTGTTATGAACTTGGTCCCGTCATACATTACTCAGTTCTTAAAGAAACTAAGGTAAGTGACTAGAATAAAATGAAAAGGAACTCAGTTGGGAAAAGTATGTAACTAGAGGATTCGCATATAGATCATGAAAAATTTGAATACATAATACATAAGACACAACTCAATGGAATGTTGAAAATCCAGGTCAATAGAATAATACAATATAGATTTTGGTTTAAATAAATAAAAACAGCACAAAACCTTCCTTAATTGCTTACGCCTGTTACTACAAACGGAGCATCGGCCGCCGATCAGCATTTTCCAACCCACTCTGCCTTTCTTTCTAGTTCTATCCTATTCTTGTTCATTCATTGCATGTCTGTCTTTATTTTTCGGAGTAATGTGTTCTTTGGTCATCTTCTTCTCCTTTGGCCTTTGGGATTCCAAGTGAAAGATTGACTTGTGACACAGTTGGGTGCTTTCCTCAATGTTTTTGTCCTATTCACTTTCAGTGTTTCTTCCTGATTTCTTACTCCGCTGGAATTAGGTTTGCTCTCTCCCACAGTAGATTGTTGCTGATAGTGTCTGGCCGACAGATCCGAAGTATTTTGTGTAGACAACTGTTAATAAACATTTATATTTTCTGCGTGATGGTTTGCGTAGTTCTTCAAGTTTGCGCATCATATAGTAGAACTGTCTTTACATTTGTATTGAAAACTCTGACCTTGGTGTTTGTTGACAATTGTTTTGAGCTTCAGATGTTCTACAGTTGTACATATATTGCTCTTGTTTTTCCGACCCGCACCTTAACATCTGCATCAGGTCCACCGTGTTCATCAATGATGCTGCCCTAATATGTAAATGTTTATACATCTTCCAAATCTTCCCCGTCAAGTGTGATTCGACTCGTGCATGCTGTGTTGTATTGAAGAATCTTGATTTTTCCTTTGTGTGTGTTGAAACCTACTACTGCTGAGGCTGCTGATACACTGGTCGTCTTCTCTTGCATTTGTTGTTGCGTGTACGATAGAAGAGTCAAATCATCTGCGAAGTCTAGATCGTCCAACTGCATTCTAGCTGTCCACTGTATCCCGTGTTTCCCTTCAGATGTTGACGTGTTCATGATCCAGTCGATCACCAGTAGGAAGAGAAAGTGCGGGAGTAAGCAACCTTGCAACTTTGTTCCACAATGGTCAGTAGAGTCGCAACTTAGTCTGTACACGATCTATCCTTACGGAATCCTGTCTGTTGGTCTCGAAGTTGGGCGTCTACGGAGTCCCTCATTTTGTTTAACAATACCCTGTTGAAGACTTTTCCTGGTATTGAGAAAAGAGTGATGCCTCTTTAGTTATCACAGTTGCTTAGATCGCCTTTCTTTGATATCTTGATCACGTGTTCCTCTTCCCTAAGTCTAGAGATTTCTACAAGTTATCTTCAACCACTGAATATGTAAACAGTGTATGCGATGTTGAACCATCACTGCTAAATTATAGACGAACACAATATTGCTTAATGACCAGTGATCAGAAAACCGATCTTATTTACCGCATAATGAAAGTATTACCATTGTTTTACATTTTTAAGGAACTGAAATAAATTATTTTATTTCAATTATAGTGAACGAGAACACAAGTGGTGGACAACCAAATGTATTCGGACACACAATTACAAAATCTCTTAGTAAAATCTGAGAACAATAAAGTGAATACTTCATTCGGAACATGTCCATCAATTGTCTCAAACTTGTCTGTTCCTTCTGAAAAATGTCAGTCAATTGTCTTGGTATTCATTGTTCTTTCGTTTTCACATCAATCGTTCTCTGTTCTCATTCTCTTTTCGTCGAACTTTTTAACCTTCTATTACCAGATATTCCACTTTCGATTAATGATACATACTACTTATATCTGATTGAGATCATGAACCAATTAATGTTAGACCACCATTGAAAACCTGGAAGCACTGGACGGTGGTTTCGTCCTATTGTGAGACTCCTCAGCAGTGCGCATCCACGATCCCGCCTGCGGGGTTCGAACCCAGGGTCGCGCAACTTCGTAGATTGGTTGAGGTTAGACATTAACACCGTTGGATGCCGGCTCAGTGGCCGAGTAGGTTAAGAGTTCGCGCGCAAGACTGAAGGTCGTGGGTTAGAATCATGTGAGCGGGATCGTGGATGCGCACTGCTGAGGAGTCTCACAATAGGACGAAACCACCGTCCAGTGCTGTCAGGTTTTCAATGGTGGTCTAACATCAATCGGTTCATGATCTCAATGAAAAACTTGACAATCTCCACAACACCTAAATTGATAACTACTTATATCTCTTGATATCAGTAGCACATATCACATATTATGAACAAAGTAGTTTTTCAATAAATTCTCATCAGGTCCCATAGGTACTCAATATTAAAAAAAAACAACAGGATTTCTTACCTTTAGTAATCTTACGAATACAACCTTCTGTTTGTGTAAATTGATATTCTGGTAAACAATCACATTTATATGAATCTCTGCCAAGATTTAAACATGTACCCCATTCACATTTGTTTAGTACATCATTACGACTGCATGGTGATTGATATTTAGATAATTGTGAATTGGAAACTTTCTTAAAATGGTGTATATCTGTGAAATAATATAATGAAAGATAAGTAATAAAGAATATGTCCAGGTACATAATGACTTAAGAATCATCGTTAGCCAAGACTTAAAGACTACTATACACTGCCGTACAATAACTGTCAAAGGTTTTAGAACTTTATGGTCAATACGTAGGGTTTTTTAGTCATGTCTATGCTAAAATGTTTTTGACGTTGTATATAGTGTTCATGAGTACTAAACTTGAGTATTGTTTACAAGCGGCTAGCCCCTGCTTAAAAAATGGCTGTGAGGTATTGGAAAAGGTTCAGAGAACAGCAACTAAACTGATTTCTAGAATAGCGAAGCTCCTGCATGATGTTCGACTGGTCAAACTAAACCTATTCTCGTGGTCATATCGAAGAACTAGAGGTGACTTGATTACAGTTTTTAAATTACTTAGTGATGATAAATTTGCATGTGATATGCCCTCATTTTTCTTATCGTCTAAAACAGAGAATTTACGAGGACATTCCAAAACACTTCACCAGCCTAGGATAAATTATTTGTCAGCTGACTATCGACTGTCCCATCGAATTATCAACAAGTGGAATTCATTACCTCAACACGTAGTTGAGGCTTCATTCATTGACTCTTTTAAAAAAAGTTGGATGAACTGATAGGCCATCATTGCCAGGACTAACACAGGCCATCAAACCTCTTGTCCTTTCCAAACTGAAACTGAAAATGAAGCTTTAATATGCCCATTGAAATAACATAGTGACCAGATGTTATTTGAAATCACCGTGTACCTGTATTGATAGTGAATGAAATCTTGATTGTGACACAGAGTATTTTTGTTGATTTCAATTGACTCCTGTTGTAGTGTGTGCTACTTATGTAGACCGCCCTAAAATGCCCTGGTACGGCCGAGAGTGGGGAAAGTCCGCTCTCCCTGTCGAAATGCTCTCACATGGCCACGAGTATATAGCCTATGCCAGGGAAGTCCTACTCACTGCCTTCTCACACCATTGGTGTTGTTTACTGGACTGAGAGGATGAAAAGCGAATGTTCGGCGCTTTAACCGGATCCAAAACCAATGGTGCACATGGGCTCCAGTATCCTGAAGGAACAAATGGAGTATGAATCAATCGTTGGTCACCGGCTACCATGGGACTGCATCTCCTTACGATGCTCCACTGCCTTTTGGATCAGACGTTCAGGTCGAAGGCTCGGGGTGTAGCCTCCTAGGAAGACCACCTCTTTCGGTTTGGGCACTCTAGCAGTTTCACAGCCCTCACTCAAATCAATTGAGATTCGTGTGGCGCATATGTATTTGGTGCCTCCTTGTACCAATATCTATGTGTTAAAATAAATAAATAATATGTAGACCATAAGTAGTATATGATGTTAGTCGTGAACAGAATGTCTGGCAGCAGAGAAACAAGAAGACCGAACAGTAAAGAATGAAAACAGAATGCAATTTGTGTGAAAATGCAAGAACAAAGGAAGTCTGAGTCATTTAAAACAATTGATGGACATTTCGCAAATTGACCATTTACTATACAGTTGTTAGATTTTAGTAATTAGTTCTGTAGTTCTGTGTTCCTGTTCACTACAGTTGGTGTTGCTGCCAACCAGGAGAGGGAAAGGGTGCTGTTCTGTGGACGCCGTTGCGGGCCTGGAGCTGGGGTGCCGGTGTTAGGGTATTCAGAAAATACCCCAGAAATTATCTAATCCTATTCCTGAATGAGAAATGGTGTCATTTCCCTATTGGTCAATATTCTTCCAACGTGTCATTTTCCCGTTGGTCAATATTTATTTGTGTCATTTCCTGGAGGTCAAATCTTGTACAAATGTTATTTTCTATTTTATGGTACGATATAGTCTGTTTGTTTGGTATATAAACAGAGTATGTTTGAAATATAATGATTCATATCACAAAGACTGAGACTTGCGTTCTGGACTCAACCGGCTGGGCTAGACAGGGAAGCAGGGCCAATCAGAACTCTAGGCTGTTCTTACATGTTTACGCGTCTTTGGTTCGGTCGATAACTCGCTGCCCTAACCGTCCTCTACTTGGCAGCCTTCAGTTATGACAGCCGGTTGGGGCAGTTTGGTGCAGAGGTGGCGTCTGGTGGTGTGTTCTGGCGGAGCGGCGTTGGCTGTAGCGGGTGCTGTCGACGGAGAGGAGTGGTGGGACGTGCGGCTGCCGAGTGGACATCGGATGTAGATGGCTCAGCAGGCCGGTGGAGCACAGGTGTCAGACGTCCCCCACACGTGTTCTGTTCATTGCACTGTTACAACTTATGGTTTAATCAAGATGTTTATCAACAGATTAAAGAACCATATTGTAATACACATTAGTTCATTCTATGATATTCGAACATGATTTATGATGGTATATAAGTAGTATAACTGTTATTTTTCAAATCACAAACAGTCCACATTTGTAATCATGAGACAATTTTACTGTTATAGCAGCTCACATACAATTGAGTTTGTTCAAATTTAATTTGGTTAAGCCCTTTTGTTAACGTATTTAACGGAGAGAGTCATTCATACAATAACAATATATATGTACATTTTATCCTGTTCAAGGACTCGACTCACTCTCACACTCGTTCATTCGACCTGCTCGCTTTTCAGCACTACTCTTTCATGCTTCTTTAGCGTACCTGTAATTTTGGTTATATGTGCATGGTGCAATCATAAACCTAATCAACACTTCGTATTCACCTTCTGATTAATACACCGTTGAGATGTTATCTAGTGACAGTTATCAGGACGAACTATATACGACGTTTAAGGATTATATTGAATATCGACCATCATACTATGATCTATCTTATACTAAGATATATAAAGAATATACAGGAAATGAATTAGTTAAATGGAAATGAAGTTATTTGAGAAGTGTTTAAGGCTTTTAGATAAACTGAATATTTCAGCTTAATTTCAAATGAATAAGGAACTTCAGAATGAATTGATTGTTGTTGGAATGGTAATCTTGTAGTGTCGGTTGTTATGTTGAGCCCATGTATCTTATTCTAGCTTTCGGGCAGTTCAATCTATTCATTTCACTTGAGTCACATTCTGAACTTGGTAATTATTCGCTTACCAATCTTGACTGTTTTTATATGAGCTCGTAGGTGCGTGTACACTTCTTATCCTATTACTCATCACGTCGGACTCACTATTTTTTGTGGGGCCTTTTATTTTGTCGTCATTTAGATCGGACGTGTTTGTTGACACGCTCTCCACTTTAGCGGCATGGGGTCTGACTCCCATTTGATCGTATGAATGATTGTTATTGAAACGACACACAGGGGAGTTGACTTACTCGCCAAGTGGAGAGCCCTTCGACAACATCGTCCGATCTAAATGACGACAAAATAAAGGGCCCCATAAAAATCTCTATTAACATCATGTATTTGAATGGGGTTCCTCTGTAACTTATATTAATAGATGTTAAACAATACTTATCATATGTAAGATAACATTAACAACCTGATAGTTTAAAATAGTTATCTGGTTTTTAATAGTTTAGTATGTACAATGCCAAACTAAGGCTTTACAATGCAAAAATTACTTTATTTCATCTTATCGGGACATACAATGGATAACATTGGTAGCATTAAATGAAATGTTTTGTGTGTTATTTCTTGATTAAAAACGATTATGTATTAGGTTGACGGTAAATGTTGTTGATGAACAGTTGTAGATTTCAATAGTTGAAATCATGAGTCAATTAAAGCTGGACCATCATGGAAAACCTGGAAGTACTGGACGGTCGTTTCGTTCTAGTATGGGACTCCTCAGCAACGCGTATCCATCATCTGCTCACTAGTGAATGACTTCAAGAGGCATTCCCTGGAGTTCTAGTGAGAAGCCGTGACCAGTAGAATTTAACCAGGTCTGTTGTGAGATAGCTCACTGAAGACAATGGTGCACGGTGGCGCAACTTCGTGGATTGGTTGAAGTTAGACATTAACACCGTTAAATGTCGGCCAGCTTAGTTGTTTAGTGGTTACGCGCTTGAGCGCGACACCGATAGATCCTGGGTTTGATTCTAGCGGGGAGGGATCGGAATCGTGGATGCTCACTGCTGAGAAGTCCCATACTAGAACGAAACACCCGTCCAGTGCTTCCAAGTTTTCCATGGTGGTCTAGCCTCAAATGACCCATGATTTCAACTATTGAAATTTCTAAAAATCTGATTACTACGCTGTGAACTCAACGGGAAAGGAAGGGAAAGAAGTTACAGATCGAGAACTAATGAGAGCTTAGCATCGACTCAAGATAATAAGTTCTGGACTGATTATGATTGGCGAATGAATATAGTGATAACAGCTATGTTACTCATGTCACTAATGATGTTAAATTCTTCCATATAATACACAATCTACGATTTTAGCTTATCACTCATAAATACCAGCAGAAGTATTCATGTTAAATCATGAAGAGAGGTGTGCTTTTACAATTGATTGATCACTGGGTTGAGCATCACTTGGTCAATAGCATTCAATCTGAACTAAGAAGGACTTGACACACATGATCAATCAATTGTGATTACATCTCAGTCCTACAGGAGGTCGGTCGAGGCCCGGATAGCCCAGTGGTAACGTCTCTGACTGTGAAGCTGCATGACACGGGATCGGATCAGTCAGGGAGCACCAGTTCCCTCAAGATTACAGGTACATCTTGCTGACGATTGCCATGTAGCACGAAACCTGGGTCCAGGGTTTCCTGTCGACTACGTCCAACCGCCATCCTATCTCAAGAGGTGTGCTTTATTTATTAAATATTTTCTAAATAAAAATCTATCATAACTTACAATTATATTGTTTAATGTTTACTGGATGAAAAGATTTTCTGATATCTCCAACACTTTCATCATTTTGCAATACATTGTCTGCTCCTTCTATAAAGAAAATTTGAGATATAAAAGTGATTAGATATTCAGTAAAGAGTAATAGCTACGAGTAGTATGGAATTTTTAAGTAGCAATAAATAGGTAGGAGATACGTTGATTAACATAATCCAGCGTGAATTCACTACTGACTAGATTTCAAAAGATTACACTACTGACCAAACGGCTGAATACTTGAATATATATTACTTAAGCCTGTTACCCCTCGTGGAGGATTATAAGCCGCTCGCTAGCATTCTTCATCCAACTCAGTCCTGGGCAATCCTTTCTAGTTCCTTCCAATCGCTGTTCATTCTTTTCATATTTGCTATCAATTATCAACACAGTGTATTCTTTGGCCTTCCTCTTTTCCGTTTCCCTTCAGAATTCCAAATTAGCGCTTACCTTGACAATCTCCTCAATATGTGTCCTATCCATTTCTAACGTTATTTCCTAATTTCCTCTTCAATTGGAAGTTAGTTTGTTCTCTCCCACAGTAATCTGTTACTGATGGTATCTGGCTAACATATATGTATATATTACATTCAATACAAAGTATTCAACATGGGATCGTGCATTTATTCTTCTTTTTAGGATCGACAATTAATCATACTCTTAAATCCTTCTAACACTAAACCAAAACTGCCGATGTCCTTTTTTGGCAATTAGCCTTTTCCAATAATCAGTATAGAGTTGTGAAGATTATTAAGTTATTGATTGAGATCTTGAACCGAATAACGTTAGACCATCATTAACTTGTAAAATGGTTCAGTTTTCATGTATATATTACATGTAAGTGAAATATTGGGGTCTATGGTTGAATAAAAGTTCATCTTCAAAAGTGATCAAGTTTATACAACCTTCAATTGAATGACTGATTAGGTCTAACAGATAGATCTCCTGTAGTTGTAACATTGCTTTATTCAATCTAAACTCAATGACTGATCAGTTAAAATAGAGAAATTTGTTGTATTTATGACTATACGATAGACTTTTGTTTGAGAAATAGTTATATTGTACAATTATGAAGTGCATAGTAGGTGCCTTCTAATACTTCATACAATAGGTTATCTACCAACTATACTCTATCATCCAAGTAGTGAAATGAAATGTTATTCTATAAAAGACTACATGCACTTCGGGGACTCAAATGTTAATAGGTATAACATAGGAGAAGTGCAATTACCAGTGGTTCGGTCTCATAAGGATCTGGGGGTGACAGTCAGTCAGGATCTTAAGACGACGACCCATTACCGGGAGGTCGTAGCTAAGGGGTTTCGAACCCTCTGGGCTTTAAAACGGACATTCACAAAGCTAGATACTATCATGTTCAACAAAGTATACACGTCTTTAGTGAGAACTAAACTTGAGAACTGCGTTCAGGCTGCAAGCCCATGTTTAAAAGGTGACTCGGATATCCTAGAAAACTTCGGAGGGCAGCTACCCGTGCAATTCCAGAACTCCAGGGTTTACCATACAAAGAGCGGCTTGAAAAGCTAGATCTCTTCACACTGTCCTATCGCAGATTAAGGGGAGATTTAATTTTGATGTACAGAATACTGAGAAAATGATTTTGGACCTAACTTACTCTTTCTTTTTCTTCCCACTAGATCGGGACATCTCAGAGGACATAGCAGGCGAGTAGAAAAGCCAAAAACGAACAAAATACCCGTGGCATACAGGTTCTCACACCGAGTCATCAATACTTGGAACCTGCTGCCCGAAGTAGTGGTGTCCACACCCTCAATTGACTCGTTCAAGAGAAGTCTGGACACTCAAAGAAGCATACTAGAAAAAGAATAACATAGGCCATAGGCCTTCTGTCCTTACTTTACAAATCTGAATCTGAATAGACACACTGTACTTTTATTCCTGACTTTACTGGCAAGATGAGTAACTAAACACTGTCTCCTCCTAGAATACCCACTCTGTAAACCGCTTATATTAAGAATTTCTCTAGTTCCACTGAGTATCAATAATTGATAAAGTTCATACTAAGATGAAAAATATACCTGATTTTCAGTCGCTAACTTGTTAAAGTAAGTCAGTATTGTAAATTTTTAAAAATGAATAATAACGAACCTTCTATATTATTAACGACAAAACAGAAGTAATTTCAGAAGTTGAAATCATGAGTCATTTGAATCTAGACCACAATGAAAAAATTGGAAGAACTGGACGGGTTTTTCGTTCTAGTATGGGACTTCTCATCAGTGCACATCCACGATGCCGCCCCCCGCGAGATTCGAACCCAGGACTGATCAGTCTCGCGCGCGAGCGACTAACCATTAGACCACTGGGCCGGATTCCAACGGTTTTAATGTCTAATTTCAACCAATCCACGAAGTTGCACCACCTTACACCATTGTCTTCAGTTAGCTGATATCTCACAACAAACCAGGTTGAACTTCACTGGTCACGGCTTCTCACTAGAACTCCAGGAAATGCCTCTTGAAGTCATTCACTAGTGAGCAGATAATTAATTATCGGAAGGTTTTTTTTTTGGAGATTTTAGCGATTTCAATAGTTTTCTATGTTAGTCTAGCTTCAATGGGCTCATGATTTAAACTATTGAAATTACTAAAATCTCCACAAAACCCCTTCTGATAAAAACACAAGTAGATAAAAATGTAAAGCAAAATATATAAAGCATAAATCGTTGCCTTTGTATAGCGAATAGACACATAAATCAGACATGAAAAGAGTTGTCTAAAATGTATACAGTGAACATGATCTGTTTTCTATTCAAATTCCCACCGACTAATTAACAATGTTTGTTTATAATGGATATATTGTATTGTTGATAATGTTTCGTAACTTAATTTAAGCAACTTCTTCAGAGTAAATAAATAACCGAAATATATTTATTATTAACTTTATATTCAATCCAAGATAACTGAAGAAAACATACTACTTTATGTTAGTAGTCAGATTGAAGTTGTATAAAACCATATTTTAAACAGTCTCTTCCAAGTAATATCAAAAACCATCTTAAAATTATGTCAATTATAATCCAATGAGATTATAATTTATGAACAAATCAAATCATCTATAAGATAACAAATCTCGGATTTTGGCGCAAAATTCATTCATCCATTTGGTTAAATGGATAGTTAATTGACAACTGTAAATCATAATCTTTATTCCTCAAAGTGGTTTATAACTTTTAATTAATTCTATTAAGTGGGTGAACATTCTGAAAGTTAGTATAGTGTCTGTCATAGGTTGTCCATAAATTATAGTCTCATGCATAAGCCTATAATAAACAAATAGATTAAACGAAAAACCATTCACTTGAATATTCATAAGTTATACATATGTGTAGCATTGTAAAACAATTTAGATACTAAGCGAGTGGATGATACGATGGCGTTTGAAGTGAATGGTAATGAGTTCGAGTTCCAGAGTGAATATCAACTCTGAGATGCAGGTACATCCAGTTGATGAGTGTCAAATAGGATGGAATGCGCGTCCTGAATTCCACTGTTAGCCACTTATCCATTTTTGTTTATAATGCTTGTAAATTAAGGCAATATCGAGGCATACGCATAGTATGCACATATGCCAATAAGAGACTGAACAATTTCAGTCCTAAACATCAATGGGAAGATTCAAATAAAACAATATCAAGTGAATTCAGATACTACTTTTAATTAAACGTAAATCAACTTTTACTAATAACCATTCATATAAATCTGACAAACAATTCATATGAAATAACGTGTGTAAACTGAATGAATGCTGAACATTTAATACATCATCGCAATAGTCTACAGGTTAAGTGTTCACGCGCAAATTCAAAGGTCCTAGGTTCGAATCCTGCGTACTTGATTGTGTATATGCACTGATGAGGAGGCCCATACTAGGACGAAACGATCGTCAAGGTATTCAATAGTTATCTAACATTGATAAATTCATGATCTGAATTTAAAATAAATATGTGTTACCTGTCTAACTAGATCAAAATTAGTAAAACATAGTTTGAATCGATAAATCGATGGTTCAAAATAGAGCGATTTTGAAGATCAAGCTAATTTTTTCTAACCTTCATATTAATGGTTAATATTAACTAGATTAAATGTTTTCTAGATGATTCACAAGCATTATAGACAAAGATGGACATTGAGCAGCGGTGGAGTTCAGAACGCACGTTTCATCTTATTTGGGACTTGTCAGCTGGATATACCTGCATCTCAAAGTTAATGTTTACTCTGGGATTCAAACCCCGTTCGGTTCAAACGCCATCACGTTAGCCACTTAGCTATTAAGTTCTGATAGTCACATACTTGTAAAAATCGAGTGAAGTATAAATTCATTTGGTATTGTTTTTACTTGGATTTTCCCATTATTATTTAGGACTGCAATTGAACAGTCTCATATTGGCATTTGTGCATCCAGTGTAGATTGGGCAGATATAGTCTTTATTCACAAGAATTATAAGCAAAGATGGACAGTGACTAGCAGTGAAATACAGGACGTACGTTTCGTCCTATTTAGGACTCGTCAGCTGGATGTTTGCCTATAATACTTGTGAATTAAGGCTATATCGATGCAATACACACAGTATGTACATATTTATTATTATTTATTTTAACAAATAGATATTGGCACAAAGAGGCACTAAATACATATGCACCAAACACATCTAATTTGATATGTGTGAAAACTGTGAAACTGCTCGGGTGCCCAAACCGAAACAGGTGGTTTTCTTAGGGGGCCACACCCCGAGCCTTTGACCTGAAGATCTGACTAACAAGGCAGTGGAGCATCGTAAGAAGATGCAGTCCCATGGTAGCCGGTGACCAACGATTGGTTCATACGCCATTTGTTCCCTCAGGCAGGATACTGGAGCCCATGTGCACCATTGGTTTGTGATCCGGTTAAATTGCCGGACATTCGCTTTCTGTCCTCTCATTTTCGTAAACGACACTCCTGGTGTGAGAAGGCAGTGAGTAGGACTTCCCTGATAGAGGCTATATACGCGTGGCCATGTGAGAGCATTTCGAGAGGGAGAGCGGACTCTCCTCACTCTCAGCCGTAACAGGGTATTTTGGGGGCGTATGTACATATACCAATAAGAGACTGTTTAAATACAGTCGTAAACATCAAAGGGAAGATTCAAACAAACAATATCGAATGTGTTTTCTAAATGAGTTAAACTATAGTTCTTAAATTAGTTCTTACTAACTAATGATTTCAGATATGTAATTCATTCATTTAACATAATTATTGGTATTATTACTTATATAAGATAAACAAGAAGGTTTAGATGTAGATGTAAAGGTGACAATTGACTAATCAAGGTCCATATTCCTATAATTGAAGATAAGTAATTCATTCATTTAACATGATTATTGGTATTATTGGTTATATAAGATAAATTGAATGTGTATCATGTCAAAATCTCGGTGATGTATGTAGGGATGGTTCCTTGTTTTTGTTTTTTCCCTTAGAAGATATGTCGAATCCTTGAATTATTCTGTCATATTATAAGGAAAGTCATTCAGACAGTATATCTCTAATCAAGTACACATCTAATTGTCTATCATTGATTCTATGTACATCTACAATCTTCTTCTTCTTTTTTATTGTTGTTGTTGTTGTTGTTGTTTTTCTCCTTTTAAATTTCAGTTATGTATCACCTTAGTTGATGTTAACTCTTGTAAATGTAGTTTTACATAGAAAAGTTTTCTTTTTTTTTTTCTTTTTAATTTTGTCTAAAATTAGTATCTATGTGCTAATGTCTTGTTTCATTAATAGGTTTCAATATTACATAGATAAAGCGAAAGGTAAGATTCTCAACTACAACATAGAGAACTTTAACACAATCATACTTGATTGAGAAACTGTAAAAGAGATGGAATCTTTTTCATATATCTGGGCAGCGTCGTCGATAAACACGATGAATCTGATACAGATGTGAAGGCTTGGGTCGACAAACCAATAGCAGCATATTTACAACTGAAGAATATCTGGAACTCAAAACAACTGTCTATCAACCAACACTAAAGTCAGAATTTCAATACAAATATCAAGACAGTTCTACTATACGAAGCTGAAACTTGGAGATTTACTACAACCATCATCGAAAAGATAAAAGTATTTATAAATAGCTGTCTACACAAGATACTCAATATCCGTTGACTGGATACCATCAGTAACAGCTTACTGTGGGAGAGAATAAACTAACATCCAACTGAAGAGGAAATCAGGAAATAACGTTAGAAGTGGATAGGATATACATTGAGGAGATTGTCAAACTGTATGATAAGGTAAGCGCTAATTTGAAATTCTGAAGGGAAACGGAAAAGAGGAAGACCAAAAAACACACTGTGTCGATAATTGATAGCAAATATGAAAATGATGAACAGAGATTGGAAGGAACTGGAAAGGATTGCCCAGGACCGAGTTAAATGAAGAATGTGGGCGAGTGGACTATGCTCGTCCATAAGGGGTAACAGGTGTAAGTAAGTGGTGGTGGTGGAGTTTCGTTCTTTGAGCTAGATGGTTCGATCGTGAAGAAGCATTCATTATTATTCTTCTTCCATCATCTCATCTGTTTAGCTCATTAACAACTCTATCAAACAGTGAATTGAGAATCATCATGTCTTATAGTGAAATTTTAATGAACAAAACCATTAAATTAGCATCAAATGATTTATATTTTCATAAAATTCAAGATATAGTGAGATAATCATTCATTCCAATTGATAATAACTGTCTCACTTTCAACTTCACTGGTTACCACTATCCAATTCCTCTTTGAAATCACATCAAGAATTATGTCATGAATGAACAAGAGATTCGACTTCAGTCTAGCAATCTCATGATCAGACGTTTCCAACGATATCTAAAATTCCTGAGTTCGTTTATGTTCTGTAGTTCCATTGATGCATACTATAAACGAGTTCAGTTACAGAACTCTCTGTGTAGTGAACAAGAATACAACTGGGGACAATTGGATATATTTGACACACGATTACAGAGCACACCAATAAAATCTGAGAACCTTATAGTAAATACCTAATTTGCAAAATGTCAATCCATCGTCTCAGACTTGACTGTTCCTTTTGCAAATATCAGTCCATAGTCACAAATTTCATTGCTCATGCATTTTCATATCAATTACGTTCCGTTTCGTTCCGTTCTCGTTCTTTCCTTATTGATCTTCTACTAAAATACATTCTATACCTGACTATCGTTATATACTACTTATATGGATTAAAGTAACCCACATCACATCTGATGTTTCGTAAGTTTATAAATAATTATTTTTGTTCGGCATTGATTCCATATGTTTTATTCAATGTGCTAATTACTCAATATAGTATTTGTTTCTATTTCCCAGTATGATATTTTATTCTGTATAACATACGTTATTCTTGTATTAAGTTAACATGTACTATACTCAGCATATGATTGGTTATAATAGTAAGTATGTTTCATAGACGTGATTTCATCCTAATTCTAAATCAAAAATGGGGATCTGAATCAATTTAGAAATGAGTGTATATTCGGTTAGGGACGTCGTCGAGTTTTACGGTTACTGAAACTAAAAGCAACTGTCAACCAACATCAGAGTTAGAACGTTCAATAAAAATGTTAAAACAGTTCTACTATACGGAGCTGAAAGTTGGAGAACTACGAAAGTCATCATCCAGAATATACAAGTATTTATTAACAGTTATTTACGCAAAAATACTATGGATCGGTCGACCAGATACTATCAGCAACAACCTACTATGGGAGAGAATAAACTAGATCCTAGTTAAAGTAGAAATCAGAAAGAAGCACTGAAAGTTGATGTAACACACAATGAGGGAAGCACCCAACTGTATCACAAAAGAAGCCCTCACGTGAAATCCTTAAAGCCAAAAGGAAAAGAGTAAGACGAAAGAATACAATACACCGAGAAATGGAGACAGATAAGAGAAGAATGAATAACAATTCGATAAGTTTAACCGTTAGCGCACAAGACTGAAGGCTCTGCATTTGAATTCCGAGGGCAGGATCGTGGGTGAGTACTGCTGAAGAGTTCCATAATAGGACAACACGACCATCCAGCGCTCCTAGGTTTTCAATGTCGATCTAACATCAATTGATTCATGATCTCAATCGGAAACAGTATTATCAGGTATCGGCTTTGCTTCGGTTTAGTTTGGTTTTTCTTTAATATCTAAATTCAATATAACACTTTTTTTTTTGTTTTTACCACCCATTTAAAAGGTTTGTAACCTTTGTATATTCTGTAAATGATTCATAATTTATCATTATATAAAACTACTATTTGAAAATACATTTAATATCCTATCTCTTATTTGAATAGATAACAAATGAAATCTTGTATATTCATTTGGTATTGTTTTACTTGCTTCAGGACTGGTCTGCGTCAACACCTGAAACATGGCCTTTAAGAATAGAAGATACTCGTAAGTTACTAGTATTTGACCACAGGTGCCTTAGAAATATTGCGGGTATCTGCTGGGATCACCGGGTAAGTAATAGTGAGGTTAGACGCAGGGTACTAGGGAATGATGGTAAATCAGTTGGTGAGGTTATGAATCTTCATCGACTGAGATGGTTAGGCCACGTTCTGCGTATGCCTGAACACCGATTACCACGACGTGCAATGCTGACTAGTGTAGGGGATAATTGGAAGAAGGTTAGGGGCGGCCAAACCAAAACGTGGCATCAGTGCTTGAAGTCACTAACTTCTGGTCTGAGCCATGTTGGAAGATTCAGACTGCCTGGTTGGGGTCCGCGTGACTATCGTAACCAATGGTTGGAGACTCTTGGTGACATGGCTGAGAATTGATCATAATGTCTTAAGTGTATACACTCTTTGTCTTCATTTAAACCGTGAGATTAAACTCACTTCATATCTTTCTTTCGACGAACTAATTCCTTCTTCCTGTACTATCTCCTTATATGCAATCTTTCTTCCATATATTACCACCACTGAATTAACTACTTCTATGAATCCGATGTCCATCTTGTTGTGCTAATGAGTAAGGTATGGCAACTTGGACCGATGCATATATGTGCCTGGTCCTACGTTTCAGCTGACTGACTGACTGACTCCTATTATTGTTTAGGAACTGTAATTGATCAATCTCACGTTGGCATATGTGCACACTGTGTAAATTGTCTCGATATTGTCTTAAGTCACAAGTTTTTTGAGCAAAGATGGCTAGGGGTTAGCAGTGGAATCCAGGATGCATGTTTCGTTCTATTTGAGACACGGCAGCTGAATATATCGGCATTTCAGAGTTGATGTTCACTCTGGAACTCGAACTCATTACCGTTCGCTTCAAAGTTTATCGGTATTATCCACTTACCTAATGAGTCATGATAGCCATATGCTTGTGCAATGAGGTGAAGTTTAAATTCACTTGGTATTGTTTGTTGATATCTTTCCATCGATATTTACGACTTCAGTTGATCAATCTCTTATTGGCATATGTACATCTTGTTTGGATTGCCTCGATATTGCATTAAATCACAAGTTTTTCGAGCAAAGGTGGATAGTAGCTAGTAGTAGAATCCAGTTTGACGCGTGTTTCATCCTATTCGGGACTTGTCAGCTGGATATATTTTCATCTAAAAGTTGATGCTAAATAGATTACGCGATAGCGTTTGGATCGAATGATATTGGGTTCGAGTCCTGGAGTGAACATCAACATTAACATATGACTTTGATTGGTAATTGACAAATAGTTTATGTATCAAGTAGCTGATAATGACTAATTGATAGCTCATTTACCGGGTACAAATTTATATACTTTCCTTTGAGATATACTAAGTATGAGGGGTAATGTTACTATTCGTTTGGCCAAAGTGAAATAATTGGAGAGCAGTTTAAATCTAAGACTTTACGGTGGAAATCAAAAGTCTTAACCATTAGATCATAGCTTCATCATGTACAATAATAAGTAGATCTTCGAAGGTGGTAATTTTACAGTACCTTGCATGAGAACTAGACAAACTAGGTCTTTTAATATGTGAAAAGGATAATCTTGTGAAGTAATCATAGAGGTACTAAGAAATCTGATGAACTAGATTAGAAATATTATAAATAGCTACAAACCTTCATGTTTTACACAAGCACGTCCTCTATTGATTGTTAAATATCCAGGTAGACATTCACAAATATATCCATCACCACCAAGATTTAAACAAATTCCTCCATTGCATTTCTTTACAATATCATCTTGACCACATGGTGTTGATCGATGACTTGTTCCGCGTAAATGTAATAGTTTAGGTTTTTTATATATTACATCTGATGAGTCTTGTTGTTTATCTAAGTGAATAAATTATAAAAGGTATTGTTTAAGGGTGAGAACAATGATATACAAATTATAAATGGTTTTCAGTTAATCAGTCAGTCAGTAACAACGTACGTACATCAGTTTAAGTTGCTATACCATATTAACACAGAGATACAATTGTCGATTCAAATCCGATAGAGTTAGAGGTAATAAAAATATAAGCAGTAAACGGAAAGATTAGAGTTTGAAGATGTTATTCAAGGAGTATAATTCAGGGATATAAAGAGTTCAGAAGATTAGAATTTGGGAGAACACAAAGTGTGGATAAACCTACGCCATTGCAAACGAATTTGAGCCATGTCATTCAAGGTCACTAATCATTGGTTGCTATCATCTCGCGCATCCCAACTAGGTAGTCTACACCTATAAACATGGCTCAGTTCACTTGTCAGTGACTTCATGGATTTATGTCATGTGTTGGTTTGGCCGCCCTTAGCTTTCATCCAACCTACTCCTACACCATGAAACATAGCACGTTGAGACAGTCGGTGGTTGGGAATACGTAGCACGTATCCCAGCCATCTCAACTGATGAAGTTTCACTATTTCATCAATTGATTTGCCATTCTTACCTAATACCCGTTTCCTAACAACTAGATCAAACGAACAGTAAAGAATGTAAACAAAATGAAATTTGTATGAAAATGCAAGAACAATAAAGTCTGAGTCATTTTAAGACAATTGATGAACATTTTGTAAATTAAGCATTTACCATATGATTGTTCGATTTCATCAACTTATCATGCATCAGACCATTGAGTTTCTTTTAAACTTTCACTTCTTCTCCCTCGAAATACAAAATGTTGCTTCAGGATTGGGTTGCATCGCCACGCGAACTAGTGATAGGGAGTGAAGTAGTTGAGCGTGTCGACCGCTTCACTTATCTCGGAAGTCTCATCAGCCTTTGTGGTCTGGTGTGTGACGAAATCTCAGAACGGATACAGAAAGCTCGACTAGCTTTTGCCAACTTCCGACACTTGTGGCGTAGGCAAGATATCCGTCTACCAACAAAAGGATGGGTTTACTGCACAGCAGTTTGTTCTGTCTTACTTTATGGCAGTGAAACATGGCCGGCAAGAGTAAAGGATATTCATAGGTTACTAATATTTGATCATAGATGTCTTCGAAACATTGCTCGTATATACTGGGACCACCGAGTAAGTAATGCAGTTGTTAGGAAACGGGTACTAGGTGAGGATGGCAAACCAATTGATGAAGTAGTGAAACTTCATCAGTTGAGGTGTCTAGGACATGTGTTACTTATGCCCAACCACCGACTGCCCCGACATGCGATGTTTTCTAGTGTAGCAGTAGGTTGTAAGAAAGCTAGGAGCAGCCAGATCAAAACATGGCACAAATCCATGAAGTCACTGACCAGTGGACTGAGCCATGTTGGTAGATGTAGACTACCTTATTGGGATCCGCGAGACGATATCAACCGATGGTTAGAGAGCTTGAATGACATGGCTGAAAATCGTTTGCAATGACGCAGATGCATCCACTCTTTGTGTTTTCTCGAACTCTAATCTTCTGAATTCTTCATTTTCTTTATTTTTTTCCAAATTTATTTCACTGTATTATACTCCTTGAATAACATCATCAAACCTTAATGTTCCCTTTCACTATTTATACTTTCACTACCTCTACTACTACGAGATTTGAATCGATAACTGAATCTCTGTGCTAATGTGGTATGGCAACTAAAAGTGATATACGTACGTACGGAGTTCCACGTTGTTACTGACTGACTCACTGACTCTTTGAGTGGATTGGTCGTGGTTAGCTAGATAGTATAGGCGAATCAAGTCGACATGAACAAACAGTGAGTAGATCAATCTGTAATGTCAGTTGCTATATTAAGCCTACATAGTTTATTCTAGCTTTCGAAAAGGCTAATTTATTCATTCATCTTGAGTCACGTTTTGATCTTGTCAATTATTCACTTATCAACCCTGACTGTTTTTATATGAGCGTATGTGTGCGTGTGTGTGCATATCTTATCCCATTCATCCCATGTCTGTAGATTATTTTTGTATAACTATAAATATTGATTAACGTTTGATTAAATGGAATTGGCTCACATGCCTTCGCAACTGCGCGTCCTTTCATTTCGCTTCACTCTCTCCGATCTTCCCTTCCTTCGCCACGATTCTCTGATTGTCTATTCCAATCGACAAGTGTACAAAATATCCATATTCAAACATTTATTCTCGTATTTCATTTATTTAATCCCGTTATTCACCAACGCGAGTTAAGTCGATAATTTTATACGAGAATTGACGATCTGTATATTATCCTTAATACACATTCATACGATCTAACTGGAGTCGGAGCTCAGGCCACTAGTGTGGTAAACCCATAGATAACATCGTCCTATCTAATTGACGTCAAAATGAAGGATCCCACTAAAGATCTATTTCAAACAATCGTCAAATAAAGCCATTCTACATTAATAAATTTATAACTCTAAACAGTATTAACAATAACCACATAGTGTTGAAAATCTCTACCTCTACACATAATGATCATATTTTAAGTTAGCTTATTTTGAAGTGCTTCAATATAATCCATTTGAATATAGAAGGAAACAATGACATAAATTCACTGGGATTAATCGCTACTAAATAATAATAGTTCTATAGTGAAGATCAACTGTGAGGTGCAGGTACATCCAACTGACGAGTCCCAAATAGGACGAAACTGGATCCCCTTGCTAGCCACTATCCATCTTTGCTTATTATTTGCATTTAAGTATGTAGCATTGAATTTGACTTTTTAACTGAATCTATTCATATCAAGTGTATATATACAATGTAAATATTCACATTTGATTAGAATAGAGATCTTGATTACTCTCATTAGCAAAATGTCATTATTCTTATCATCATCCTCATCACCATCATCCTCAAATAGTTCTTAATACCATTATATAATGTTAACAATGATGATAATATGCAGTACATTTGGTTTTATAGTTTTGATAACATTAAATGTCATGATATGAAAGGGGTGTCCGAGTGTGTGTGTGTGTGTGTGTGTGTGTGTAGAATTGTAGATATTTGTATTTGAAATCAGACATGTAATATTAGTTACATAATAGATTACATTCTTTAAATAATTGTGTTGAACTATTTACTAAACTATACCATTTGGATCCTTTTATTTTATTCTATTTGATAATCTGAAGATATCTTTCATCATAGATTGTGAGGTTAGACATTCATACTATTGAATGTCGGCTTAGTGGTTCAGTAGGTTAAACGTTCGCGCGTAAGACTGAAGGTCCTGGGTTTGAATCCCACAACCCCCCAAAACTGGAAGGATCTATCAGAATTTTGAGGTAATGAATAGCTACTTCATCATATTTAGTGACTTCAGATCAGTAAGCAAGCATTCTTATAGATAGATCAGGGCTACTACTACCTCACATATAACATAAGTTTATTGAAGTTGGAAATGATACCGATCCAGTGGTCCAAATGGTTAAGAGTTCCTACCAAAATCTGATGATATTGGATTTGATTCTAAGAATATTCAAGAGCGTACACAGCTGATGTGAACGTCACTAGGGAGAGACAGGTGTCCAGTTTTCTCGGAGTTTTACTAGTTCCTAAGCTATAAGCTATAAATTAAATCTATCAGTATAGGTGTTGTGGAGATTATTAAGTGTTCGATTGAGATTATGAACCATTGAAAACCTGGAAACACTGAACGGCTGTTTCGTTCTATTGTGGGACTCCTCAGCAGTGCGCATCCACGATCTTGCTCGCGGGATTTCAACCCAGAACCTTTAGTCTCGCGCACGAACGCTTAATCTACTGGAAAAAAAGATTTATAAATTTAGAGATGTCGTGGTGTTTGAATTCGATGGTCTAGTTGCAATAAAGTAGCCAAGAAGTAAGCTGTGTTGGCTCAACAAATCCAATCAAATCATCCAGTTCAGAGAACATAACGAGTTCAACCTTCTCATTCAAAGCTAAAAATATTCTTCATGACCTAGAGTAATCGAAATGCTTGTATTGTTCAGAATTAATTGTTTGGCGCATTTCATTTGAAAGGTTTGAAGGTTTATGTAATATTTTCAATTTGATCAATGTAGTACCTTCATAAGCTATGCTTATCATCACAACCAATTTCAAAAATGAAACTGAATAAGCAATTATTATATTACTTACTTCCATTTCAGTAGTACAAGACATGTTCTATGAAGTATGAAAGGTTCTACTCAAAGACTCTATGTGCCTCTGCTAGGTAGTGAGAGCAACCTTACTAGCTAATTTGGGCGGTCAACAGAGATCAAACCAATCCACTACTCCTATTCTGAACTTACCTTGCTCGAGTCTCATTTTTAAAGGTTTTAAAATCATGACGCGTTTCCCGATTTGCGTGTTTATGAATATGAGTTTCATAAGTCTCGGCTTGTGTAGATAATGTTTGTAGGTGTATGCAAATGGTGTGCGCATGGGTTAGCACAAGGAATGTAAGCTGAATAAAGGTCTGCCATATGTCTACTAAAATCAGTGATCTAATACAGTAGATCGAAGATATAATAAAAATATAGGATAACAAATAATAGGAATACGTGACCATCAACCCTCCCTGAGAAAGTACCTATTCTTGTGTGTATATCATGAATTGCATGGACGGAATTGTTTGTACCAGTGATAATCATGTACTGAGTAAGAAACAGTTCATTTTAGCAAGTACGTTCAAAGGGAGCGGTGACCATCTAGCCCCCCCCAGGTGGGTGAATATACCTAGATGTATTCATGTAACGTATGTTTTCTCACACGTTAAGTATACCTATATGTATGCCAAGGGATACATTGGTAAAAATTTATGTCCTACTGGTATGCATATAGATTATACTTGCCCATGTTCGACGTCTACGCGCCGGATTCCAGCGACGTCCTCCTGAAATCACATCCATGCGGTGGGTTCAAGAGACTCAGAAAACGGATTTTAATCCAAATAAGTCAATCGGCTTTACTGAGTAAAGTTTCATCAACCTTAGATCATTGGAACACCACAGTAACAATGAATTATTATTTTGATCGGAATTGAAAGACGATATGAAAATTTCCTTACTTCTAAAATCCTGACTATATCATACAGAAAGACAGACCTTTAAGAGTTTAAGTACAGTTAGTCATACATTGCGGACCATCATCTGTTATCATCTTGAAGAAACATAAACACATTTCTGACAAGATATTTTCACTAATGTTCAGTAAGATGATATGTAATTCTAAAAGAAATGGATGGGTAGATCAATACAACAGAGATAAACTTACACTGTGAATAGGATTTATGTTGTTTCTTTGATAAACTATCACTTTGCCACCAGTTATAAGACTTTTCATCTAAAGAAAAATTAAACAAATAAATGAGGAAATGAGTTACTATTTGTTTAGTTATAAGGGACAAACGTTAAATGTATTAACTTAATGGTACTATTTTAAGCATTATCGATGAACAAAGAGGATCAGATGCCGACATAAAGGCAAGGATTAGAAAAGTAAGCAGCGTATTCTTATAGTTGAAAAACATATGGCACTGTGAACAACAACTGTCAACCAATATCAAACTTAGAATCTACAATACGAACATCAAGACAGTTCTATTGTAAGGAGCTAAAATGTAGAGAACTACCACAACCATCATCAAAACAGTACAAGTATTTATAAACAAAGGGATACCATCAGCAACAGACTTTTGTGAGAGAAAGCAAACGAACTTCCAGCTGAAGAGGGAATTAGGTAAAGACTATGAAAATGGATAGGACATACATTGAGAAAATCACTAAACTGAATCACGAAGCAATTCCTAACTTGGAATCCTGAAGGGAAGTGGAAAAGTGGAAGGTCAAAGAGCACATTACGTCAGGAAATAAATGCATATACGAAAAGGATGAATAACAAGTGGAAAGAGCCGTAAAGGATTGCCTAGAACAGGGTTGGATAAAAAATGGTGTTAGGCGGCCTTCGTTCCTACACGAGGAGTAGCAGGCGTATGTAAATAAGTACTATTTTAAACCATTATTGTGTCTTTATGACTTCTGAGATACCATATCAAAAGTCAGTGACAGATAGTATACCAATAATTGTTAGTTATAGTCATCAAGCAAATAGTTGATTAGTCACATTATTTTTGATTGAGATTATGAAGCAATTGATGTTAGACCATCATTGAAAACCTGACAGTACTTGACGGTGGTTTCGTCCTATTGTGAGACTTCTCAATAGTGCGAGTCCACGATCCCGCCGGTGGAATTCAAATCCAGGGCCTTCATTCTCGCGCGCAAACACTTAACCTACTGCACCACTGAGCCGGCATCCAACAGTGTTAATGTCTAACTTCAACCAATCCACGGAATTGCGCTACCATCTTCCATTGTACTGAGGTAGACACCCGTTTCTACCCAACACGGATTAACTCCACTAGTCACGGCTTCTCACCAGAACTCCAAGAATTTTCTCATGTTGGTCTAACATCAATCGGTTCATGATCTCAATCAAAAACTTATCAATCTCCACAACCCCTAAATTAATAGTCACATGATTGTTGAAATGTTTAATACATTGATTCAATCTAACCTTAGTTCCATCTGTCTTTAATTGACTACTAATCTATGAACAGGTAACTATATTCCTATGTATAATGTTTCTATGCGCTATAACCGGATCCCAAATCAACGATAGCGTTTGAAGCGGACGGTACTGGGTTCGAGTCCCGGAGTGAACATCAACTCTGAGATGCAGGTACATCCAGCCGACGAGTGCCAAATAGGAGGAAACGCGCGTCAAACTGGATTCCACTGATAGCCACTATCCATCTTGTCCCCAAATGCCCTGGTACGGCCGAGAGTGGGGAGAGTCCGCTCTCCTTCTCCAAATGCTCTCACATGGCTACGCGTATATAGCCTCTGCCAGGGAAGTCCTACTCACTGCCTTCACGTGGCGGGGGTGTTGTTTACAAAAATGAGAGGACGAAAAGCGAATGTCCGGCGCTCCAACCGGATCCCAAATCAATGGTGTACATGGGCTCCAGTATCCTGAAAGAACAAATGGCGTATGAACCAATCGTTGGTCACCGGCTACCATGGGACTGCATCTTCTTACGATGCCCCACTACCTTGTGGGTCAGAAGTTCAGGTCAAAGGCTCGGGGTGTGGTCCCCTAAGAAAATCACCTGTTTCGGTCTGGGCCTCCGGGCAGTATCACAGCCCTCACACATATCAAATGAGATGTGTGGCGCATATGTAATTGGTGCCTCCTTGTACCAATATCTATGTGTTGAAATAAATAAATAAATAAATAAATAAATGTTTCTATGCATCTTATATTATACTGTATGAGTAATTATAATTAAGTTTAATTCTTATATCAAGTACAATTATTTTGGTTCCCGTAAAGGTTAGATTATTAAATGTCATATAATGATCATCTTAACTATAGACTAGTATTAACTCTATTATGATAGTATAAGGGGGGAAATGATCACATCAACTACCTAAATCTTAATATTTGAACGTATTCAATTGATTGATTACCTTTCATTTATTGACAACATTAATATAAAATAACTGTTATAACCTTTTGTAGGTATTTAAACAAATTGGATTGTAATTTTGAATAGAAATAATGATGTTCATAACAAATTCATGGTGGACATCTACTAATCATACATATTCATTTTCAGTACTGGAGTTGTGGAGATTATTAGGTTTTTGATTGAGATCATCAATCGACTGATGTTAAATCACCGTTGGAAACCTGGAAGAACTGGACGGCCGTTTCGTCCTATCGTGGGATTCCTTAGCAGCGCGCATCCATGATCTCGAGCCTAGGGCCTTCAGTCCTGTGCTCGAACGCTTAACATAATAAACCACTGAGTCGGCATCCATTGATGTTAATGTCTAATCACAACCAATTCACAAAATTGCGCGAGCATCATCCATTGTCCTGAGGTAGGTACCTGTCTCTACTCGATACGGATTAGCTCCACTGGTCACTGCTTCTCACTAGAACTGAGAGAATTCCCTAGTGAATGCGCACTGCCGAGGAGTCTCAGAATAGGACAAAAACAGTCATCCAGTGCTTCCAGGTTTTCAATGATGTTCTCACATCAATCAGTTCATGATCTCAATCTCAATAACTTAATAATCTTCACAACCCCTTATACTGATAAACAGTGAAATGACCTTATATCAATGTATAATTTTTAGTACAAAACTATAAAATCATCATCATAATGCTAATAGTAATAATACTAAATATATCACATTCTCTTTTGGGTAGGGAATAAAAAAATGGAAAACATGAAATTCTCATCATATATCTATCTGTGTACTTAGATTATAACTTATAATGGTGATTTATATGATAAGTTACTTGGGGGGGGGGAACCAGATCATACCAAAGGATTACTATCATTATTACTATTACCATTATTATTACTATTATTATTATTACTATTATTATTTATATATTACATCCATATCCATATGTTTTGTACAAGTGTATAATGAAACTACGTGTAGAATTCAATATTCTTTATACATATGGTAATAGTTATGTATTTAAATGGGTATCATTACATCCTCCCCTTTCTTTTGCTTCATTTGGAAACAAACCAGTCGACTACTACTACTACTACTACTACTACTACTACTAATAATAATAATAATAATAATAATAATAATCATAATAATAATAATAGGTAACACCCAATCAATAATCAATATTAAAAGGAAAAGGTTACTAGTAATATTATTATTATTATGATTATTATTAATGATTATCATATTTTTTCCCTGTAATATTTTCTTTCTTTAAGTTTTTCTCTTTTTTTTCTTCTGTTTTTCGTTTTTGTTTTGGCATTCTATATATTTTAAATTATGGAAAAGAGAAGAGAGATATAATTGAATTAATAGACAAACTGTTTAATTTATTCTTTGTCTTCTTTTTCTTTTCTCTCTCTTTTTTCTTCTCTTTCTTTTCTCTTTTTTTTCTCTTTTTATCATTATTGTTGTTACAGTTTTCTATGTGGATTTTATCTATTCTATGCTTGTCATTAGTATAAAACACTTTATATAATAGACTTGGCAAGAAATGAGTACCATATTCAAATATATATATATATATATATATATTCTATTTTGAAAAGTATTTCATAAATGATAGTTTTTTTTATTTTTATTTTTTGATAATCTAATGAGTAAGAAAATTGTATGAGTGACGATATTTCGTCACTGGAATCAAGTTACTTCTTCAGAAATGATCAGATTTATTATGATTGTGATTATGTAGTGAATAAGAACACGAACGAGAACAATCAAATAGTTATATCCTAAAGAAAGATTAAATTATGAGTAACCTTTGAGATCTATTAATGGATTCATATTATTCAGATATATATTATTATTATTATGTTATAACTATTTAGTAATTAGATTATGTATATTCATGTTCCTTTTATGATAAGATTTATTTAGACCTACAGATGATTATTATACGATTTATTGTTCTTAAGTTATGTTCAGTTTATTGATTACTGCCTCCCAGATTCACAGCTACTTTTTGGCTTAATTGTGTATGAATGTTATTTTATGGTGCGTTGAGGTCTGTTTGGTTGATATATAAACCCAGTAGGTCTGAAATAAATGATTCGCATAATGAAGGTTGTTATTAACATTCTGAACTCAACTGGACGAGCTAGGCGAGTAAAGGACAAATAAGGATGCTAGGTTGATCAGACCAGATGAACATCATTGGTTAAGTACAGTACAAGAACAAATAAGTTGTATTTTGATTGGATAATAAATTACATAATAACTAGCAGACCATAAAGTCAAAACATGAATGTACTTGAATGTACAGAGCATCTCACTAAAATCTTAAAACCATAAACTACATAGGGAATTTGTAATATATCAATTAATTGTCTCAAACTTTACTATTCTCCTTTGCAAATCTTAGTCAATTGTCTTAGATTTCACTATTCAAGCATTTTAATAACAATCACTTTCCATTCTTATTCTTTCCTTTTTGATCTTCTACTGAAATACATTCTATTCCTCATTATCGTTCTATATTAATTATGTGAATATAAGTAGCTCACACTAATATATTATTTCTTTTGTACTCATTAAACTTGTGTTCATTTAATGTTTTCGATTATTTATTTTGTTTACTCTGAAGAAGTCAATTACATGAAGTGACGAAACATCATCAGAAATACAATGTTTCTACTCATTAAGATATAACAAAATCATACATTGACATTGATACCAATAGTGTTTTTTGTATGAAACATAAATTCATTGGAATAAAGAAGAAAGATTCTTGTGCCTATTCATTTGATTATAGATGAATTGAATAATGAAATTTACATAAATATCATAATTGGATTTTACTATTTTGATAGAGTTTTGTTTACTGAACTGGATGGTTTGGTTGTGGAGCTTTTATTGTTCCTGTGGACGACATCATCAGCATAAAACATTAGATAGAAATGAAGTGTTCGAATTTCTCCATATGCGTTTCACAGCTTGTTCTGTACAATGTTCTGAACAATGAAAACTCCATGATCAAACCATCCAGCTCAAAGAACAAAACTCCATCAAAATCATCCATCTGAGCTACAAATCTTCTCCATCATCGCATATTCATATGAGGATTTCACTATTTTTTATTTAGTTATCAGTTAATAACTAAGAAGAATTAGTTAGACAACTGAGGAAATATCATTACAAAGGTTCAATACAAACTTCCTTTGAGATATTGACAAACTCAATGAATTTAAGATCGCTTTTAACAACACGTTCCAAGTTTCATAAGATCTACTTACAGAAGAACAAATTACTATAGAAGACTACTATACAGAACTAAGCAGACCACAATTAGACTAAGATGATAAACTTTGTTAGATAGATACCATACTTGGTATTTTACTACGGATCATTGTTGAACAATCAGTTGAATAGAACTCGTTATTAGACATCAATTTCCTTGATTACTAGAAAGCATTTGACAGTATGAATAGGAGAACATTATAGCGACTTCTTCGACACTATGGAGAACCTGAAAAAATCGTCAACATCATTCGGAATTCTTATGATATACTGAACTGGAAAGTGGTGCATAGAGGACAACTGACCGACTCATTCCAAGTGAAGACCAGTGTCAGACAGAGATGCTTATTCTAACCCTTTCTCTTTCTTCCGGTGACTTATTGGATTATGAGGACCTCCACATGTGACGGGTAGGACGAAATACAATTGATAGTTTGATTGCGGTTAGACGATTTGGAATTCGTAGATGACCTAGTTCTTTTATTTCATATACATCAACATACGCAGATGAAGACAACCAGTGTAGCAGCCGACTCTATAGCGATAGGCTTCGACGTACAGAAGGTAAAAACCGAAATCCTGAAATACAACACAGCCAGCACCAACTAAATTACACTTAATGGTGGAGCTCTAAGAGTGGTGAAAAGTATTACATACCTGGACATCCCCATTGATAACCAAGGTGGATCTGATTCAAATGAAAAGGTACAGATTTTCAGAGCAAGAGCAGAATTACTATCATTCAAGAACATATGGAACTCAAAACAACTGTCGTCCAGGAATAAAGTCACAACTTTCAATACAAGCATCAAAACAGATCTAACGTGTGTATTTCAAATTCGGAGAACTACAATAACCGTCATCACAAAGGTACAGGTATTTATAAACAATTATCTACACATGATATTGAATTTCCGTTGGCCGGATACTATTCTCAACAGCCTACTGTGTAAGGGAACAAACGAACTTCCAACTGAGAAGGAAATTAGGAAAAGACATTGAAGTCGATAGGACATTCATTTCGGAAATCATCAAACTACATCACAAGGCATGCCCTAACTTGAAATCCTGAAATAAAACAAAAAAGAGGAACGACAAAGAACACACTGCGTCGAGAATCGGAAGCAGAAATGGAAACAATGAATAGCAACTGGAGAGAACTAGAAAGGGTAGGATATAGAATTCTGATGGACAGCCTATGCTACTCCACGAGGGATGACAGGCTTAAATAAGTAATAATTAGCAAGCGAAGGCCTAAATTTTAGACCACTCAGTCGGTATCCAATGATGTTAATGTCTAACTTCAACTAATCCACGAAATCGAGCGATATATCCACTATTGTCTTCAGTGAGTTACTATCTCATAAGTGACCCAGTTGAACTCCATTGATCACTGCTTCTCACTAGAATTCCAGTTAATACCTCTTGAAGCCAGTCACTAGTGAGCATATGTTGATTTGTATCAAAAATGGGTTTGTGGATATTATCGTAATTTCAATAGTTGAGATCATGAGTCAATTAAAGCTAGATCACAAGTATTTCTAGGTTTTCCATTGTGGTCTAGTTTCAACTGATTCATGATCTCAACTATTGAAATTCTAAAATAAACAATTTAACGCTAGTGTAGTAGGTACTTTAATCATACAGGTATCCAAAAAAAAAAAAAAAGAAATATTAAACTGAACAATTGTTCATTAATTGACTTAACAGTGACAAGTTCATAATCACTGTATGACAGTGATCTGTAAATAAACCAAATATGAGTGATTCAGACAACGTTATATCTCAAATGTACATAAAACTCAGAATCAAATTTATTTATTTATTTATTTGAACACATAAATATTGGTACAATGGAGCACCGAGTACATATACGCCACACATGTCACTTGATTTGTGTGTGCAATGTGTTACTGCCCGGGTGCCCAAACCGAACCACATGGTTTTCTTAGGGGACGCTACAAGAAGTCTTCGACCTAAAGGTCTGATCCACAAGGCAGTAGAGCAACAATAGGCGATGCAATCCCATGATAGTCGGTGACCAAGCATTGGTTCATACACCATTTATTCCTTCAAGATCCTGATGCTCATGTGTATCATTGGTTTGAATCCAGGGTTTTCTAATTCCTCTGTCTGAATCCTCTATATCCACTAACCTGGTTAAAGAGCCGGATATTTGATTTCCGTTCTCTCAATTACGTAAACAACACTGTCTCCAAGAGAAGGCAGTGAATAAGACTTCCTTAGTAGTGGTTGTATACACGTGGTTATGTGAGAACATTTCTAAAGAGACAGAGAGAGGGAGAGAGATAACCACCCCCACCCTCAACCGTAGCAGAACATTTGATGGCCAGAATCAAAGTGTTATAACCAATTATTATATCATTCCAAATTCATATAACTCATCATCATACACATATATTCATTTGTGAACTAACCATCAATATCAGAATGATCAGTTTGTAATTGTGGTTTATTGATTTCTATTGAATTTTCATAAGGTTCATTTTCTTTATTACCATAGTATTTATTTTTGTAATATTGAATAGATTTTGTAAAATGTACATTCGAATTAGCTATTTAATCAACAACAAAAGAATAAACAGAAACATAATTGAGAGTATAATATGAGAAGTGATTTCATTAATTTGGTCAGGTTTAGATTAATTAGATGAATATCCAAGGTTACTGTAGTGTTCTAATTATGGTGTATACTACTGATATCAACAAATATAAGTAGTATGTATCATCAATCGGAAGTGAAATAGCTGGTGGTAGAAGGTGAAGAAGATTGGAGAGAAGAGAATGAGAACAGAGAGTGATTGATGTGGGAACGAAGAAACATTTTGTAAATGATGTTTACTTTCAGAGAATACTTACAAGATTTCAACAATCCAATTATAGAGAGTTTCAAGATGTACCTTCAAAACAGTTTGTATATTTCTCTCCACTTCTATCTTTTAAAGATTGATCTCCTACCAGGAGGTCCACTTATCGACTTAGAATACGCAGATGACATAGTCTTGTTTGGTGAAGACGCTGATAAAATGCAGTGTCTTTTGGTAGCACTGAGCAACAATGCCAGAATGTTTGGGATGCGCTTCTCTCCCTCCAAATGCAAGTTGCTGCTTCAGGACTGGTCTGAGTCAACACCTGAACTAAGGATATGGAGTGAAGTAGTCGAACGCGTTGACAACTTCACTTATCTTGGAAGTTTGATCAGCCCTAATGGGTTGGTGTCTGACGAAATCTCAGCACGGATTCGAAAAGCTCGTTTGGCCTTTGCCAACATACATCACCTATGGCGAAGGTGAGATATTCTTCTGTCAATTAAGGGACGAGTATATTGCCCGGCAGTTCGTTGTGTTTTAATTTACGACTGCGAAACATGGTCTTTAAGAAAAAAAGATATTCATAAGTTACTAGTATTTGGCCAAAGATGCATCAGAAATATTGATCGCATCTGCTGGGATCACCGGGTAAGTAATAGTGAGGTTAGACGCAGGGTATTAATGAATGATAGTAGATCAGTTGATGAGGTTCTGAATCTTCATCGACTGAGATAGTTGGACCACGTGTTGCGTATACTTGAACATCGATTACCATGACGCGCAATGTTGATTGGTGTTGGGGATGGTCGGAAGTTAGGGGCGGCCAAATAAAAACGTGGCATCAGTGCTTGAAGTCACTAACTTCTAGTCTGAGCCATGTTAGTAGATGCAAACTACCTCGTTGGGGTCCGTGTGACTATCGTAACCAATTGTTGGAGAATCTTGATGACATGACTCAGAATCGATCACAATTACTTACTTACTTACGCCTGTTACTCCCAATGGAGCATAGGCCGCCGACCAGCATTCTCCAACCCACTCTGTCCTGGGCCTTCTTTTCTAGTTCCATCCAGTTCTTGTTCATTTTTCTCATGTCTATCTCCATTTCTCGGCGTAATGTATTCTTTGGTCTTCCTCTCCTCCTTCGGCCTTGAGGATTCCATGTGAGTGCTTGTCTCGTGACGCAGTTAGGTGCTTTCCTCAATGTGTGTCCTATCCACTTCCACAACTTCTTCCTGATTTCTTCCTCCACTGGGATCTGATTTGTTCTCTCCCACAGTAGGTTGTTGCTTATAGTGTCCGGCCAGCGGATCTGAAGTATTTTGCGTAGACAACTGTTAATAAACACCTGTATCTTTTCGACGATAGATTTCGTAGTTTTCCAGGTTTCCGCGCCATACAGTAGAACTGTCTTGACATTTGTATTGAAAATTCTGACTTTGGTGTTGGTTGCTAATTGTTTTGAGTTCCAGATATTCTTCAGTTGTAGATATGCTGCTCTTGCTTTGCCAATCCGTGCCTTCACATCTGCATCAGATCCACCGTGTTCATCGATGATACTGCCGAAATATGTAAAGGTTTTTACATCTTCCAAAGCTTCTCCGTCAATTGTGATTGGATTGGTACATGTTGTGTTGTATCGAAGAATCTTGCTTTTCCCTTTGTGTATATTGAGACCTATTGCTGCTGAGGCTGCAGCTACACTGGTTGTCTTCTCCTGCATTTTTTGTTGTGTATGCGATAGAAGAGCCAGATCATCTGCGAAGTCTAGATCATCCAATTGCATCCTAGATGTCCACTGTATCCCGTGCTTCCCTTCAGATGTTGATGTCTTCATGACCCAGTCTATCACCAGGAGAAAGAGAAAGGGTGAGAGTAAGCAACCTTGCCTAACACCAGTCTTTACTTCGAACGACTTTGTCAACTGTCCTCCATGCACGATTTTGCAGTTTAATCCATCATAGGAATTCTGTATGATATTGACTATCTTCTGAGGCACGCCGTAGTGTCGAAGAAGCTTCCATAGGGTTGTTCTGTCCACGCTATCAAATGCTTTTTCGTAGTCGATGAAGTTGATATAGAGTGATGAATTCCATTCAATTGATTGTTCCACAATGATCCGTAGAGTTGCGATTTGGTCTGTGCACGATCTATCCTTACGGAATCCTGCCTGTTGGTCTCGAAGTTGGGCGTCTACGGAGTCCTTCATCCTGTTTAACAATACCCTGTTGAAGACTTTTCCCGGTATTGAAAGAAGAGTTATTCCCCTGTAGTTGTCACAGTTGCTGAGATCGCCTTTCTTTGGTATTTTGACTAGAAGTCCTTCTTTCCAGTCTTTTGGTACCTGTTCCTCATCCCAGATCTTTCTGAAGAGAATGTGGAGTATCCTTGCAGTTGCCGCTACGTCTGCTTTCAGTGCCTCTGCTGGAATGCTGTCTAGTCCTGCTGCTTTGCCACTCTTGATTTGTCTGATAGCCATGCTGATCTCTTCAATTGTTGGTGCGCCAACATCAATTGGGAGGTCCGTGAGTGCTGCTTAATCGATCACAATGGCACAGGTTTATTCACTCTCTGTCTTCCGTTAAAGTGTAAGATTAAACTCGCTTCATATCTTCCTTTCTACGTACTAAATCTTTCTTTCTGTACTATCTCCTTATATGCAATCTTTCTTTTATATATTACTATCATTGACTTAACCATTCCTATGAATCCGGTGTTCATCCTGTTGTGCTAATGAGGTATGATAACTTGGACCGATGCATATATATGCCTGGTCATACGTTTCAGCTGACTGACTGACTGACTCCATCAAATATCATAGAAACAAGAATGAATGTTAACAGTTATGGATATTCATCCATGAATAGAAGCTAATCATCACTGTTTAGTAACGTTCTTTACATACGTTTTGGATTTTTATAAATTGGATACTTATGAAAAAGAAAGAATTTTGTTACGATTTTGTATATTTTGTACTGTAAACTCTTTTCGCGAAACTATGATTTATCACAATTGATTGATCACTGGGTGGTGATCAATGTCATGCGTGTATAGTCCTTATTATTAGTGCGGTTCGAATGCTATCGACTGTTGCAATGTGGCCACCAGTCTAGGTGTCTCGACACTGCGGGCACTATTGTGAGATTAGATGGTGGTTGGAGGTAGTCGACAGTAAACCCTAGACCCGGGTTTCGTGCTACTTGGACTAGACACGCATGACATTAGTCACCACCCAGTGATCAATCTATTGTGATTACATTTCAGTCCTACAGGAGATCGGTTGCGGCCGGGATAGCTCAGTGGTAACGTCTTTGACAGTGAAGATGGATGACACGGGATCGAATCCATCATGGGGCACCAGTTCTCTCAAGATTACAGGTACACCTTGCCGATGAGTGCCAAGTGGCACGAAACCCGGATCCAGGGTTTCCTGTCAACTACTTTCAACCACCATCTAACCATAATTTATGGACGAGTTAATCAGAAGCGCTAAAGAGAATTCAAGGTCAAAGCGCCAACTTCAGTATCTGATGCTTACGTACAATCAGTTCACAGAGGACAATTAAGCGACTACAACAAATGGGACTACTAAGAAGTTGCTTTATTTCTGATTGTTATCATCACATGACTTGTGCAGAATACCGTGATGATATTGTTTTTCGATGTAATATATGCTGGAGGATGAAGTCTGTTAAAATAGGGTTTTTTCTCTCGATCCAATTCAATTCAGGCTAAATCTTTACTATTTTTCAACATAAATATTTACTTCAATTTGAAATGAATTAGATTATCTTCTTGTTAATATTCCAACCGCACTTTGATCATTTCTAGTTGGCCTATGTACATTCTATGAGGATTGATTCGAAATAGCCATTATAACACAAGTTAGTATAGAACCAATGGAATAGGTTTAGCAGTGGAATCCATGATGTTTGTTTCGTTTTATTTGGGATTCGTCAGTCGAACGTATATACATCAATAACTAAGTTTATAATGCGATGATATTTAATACAAATGATACTGGGTTCGAGTCCCCGAGTGAAATGAAAAATCTAACATGTATTTCACTCTAACTGATAAGTCCCAAATAGAACAAAACAACCATTCTAGATTTCAATATTAGCTAAATTTCATTTATTCTCTAAATATCTACCCTAATGTTAAATACAATAATAAGGATCTAGATGTTTTAAACACTACTTAAATTAGTATTTACTCACATTCTTCCATTTTCATGATACATTTTTTATGATCCGATGTACTTTCATAACCTATTTCACATTGACATTCATAATCACCATTGGATAAAGCAATACAATAACCATTTGAACAAATACTTGGTCCTAATTCTTCACATTTACCTATTAGAAAAGAATAAAACAAATAGATAGATATACCGCTAATAAAACACTTTCAGACCCATTGAACATATTAGCTGTTATTATAAAACTCAGTAGCTTCATGGTTAATCCATGGATATTTCAAATGATATATACTAAATCTAATTATCTATGTGAATATTAACACTAGCCTTCGAATCATTAATAGGACAAAACGCTAATTTTATATTCCACTGTCAACTACAATCCAACTGTTCAAATATTGATCAAAACAACTGCTGTATATATATATATATATGTAAGGATGACCCATGAGTGAACTTGAGGAAGTTCTGAGAGGTTCATAAAGAGTCGAAGATATTTCATCTAATCATCTTCTGAAAGAATATTCCAGAATTTCTACGTGTAGCTTCCTTATTGGACAAGTGTTAATAACCTTTTGTATGCGGATTGGATGACAATAATGATGATTTCGTTTTTACAAAAAAAATTATAATCCTTTCATTTGTCTTCTGTCTTTTCATTAGCGACTTGGAGAGTTCTAGAGTTCGAATGCATATGTTGTACGTGTTATATTAAGAATCTAACCTAAAGATATAACAATATGTGTATAATATTTGAAATCTATGTGGTAAAACTAACTATTCCATTGTAATTAAATATATATACTCCTGGAGTTCTAGTGAGAAGCCGTTATCAATGGAGTTCAACCAGGTCTGTTGTGAGATATCAACTCACTGAAGACAATGATAGACAGTAGCGTAACTTCGTGAATTGGTTGAAGTTAGATGCCGGCTCAGTGGTCTAGTTGGTCAAGCGCCTGGCGCGAGACTGAAATGTCCTAGGTTCGGATCTCTCGAGGGGGGGGCAGGATCGTGGATGAACACTTATGAGGAGTCCCATACTAGAACGAAACGGCCATCCAGTGCTTCCAGGTTCCCCATAATGGTCTAGCTTCAATTGACTCATGATTTCAACCAGTAAAATTTCTAAAATCTCCACAAAACCCCTTCTGAAAATATATATTTATACATAAAAATTTAGGTTTCTTGATGAGTTGTATATCGTTTACTATTCCAGTTACTTTATGTGAATTATTTATACAGGGTCACAAAGTCATTTGTAACCCTGTTTCAAAACGACAGAGTATAAATAGCGATTCACAACGATGATGATGATGATGATGATGATGATGATGATAGTCATGATGATAAATGAAACTGTAAATCAATGTAATCAATCTAGATAGGAGATAGAATAGGCGTTACTCGGAAGCATTTACAGTGAAATAGGATCATCCAAATCTATTACTACGATATATATATTACAGTCTTGGTTAAATTCATGACGATAACTGCTAAAGCTTTCACTTCTTATGAGTAGTTCTTTTATTCCTTTGGGACTTTGATATGAACATGTTTGAAATATAGTACACCAGACATATGTCCGACTATATTTGGATTATATAATTCAAGTAACAAAATTTCTTTTGAAATTTCAATGGTTAACATCATGAGTCAATTGAAGCTAGAGCACCATAGAAAGCTTGAAAGCACTGGGCTGCCGTTTCGCCCTATTGCGGGACTCCTCAGAAGTGCGCATCGATGACCTCGCCCCCTGCGATATTCGAACAGAGGACCTACTAGACCACTGAGCCGGCTGGCATCCAACGGTGTTAATGTCTAACTTCAACTAATCCACGAAATTGAGCGACACATCTACCGCCAAGTGTATACTGAAAGATGCTTTTGTTATTGTAGTAAATTAATTAAGTGAATTCATAAATCAATTAAAGCTAGACCGCCATTAAAAACCTGGAATCACTTGACAGTTGTTTCGTCCTTGTGTGGGACTCCACAGCGGTGCGCATTTTCGATTCAAACTCAGGACCTTCGGTCTTGCGCACAAACGCTTAACCTCTAGATCACTAGGCCGGTATCCAACGGTGTCTAGTGCTTCTAGGTTTTCAATGATGGTTTCGCTTAGATCGACTCATGAATTCAATTATTAAGATTTTGTTATTAGTGTTTCATATGTTTCTGTTTCAGCTGAAAGAATATTCTTTGAAAAATCATAAATTATTCGTAAATCTTTTATCCTAAAAGTTTTGTTTCGTAAAGCATTTCCGCTGAAACATTTAACATCAGAATACATCTGCATAGGTTAGATGGTGGTTGGAGATAGTCGACCCGGGTTTCGTGCTACTTGGCACTCGTCAGCAAGGTGTACCTGTAATCCTTGAGGGAAATGGTGCCCCCTGGCGGATTCGATCCCGTGTCACCCAGCTTCACAGTCAGAGACATTAACACTGAGTTATCCGGGCCGCAACCGACCTCCTTTAGGACTGAGATGTAATCACAATTGATTGATCACTGAGTGGTGATCAATGTCCTGCGTGTCTAGTCCTTATTATTAGTGCAGATCGAACGCTATCGATCTGCATAGGGCTTTAACTTGAGATAACTAACCTAATTTAGTTGGGTTTCCTATCTTTACTAATAAAGATAGAAGTCTGAATCATTTATCAAGAGACATGTCTTTTGATAATCAATATTTTTAACATAAACATTAGTACAAAGTGGTACTAAACAGATATGCGCCACACAGAAACAGTGAAGCCAGTAGCAGCTATTATTGATTTGTGTGAGGGCTATGATACTAACCGAGTGCCATAACCGAAGCAGTTAGTTTTCTTCGGAGGCCACACGCCGAACCTAGGTCTAATCTAGAAGACAGTAGAGCAACGTAAGGAGACGCAGTCCTATGATAGTCGGTGGCTGACAATTGGTACATACTCCTTTTTTTTTCCTTAGGATTCTGGAGCTCATGTGTACCATTGGATTAGAAATAGAGATTTCCAACTCCCCTATGTGGATCTTCCATATTCACTTATCCCGTCAAAGTATCGGACATTAGGTTTTCGTCCTCTCAATTTCGTAAACCACAGTAATGTCGCGAGAATTCAGTGAGTAAGACTTCCCTGACAGTGGCTGTACACATGCGGCCATGTGAGAGTATTTGGAGACGGAGAGCTAACTCTCTTCACCCTCGTCTGTACCAGGATATTTTGGAACTGTATTCTATATATATTAAATAGTTTCCACAGGGTTTCAGTTTCTAATAAGGATGAACTTTCAGTCTTTCTACATTATAATATTATACCCTTTGGTTTTAATATTCTAACATTTAAATACAAGTTAGTATAGTTAAGTGTTAGTATTTTTACTACTGAATTTCAAACATAAGTTTATTAGTAGTCTTGCTATATGAAATGATGAATGAAGTGTATGTTAGTAGTATATATTGAGTATAACTTGAATGATCAAAACATTGATTACTAATATCAGTAACAATTATTGACATTGTACAGAAGGATAATTTTTCTGGTTAGCGTTTTCTTTAGCGAGTGCCTCAGAAGATAGTCAATATCATACGGAATTCCTACAATGAATTAAACTGCTAAATCGTTCATGGAGGACAGTTGACAAAGTCATTCGAAGTAAAAACCGGTGTCAGGCAAGGTTGCTTACTCTCACCCTTTCTCTTTATCCTTGTGATCGACCGGATCATGAAGACATCAACATCTGAAGAGAAGTACGGGATACAGTGGACATCTAGGATGCAATTGGATGATCTAAACTTCACAGATGTTCTGGCTGTTCTATCGCAAACACAACAACACATACAGTGTAGCAGCAGCCTCAGCAGCAGTAGGTCTCAATATAAACAAAGGGAAATGCAACATTCTCCGATACAACACAGCATGCAACAATCCAATCACACTTGACGAAGAAGATTTGGAAGACGTACAAACCTTTACATATTTGGGCAGCATGATCGATGAACACGGTGGATCTCATGCAGATCCTCAGGGTCGAAGGAGGAGAGGAAGATCAAAGAACACTACGCCGAGAAATAGAGATAGACATGAGAAAAATGAACAATAATTGGATGGAACTAGAAAAGAAGGTCCAGGACAGAGTGGGATGGAGAATGCTGGTCGGCGGCCTATGGTCCATTAGGAGTAACAGGCTTAAGTAAGTAAGTAAGTATAGAAGGATAATAATCATTTACAATTCAACTATTTACATATAACTATAAAATAATTGGGTCTTGTAAATCAACTTACTCATACATCTTCTACGATCATAAGATAAAGTGAAACCGGGATTACATTCACAAAAGAAATCACGACCAGCTGGTATACAATGTCCATTAGTACATAAATATCCTCGATGAACAGAACAAATATCAACTTTATCTATTAAGAAATATTAAAAATAATTAAATAAAGATTGAATTTCAGAAAAGGTTTTGTGGAGATTGTAGTAATTTCAATAGTTAAGATCATGAATCAATTGAAGCTAGACTACCACCATGGAAAACCTGGAAGAACTGGAAGGCTGTTTCATCCTATTGTGGGACTCCTCAGCAATGCGCATCCATGATTATGATGTCGCGAGATCTGAACTCAGGACCTATCAGTCTCGCGCGCGGGCGCCTAACCATCAGACCACTGAACTGGCTGGCATCCAATGGTGTTAATATCTAACTTCAACTAATCCACGAAAATGAGTGACACATCCGCGATTGTTTTCAATGAGTTACCATTATATCATAACAGACCTGACTGAACTCCGCTTGCCACTGCTTCTCACTAGAACTGTAGGAAACACCTCTTGAAGCTAGTCACTATTGACCATATGCTGATTTATATCAGAAGGGGTTTTAGTGGATATTATCGTAATTTCAATAGTATAGATCATGAGTCAATTGAAACTAAACCACAATGATGAAACGATCTCTCGTGAAACTGATAGGTCCTGGGTTCCATCGTAGATACACACTGCTGAGGAGTCCCACAATGGGTTGAAACAGCCTTCCAGTGCTTCCAGGTTTTCCATAGTCGTCTAGTTTCATTTGACTCATGATCTCAACTAATCAATAATAAAAGAGAAATCAGCGAAGAAAATTTTCTTTTTGACGAAACCATTTACTTAAACTGTACATTCGTATATATGGAAAATATATGTCTATAGAAGGATAGAAAAGATTCCATTACAAAAATGGATTCGAGAATAAATAACAAATGAGGTTACATACTAATCAAGGGGTAAGGAAGAACAGAATTTATGGGTCAGATAATAGTCTAATTGACACAGATATGAAGATTAGCGACAAACACAAAAATCATAATAATAACTGATTCGAGTTGAAAATGCAAAACAGTTATTCAAAAGAAAAGTTCAATAATAATCAAATAAAAGTGCAAAAAAAAACAAGCAGAAAAAAAAACAACCCAGAAACATACCCATCAAAGGAATTAAGGGTCAAGCAAGGATAAGAGGTTGAACAAATCGTTTCTGCACGCAAAGTTCAGGCTTGAGTTCATGGATTGCCAATACCTCAGCAGTGCATAAAATATTCAATTGGCTCCCCTTCGATCCAATTCTTTTGATTCTCAGTATTGGGGTTGTGGAGATTATTAAGCTTTTGATTGAGATCATGAATCGACTGATGTTAGACCACCGTTGGAAACCTGGAAGCACTGGACGGCCGTTTCGTCCTAGTATGGGACTCCTCAGCAGTGCGCATCCACGATCCCGCTCGCGGGATTCGAACCCAGGGCCTTCAGTCTCGCGCGCGAACGCTTAATCTACTCGACCACTGAGCCAGCATCCAATGGTGTTAGTGTCTAACATCAACCAATCCACGAAATTGCGCAACCATCTTCCATTGTACTGAGGTAGATACCTGTCTCTACCCGACACGGATTAGCTCCACTGGTCACGGCTTCTCACTAGAACTCCGAGAATCCCCTCACGAAGCTAGTCACTAGTGAGCACATGTTTTGATTCTGTAGATTACTTTAAAAGAACAGTCCTTTGGAGTGATGTGTCCACAGTTAATAAAATGCTCCTGTATCGAACTAGTAATTGTTTTGCATTGTCCTTTTAACAATCAGCCAAGCCAGATAGTGTTCCGAGATACGTTTAGACAGCAATCGCTTTGTGCGGCCTATATAACATGCTCCACATAAACTTGAGTAAATTTATAGATACACATTGATGTGACTCAAAGTGGAAGTTTATCCTTCATACATCCCCAAATAGTAGATCGCTTAGAGAAACCCATTCAAAGCTTAATTGCGTATTCAACCATTTTGAAATCTGTTTATTTAAGATTTCAGCAACTATGTCTCTTCTTTAAATTCCATATTCATAAATATAGTTTTCTTCTCTACTGTCGATGCTTTTACCTGATGAAGTATGTGTGCCAGATTGCTATCAACCAATCACCATGGTTACTGAATAGTACATATACTTACTTTAATCATATTTATTTAAACCTTGATTCGTTATTACATAATCTTTGTTGAAATAATCATGTATAAATCGATTCATTATTGATTAGTTTTTTTTTCTCTCTTCATTTACACAAATATACAACAGATGTTCAACATGAATATGATTCTTTATCCAACAGACTATCATTAAACTTAACCAAATAATCATTATCCTCATCATTGTCATTTTTCTTTTTCTCTTTTCTTTTCTTTTTTCTTTTCTTTTTTTCTTTCTTTTTTCTTTTATGATAACTCGTTTATTATTTTTTATTTGAAATAAGAGAAAATATGTGTTAAAGAAATTTCAATATTTCACCTACACATGGTAATTACATCATCCATAGGTAAGCAACAACAACAAGGAAACTATTTTTGTTACTAAGGCGAAAAAAAAATTTATTTGTAGTTGATTAGTTTTTTGTTTTTTTGGACAGAAACTGTTTAATTTTTTTGTTTGTTTGTTTTTGTTTAACATCTGATAAGGTAATCAGTGTCCAATAATTGTAATAATTAACAATCACTGTCTAATAGATATAACTTCTTTTTTTTATATTCTGCTAAAAATGAAATCAACCATATTGTATATATAATTCAATTGTATTAGTTGATTTTGATGAAGTATTGTTCTCTGAACTGGATGGTTTAGTCATGGAGATTTCATTGTTCTTCTAGACGACATCATCAGCATAAACTTCAGATAGAAGTGAAGTGTTTGAATTTCTTCATATGCGTTTCACAGATTGTTCTGTACGATATTCTGAACGATGAAAGCTCCACGAACAAACTATCCAGTTTCGAGAACAAAACTTCATCAAAATCATCTACTTGATCTATAAATCTTCTCCACCATCTTATTAGTTGGTTTTAAATCTTACAATAGTTCAATCAGTTATTAACATATATTGTGTATTCTGTACGGTTTGACTCGAGTCACATAGTTGAATGATGAACGATACTGGGCTGAAGTCTTGAAGTGAACATGAAATCTATGATGCAGGTATATCTAGCTGATGAGTTACAAATGAGACGAAACACTTATCTTGAATTTCATTGTTAGCTACTGAACATCTTAATGTGTTAAACATTATTTTACTGTTGAATTGACTTTTTAATTCACAAATGTACACTTTGTAAGATTGATGAATAGAAAAAGTCATTATTAAAGAATAATGAAATAACTTACATTGACATGTTTTACGATCTTCTGACGGTTCGAAACCCTCATTACATATACATTCATATGTATTCCCACGTGGTATACATTGACCATTTTTACATACAGATGATTTATATAATTGACATATATCAAAATGAAGTTCTTTATCTTCTATACCTGAATATAAAAATAAATGAAAGGAATTCAAAAGAAAATAGCATCTATGATCTAAGACACTAACATCGAGATGAACTGATATGACTTATCAGTATACTTGAAATTAATACATAGCATACATGACCGTAGCTGCTACCTTGACATGGTGGTTGGGTTTGCCTATTGTGATGAAACAATCGAGCTATATTGGCTGGAACATACCAGGCAGGTCGATTCGAGAACGGTAAGACTAAAAGCAGCAACTCAAGGTCTGAGGGCAAAGTCTTACTGCTGACTATCGAAGGATATGACAGCAGAAAGGTGTTTCCTTCGGACAACCAGCATCTGAAGCAATGCTGCCTTCTTAAAAGGAAAGAAGGGGTTAGAAAAGGTGGACCCTAAAAATGTCACACCTCACCTTACCACACGGATTTCCGTCTCCGGCGGTAAGGCCCTTTGAAGAACGGAGCTAACACATTAAAAACCTCCCGCAAAAAGGTCGTGCGCGACCGGCCTCAGGCAGTTGTCCCTTGGGCTCTCCGGTCACGCTCCCAGGTCTTTAAGACCAACACTAATCTGATTTCCTTTTCAGGTTCCTCAAGAAATACCCTTCCATGGTGTGGGCAGCCAGGAAGTGACATCAACCCTCATACCCGTAACAGCACACGAGACCAAGTTGGTCACATTCAAATCTTTCCTATACCTCCTAATAACTCTCTTATCTCCACGACTGACTAATACCCTCTGGATACGTTATTGAATATCATGATTCTTTAGCCTGATGAAATAAGTCACACAAGTAGTAGTATTAAACATAGTGTTGAAATATAGATATAATGGTGGCTGATGAGCCTCAGGCAAGAAGTACTCATCTCAGACCTTACTAACCAAAAACTATTCAAAATACGGACAATTTATCATTGAAGATCAAATCGAATTATCCGCTAAAAAGTGCTTACATACCATTAAGAGCTGACTAAATATGTTATCTTCAATAAACCTACCACACCAATATTGATGATGAATGGTAACTCAATCTTATTCAGACCATAAACCGATCAAAGTTAGGGAATCGTTGAAAAACCTGGAAACACTAGACAACCGTTCTGTCTTACTATAAGACTGCTCAGCATTATGCATCTATAATCACACAATCTTCAGTATATCGAATTGACTAAGGTTAAACACATGCACCACTGGGTTCTGACATAGTGGTCTAGTGGTTAAGCGTTTGTGAACAAAGTTAAAGGTTGCTGGTTCAAGATCTGGTTGTATATTCGTGGATATGCATCACTGAAGAGTCCCATACACGTACGAAACTGCTGTCTAATACTTCTATGTTACCAGTAGCTGTTAAAATTACGTCAGTTCGTGATCTCAAAAAATAAATAACAATACTCACTATTCTATACTGATAACTCCACTTGTTCGTGTTTTTCACAGTATTAGAATAAGGAAAATTACAGTAATCTCAAATATAAGGTTCAGTTATATCCCTGAAATTTTATGCAAATTATGTAAGTTTCAGTAACCTTACGAGAACCATGCGACTATTAGTCATAACTGGCGACTTATCCACCACAGATCCTTAGAACTTGGAATCATTTCAATTTCAGAACCTTTATATTTCCCAGAGATGACATCTCATCACTTTGTTAGTGTTAGTTTAGATTCTCAGTTTCAATCGATCTGTACTACAGTCCATATGTTATTCATCTTGAATGATTATGAAATCAATTAAACCGTATACATACAAAAACTAAACACATAATTTTCTTCTTAAATGCTTTAGTACGGCCAAGATCTAGGGAGTCCTCTCTTCCTCTCGAAATGCTTTCACATGATCACGTGTATAAAACCACTGCCACGGAAATCTTACTAACTGAATTCTCGTGGCGGAACTGTTGTTTACAAAACTGAGAGGACAAAAAACAAATGCCTGATGCTTTAACCAGGTCGGTGGATATGGAGGAGTTGGAAATCTTTAATTCCAAACCGATGGTGTACATGGTCTCTAGTATCCTGAAGGAATAAATGGTGTATGAACCTATTGTTGGTCACCGACTACCATGGGACTGAATCTCCTAACTGACTGACTGACTAACGTAGCTCTACTGTTTTGTGGACTAGACCTTAGGTGGAAGGCTCCGGCTGTGATCCTTTAAGAAAACTACCTGATAACAATGATAAAATGATTGAAAATCAATTGTTTCTCATTTCCTAATGGAATACATTAAGATAGTAGGAAAAAAAAAGTAAAATGTTTGAATCAATTTGTCTTCTTATATTAATTTTGTGGATTCTATTCCTTATTTATCTGTTTCATAGACTTGGTCAGTCAGTTGTTTGTATAGTAGTCAACTCAGTGACTAATTAAATTCACTTGATGTTGTCTTATATGTATCTTCTGATTGTTATTTAAGACTGCCATTGATCTATCTCATGTTGGCATATATGCATCATATGCGAATTGCCTTGATATAGCCTTAAGTCACAAGCTTTTTAAGCATGATGGATAGTGGCTAGCAGTGGAATCCAGTTTGACACGTGTTTCGTCCTATTTGGGAATCGTCAGTTGGATGTACTTACGTCCTAGAATTGTTGATGTTCACTCTGGGGCTCAAACTCAGTACCGTTCGCTTCAAACACCATCGGTATTATCCACTTAGCTACTGAATCCTGATAGCCACTTGGATGCGTATCCTGGAATCCACAGTTAGCCACTATCCATCTTTCCTTAAAAAGTGACTAATTGAATTTAAACAATTGAATCTAGATATTTGTTTTAATAATAATGTTATAAATCTTTAGTGAATAAGAAGTGAATTATTTTTTCATTATTACAATTTGTAGACATCATTTCTGGTATATGAAATATCTTGCCCATTAATAAACTTTGGCTGTGATAAGTCTATATAATTAAACTCTAGATTCGGTTGCCTAAGCTCGTCTAGTAAACTCCAAGCTAAATCTACACAGCAACATGAACAGGAGAGAAAAGGCGAGGAATTTGAAAGAAACGCTACACTCCAAAGGTTTGTTTATGTACAGAAAATCTAGAGTATTTATAGCATTTTAGTTAGGTCATGGGCTTTCGAAAAATTCTGGAATGCTATTAAACATAATAGTAGTATAAATAATTATCCAATCAGAAAAATGACATGTCAAGAAGAAGTCTCTGAAAACGCTAAGAACTATGTTAGCCAATCAGCAACCAATAGAAGTTATGCCATGAGATATTTAGAAAGTGAAAAGTTACATGTCACGTTTCTGATTGGATGATTATTTATACTACTATTATGTTTAGCATACTTACTTACGCTTGTTACTCCTTGTAAAGGAGCATAGGCCGCTCAAAAGCATTCTCCATCCAAAGCTGTCCTGGGCAATCCTTTCAAGCTCTTTCCAGTTCTTATTCATCTTTTTCATATCTGCTTCTATTTCCCGATGTAATGTGTTCATTGGCCTTCCTCTTTTCCGCTTCCCTTCAGGATTCCAAGTTAGCGCTTGTCTCGTAATGCAGTTTGGTGATTTCCTCAATGTATGTCCTATCCATTTCGATCGTCTTTTCCTAATTTCCTGTTCAGCTGGAAGCTGCTTGGTTCTCTCCAACAAAAGGCTGTTGCTGATGGTATCCGGCCAATGGATGTTGAGTATCATGCGTAGACAGCTATTAATAAATACCTGTACCTTCTTGATGGTGGTTGTTGTAGTTTTCCAAGTTTCAGCTCCGTACAGTAGAACTGCCTTGACGTTCGTATTGAAGATTCTGACTTTGATATTGGTTGAAAGTTGTTTTGAGTTCCATATGTTCTTCAGTTGAAGGAATGCCGCTCTAGCTTTGCCAATCCTCGCCTTGACGTCTGCATCTGAACCTCCTTGTTTATCGACGATGCTTCCCAGGTATGTGGAGGATTCCACGTCTTCCAGAGTTTCGCCATCAAGAGTGATTGGATTGCTGTTCTCTGTGTTGTGTTTGAGGACCTTGGTTTTCCCTTTATGTATGTTGAGGCCTACTGATGCAGAGACTGCTGCTATGCTGGCTGTCTTTATTTGCATTTGTTTAGCAGTTCTCCAGAATTTTCTGAAAGCCCATGACCTACCTAAAATGCTATAAATACTCTAGATTTTCTGTATATAAACAAACCTTTGGAGGGAAGCGTTTTCTCCAAATTTTGTGCCTTTTCTCTCATATTCATGTTGCTGTGTAGATTTAATCTAGGGGTTATTAGAAGAGCTTACAGGACTGAATTTAGAGTTTAATTCGAAGATTTTAAACAGCTAAAATAATTCAACACCGTATGTTTAATTACCGTAGGAAAATGTTCAATACTGTAAAGAATTCCTATCTCGTATCTATTAACTTGTATATATTATAAGAAAATGATGAATAGAAGGTTTTTTATAACAATAATTATCTACCACTATTCAAACCAGTATGTATCCATGATCTGACCTCGCGAGATTCGAACCTAGGACCTAACGGTCTTTTGCGTGAAGGTTTAACCATTAGATCACTGAGCATTTAACCAGTACTTTACTGATAATATCTCTTTTTCTTCATGTCAGATTTATATTAGATAGATGATTTCGACTGTTCATCCTCTTTCTAATCCAAAAACTTACATTTCTTTTCGGTGTACTTTTTTTTTGTTAGAAAGATTCAGAAATATTTCATGAATACTCCAAGAGTATTCACAAGTTAGTGATCAGTCAGCCAGTAACAAGGTAGAAGTTTGTACGTGCGTACATCAGTTCACGTTGTCATACCACAACAGTACACAGATACAATCGTTGATTCAAATCCCATAGTGGCAGAGGTAGTAAAAGTATAAGCAGTAATCGGAAAGATTAGGGTTTTAAGATATTATTCAAGAAGTATAATCCAAGGATATGAAGAGTTCAGAAGATTAGAATTTAGGAGAACACAAAGAATGGATGCACTTGAAGTATTGCAAACAATTTTGAGCCATATCATTCAGGGTCTCTAACTATCGGTTGTTATCGTCTCACAGACCCAACGAGGTAGTCTTCACTTACCAACATCGCTCACTCAGTCCACTTTTCAGTGACTTCATGGATTTGTGCCATATTTTGATCTGGCTGCCTTTAACTTTCTTCTAACCTACTCCTACACCATAAAACATCGCACGTTGGGACAGTCAGTAGTTGAGCATACGTTACACATGTCCCAGCTATCTCAACTGATGAAGTTTCACTATTTCATCAATCGATTTGTCATCCTTACCTAATACCCGTTTCTTAACAACTGAGTTACTTATTCGGTAGTCCCAGGATATACGAGCAATGCTTAGAAGACACTTATGATGGAATACTAGTAGCATACGAATATGCTTTACTCTTACCGGCCATGTTTCACTGCAATAATATATATATATATATATATATATATATATATATATATATATATATATATATATAAACGAATTATATTGATGAGACCATAGTTTATGAACAAACCAATCAGGTATAAGATAACAGGTCTTGGATTTTGGCGCAAAATTCACTCATCCAATTTGGTTAAATAAAGTTTTGACATGATAGCTGATGTCAGTTCGTAATGAAAACCGTTAAATCTAATTCTTAACCCCTAACCATCTAGTGTAAATCATCATTCGAATTCCTCATACACTAGTTTATAACCCTCATTTGATCATAGTTATTAAGTGAATACTCTTAAGGTCAATTTAGCGTCACTCAAAGGTGGTCCATCAATTATAGATCTCACTGATTTTGTGTATTGAAATCATTAATCATGGAAGAATACCATTTATGGTTATGTTTAATATGTTTTCATCTTTTCTATTACTATATTGTTTCCAATGAGATATTTGGAAATGTCAAATAATGAATGTAATCAATTAACCATTACAATGATACATATAGAATCAATATCAGCTGACTATTGGATTAGGATCTATTCTATTGAACTATTCAGATGAATATACTTTAATGATGATAATAAACCATTATAAAACTAATGATGTAATCAAATAGTAATGTTATAAATTGTATAATAGAAAGGTAATTATGATTAGTTTATCTAACATTCATTACTTGTTATAGTATAAGTTATTAATGACCTTTCTTAATGCATTTGAATTATGATTTTTTAAGGGATTTTATCAAATTTATCTTAGATTATATAATAGTGTTTTTTAAACGATGAACGGATTGAAGGTTGTGTGGTGGTCGGTATTCGATATATTCCTTAAACTCCGTATACAGTACGTCTCGGTAACCGTCACCAAATAATGCTCCAACGGTATATTAATCAGAAGGCAAATACGAAGTGTTAATTACCTTTATTATGGGACCACACACAGATATCCAGTATTACAGATGCCTTAAGCAAGCATGAAATAGTTGTGCCGAAACGCAAACAGGCAAGCGAGCGAGCGAGAGAGAGCAAGGGCAAGAGAGAGCGATCGAGCGAGTGAATGAACGAGCGAGCGAGTCATGAATATGAATAACATGGACATATATATACATAGTGAAATGAATGAATCATCGAGTCAATTAAGCGGTTAATAGTAAAGCTAGTAGCGTGAATAAATGCATAGGCAGTAAGGCTTGCCGAGCATACATACTCATACAAGGATAACAATAATAAAGGTACATACATTCGCAACAGTAATAAGGATACATTAAGTTATTATAGTGCAGGTGACTTTGTCCGTTTAATAAGTTAATAAAAGGACTTAACCGAATTAGGTGAAAGCAAACTCAATTGAACGTGAGTTGCTATAGTTGTCTGTAAGAAACTATGCCCTCAGATGCTCTTGTATAGCCAAAAGTGGGAAGAATTAGCGCTCTCACTCGAAATGATCTCACATGAACACGTGTAAACAACTACTACGAGGGAAGTTTTACTCACTGAGTTCTCGTGATATTACCGTTGTTTACGAAATTGAGTGGAAGAAAATCGAATGTCTAATGTTTTAACCGGTTTGGTGGATATGGAGGAACTAGATAGGGGAGTTGGAAATCCTAGATTCCAAATCAATGATGCACATGGTCTCCAGTATCCTGAAGGAACAAATGGCGTATGAACCAATCGTTGGTCGCCGACTACCACGGGACTGCATCTCCTGATGTTGCTCTACTGCTTTGTGGATTAGACATCCAGGTCTTTTAAGAAAAGCATATGGTTCGGTTTGGGCACCCGAGTAGTATCACAACCCTCATACAAATCGAATGATTTATGTGGCGCATATCTATTTGGTGCCTTCTTTGTACCAATATTTATATGTTTAAATAGATAAATAAGAAAGCATACTCAATCTAGGTTTCGTTCTAGCTTGAACATGTTAGTAAAATGTATCTAAAATTGTAAAGGAACTGATACTCTCTGATGAATTTGAACACATGTTAGTCAGTTTTATAGTATGAGAATTTAACATTTCCTCACTTGGATAACAGTTCGCTCCTTATAGGACTGATACATCTACACTACGTGGCCATTGCATAGTAAAGCTCATGATTGTAAGTCAATCTTATCAAACAGTGTGAATCAGCACCAAATACAGACTATCTCCAATATCTATAAACACTACTAAGTCGCCCGAAAAAAGTTTAGAAGGTGAATAAATTATTGTTTGTAATTAATTTAATTCCAGTGGTTCCAGGTTTTCCATGGTGGTCTAGCTTCAACTGACTCATGATCTTAACGATTGAAATCACTACAATCTCCACAAAACCCCTTCTGATGATAATCAATATATGGTCAGTAGTGACTGGCTTCAAGAGGTATATCCTGGAGTTCTAGTGAGAAGCAAGTGACCGGTGGAGTTCAATCAGATCTATTGTGAAATAGTAACTCACTAAAGACAATAGAGGATATATCGCTCAATTTCCTGGATTAGTTGAAATTATACATTAACACCGTTGGATACTGGCCAGCTCAGTGGTCTAATGTTTAAGCGTTCTGTGCGCGAGGCTAATAGGTCCTGGGTTCGAATCTCATGAGGCAGAATCGTAGATTCGCATTGTTGAGGAGTCTCACATCAGGACAAAATGGCCGACCAGTGCTTTCAGGTTTTCCATGGTGGTGGTCTAGCTTCAACTGACTCGTGATATTAACCATTTAAATTGATATTTATCTGTTTATCATGAAAAATGAAATTAATCTACTGAACACATTAGGATACGATCTTGATTTAATTGATATCTGCTAAAGTGTGTAGTATTGTGCTTTATGAATAAGGGATATAGAGCCACTATTTGGTATGCCCTTAAATGTCCTGGTACAACCGAGGGTCAGGACAGTCAGATCTCTCATTCGAAATGCTCTCATATGACCACGTGTATACAACCACTACAAGGGAAGTCCTACTTACTGAATTCTCACGACATTACTGTTGTTTACGAAATTGAGAGGACGAAAAGTGAATGTCCGGCACTTTAGTCGGGTTGGTGGATACGAATGATTCAGATAGAGGAGTTGGAAATCTATATTTCTAAACCAGTGGTACACATAAGCTCCAGAATCCTAAGGAAAAAAATAGCGTATGAACCGATTGTTGATCACCGGCTATCATGCGACTGCATCTCTTTACGTTACCCCACTATCTTATGGATTAGACCTAGGCTCCAGTCAGTAATACAGCCCTCACACAAATTAATGATAACTGCTACTGGCTTCATTGTTATTGTGTGGCTCATATGCATTTGGTGCCCCCTTGTAATTTATCTGCTCAAATAAATAACTAAACTATTTGGCATATCTGAGAGAGAGAGAGAGAGTGAGAAATGGTGCGAGATATTCATCTATACCAAACTAACTCGCTAAAAAACACTAATCAGAAAAAAATGATTCAAATCATTTAAACTCTACCCTGGCAGTTAGAATGTCCTCATTTAGAACAGTTACGCCGTCTCATGTTGAAAGCCGAACTACTTCGGAAGTCACGAGTCTGATGCCCCTTCTAACAACCAGAGCAACTATTAATTTAGGTACATGGAATGAAAAGATACCATCTGGAGATGCTTGGAAGTAAGTAAGTATGTCAATGTCATAGTGGAAATTTTCGATTTCATAATTATGAGTCATATTATGACTTTAGTTAGACAAGTAATGAAAATCAAGCACAACTGAATAACTACTACTTTCTGATATACAACATTTCAATAGTGCCGTTCAACTATATTGAGAGTGAAACATATATGTCCTATAGCAATAAATCATAGTTTTGAAGTATTGTTAATAGATTGAAGTTAGATATCTAAACCATTAGCTAATAGTTAAGTAGGTTGAAGGTTAAGTACTCATCCTGAGGTTTGAATGTTCTGAGTTCGATGTCTGGTAGAATCGCGATGAATAAGCACAAAGACGAAACAACCAATCAAAATCTTTTAGATATCTAAGCGAGACTTAAATTTATGGACGACCTTTGAACGACTCTTAAGTCATCTTGAGAAATATTAGCCAATCAGCAAACAGTCAGCATAGAGTAAAACTATCTTATACAAAACCAAGGAAATAAAGTGGATACACTTCATATACGTGGTTCAAAAACTTATCAAAGTTAGAAAGAGGTTCAGAGGTTCTAAAATCGTAATGAATGCAGTGGAGGAAATCATCCATATGGCTACAGAATAGTCAGCCTATGGAACCATGATAAATTCTCAAAAACTGCTTCAGCCTAGACCACATAGCACCAATATTGTTTGTGTGTACTTCGGTTGTTGAGTACACAAAATGCTACTTGTGGATAACGACAGGATGCACATAAACAACCTTATGTGGGAGTCTGTACTCTCTCTAATCATCCGTATATATATTGTAGTACTGGTGCTTTTATTATCCAGTTCGCAATAATTGTCATAATTTGCCTTATTTAGGAATTATATATAGGGTTTTAATCACAAACTGACATCAACTATAATGCCAAATGGATGAAAGACTTTCACGCCCAAATCCGAGATCTGTTATCTTATACCTGATTGATTCATCCACAAATTATAGACTCGCCGTTTTATTTATTATAGCTGCTCAATTATCACGTTTTGTACAAAATACCCTGTGAACCGATTGTACATTAACATTAAGCACTGAAGTTGGCACCGTGACCTTGAAATCTCTAAGACGCTTCTGATTGGTTAGTTCATAAATTAGAGTCTCGCCGTAAAGTTTTGTGGGATAACTGAATACAAATGCACTACGCAAGGTACTTGATTTGTATGTGTGTGTGTGTGGGCTTTGATAATGCCTGGGTGCCCAAATCGGACCACGTGCTTTCCTTAGGAAGCCACACCCGAAGCCTTCGACCTAAAGGTCTAATCCACAAGGCAGTGGAGCAAAGTCAGGATAATTAGTCCCATGATAGCCGATGACCATTGATTGATTCATACGCCATTTGTTCCTTCAGGATACTGGAGACCACGTGTATCATTATTGTAGAATCAAGAGTTTTCAACTCTTCTATCTGGATCCTCCATATACACCGACTTGGTTAAAACACCAGACGTTCGCTTTTCGTCCTCTTAATTTCGTAAACAACAGTAATATCACGAGAACTCAATGAGTAGGAATTCCATGGTTGTGGTTGTCTCCACGTGTTCATGTGAGATCATTACGAGTGAGAGAGCTTACTCTCCTCTTTTTCGGCAGCGCTAACGCATTAAAGAGCTCTTCCTGGCAACATATCGATTATTATAAAATCTTTTTTTAATATTTGGATTTCAGAAAGTTTTTTGATAAATGACTGAATAGAATTGTACAGTTTGAGTAAATGATAACTTTGAGAAGGAAAGTATCTCTCTCGAAATTCTCTCTGTAATTTATTGCAAATTAACTTTAAATAATAAAATGGATTATTAGTCTGAAGTATTTTAAGCATTACTTTTAAAGAACTAAGTGATAAAAGGTAACTTACAGGATTTTCTATCTTGTGAAGTTCTAGTTCCCCATGGACATATACACTTATAATCACCACTTGGTAGATCTATACATTTTCCTCCATTATGACATCTGTAAGGATCTAATTCACATGGCATTTCTAATTAATGAATGATTAAAAAAAACAAAACAAAATTCATTAATAAACAGGAAGATATCATTAAAAGATGAAGATTTACTTATTATATTGTGGAAAAAGTATTATACGTGTTAACAAGATGAATAACTCCTCCTTGAGCCCCTCCTGGGGATACTGCCGGTTCCAAGCGCAAATAAAGGAGGAGGGTTAGACATTGAGTTGGCGACTCGATGATTTGGTCATGGAGCTTTCATCGTTCTTCTGAAAGCTCCACGACCAAACCATCCAGCTCAAAAAACAAAACTTCATCAAATCATCCAACTGAGTTACGAATCTTCTCCATCATTTCAATTATTTACCCCAGATTCTTATTGTTAGAGGAAAACAAAAATGGTAGATTGATAATTTAGATAATATTTTATTGAATCATAAGTCTTAGCATATCTTCTCAACTTTGATAATCAATTCAACTGGAGTCTATGAGAGTAACGATCCTCGTGTATTAGTCTTGCATATAAATGAGTAATGTTTACTAGGAGTTTCATTCCAACTACTTGAAATGAAATCCCTGGTGAAAGTTATGTACAGATATAGAGTTTTCACTGATCAAATGAACAAACAAAAGTGCTTGATATTGCACACATGTTGAACATTGAGAAGCAGATGCAATACGATTCTATGGATAGGTATTCTATCCAGTTGGAAGAGTGAAACTAAAAACGTCTAAACCATTACTGAGTTCTAGTGATTTGAATTGAATTCATGAGTCAATTAAAGCTAGATCATCATGTAAAAACCTAGAAGCATTGGAAGGTCATTTCATCTTAGTATGGGAATCTTCAGTTGTGCACATCCATGACCTCAGGACTTCCGATCTCGCGCGAGAACGTTTAAGCTCGAAACCATTGAGTTGGTATCCGACTGTTTTAAAGTCTGACTTTAACTAATCCACGAAATTGCGCCACCTTCCACCATTATCTTCAAAGATTTACTATCTCACAACAGACCCATTTGAATTTCACTTCTCACAGCTTCTACTATTACTACTACCAGTACTACTACTACTACTAATAATAATAATAATAATATTACTACTACTGAAACTACTACTACTACTACTACCACTACTACTACTACTACTACTACTACTACTACTACTACTACTACCAATACTACAATCTCCACCCAAACCTCTTTCTGATGATTTAAGTAAATGATGACTGCAAGTTTACGGTTATTGAGCTAAAATCATTTGAGTTAATGATTACTGATAGGATCCTAAAATTCATTTGATTCACTTACGTAATGTGTAAACACAATCTAATGTTGATTTATCAAAATGTGTATTCTCTGGGCAATTACATCTGAAATGTAAAAGAAAAAAAACAAACAAACGAACACATATTCATCAGTTGAATAGGAAATTAGATAAAGATCCTGAAGGTGGGTAGGGACATACATTGAGGAAATCCACCAAACTGATTCATTACATAAGTCATAAATTAGATACTTAAAGAAAAAGTGGTAGACCAAAGGACTCGTTGAACTGGGAATTAAAAGCAGATGAAAAGCACATGGATATGATAAGAAAAGAGACCAGAGAACAGATTAGGTTGAATAATCTCGATCTGTGATTTATTTTGTCATGACAGGTAACGGGTATATGGAAAAGTAAGAATCAGCTCTAGTACTTGCAAAAGGTTTACAAAGAACAGGTTAACTAGTCATCAACCTTAATTTTGTTCAAGAGTTTGATAATATAGAACTAATTTGAAGAGTCATTATTTCAGGTTTCCAGTAAACCACACTGATGGATATCAATAGGAAGATCTTCAGAGGTTGAATTATTCGTGTATAATAAATATCGATCAGAGTTTAGAAATTAATCATTTTCTTGTAAGTATGGAAATTAGTAGCTCATGAATTGACATAAGTCAGATTTATATCGTACGGATTAAACAGAAAAATCGTGCATGGAGGACAATTGACAAACTCGTTCGAGGTAAAGATCGGTGTCAGGCAAGATTGATTACTCTCATCCTTCCTCTTTATCCTGGTGATCGACTGGATCATGAAGATATCAACATCTGAGGGTAAACATGGGATACAGTGGAGATATAGGATGCAGTCGGACGATCTATACTTTGCAGATGATCTGGCTCATCTGTCGCACACGCAACAACAAATGTAGGAGAAAACGACCAGTGTAACAGCAATCTCAGCAGTAGTAGCTTTCAACATACACAAAGGGAAAAGCAAGATTCTCCGATGCAACACAGCATGCACGAATCGAATCACACTTGAGGGAGAAGATTTGGAAGATGTAAAAACCTTCACATATTTGGGCAGCATCATTGATGAACATGGTGGATCTGATGCATATGTGAAGGCACGGATCGGCAAAGCAAGAGCAGCATATCTACAACTAAGGAACATCTGGAACGCAAAACAACTGTCTGTCAACTAACATCAAAGTCAGAATTTTCAATATAAATATCAAGACAGTTCTGCTATATCGGACAGAAACTTGGAGAACTACGAAAGTCATCATCCAGAAAATGTAAGTGTTTATCAACAGCTGTCTACACAAAATACTCCGGACCCATTGATCAGGCACTATCAGCAACAATCTACTGTGGGAGAGAACAAACTAGATTCAAGTGTAGAAAGAAATCAGGATAAAGCTTGGAAGTGTATATGACACACATTGAGGAAAGCACCAATGAGTTAATCACATAAATTCCTTCCATCCTAACAATATCACAATTAATATTAAGTAATAGTAATTTTATTATGCCACAATCATAACTATTTGTCTTCATAACATTTTCCAATTCATCTTTATTTATTTCCTGGCACAGTTTCACATAAATCGAATTAAGAAATAAAGCAAATACCAGTGCAGTCCAATCCATGTTGGATGTGAGACAGTTATCCACCCCAGACAATGAATGAAGGATTGTGCAAGGTAATGGATCAACGGAAGTTCGAAATTCGCACTGTTGCATGTCGGCTCATTGATTAAGAGGTTAGGCGTTCTCGTGAGAGACCGAAGGTTCTGGATTCGAGTTCCACATGCAGGACTGTGGATATGCATTACTGAAGAGTCCTATACCAGGACGAAGCGACCATCCAGTGCTTTCAGATTTTCACTGGTGGTCTCATGAATTCAACTTTGAAAATAGTAAACTGTTTTTCAGTCAATGTAGCAGATTTATTGTTCTGGTGAATTATTTCAATGGAGTTTTTCCTACGAGCTAAATGATCTAGTAGAATATCTTATGATTCTTTTCCCAACTCATCAATGTTCATATTCAGCTACAAATTGATCTACATATCGAATTAGCATTAAATTACAGAATAGTTGAGAACCATCTGACCAATGTTTCATTCTGCTTTAGAACATCACAACAATGGATCAACTATCAATTCATATAAGATCAATATGATAACTTTCAGATCCTTAGGTCAGGTATGACATCGAGCTTTTGTATCCTTCAGGCATTTTGATAGATTAAGAAGAAACGTTTTCATTGTAGTCACAACTTATGGTTTAAAGCAGTCATTTCTCAATCCTTCGGTATTTCATTTTCTTTGACGTCCAGTTGTCTCATTGTTTACCATACCTTTTGAATAGAATGTAAATGTTCGTCTTATGATGTTATGCAATCAATATTTGCCTAGATTTCATGACTTTGAGTATTAATATAAGGATGAAGCAACTGTATTGACTTCTAGTTATTAGCTATATATAATTAGTTTTCAATTAATACTTACTTATATGATCCTTCTTCATTGATACATTGACCTCGTTGACAAACTCCATCCACTTCACATTCATTAATATCTTATTATAAATAAAAACATCAAACAATTATCATGAAGCATAATAAGAACATCAATATACATGCTAAATTTCAGGAATCCAGTCGAATTCATTCTATGTATATTTGTGTAGTAACTCCGTCTGGAGCCCTTTTGGGGCTACTGTTAGACCCAAGCCCAGATAAAGGAGGAGGGTTGGGCATCAGGTTAGCGACTCCATCTCGTAGAAAACTAACTTGCCAAAATAACGCTAATCAGAAAAAAATAATTCAAATCATTTAGAGTCTACCCTGAAAGTAAGAATGTCTTCAATTAGAAGAGTTATGACGCCTGGTGATGAAATCCGAGTTTCTTCGGGATTCACAAGACTGATGCCTCTTCTAACAACCAGAGCAACTATTAATCTAGGTACATGGAATGTTTATACATTATGTGGGAGACCGTGAGAGTCATCTAAATTGCTATGGAAATAAGGAGATACAACGTGGAGGTGCTTGGAATTAGTGTGACACATTGGAAGCAGGTTGGATAACAACGACTAGCTTCAGGGGAGCTGCTGTTATACTTCGGACATGAAGAAGAAAATGCTCCACAATGAGTTACATTGACGTTATATTTGTCTAGTATATAATCAATTACATTTGTCGCCAAATGATCATACGTTACGAAAATTATTTGAGTGTACTAATCAAGACGAAAATGACAATAGCATATGATTCATTTAACTGTTGTTGAGATTGGAAGATGATTGTTTTACACTATGAATCAGATGAAGTTCAATATGTAAATCACTAAATGTTCGTTGAGTGGGTTAAAGATTAAGCATTTTTCACGAGATTGAAGGTTTCCAGTTTAATCTCTAGTGGTATGATCTTGTATGTGTACTGTTGAAAAATCTCACACTTGGATGAATACTCTCCAAAGTATTTCATGGTTTTCAATGGTTGTTAAACTAAGATCACTTGGCGATGTAAATAATACAAAGAAAATTAGTGAATAACAGCCGCAATTTAATCACTATTTAGATTTCATTGATGAGTTGGGTAAGGCAAACAATTTTCCTCTTTTTATAAAACGTACTATGAATGGATCAGAAGTGCTTGACAGCTACATATTACCATAACAATAAATTATTTCTATTTTAAAAGAATTATTGAGTCGCACAAACATGGAAGCACAGAATATTCGTTTCAACCTAGTATGGGACTCCTCGGCAGTAAGCATCCACAATCGCGCACGCGAGCAGGATTCGAACCCACGATCTTCGGACTCTCATGCGAATGTTTAACCTCTCAACGACTGAGCCGGCATCCGACGGTATAAATGTCTAACTTCAACCAATCGTCGATGAGTATTGCTGAGGAGTCCCATAGCTGAACGAAACGGTTGTCCAATGCTATTAGGTTTCCATGGTGATCTAGCTTATATCAACTCATGGATTCAACTATTAAATTACTACAATCTTCACAAAAAATCCCCTTTCTGACAACAACCATTCATAAGCTTGATAACTACCTGTTCAGAAGAAAAAGTATCATAAGTTAACTAACCAGACTAGATTTACTTTTGTAATTCAGTAATGGTAATCTATAAGTAATCAAACAAGGATTATTACCCCATTCAGTATTAAATATCAAACTTCTCACCTTTACATACTCCATCAATTTGTTCATATCCTTTACCACAATGTGTACTTTGACATATTTGACATGGTTCACCCCATGCAATTCCTAATGCATTACAACATATTTCATGAGTTAATGGAATAGATTCATAATCATATTGTGATATTCTATATTGCATTGGTTTAACACATAATCCACGTTTTAATGATGTATAACAAGCACCTGTTAGTTTAACTATAAAAATGAATAGAGGATAAACTAAACATTTCAGTAGTATATCAAGTCTATATATCACAATTTATTTCAGATCATTTGAACGTATAAACTTAGATCACTAGTTTCTAATTGACTATTCCAATAGAAATTTGTTCACTGTGAAATATTAAATTACGAAACATGTTCTTTAAGAGTAGAAGATACTCATAAGCTACAAGTATTTGACCACAGGTGCCTTAGAAATATTGCTGGGATCTGCTGGGATCACCAGGTAAGTAATAGTGAGGTTAGACGCAGGCTAAAAGGGAATAATAGTAAATCAGCTGATGAGGTTATGAATCTTCATCGTCTGAGACGGTTAGGTCACGTACTGCGTATGCCTGAACACTGATTACCACGACGTGCAATGCTGACTAGTGTCGGGGATGATTGGAAGAATGTTAGGGGTCGCCAAACCAAAACGTGGCATCCGTACTTGAAGTCACTAACTTCTGGTCTGAGCCATGTTGGTAGATGCAGACTACCTGGTTGGGGTCCGCGTGACTATCGTAACCAATGATTGGAGACTGTGGGTGACATGGCTCAGAATCGATCACAATGGCTTCGGTGTATACACTCTCAGTCTTCCTTAAATTAAGAGATTAAAATCGCTTCATATTTTTCTAGGAACTAATTCTTTCTTCCTTTACTATCTCCTTATACACAATCTTTCTTCTATATATTACCACCACTGAATTAACTACTTCTATGAATCCGATGTCCATCTTGTTGTGCTAATGAGTAAGGTATGGCAACTTGGACTGATGCATATATGTGCCTGGTCCTATGTTGCAGCTGACTGACTGGTTGACTGACTGAAATTACGAGTTACTTCTGAGAACTATTAATGAACTAATATTACATTTGGAGAAGGAGAGCTGACTTTCCTCACTCTCAGCTGTACTAGGGCATTTATCGTATCTGACTTGCATATGTAAATAAGATTTACACAGTTCATTGTATCTCATTGTTACATCCTAGGGTGAAGATTACATTATGGGTAACTTCTGAGAGCTATTTATGGACTCGTATTACGTGTATTCTTATTGTATAATGATTCAGTAACTACATTGTATATATTTATATTCCCCTCATTATAAGTTTCATTTTGATCTATCGACTATTTCGATGATACGATTTACTGTTCTTTAGTTATGTTCAGTTGATGATGACAGTCTCCCATAATCACAACCACTTTTGAGTTGTTCATGATGTGATTTGATTTGTTTGTCTGGTATATAAACCAAGTATGTCTGAAATAAATGATTTGCATACTGAAAGCTGATATTGGTGTTCTGAACTCAACTGACAGAGTTCTAAGAGGACAAAAGATGAACATGGACGCTAGACTGTTTATACCAGTCGAATGTCATTAGTTTGACACAGTACTTAGATTGTATGAGTTGCATTTCGATTGGAGAAAATATATAGCGTAATAAGTAGCCAGGCTTAAAGTCACAAAAGGCACCAAAGGATATTTATTAGGAAATAGAGGTTGAATACTTAACAATAAATGTGGTTCTGAAAGCTTCAGAAAAGTTGGTTCGTTTTAGAATCTAAACAACGCTCTATTTTGGTATCTACTTTATATAGTCTATGATTTTTGATCGTCCTCACTTAGAATCCTCAAGGCTAAAGGAAAAGAGAGGAAGACCAAAGAACACATTACGCCGGTAAATGGAGATAGACATGAGAAGAATGAATAACAATTGAATAGAACTAGAAACGAAGGCTCAGGACAGAGTAGGTTGGAGAATGTTGGTAGGTGGCCTATCCTCCATTGGGAGTAACAGGCGTAAGTAAGTAAGTAATTATTGATGACGGTATTCTTTCGATCGATACGTAATTTGACCAATTCAACCTATCATATCCTATACAAAGACGTTTGGTGATTGGAGACAACTGACAGAAAACTATAAACCTAGGTTTCGTGCTTATGTTTATTGAATAAACAGAGACAATAATTTTGAGAATAGATTTGTATGGAACCGTAAATCACACACAAACTTGTACATGTTTCGACTGGTTATATATACTTTTGAAGACTAATATTATTATTTAGATCCTTAATAGTTCATCTATATTATAAAGTATGTATGTTTACAACTAAGAATATGTGACTGAATACATGTATCCACTTATATATTTACTCTAGAACTGATTAATTAAACTATCAATATAGTATTAATAGGGGTTTTGTGGAGATTTGAGTAATTTCAATAGTTGAAATCATGAGTCAGTTGAAGTTAAACCACCATGGAAAACCTGGAAGCACTGAACAGTCGATTCGTTCTACTTCAGGACTCCTTAGCAGTGTGAATCCATGATTCCGTCTCGCGAGATTTGAATGCAGGACCTATCGGTCATGCACTCAAGCGCTTAACCTAACTTCAATTAACTCATCATCTCAACTATTAAAATTAATATAATATCCATAAAACCCCTTTTCATAATCATTTAATCTTACACTCTGAATGTCTTTTGTTCGTCACAAATAACTAATTATCCTTTGAGTATACTATTCAACATGTGCCATATTGATTATAATCTGATAATCTATTTCACCATCATGAAAGATAATTGAAAAGGAGATAAACATTAGTTAAATAATCTTTATAAATTAGATGGTGGTTGAAGGTAGTCGACAGGAAACCCTGAACCCGTGTTTCGTGCTACTTGGCACTCATCAGCAAGGTGTCCCTCTAATCTTAAGGGACCTGGTGAAACATGGTCGATAGAATTCGATCTGCACTAATAAGGACTAGACAAGCAAGACATTGATCACCACCCAGTGATCAATCAATTGTCATTACATCTCAGTCCTACAGGAGATCGGTCGCAGCCCGGGTAGCTCAGTGTTATCATCTCTGACTGTGAAGCTGGGTGACACAGGATCAAGTCTGTCAGGTAGCACCAGTTCCCTCAAGATTATAGGTACACCTTGCTGATTTATGCCAACTAGCACGAAACCCGGATCCAAGGTTTCCTGTTGACTACCTCCAATCACCATCTTATCTCACAATAGTGCCCGCAGTGTCAAGTCACCTAGACTGGTGGCTATGTTGCAACATGGTCGATAGCATTCGATCTGCACTAATAAGGACTAAACACTCATGACATTGATCACCATCCAGTGATCAATCAATTGTAATCTTTATGAATATATAAAGAGCCATTATTGAAAACTACCACTTACTTTCACATTTTAATCCACTATATCCTGTATGACAAATACATGCTCCACTATCACATGTTCCATGTTCATTACAATTATCCGGACATTGATCTTTCAATGATAAATGAAAAGATAATGATACATAATTAAATGTATATTCAATTTAATTGAAAATGATTGGAATGATTTACCATTTGATCATCTTTCGTTGATAAATGTCTATTCTGGATTGATTGTTTCGATATATCAAATATGGCAAGCAACTAACAAGTCATCCGTTCTGAATTCTACTATTAGCTACGTTTAAACTATTCTATATTTATTTCAAATGGTTGACATTATGAGTCGATTGGATCTAGACCATCATAGAAAATCTGGAAGTACTGGACGGCCGTTTCTATATTTGGCTAGATTGTTGGTAAATTGATATTGGAATGAATTCTCTCAAATTATCAAAAACAAACATTCAATTTAGGTATAGGAAGTTGCAAAAGTTTAATTATGCAATTGGAGTTATATTATAAATCCTCAGTAGTCAGAATTTATTATCTCATCTATATAGAATACAGAATCTTTGGATCTTTCAGAGATCTTATAACTTCTAGGCTGTAGAGCTTAGATCCAATAGTCTAACTTCAATGAATTTAGGAAATATTCTGATTCTAGTTGTGGTAGGTAATTATTCCATATCCACAATTACTAACCTCTACTAGAAGTGTCATCATATTAGAACTGCAATAAACTAGAGAAATTTGAAAATCTCTTCATAATCCGTGTACTGGATTCAAGAGGTATTTCCTAGAGTTCTAGTGAGAAGCAGTGACCAGTGGAGTTCAACCAGATCTGTTGTGAGATAGTGACTCACTGAAGAAAATATTTGATGTGTTCCGCAATTTCGTGGATTAGTTGAAGTTAGACATTAACACCATTGGATGTCAGCCAGTTCAGTGGTCTAAAAATTGGGCATTCATACGCGAGAGTGATGGGTGCTGGGTTCGAATCTCGCGGGGTGGGATCGTGAATGCGCACTACTGAGGAGTCTCGCAATAGGACGAAACGGTCGTCCAGTGCTTTCAGGTTTTCCATGGTGAAGGTCTAGCTTCAATTGACTCATGATCTCAACTATTGAAAGTGCTGTTAAAATGAGAAGATTCAAGCTATTTATTCGTCAATATTAGAAAATTGTCAAAAATTAGTTTCATTGGATTCTTCAATCATAATGAATATTGAATTCTTTAAATAAATGTTTATCATTGAATGTATGTATTTATTTAATTCAATTAAGTGGAAATATTTATCTCCTCCTGGAGCCCCTCTGGGGCTACTGCCAGTCCCAAGCCCGGATAAAGGAGTACGGTTGGGTATGGAGTTAGCGACACCAACCCGTAGAGAACCAACTCGCTAAAAAACGTTAACCAGAAATATCTAGGAATATATACCAGTGAAAATAAACCAACTATAATAATAAAGATTATAAGCAAAGATGGACAATGGTTAGCAGTCGAATCCAATACATGCGTTTAGTGCTACTTAAGACTCGTCAACTGGATGTACCAGCATCTTAGAGTTGATGTTCACTCCGGAACTCGAACCCAGTACCGTTCGCCTTAATAGTTATCACGTTATCCACATAGCTCCTGAGTCCTGATAATCACTTGCTTGTACAATGAGGTGCAGTTTAATTTCACTTGGTATTATTTACTTGAAACTTCCTAGTGTTGTTTAGGACTACAATTCATCAGTTTGTTATTGGCATATGTGCATACTGTGCATATTGCCTCGATATTAAATTAATTCACAAGCATTATAAGCTGTGATAACGCGATAGCGTTTAAAGCAAATAGTACTGGAATTGAGTTCTAGATTGAACATCAACTCTGAGATGCTGGTACATCCAGTTGACGAGACTTAAATAGGACTAAACGCTTGTCCTGGATTCCACTTCTAACCACTATCCATCTTTGCTTATAACGCTTGTAAATTATAGCTATATCTAGTAAATCCACACAGGATGTACATATGCCAATAGGAAACTGTTCACTTGTAATCCTAAACATCCATGAAAAGAAGATACAAGTAAAACAATATCAAATGAATATATTGAGATCATGAATCAATTGATGTTAAACCACCATTGAAAACCTGGAATCACTGAACCGCTGTTTCATCCTATTGTGGGACTCCTCAGCTGTGCACATCCAAGATCTCGCTCGCGGGATTTAAACCCAGAGCCTTCAGTCTTGAGCACGAACACTTAACCTACTGGACCATTGAGCCGGCATCCAATGATGTTAATATCTAACCTCAACCAATCCACGAAGTTGCTTCCAGGTTTTTAATGATGGTCTAACATCAATCGGTTCATGATCTCAATCAAAAACTTAACAATCTTCACAACCTCTAAACTTACAAATCAATATATGGTGGAGAAGATTTGTAGCTCAGGTGGATGATTTTGATGGAGTTTTGTTCTCTGAGTTGGATGGTTTGGTCGTGGAGCTTTCATCGTTCTTCTGAACGACATCATCAGCACTTCTATCTGAAGTTTGTGCTGATGATGTCGTTCAGAAGAACAATGAAAGCTCCACGACCAAACCATCCAGCTCAGAGAACAAAACTCCATCAAAATCAATATATGTTTAACTATTTCACCATAATCTTTATATTCATTTACATTAGATAGAAGGAATATTAAAACAAAGTGAATTTCACCATGGAAGAACAAACACCACCACCACCCCCACCCCAACAACAACAACAACGACAGAAATTTTTGTCAAAATCAGCTGATAAGTTTTTAGTGTGAAATTATTTAAAGGTTAAACAAAACAACAACAAAAAAAGAGAGAAAAATTTAAAAAAGAAAAACTTTTTTTCAACAAAAAAAAGAAAGAAAAATTGATATTTTTGATGATAATTCACTTAAAAAAAAACACAGTAGAATTTTTGTCAAACATGGTTGGTAATAATCGAAATAACAAAAACACATGGTAACTAAGTAGTTGAAACTAAGTTTTTAATGGATAGAAACTAATTTGTAGTAATGATATGATAGTGAACAAGTATTCCTAATGGGGTCCATGAGGATTCAATAGTAAGACCTCTTGTTTTCTTGATTTATTCAAATGATCTGTTACAACAGGTACAGTCTGACTTAATAGTTTTTGCTGATGATGTGAAATTTAAGTGAAAGAGAAGGAGAAATACACAACGGAGAAGATATACTGACACTTCAGGAAGATCTGACTCGACTTCAAAGTTGGGTAGATGATAACAAACTTACATTTAACACTTTAAAGTGTAAAGTAGTCCATCTGAGATATGTTGTGGATTATAGTTACAACTTGGACAACTCCACTCTAAAAGTATCCCAAGTTGAAAAAGATTTAGGAATCCTGATACCCTACGATTTGAAGTGTTACGCTAACTGTGACAAAAATGTATTTCGAGCACACCTTGCACTGGTAACATTGAAGGGCATTTTTGGCCAGTTTAACGGAACAAATTTCCACATAACATTCAACAGTTTTATGCGTCCCCATTTTGTTATATGTTGTGGCCGCCGCGGATTAGAGGACAGCGAATTATCGATCTCACCAAAGACGCGTAAACACGTAAGAACAGCCTGGAGTTCTGGTTGGTCCTGCTTCCCTGTCTAGCTCAGCCAGTTAAGTTCAGAACGCTAGTCTCAACCTCTGCAATATGAATCATTATATTTCAAACATACTCTGTTTATATACCATACAAACACACTACATCGTACCATAAAATGGAAAGTAACATTTGTATAAGATTTGACCAACAGGGAAATGACACGTTAAATAAATATTGACCAATAGGAAAATGACATCATTTCACGTTCAGGGATAGTATTCGACTTAACAGGATAATTTTGGGATATTTTTCTGAATATCCCAACACATTTAGAGTACGGAAACATAATATTTCCTCTCTCACTCCAAAAGCATAAGGACACTCAAGTTTAAGCCTTATGAAGAGCACCTCCAATCACTGAACTTTTGCCCGTTAAAGTACAAGCGTCTTAGAGGTGACCTCCTAATGGCTTACAGCGTCCTAAACACTTCTGAATATCCCCTTAAACATCTACTTAAGCTTAGTCTCAACACAAACTTTAGGTGTATCACCCAGAATCTGGCGACACAACTCAACATAACCAACTGTAGACACAACTTCTACTCCTTAATAGTAGTTAAATGCTGGAATTCACTACCGGCTGAGCTAGTCGTTTAGCAGAAAACTTGAGATATTCTTAAGGACTAAGGATATTATCATACTATGATTGACCAATTTACTTTTCTTCTTTTATCGTTAATATACCTGAGTTTCTGCCTGGAGGTATTCGTGATTCATTGCTACTAGACACGGAAGGCTGCTAAGCGAAAGCCTTTTCCATTCCGTCCACAACCGTTTGAACCACTTGAACCTTGCACAAAACTTGGATCCAGGGTTTCCTGTCAACTGTTTTCAACCACCACTGTACTATTTTATGCCATGGAAACTATTTAAGTGACTAAAAATGTAACCACTTGTCTATAGATTCGTTGCCATCGTATTTGGTTTACTTTCTATCACAAAACTGATGGATGACTCTTGAATGAATCTTCAGTGGCCCTGAGAAAACTCAGCTAATCAGAAAAGTCGGTGAACAGTAAGAATATATCATACAAATTCAAAAGATTAGAGTGGATGCGCTTCTTTAACATGATTTAAAAACTTTATAAGATTATAAAGAGATGCTGTAATTCTGAAGTCGTATTGCATACGGTACAGGAACTCATCCATGTGACTCCAAAACAGTCGACCTCCGCAGCCATGATAAGGTTGAAAAATTTCTTTTAACCTCGACTACGTTGCTTCTATATAATCGGTAGGTACTCCCGTGGTGGGGTCTATAAAACGCCTCTTGTGGACAACGATACGATGCACGTAACCAAATCTAGATGGGCATTGATATGCTCTTCAGTCATTCGTTTACATTGTGCTACCCGGCTGCACATACTTTCGTATAATCTGTATTATATTGGTAGCATACTGGAAGTGTTACTTTTGAGATGATCCATCAAATCACTTCAGAGCTAGCCATGTAGAAGGACCGATATGGACTCTAGACTGCTCGTACCGGTTTATACGTCATCACTTTGGTCGATGAATCACTGTTCTCTAATTGGCGGTATCATTACGTTATACAAATGATGAAAATCTAATCTTTATGAATTGTAAAACAGTGATTCGATGATATATGATGAACAGCAAATTATCGTTTCACTTTGTTGAAAGATTTTGATAATAAGATGATCTGAAGTGATCTTACAAGCAAACCTAAATCTTGATTTCGTGATTATTTACACTTAGTAACAACGCCTATCTAGGATGTTGAGTGAACTGCATCATCCACTTTAATGATTTGAAACGTTACTACTTAGGTAATCAGTTAGTAATTAACTTCTAGTTTAGTAGTAGTGATCAATATCGTGTTTGTCTAGTTAATAATGATGATCAAAATCTACCGATCAAGTACTCTTAAACTAGAATGAAGTATCTTTACAGAAATTTGTAGCTGTGTGCTACTTATATTGACATGATTAGTATATAACAATAGTCAGGATTAGAATGTCTGGCGGCAAAAGTTCGAGTAAGAAGAATTAGAACACAAAGCAATTGGTATGAAAATGCAGGAACAATAAAGTCTGAGACGAATGACTGGTGTTTGCAAAAGGAAGAATCAAGCTTAAGACAACTGATTAACATTTTGTAAACAAAGTATTTACTGTATGTTTCTCAGATTTTGTGAGCGGCCTATGCTCCTTCAAAAGGAGTAACAGGCGTAAGTAAGTAAGTACGTAACCTTCACAGATTTTACTAAGAGATTCTGCAATTTCTGTGTCCAAATACATTTGGTGGTCCCGCCTGTGTTCTCGTTCACTATAATATCATTTGTAAATAAGACTGATCCTTTAGCTTTTACGAATATACTTACTCCTCCTGGAGGAGTATAAGCCGCCCACCACCATTCTCCACCCAACCCTAGCCTGGGAAATTTCACGAATATATTTATCCTAATATTGATTATTTTATAACATGTATCCCCCCATAGAAACAACGAGACAATTTCTACAGTGTATAACAAGTTTATATTTATACAAAACACATTTTTTTTTGTTGGAAAACTAACATATGGTCAACAACACAGATGTTCAGTAGCAATGCTTGGATAAATTACTTTTTCAGAAATAATGCGTTTAAGTTAATCCGTTTTATGATATTCATCATGATAATAGTAAGATTTCAATAAGTTGTATTGATGTAATCAGTAGAAACTGAGGTGACATTCATTGTGGAGGGAGTAGCAATAGTGTGGTGTGTGCTACTTATGTAGACATAAGTACTATATATGTATATATACAGAACTCATGTTCTTGGTTTTCAGTCTTCTTCTTCTACTACTACTACTACTACTACTACTACTACTATGACCACTACTGCTGTGGTGTGTGCTACTTATGCGGACATAAGTAGTATATGATGTTTGTCATGAACAGAATGTATGGCAACAGAGAGACAAGAAAATCGAACAGTGAAGAATGAAAACAGAACGTAATTTGTATGAAAATGCATGAACAAAAGAAGTCTCAGTCTTTTGAAACAATTGATGGATATTTTGTAAATTGAGCATTTACTATATGGTTGTTAGATTTTACTAACTACTTCTGTAATTTGTTTACAAATACATTCAATTGTGCCCATCTGTGCTCTCGTTCATTACAGTAGCTGTGGTACCAAGGATAAGAGTAGTAGAAGTACCGAAAGCAATTATCACAATGAGTAATAACAATGGTAATAACAGGTGTTGTAGTGTTAGTAGTCTTATAAAAAGATGTAGTACTAGTGTAGTGTATACTACTTATGTCATCTGTAGACATAAGTAGTATATAACACCAATCAGAAAAGGAATGCATGACAGCAGAAAGCTATGAAGATCAACTTGAAATAAACAGAAATGGAAATAGAAAGGAATTATGATTTGACAAAATCATACAGAATGTGAAAAAAGCAAACTACATTAGTCGTCCTCACTTGTGTTCTCATTCACTACTATAGTAGTATTCATAACGGTAGTCAGCATAATATTCATTTCCTTTAAGGAATGCATCGTATACTAAATGTATTCAGGAAATCATTATCTAATTCTTTTCAATAGTGAAGATAAACAGACATGAATATCGGTCATTTATCACATAAATGACTAAACAGTGTAATTACAGGAAGTTTCAAGGAAGCTAAACTATGACATAATCATCATTCATGAAGTCATCAATTATTCTGTCTATTCGTAACAAAAAATACAAACTTCTTATTGAGATAAAAGAGAACAATCATAACCATTGCCCTGATAGACTAACTAAACTTTACGCTTATACTTTGTTTAAGTTAAGATCTGTCTACTGAATATAACATGTAATGTGAAGAGTATGAACAAGAAAGATCAGATGCAGACGTCAAGGCGAGGATTTGCAAAGCAAGGACAGCATTCCTCCAATTGAAGAACATGTGGAACTTAAAAAGACTGTCTATCAACCAATATCCAAGTCACAATCTTCAATACGAACGTCAAGGCAGTTCTACTGTACGGAGCTGAAACTTCATGAATTACTACAACTACCATCAAGAAGGTATAAGTATTGATAAATAGTTGTCTACACAAGATACTCAATATCCATTGGCCGAATACCATCAGCAACAGCTTATTGTGAGAGAGAACAAACCAGCTTTCAGCTGAAGAGGAAATTAGAAAAAGACGATGGAAATGGATAGGACATACATTAAAGAAATTATCAAACTGCATCACGAGTCAAACCCTAACATGGAACCCTGAAGGGAAGTAGAAAAGTGGAAAGCCAACGAACACATTACATCGGGAAATAGAAGCAGATATGAGAAGGATGTATAAGAACTGGAAAGAGCTGGATAAGATTCTCCAGGTCAGGGTTGGATGGAGAATGCTGGTGGTCGGTCTATGCTCCTTCACAAGGAATAACAGGTGTAAGTAAGTAAGTGAGTAATTCTGTAGAATATTAGATATCAAACAAACTATTGTCGTTATCATTCAGTATAATTATAATTACAAGCATATAAAATTAACTCACTTTCAGCTTGATCAAGTTGCATTGTATCTGATTCTTCATCAATATCCTCTTCTTTACAACTGAAACGAAGACGTCGATCAGAACAAATACATGTGTTTGGTTTGATACATTCACCACGTTCACCACAATTACCGGCACAAACAGCTATTTATTATTATTGTTTTTTTTTTAAATAGAAGAAAAATTTTAAAAAAAAACAATAGTTGCTAACTTAGTTCACAATACATAGCTTAGAAACAAACTTACCCATGTACAATCTGGACGTCTTGATGTCACTTTTCGAGATTGAGGTTTACAGTTGGACATTAAAGTTTAGAAATCATAATTGGAGTTTTCATTATAAAATGACATCAGCTATAATGTCAGTTAACCATATGAATGAATGAATGAATGAATGAATGAATTTCACACAAAAATCCAAGACCTAAAATCTAAAATATATGGTTGGCTCATCCATAAATTATAGTCTCATCATATTTATGAATAAGTTGACAAATTATCAAACAGTTAACTTAATTACTATCACTAGGGGGTTATTTGGAGAATATAGTCATTTGATAGTTGAATTCATATATGTCAAGTAAAACTAGACCATCATAGAAAACCTAGAAGTACTGAATGGCTATTTCATTCTAGTATGAGACTCTTCAGCAGTATGTATCCATAATCATAGATTGATTAAAGTTAAACATTAACATGATTGAATATCAACTCAATAGTCCATTGGGGTTTCCCCGCGTGAGTTCGAATCCCATCCCCGTCGCCAATTGTTATAACGTGTGATCCGCCTATTAGAGAGCAGCCTATTATCGATCGAAACAGTGACGCATAAAATACGACCGAGCAGCCTAGAGCTCTGATTGGTCCTGCTTCCCTATCTAGCTCAGCCAATTGACTCCAGAACACAAGTCTCAGCCTCGGAGATATGAATCGTTATATTTCAAACATCCACTGTTTATATACCAAACAAACAGACTACATCGTACCATAAAATAGAAAATAACATTTGTACATCATTTAACCTTCAGGAAATGACACAAATAAATATTGACCAATAAGGAGATGACACGTTGGAAGAATATTGACTAATGGGGAAATGACACTACTTCTCATTCAGGAATAGCATTCGATAATTTCTGGGGTATTTTCTGAATACCCCAACATTGAGTATTCACGCACGAGACCGATAGGTCCTAAATTTGAATGTCACTAGCATGCTAGATTATGTACGGCTTACTGTTGAAAAAATCTCATACTAAAATGAAATGATCATCTAATGTTTTAAAGTTTTCCATGATGATCTAGATTTCATTCACTTATGAATTCATCTATGAAGTTAATTTAATTACTAAAGTAAATAGTCAAGTATAATGATACTATAATGAATAGTTCATAATGAATTTATTCATATAAACTACAATCAAACTAACTAAATTAACAAACATTTCAATATTTTTATCAGAAGGGATTGTGTGGAGATTTTAGAAATTTCACTGGTTGAAATCAAGAGATACTCCTGAAGTTCTAGTGAGAAGCCGTTACCAGTGGAGTTCATCCAGGTCTGTTGTGAGATATCAGCTCACTGAAGACAATGATGTACGGTGGCGCAACTTCGTGGATTGGTTGAAGTTAGACATTAACACCGTTGGATGCCGGCTCAGTGGTCTAGTTGGTTAAGCGCCTGGCGCGAGACTGATAGGTCCTGGGTTCGAATCTCGCGAGGAGTGGAATCGTGGATGCGCACTGCTGAGGAGTCCCATACTAGGACGAAACGGCCGTCCAGTCCTTCCAGGTTTTCCATGGTGGTCTAGCTTCAATGGATTCATGATTTCAACCAGTGAAATTTCAATATTTATTAAATAGTTTCACAATATTTCGGTGCCAAATTCATATGAGACATAAAACAGAAAGTAGAATATGTATTGATGAATATCTCTGTGTGTTATCTCTTTGATATATTTTCAAACTAAAACTTTCCTCTACATATTAATTTACTTACTTAGCATAATATTTTCATTCTTCATTAGGTAACCATTTTTAGAATGTTACCATGACAACTAAAGTTTTCAGGAAAAAAAAATGTTTTTTTTTTCATATATAAAAAAAAAATTTTTTCGATAACACCTTCATTTAATTTGAAGGGAAATAGGTTGTTTTAAACATTGACATTTAGTTTTCGTTATTTTCTGATGTTGTTGTTGTTGTTGTTGTTGTTGTCATCACCATCACCATCATCATCATCATCATCTCGTCGTCGTATGTATATTCATTATAATTCATAAACAAATATGTAGTGTACCGGGTATTAAAAAAAAATCTAATTTTTTTTTTGGCCGTGAGGGGTGAGAAAATAAAGAACTAGAATATATCAAAAGAAGATACATTAACAATATTCATTAATATATCGTGTTTCATATAGGACATTGAAGTCATTTATAAGTTTTTATCTTTTGTCATTCAGTCAGTTAGTCAGCTACAACATAGGACCAGGCACATATATGCATCGGTCCAAGTTGCCACGCAGAATTAGCACAACAAGATGAACACCGGATTCATAGAACTAGTTAATTCAATGGTGGTAATATATAAAAGAAAGATTGCATATAAGGATATAGTACAGGAAGAAAGAATTAGTTCGTAGAAAAAAGATATGAAGTGAGTTTAATCTTACGGTTTAAATGAAGACAAAGAGTGTATACACTTAAAACATTGTGACTAATTCTCAGCCATATCACCTAGAGTCTCCAACCATTGGTTACGATAGTCACGCGGACCTCAACCAAGTAGTCTGCATCTACCAACATGGCTCAGACTAGAAGTTAATGTCTTCAAACACTTTTGAAAAACATGTCTTATAATTAGTTATATCAATGTACACCTGAATAATCTTATATACATAGTGTTGAGTATAAGTGATCATGTAGATTAACCATAAGGTTAGACCACCATGAAAAATCTAGAAGCAATAGACATCTATTTCGTTCTAAAATCTCCACAAAATTCTTTTCTGATAATAGTTATCATGTGTTCACTAGTGATTGACTTCAACAGGTATTTCTTGGAGTTTTAGTGATAATTTTTGACCAATGGAGTTCAACCAGGTCTTCTGTGAGAAAATAGTGGCGTAATTTTGTGTATTGGTTGAAGTTAGACATAAGTATCGTTGAATGCTGAATGAATGGTCTACAGATTGAGTTTTCGCAGGTCCTCGTTACGAATCCCGCAAGCGGGATCGTAGATACGCACTGCTCAGGAGTCTTATACTATGATGAATCGGCTGTCTAGTGCTTTCACGTTTCCTGTGATAGTCTAGTTTTAATTAACTCATGAATTCAACTATAAAATTACTAAAATCTCCACAAAACCTCCTTCTGATAAAATATAAAATTTGTCTAGTGTTTTAATAATGATTGAATTCTAGTAATTCAGTTGCATTTTGATCACTAAACTAAGGGATCCGACCACGTATGCATTAAATTTTGGAAATCAAGTGACCTGAATCATTTGATGATCATTTGATCACTTGCACAAGCAAGTGGCTATCAGGACTGAGTAGCTAAGTGGATAACGCGATGGCGTTTGAAGCGGACGGTACTGGGTTCGAGTCCCGGAGTGAACATCAACTCTGAGATGCAGGTACATCCAGCTGACGAGTCCCAAATAGGACGAAACGCGCGTCCTGGATTCCACTGCTAGCCACTATCCACCTTTGCTTATAATGTCTATGATAGTTATTAAATGCTGAATATATATATTACAACGGTAAGCATGACAAGGATGTTACTAACGACAATGAGGTTAACAATGAAGTTATCAATAGCGATGTGAATGTCCGTATCATACATCTTTTAGTAGTCATACTTCTAACAATAACAACAATAGATTCCATTCTGATGCGGATCAAGAGAAGAATAATGATGTCAATAAATAACTATGATAAACGTACTTCATGATTAACTAAACCCATAAACATCAAATAGGAACTTCGATTACAAGTGAGTCAAATGTTCTAAGATGTTCCAGGATCCATTTTATCTGAATTAGAATCAAATTCATATTATTTAAACTTCTATTGTTAAAAGAATTGCTGATCGAGGAACTCAACTATGTAATTCAAGTTAAGATATGGGTATCATTCAGGCCAACTGATTTGATTGTAATAGATATGTTGTAGTAAGTACATTCAACTATGGTATTATTAGTCTACCCAATGTAATTTAGACACTTAATCCACTATGTAAACTTTTGTGTGAGTCTAATTGACTACATTTCTGCACATCAATCTTGAATCTATTCTCCCATTAGATGTAATACATAGACAATCAATAATTCATCCATACTTGAAGCGGAAAAGAGGAAGGCCAAAGAACACATTACGTCTGGAAATAGAAGCGGATATGAAAAAGATGAATGAAAACTGGAAAGAGCTGGAAAGGATTGCCCAGGACAGGGTTGGATGGAGAATGCTGGTGAGCGGCCTATTCTCTTTCGCGTGAAGTAACAGGCGTAAGTCAGTAAGTAAGATTAACACTCATAAATATATATGAATTTTTTAAGACACACACACACACATTCTTGGTTTCCCTGTGTGTTTTCTTCCTTTACGCTTGCTGATTTTACTAATCTTTCTCAGTAAACTATCTCTATAACTGGTGTTGTTCAGGCTTTTCAATAAATCTCGATTAAATCTATCATTCTACTGGGAGATTTAGCCTACATTAAATACACACTTAACAGGATACTATTTATTGAGAGTCCGATATAGAAGAAACTAGCCAACTACAATATTACATAATCAATCTCACTGGTTGAAATCATGAGTCAATTGAAGCTAGACCACTATGGAAAACCTGGAAGCACTGGCCATCCAGTGCTGATTCATCCTATTGTGGGACACTTAAGTAATGCACCTCCACAACTCTGCCTCGTGAGACTCGAACCCAGGACCTATCAGTCTCATGTGCCAGTGCTTAACCACTAGACCAATGATCTGGCCAGCATCTAACGATGTTAATGTCTAACTTTAATTAATCCACGAAATTGAGTGACATATCCATCATTATCTTCAATGAGTTACTATTATATCATAACAGATCTGGTTGAAATCCACTAGTCACTGCTTCTCACTAGAACTGTAGGAAATACCTCTTGAAGCCCATCATTATTGACCATCAAAAAAAAAAAAAGAAATAATACACCACCCTTTAAATATGCCATAGTAACCTATTCAAATGTAAAATAGTTTTACTAAAAAAGGAAATATGTTTACTGTCCCTTAACTATATCCATAGGAATGTATCTTGGTTACTATAATATATCAATGGTTTATAACTTTTATTCATTATATGAAAGGTAGGGATATACTTTCTAATGTCATATGGTTACAAATTTAACTTTATCTATCTCACATGATAATAACTAATTAACATTATGACCTAATTGATGACAGATTTAACTTTAAGTTATTGGATCATACTGATAACTTGTGTTTTTTTATGTTTGTTATTCCATTTAGTTACAATTCAGTTACAATAATACAGTCAATAGAAAGAAACGATCGTTCAATGATTTCAACTTTCTCATAATGGTCTAGCTTCAGTGGATTCATGATCTCAACTATCCATAAATAACCCGTTCTGATATTAATCAGCATATGATCACTAGTGACTGGTTTCAACACGTATTTCCTACAGTTCTAGTGAGAAGCAGTGACCAGTAAAGTTCAACCAGATCTGTTATGATATAATAGTAACTCATTGCAACATGGTCGATAGAATTCGATTTGCACTAATAATAAGAACTAGACACCACCCAGTGATCAATCAATTGTCATTATATCTCAGTCCTACAGGAGATCGGTCGTGGCCTGGATAGCTCAGTGGTAACATCTCTGACTGTAAAGCTGGGTGACACGGGATCGAATCCGTCAGGGAGCACCGGTTCCCTCAAAGATTACAGTTACGCCTTGCTGATTCGTGCCAAGTAGCACGAAACCCGGATCCAGGGTTTCCTATCGACTACCTCCAACCACCATCTAGTAACTCATTGAAGATAATAATGGATTTGTCACTCAATTTCGTGGATTAGTTGAAGTTAGACATTAACATCATTGAATGCTGACCAGCTCATTGGTCTAGTGGTTAAGCGCTGGCGTGTGAGATTGATAGATCCTGGGTTCGAATCTCACGAGACAGAGTCGTGAATGAGCACTGGCTGAGGAGTCCCACAATGGAACGAACCGGTCATCCAGTGCTTTCAGGTTTTCAATAGTGGTCTAACATCAATCTGAAACATTTTTCTTCATGTCAACAACAATTGGTGTTATGTATATGTTTAGTTAGAGAATGCATCATTTACTGGTAACTTGAAAAACTCCTAATTTCATATCAGAATATCCTATTCTTGAAAACAAAATGATGAAAAAAAAAACTTTATTTTCCCATCTAAAGTTATATGATATTCTTATCATCATATTATGATGTCTTTCCTGGGTTATTACGTAATGATCTTGTTCTAAGTTTGTATTGACGTAATACTAAGAAGCTATTAATAATGATCTGATCATAATGGTAGTTATTTCTTCTTTTCTATTTAAGTAAGTATTGGCTAACAATGAGAGGTAATCAGTAGGCATATCATGGATTACAATCTTGAGACAGTTAGAACTTTGTCTAGAAATATGCATTTGAATCATCTTGTACAGTAATCCTTAACGTTACCATAGGCTTATTCAAGCTTGAAGTCATCTAATATTGAATGATAATTTCTATATTAATCAATTACTAAACAATAATTAATTTATGTTGTTTTTGATTGAGATCATGAACTGATTGATGTTAGACCACCATTGAAAACCTGGAAGCACTGGACGGCCGTTTCGTCCTATTGCGGGACTACTCAGAAGTGCGCACCCACGACCCGGCTCGCGAGGCTCGGACCCAGAACCTTTAGTCTCGCGCACGAACGCTTAACCTATTGAACCACTGGACCTCTAATGTTGTGTTACGTAATCTAAGTAGAAAGATGATTTATGGTGAAATGTTAGAGATCTTTAGCTCTAATGAATACCTCTAGTGATGTTACCTTTTAAGCTATATAATCAAATTTGATTTATCACTATCAACCAACATCAAAGTCAGAATTTTCAATATAAATGTCAAGATAGTTCGATTGTACGAGGTGGAAACTTGAAGAAGTATGAAAACCATCATCCCAAAGATACAAGTGTTTATTAACAGTTGTCTACACAAAATACTTAGGATTCATTGGCCAGATACTATTAGCAACAAACTACTATGGAGGAGAACAAACCGAATTCCAGTAGAGGAAGAAATCAGAAAGAAGTGCTGTAAGTGGATAAGACACACATTGAGGAAAGCAGCTAACTTTATAACAAGGCAATCTTTCACATGGAATCCTCAAGGCCAATAGGAGTGAAGAGGAAGACCAAAGAACACATTACGACGAGAAATGCAAACAGACATGAGAAGAATTAAAAAAGAATTGGATAGAACTGTGAAGTGCTAGGTTTGAAGCTATCATGAGTTCACTTAATCTGCGAACTGGAACAAAGACTCGGTGACCAAAGACCAATAAGCTAGCTATTTAATGCGTCCAAGTCCCGCTTACTAGAGCAAAATGTCTAAGCTTGGAATGCAAAAGGATATTCTGAAAACAGCCAGAAACGAGTAATAACAACAAACACAAATCAAAACGTATATATACAGCACAAAACCATCCTTGGGAAAAGTTACCAAATAGCATACTAAAAGACACAACGGACCAATAGCATTTAAGACATTTCTCAAGTGGGAAATACGACATGAAGGTAACAAGAGCGGTTTTGACGCAAAAAACAAAGAAATTCAAATTTTCTAAATCAAATTACAAAACCAGATCCTTTTCCAAGTGATTTCTGGGAATCTAACCTCCCCAACATAAAGGAAGGCCGAGTAAGTAGTAGGTTTGAGAATGCTTGTCGGCGGTCTATGTTCCATTAGGAATAAGTAAGTAAGTAAAAGATGTTACCTATGTTTACAATGATCCAAATAATCATAAATAACATTGAGTAATAATCATATCACGTTGAGTTTTATACGTCTTGGTTGCTATGACGATTTTCAATTTTGTTTATCATAAGTAAAATGTAAATCCAAATATAGAAATTCTCTTTTTCCTTCGAATTGCTTAGTCAATTTTTTTAAAAAAAAACTTTTTTTTCTAAATTACAATACGTTACTACATGCTTGTAGTCGATTTCATCTGTCAGGAAATTCCTTGAAATGTCAATGGATATTTTAAAGAAAAAAAACAGGTGTGTTTTACCCCTTAAGCTGATTGGACAAATTTACATGTATTTTTTTCCTTGGGGATAAAAAAAAATGTATCCGAAGGGGTTTTGTGGAGATTTTAGAAATTTCACTAGTTGAATTCATGAGTCAGTTGAAGCTAGACCACTACCATGGAAAACCTGGAAGCACTGGACAACACACACGCGAGACTGATAGGTCCTAGGGTTGAATCTCGCGGGGGGTTGCGGGATTGTCGATGCGCACTATTGAGGAGTTCCATACTACGACGAAATGGTCATCTAGTACTTCCAGATTTTCCATGATAGTCTAGCTTTCATTGACTAATGATTTCAACTAGTGAAAAACAGTTATTTATTTTGTAAAATTTATTTTTTGTCATTAGTAGTATAATGCGTACTACTGATATTGACAGATATAAGTAGTATATATCATTCATCGAAAGTGAAATACCTGGCAACAGAAGGTTAAGAAGATCAAAGAAAAGAAAAAGAGAATGGTGAATGATTATTATGGAAATGAAAGAACCATGAAATCTAAAATGATTGATTGACATTTTGTAAATATAGTAGTTACTGTATAGATTTTAGATGTTAATAAGACATTCTGATTGTCCCCATTTATGTTCACGTTCACTATAGTTGAAATATCCGAAATCAAACTGATCCAAATCTATTATTCATCTAGTCACATTGATTCATTACATTTAAGAATCAGTAATTAGTTCTGTTTTGATCAAAGCATATTTGCAATATAGTGGTATTGTGGTGTGTGTGCTACTTAAATCTACATAAGTAGTATATGACGTTAGTCAGGAGATTTTAGTAATTTCAATAGTTTAAATCATGAGTTAATTGAAGCTAGATCATCATGGAAAACTTAGAAGCACTGGATGGTTATTTTGTCCTATTGTGAGACTCCTCAGCGGTGAGCATCTACGATGCAGTCATCCGCGAGATTCGAACCCAGGAGTCCCATACTAGGACAAAACTGCCATCCAGTGCTTCCAGTTCTTCCATCGTGGTCTAGCTGTAATTGACTCGTGATTTCAACTATTGAAATTACTAAAATCTCCAAAAAAGTCCCTTCTGTTAATAATCATTTGCTCATTAGTAACTGACATCAAAAGGCATTTCCTGGAGTTCTATTGAGAAGCCGTAACCAGTGGAGTTCAATCTGATCTGTTGTGACATATCAGCTCACTGAAGACAATGGTGTATGGTAGCGTAATTTTGCGTAAACTACACAATTGACAATTGAATCACACATTAACCATAAAACTTTTATCTATCAATGAGTAGTAATTACTTGTTATCCTACTTCATACGGAAAAGTCATCATTATAAGCTATCGATACAAATGAATGGTGAATGACTTATATTCAATATTCTGATTTTAAGAAATGTTATTTATTGAAAAAGATGGTTGATGAAGTTCTTTCATTCTGATCATAAGTTTTATGACCAACTACTCGGTAAACGGAACGAATGTCAATAATACATTGACACGATAAGCTATTCTAATCCGTTTTCTCTGGCCTTGTTAACTAGATCAAGAAGTTTTGATGAGGTGTAGAGAATTTGTATTCTACAAGCACCCAGAAAATATGTAGTCACTAAGCACACAAATTAAGCTTATTTATACAATGATATTAACGCCCTTGGGAGAGCCACAAATTAGCGTACCAAAAAAAATTCGTCAACCAATGATAGTCAAGGATTTCAGAGTAAAAATTCTAAGCTTTAGGTCAACTAAGCGTTTCTTGTCTTGTAAACATAAAATAATCAGGACAGAGTCTCAGTGCGAACAACAAAATTGTGATTTCAATGACTTATTGATTTATTTATTTGAACACATAAATATTGGTACAAAGAGGCGCCAAATGCATATGGACCACACAAGTCAATTGATTTGTGTGTAGGCTGTGATACTACTCGGGTGCCCAGATGGAACCACGTGGTTTTTTAAGAGAGCCACACCTAGAACCTTTAACCTAAAGGTCTGACCCACAAGGCAGTGGAGCAACGTCATCCATGGTAGTTGGTGACCAACAATAATTTCATACGAAATTTGTTTCCTTAGAATCTTGAAGCCAATGTGCACCATTGATTTAAAATCAATTTTATCCAACTCCCCTAGGTGGATTCTCCATATCCGCCAACCCGGTTAAAACAATAGACATTCGCTTTTCATCCTCTCCATTTTGTAAATAACAGTAATGTCATGATAATTTAATGATTACGACTTCCCTGTTTATTGCTGTATATACGTGACCATGTGAGATCATTTCAAGGGCGTGGGAGAGCTAACTCTCCCCACTCTCAATCATACCAGGGTATTTAGGGTCTCAAACTATGATGAACTATAAATCTTACATTGATCCTTCTCTCATCACAATCTAAATATATTAAAACAGATTTTTTTTTCTAAAGCTTTAACCAACATGTTTCTATCATACTGTTTATCAGTAGAATAGAAGGGTATCATGTTTTGGAAAACATATTTCATTTATAGTATTCATGTTTTTCCACTTTATGATTAACATATTAGACAATGATGTAAATCTACTTGTTAATATCAGTTCCATAAGCAGAAGAAGAAGAAGAAGAAGAAGAAGAAAAAATGGTCAATTTAGTTTTTCAGCAATAAAACAGCACAAAAATGAATAGTTCAATCAGACAACATGATTCTTATAGTTTTATTTCATTTTAATACATTCAACAACAAAAAAATGAAATAAGATTAGTAAAGATGGATAGTAAGCTAGCGGTGGAATCTAGTTTAAAGCGGGTTTCGTCCTAGTTCAGACTCGTCAGCTGAATATACCTGCATACTAGACTTGTTGATGTTCACTCCGGGACACAAATCCAATACCGTTCGCTTCAAATAACAATGGAAAGATAGAAATAAAACAAGAGCAAATGAATTTAAACTTCACCTCATTGCACAAACAGGTGGATATCACGGTTCAGTAGCTAAGTGGATAACGCCGATGATCTTTGAAGTGAACTGTATTGGGCTCGAGTCCTGAAGTGAACATCATCTCTGAGATGTTAGTACGAAATGCACATCAAACTGGATTCCACTTGCTAACCCCTATCCATCTTTGCTTAAAAAGCTTATGAATTAAGTCTATATCAAGGCAATCAGACAAATATGATAACTTTGAATTATTTTTAATAGTTAAATTAATAAATCTAAAAAAGTTAGACTACGATTGAAAATCTGAAAGTACTGGACGTTCGTTTCGTTCTTTTATCGGACGCCTCATCATTGCGCATTTACAGTACCGCAAGCGTGACTCAAACCTAGGATCTTAGGTTTCACGGGCAAACACTCAACTTCTAGACCACTGAGCCAGCATCGAACGGTGTTAATGTTTAACTTCAATCAATTCATGATCTTACACAATCCTTCATCCACCGTTTGAAGTGAATAACTGTCTATAACCGACACGGATTAAACTCCATTAGTTAAGGCTTCTCTTCTAAAACTTCATGAAATCTATCATAAAACTATTCACTATTAAGCACATGATGATCATGATCAGAATGGAGATTTCTGGAGATTGTCATAATTTTAATAGTTGCATTCATATATGGAACTAAGACGAAACAATGATCCAGCGTTTCCATGTGTTTAATGATGATCTACCTTAGATCACAAATCTTCATTCTGATCAAGCATTTTTTTTTATTTTAAAAAAACGAAAACAATAAAGTAAATAAACTCACGTATTATACATGGTGCACCAATACCATTTCTCCAACCTGGACAACATATCGGTTGTCCATTGTATTGACTGCATATATGACTGTAAATAAAAAAAAAATAATGAACACTTCATCAAAACAAAAAAAACAAAAAAAAGGATACTTATTTCTAATTTTGTTTAAACATTCGTTTATATATCGATTTATTATTACAGAATGACATGGAAACAGAATAGATTACGTAATATAGATTAGTTAAATAAAGCTCAATCAATTTTTGATAGAAAAAGAACCTTTCAATAGTATAGCTTCAGCATAACATAATAATATTGATTTAAAAGACAAGATACGATTCCATAAGAAATCAAATTCAGGATCATCAAGAATCTGAGGAATTGGATAACTAAGTTAATACACAGTGTTTTACAGTTTTCCCGTAAGTCTATTCAATCCATCATCTGATGCCATTGATGATACCTAACCAAAGGGCATTTGTTTGATTAGAATGTCATGAATTTGTTATTTTAGTGATGAAATGTACTTACTTACTTACTGACGCCTGTTACTCTACGCAAAGGAGCATAGGCCGATCAACAGTATTCCCTATCCGACCCTGTCCTGAGCAATCCTTTCAAGCTCTTCCCAGTTCATATTCATCCTTTACATATCTGATTCTATTTCCCGATGTAATGTGTTATTTGGCCTTCCCTTTTTTCGTTTCTCTTCAGAATTCTAAGTTATGGCTTGCCTCGTAATGCATGTTGATGATTTCCTCAATGTATGTCCTATCCATTTCCATCGTCTTTTCCTAATTTCCACTTCATCTGGAAGCTCGTTTGTTCTCTTCCACAGTAAATTTTTGCTGATGGTATCCAGCCAATGGATGTTAAGTATCTTGCGTAGACAGTTATTGATAAATAGTTATACCTTCTTGATGATGGTTGCAATAGTTCTCCAAGTTTCAGCTCCGTACAGTAGAACTGACAGTGTTGACGTTCGTATTGAAGATTCTGACATTCATATTGTTGGACAGTTGTTTTGAGTTCCACATGTTCTTCAATTGTAGAAATGCTGTCCTTGATTTGCCAATCCTCACCTTGACGTCTGCATCTGAACCTCCTTGTTCATCAATGATGCTTCCAGTGATGAAATGTATAATCTTGAAAAGATTCGACTTTATTTAGAGATTATTTATTTAAATAATAATAGTACACATCAAGATACTGTTTACAATTATTGATTGTCATCAAGATACGAGCATAATTAATAATTGAAATCTTTGCTTTATCAATCAGGCTTGGTTTGTCTTCGGGTACTAGTCATCTCATAGATCTAGTCATGTTAGATCTCATCTTCGTATTTACGAAGTCTTCCATTCATTCATATTTTAAACTCAACTCATAATCATGCAATTCATAAGAGTGACGACTAATGTGACTGTAATTATTTATTTATTTTAACACATAGATATTGGTACAAGAAGGCACCAAATACATATGCGCCACACAAATCTCAATTGATATGTATGAGGGCTGTGATACTGCCCCGATACCCAAACCGAAGCAGGAGGTTTCCTTAGAAGGCCACACCCCGAGCCTTCGACCTGAACGTCTGATCCACAAGACAGTGGAGCATCTTAAGGAGATGCAGTCCCATGGTAGCCGGTGACCAACGATTGATTCATACGCCATTTGTTCCCGCAGGATACTGAAGCCCATGTGCATCATAGGTTTTTGGATCTGGTTAAAGCGCCGGACATTCGCTTTTCATCCTCTCATTTTCATAAACGACACGCCTGGTGTGAGAAAGCAGTGAATAGGATTTTCCTGACAGAGGTTATATACGCGTGATCATATGAGAGCATTTGGAGAGGGAGAGTGAACTCTCCTCACTCTCGGCCGTACCAGGGCATTTGGGGGCAAGTGGTGACTGTAAAAGTAGATATAAGCCTACTTGAATATCATTTCATGATTGCTCAGTAATAATCTAGTATTTTCCAATTTATTTGTATTCTGGATTACAATAACAGTTATACAATCTATAAAACCAAGATTATGAGACGAAAAGTAATTTAATAAATCGTGTTTCTATGGTTACATCTCGAGTGAACGAGGACAGAAGTGGGAACAATCGAATTTATTTGAATACAATCTTAGTAATATCTGAGATCTGTACAGTAAATAGTCCATTTGCAAAAGGTCAATTGATGATCTCAGACTTCCTTGTTCTTTAGTTTCCATACTAATGAATCACTGTTCTCGTTCTAGTTTCTTTCATCTTCTTAATCTTCTACCTCCAGGCAATTCCCTTTTGATTGATGGTACATACTACTTCGCGCTCGAGACTGAAGGCCATGGGTTGGAATCCCGCGAGCGCGATCGTGGATGCGCACTGCTATGAAGTCCCACAATAGGACAAAACGGCCATCCAGTGCTTTCAGGTTTTTAATAGTGGTCTAACATCAAACGGTTCATGATCTCAATCAAAAACTTAACAATCTCCACAACATCTAAATTGATAACTACTTATATCAATTGACATTAGTAGTATACACCACATGACCATTCAATTGATTTTGGTTACTATTACTTTCACTATCTCATAAATAAAGATACATTCTGAATACAACAATGAATAGTGAAGCGCTCTTTTTTTTCTCATAGTTTATCTCCACTATACACAGAATGAAATTGAATTGTATTTCTCATGCATATTTTACTTTAATGAGTATACAAAACAAATTTCCCATAGTACCATATCACATTAGATTACCCAATGGATAGGGAACAAATTCTAGGGAAACTGACATATTTTTCTCAGGATTCAAATACTTTTTTGATTGTTTTAGTAGTTTTTTTTTTCATCAATTTTTATAATTATACCCTAGCAACTACAGATACAGTAATTGCTTATTATTTTGATAGGAATTTTTATAAATCTTCTTATATATAATCAGTTTCATATATGGTGTTTTACATGAATGTTAAGACAGTTCGATTGTAAGCAGCTGAAATGTGGAGACCTACCACAAACGTCATCAAGACGGTACAAGTATTTATAAATAGTTGTCTACAGAAGATACTCAATATCTATTAAGCGGATAGCATGAGCAACAGCTTACTATGGAAGAGAACAAACCAGGTTCGAACTAAGAAGGAAATTAGGAAATAAGGTTGGAATTGGTTAGGACATACATTTCAAAATTCATCAAAATGCATCATGAGGCAATTCCTAACTTGGAATCTTGAAGGGAAGTGGAAAAAAGAAAGGCCAAAGAACACACTATGTTGGGAAATAGAAACAGATATGAAAAGGATAAATAACTACTGTAACGAACTGGAAAGGATAATCCAAGACAAAGTTGGATGGAGAATGATGTTGAGTGGTCTATGCTCCTTCACGTGGAATAAAAGGCTAAGTAAGTGAGTTCAATAGTGGAGATGATGATTCGATTGAAGCTAGACCACCATAGGAAACCTGGAAGCGATGGATCGCCGTTTCGTACTATTGTGGGACTCCTCATCCACAATCAATCCTCGAGCGACTCGAACCCAGGACCTATCAGTCTCACGCGATAGCGCTTAACCACTAGTCAACTGAGATGGCCAATATTTAACAGTGTTAATGTCTAACTTCAACTAATCCACGAAATTGACTGATACGTCTACCATTATCATCATTGAGTTACAAGCTCACAACAGTCTACTGGTCACTGCTTCTCACTAGAACTCCAGGATATACATTTCCACAAAAACCCTTCCCATACTAATCAACATATGCTGAATCGTGACTGGCTTCAACAGGTATTTCCTACAGTTCTATTGAGAATCAATGACCAATAGAGTTCAACCAGGTCTATTGTGAGTTAGTAACTCACTGATGATAATGATGGATGAATCGTTCAATATCGTGGATTAGTTAAAGTTAAACATTAACATCGTTGAATAATCTCAACTATTGAAATGACTACAATCTTCACAAAACCTTTTTCATATACTAAAGTAAACAAAATATCAAATTATGAATGAAATCAACTTATAACACGAAATATCCTCTAATCTACATAAACATTAAGTTCATAGACTTTCTTTACTATCATCTTTATACAACTGATAGATCAAAGAACATTCTGTAGTGTCTGTCATTATGTTAAGCCCAAATACCTCATTATTCTAACTTTCGGACAGCCCATTCTATTCATTCTATTTGAGTCACATTCTGACCTTGTTATTTATTCGCTTATCAATGTCTTGACTGTCTTTGTATGAGCTCGTAGGCCTATGCACACTTCTTATCCCGCTACTCATCACATGTCTGTAATTTATTTTTGTGGGCTTATAAATATTGATTAACTCTTTGTTAAAGGAGAGTTGGCTTACCAGCCATCTCCACCACGCGCCAACTTAGCTTCGCTTTCTCATCTTCGCATCGTTCTACAAAATATATGCATTCAAAACTCCATTCTCGTTATTTGACTTATTTAATTCCGTTATTAACTAACGTGATTTAAGTCACTGGATTATATACGAGGATAGACGATAGCAACCAATCATTACGATCAAATTGGAGTCAGATCACGGGCCACTAAAATGATGATCCCGTCACCACAAGCGAACACATCAGGCTATAAAAATTCCATAAATTTAAGTCATCAACCAAAACATCAAGATGATCAAATGTTTGACGGTGTAATTGTTTACCATTTAAACTGATATCACATGGTGAAATAGATAAAATACCAAAAAAAAAAACTAAAGTTTATAAATGTCAATAGATTTCATGATTAGAACCATTTTGGTTTGTAATTGATTAATAGGGTAAAACTATCATAACAAAATGAACCAATCAGAAATAGATGTTTCTCATCATTGAACATAGAAAATACAATTTATTAAAGTCAAAGTAACACTATTGTAGCGGCCTGTTTGAATATCTGGGCTACCTATTCCTCTTATTTAAATATTTCGTCAAATTATCTGTTTTCTTGTTTGTCTATTGAGCTTACAACCTATTCAGGGTGTGTTTATGAAAAGTTTACAATGTTTCGTTGTACAGATTACAAAAAGGTACAATCAACGACATTATGGTGGCTTGTAATAGGCATTGAAACGAATGAACATTATTCAGATATCGATTATCGAACTCCTAACATTTAACTGGCCATCACTCAATATTTATCGTCAGGATTGATCAAGATATAAGAAAAGGAAACTTGTTGAAATACTTTATGCTGAGAATTCAATAGTGTACCAAAGAATATAATGTTGAATAAAGCTTATAATAATAATAATAATAACATCCAAAAGTAAAACTCAATAGACATTAACCAAAACATACATGATAGTAAATCTTTGGGAAGGTTAGTAGTCATTACGTGCCTAGGAAGCAAGAAAGATTTGGTACATATATGAACACATGAAACTGGAAGTAAAATACAAGATTTATGCAATGGGAACTTAAGAGAATCATCCTCTTAGATAAAGGTTACACCTTTCAGTAGTAACTTTAAAGGATTTATATTGTATGGAGGCTTAAGTTTAGAGAACAATCAAAGCTAACATTAAAAAGCTACAGATATTTCCAAATAGCCGCTCAGAGTCAGATATTAAAAGGATGAATAGCACATGAAAGTGATTGAAAAGGTTTTACTGATCGATTATTTGATTTCATTTAAATCATAGGATGTTTGCTATCGAAATGTACATTCCATCAATCGTCGTATATAATCATCAACCTATATATATATGGCGTTAGTGAATAAAGGTATTAAATAAGTCGGCGAGACTCTAATTTAGGGACGACCTTTGAACGAATTTTGAGTGACCTTGAGACTAATAGCCAATCAGAAGACACCTAGTATAACGTAGAAGTATATCAGAAGATACTAATGGATTACAGCGAATATACTTATTTTGCACGATTTAAAAACTTATCAATGTTTGCTAAAGTTTCAGGTGTTTTGAAATCATATTGCATACTGTATAAAAAGTCATAAATTCCAAGTACCTGTCGAGTATATTTACGGAAATGCTACTTACACAATCCTACTTTATACTACGTCCCTTGTTGTATTTTCGCTTTCTCACTGCCGTTTTATCTGTCTGCACGATACATCCTACTCCTCCGAATGATTGGTGTACAAGTGTTATTTTAGTTGCACGGCAGTACTCATACCACAGGACTGCTGAATTTTCATAAACAACTGCAAACGCCGCAGCCAGTGTTACTGGTGTATTTATTACCCAATTTGCAACTATTATTATAATCTGATTCAGTTTCAGTAGCAATCGAGCAAAGAAAGTCCCCGTTCTAGCAGACTTTCTCCTCCAACATGAAGGACAACGAAATATAATCTCACCACGGTTATTTGCACACTTTACTGCAGTCATTTGATAACCCCAGTCTCACGTACAAGAACTTTTTAGTAATCCTATCCCTTGTAGCCTCTCAATAATCACCCCTTCTCTAAAATCCGCTGTAAACCGATCATATGTGAGCATCAGGTGTCAAACTTGGCTCCGTGACCTTGAAACGGCTCAAACGCTTCTGATTGGCTCGTCCCTAAATTAGAGTCTCGCCAATAAGCCATATAATCGTTGATTTTAACAGATAATTAGAGAGGCAGAGCGATGGAACCGAAGAGAATAGAGAGAAGCAGAACGGATTAGAGGCAGCATGAGAGCCAATTGGATTTAACCAAGCGTGAATCGATATTCATAGTCAAACAAAGATAAGTTACAGATGTGTGAAGAGTAAGATAGGAAATGCACACACATACGCTTACATAATAATATATTCTATGTCGACAGGTAAATAATTAAAAAAGATCAAAATGTAACTCAAGAAGAATGAATAAATCGACCTGTCCGCTAGCTAGAATAGGCCATGTGAGCTTGACATAGTAACCAACGCTACAAGGTAAGTTCAGAACTGTGTTGGTTGCAGATATTAAGCAAGTTGATGCTACCTTAACTTGGTAGTCGGATTTGCCTATCGTAATGAACCAATCGAACTATACTGGCTAGAACAATCCTTTCTCAAAGTCCTACGATGCCAGACAGGTTGGTTGAAGAACGGTAGGAATAAAAGTAGCAAACCCAGGTTCCGAGAGCAAAGTCGTAATGCTGACTACAGAAGTGTGACGGCAGTAAGGTGTTTTCTTCAGACAACCAGCATAATGGCGATGATGCCTTCTCACAAAGGAAACGTGGGGTTAGAAAAGGTCGACACTAAAATTGCACACCTCGTCTTATCCCACGGATATCCGTCTCCGGAGGTAAGGTCCTAACAAGTACGAAGCTAACACAAAAACTACTCACAAAAAGGTCAAGGGGTTATTTGATTTTACATTTCATGTGAATAAGGTTTATGTATAAATTGAATATGATCGATACATCTTTACACTTGTTTGGGTTCAGCGTAACTATCGTAACCAATGGTTGGAGACTGTTGGTGACATGCCTCAGAATCTATCACAATATTGTAAGTGTATACACTCTTTGTCTTCCCTGTTGAGATGATCCAGAAAAATTCTCGCAAAAGACACACAAGGATCAGGAAAACATTAGGAAGCATTTCATCCAATCGGCGTTCACTTGGAGTTTTGCCAGAAACATCAAGGATGTAAAACGCACATGTAGAGCTTCTGATTGGATGGTTGTTGCTCTGCTACTATGTTTAGTAGCATTCCAGAATCTTCAAGCAAACCAAGGACATTTTAAAATATTATAAAAACCCTATGTTTTCTGTATTAAAAGGAACCTTGGAGTAAAGTACTTTTCGCATACTTTGTGCCTTCTCTCTCGTGTTAAGGTCGCTGTATAGTTTTAGCTTAGGGGATTCAAGAATAGCTTAGGAACAGGGTATAGCGTTCAAATTGCAAGACCTATCATTCCCTTAAACTGTGAGATTAAAATTTCTTTATATCTTTCTTTCTACCAACTAATTCTTTCTTTCTATACTATGTCCTTATACACAATCTTTCTTCGATATACCACTACCATTGAATCAACTACTTTTATGAATTCAGTGTTTATCTTGTGCTAATGAGGTGTGGCAACTTGAACCGATGTATTCAAGTCAGAATTTTCAATATGAATGTCAAAATGGTTTTACTTTATGAGGTGAAAACTTAGAGAACTACGAAAACCATCATCCAGAACATACAGATGTTTATTAACAGTTGTCTAAGCAAAAAATACTTCGGTTCCGTTGGCTATACACTATCAGCATCGACCTACTGTGGGAGAGAACAAACCAGATTCCAGATGAGGACGAAATGAAGAAGAAGTACTGGAAGTGGATAGGACACACATTGAGGAGAGCACACAAATGCGTCATAACTCAAGCTATCACATGGTGTCCTGAAGACCAAAGGAGAGATGGAATACCAAAGAACACATTCCGCCAAGAAATGGAGACAGATATGAGAAGAATGATTAACAATTGGATAGAACTAGAAAGGAAGGCTGAGGACAGAGTGGTCTGTAGAATACTAGTCTGTAGCCTATGCTCCATTGAGAGTAACAGGCTTAAGTAAGTAAGTAAGTAAGTAAGTAAGTAAGTATATACTACTGAAATAACCTCTAACTTTTATAATCATATTATACTCACTAATTTAATTTCGTCAATCATTCATCAAGAAAAAAAAAATAAATAAAGTGAAATTTCAACTTTATATGCCGCTCATTGAAGAAATTCACATAAACCGCATTGTTTTATGACCTTTTATATAATTTCTAAAGATGTAATTAGTGATCGCTATTATGATGATTATGATCAATACTGGCACCGTGCTGTGCAGATTGTATTTCTCTGGTGAACAATTAGAAATGACCTAATAAACTGAAAACGATTTACAGCGGTAAGAACATTCTTCAAGATCATGTTAGCATATACTGTATAGAAGAAAAAAAAAAATCCAGTTTTCGTTATGCCTAGTACATATGAATATTTGCTTTTATTTGTCCATCAGGGTGCTTGGTACCTATGTGGTTGTGCCACAGGATTGAACTGTACTATTCAAAATATAGCGTTAAAGCCTATACGGTGTTTGGTTCTTCTGTAAAGCGAGATTGAGCAGTACTGCTCGGTTTGTAAAATTTAAGCCTAGACGGTAACTGGCTCGCCTTTTAAATGGGATTGAGCTATACTGATTGGGTTGTCACGTGAAAGTTTGGATGGTGTCTGGTTCTCCTGAAAACCAATGTAAAATTACCGTGGCCCACAAGGGTATATTATATAACTATAAATTGTAGTTTAAGAAGCTAGACATTATCAGACAAAGATACAACTCAAAGTTGATGGCATAAATCTGTATTTTGTAGATGAACTCCATTAAATGGACTACTTTTCTGTTACTTCAATTATTTTTAAAAGTTGAATTCATGGATCGATCTATGCTAGATCAGCATTGAAATCCTAGAAGTATTGGGCAATTATTATGTTCTCCTCAGCAATGCTTATCCAGGATTCCTCATATAAGACTTTAACTCAGAATCTTCGTATACTCTTCACCTCTAAACTACTGAGTCAGTATCCTGCGGTGTGAATGTTGAGAGTTTTTCAACTCCAACCACTTTATCATCTTCATCTCATGATTGTTTAAAACGACAATATTTCTTGTTTATAATTTTAAATGCATTGAAGCTTTAAACTTCTTTAACTCATCAAGATAATTTGCAATCAATGTCAATATAGAGTCATTAAAACAATCTTTGAAATCAAACTGTTATTAAGATCAATGACTCACTAGATATTATAAATGTAAAAGATGATAACAATAATCCAAACTATAGTATATAATTAGTCCTTAATTCTAGATAACAGATTGTAGCAACAGCCTCAGCAGAAGTAGGTCTCAATATACACAAAGGGAAATGTAACATACTCCAATTTAACAGAGCATGTAACAATCCAATCACAATTGACGGAGAAGATTTGGAAGATGTACAAACCTTCACATATTTTGGTAGAATCATTCATGAACACGATGGATCCGATGCAGATGTGAAGGAGTGGATCGGCAAAGGAAGAGCAGCATATTCACAACTGAAGAACATCTAGAAGTCAAAACAACTGTCTGTCAACTAACATCAAAGTCAGAATTTTCAATATAAATGTCAGGACGGTTCTCTTGTATGGGGCGGAAACCTGGAAAACCACGAAAGCTATTATCCAGAAGATACAAGTGTTTATTAACATTTGTCTACACAAAATATTTCGGTTCCGTTGGCTAGACACTATCAGCATCGACCTACTGTGGGAGAGAACAAACCAGATCCCAGCGGACGAAGAAATCAGGAAGAAGTGCTGGAAGTGGATAGGACACACATTGAGGAAAGCACTCAACTGCGTCACAAGACAAGCCCTCACATGGAATCCTCAAGGTCGAAGGAGGAGAGGAAGACCGAAAAACACATTACGCCGGGAAATGGAGATAGACAAGAGGAAAATGAACAAGAATTGGATGGAACTAGAAAAAACGGCCCAGGACAGAGTGGGTTTGAGAATGCTGGTCGGCGGCGTATGCTCCATTAGGAGTAACAGGCATAAGTAATTAAGTAAGTCTAGATAATAGATATGCCTAGTTTACTTTATTATGAATAGGTTACTATCCATATATCTTATTGATTAGTGACTAAAGTCAAGATATTTAGATCAATTAAAATCAATCAAGTTGAACGTGTCGATTGGATCGAGGTGGTCCCCCTACCTCAAAAGATATAAATATCCCTGGAAAGACTAGTGAAAATTCAATCCTAAATATCAATGACCTTTTTATAATTAATATCAGAAAGGGTTTTTTGTGGATATTATTGTGATTTCAATAGTTGAGGTCAATTGAGTTAATTGAAGCTAGACTACTATGGAAAACCTGGAATTATTGGACGGCTGTTTCATTCTATTGTGGAACTCCTCACTTCTGTTGATATTCTATAACGTACTGTCCCGAAGTGATTCAGTGAACTGAATAATTGTACAGGGAGGTGTCTTCTTTTCGAGAAATTTCATACACATAGAGCGATTTTAAACATCAAGCTATTTTTCTAATCTTTATATTAAGGGTTCAGATTAACTAAGTCAAATGTTTTCTAGATAATTTAAAAAGATTATAAGCAAAGATGGTTAGTGGCTAGCAGTATAATCCAGTTTAACGAGCCACTTACACGAAGTCTTCGACCTAAACATCTGATCCACAAATCGGTGAACCAACGTCACCCATTTTAGTCGGTGATCAATAATAGGTTCATAAGAAAGTTGTTTTCTTTAAAATCTTGAAGCCAATGTGAATCATTGATTTGAAATCAAGGTTATCCAACTCCCCCTAGGTGGATTCTCCATATCCACCAATCCGGTTAAAACATCGGACATGTATCTTTTTCATCCTCTCAATTTCGTATACAACATCCAAGAATCTACGAGAGATCTATTTTACAGTATACATATTTATAATAAGCATGTTAACTTGATATATTTCGACCCAGACAATAACACCATTGGATACCGGCTAACTCAGTGATCTAGTGGTTAAGCCCTTGTGCATAAGACTTATAGGTCTTGGGTTCAAATCTCACGAGATGAGATCGTGAATACGCACTATTGACGAGTTCCACAATAGGATGAAACAGCCATCAAGTACTTCTAAGATCATGATTATTGCCCAGATCTATCAAACATAGTACTAAGATTTCAAACAAACAGTACATCTAATCATAGAAACTAAATTGACTATCTTCTAGATAACAAACAAAAAAAAACAAAAAACAAACACTCATATAGAATGTCTAAGCATAAACTCTTACTATACATCATTAAGTAATAGTAATCATGACAACTAATCAATTTATTATATATTGATTAAATAAACCAAATTATTTATCATTAATAACAACATTCCAATAATTTCTATTTGTATTATTATCAAATTAATGAATCATTTAATGACTATTATTGATCTGTCTATAATATTGAATGAATATGAATTCCGTTTTCTTATCATGATTACATGGTATGTACCGATTACATGGTAACAAGATCTAATCATGTAATGATTAGTTACTACTCATAACCGATACTATTACTACTACTACTACTACTACTACTACTACTACTACTACTACTACTAATAATAATAATAATAATAATAATAATAATAATAATAATAATAATAATAATAATAATAATAATAAGCATATTTCTGAACATTCCAAACTCATTTATATAAAATTACTTAATCATAAATAACATTCTAGTTGAAGCGTTGGATACAAATACCATGGTAACAAAGTTTTCGATTTCTTAATTTTTTTTTTAATTTTTTTTAAAAATATTTTTGAACACAAATTAATCAATAATTGATTTATTAAGAATGAATGAATCAATGAAAACTATTCCAGTATGATTATTATTATTATTATTAATATTATTACTTGAAGAAATATTGCATATTTTGGTTGTTTGATTGTTTTATATTGTCTCAATCAATAAAGATTAGTTTGGTTAATTGTGAGCATTCTTTATTTGATCATGTTATATTTGATGAATACATTAGTATCCAAGATGGGGGTTTTGTGTAGATATTATAATAATTGAGATTAATTGAGTCAATGGATGTTAGACTATCATTGTAAACCTGGAAGTATTGGACGGCCGTTTCGTCCTATGGTGAAACTCTTCAACAGTGTGGAGCCATGACCCATGATAGTAACTCACTGAAGATAATAGTGAATATGTCGTTCGATTTCGTGGATTAGTTGAAGTTAGACATTAAGTTGCCAACTCCTGGATTTGAATTTTGCTAGGCGTGGATAAACACTTCTGAAGAGTCCTGTAATAGGATGAAACGACCGATCAGAGTTTCGCGATTTTCCATGGTAATCTAACACTAATGGACTCATGATGTGAAATATTTAGCTTTTAAAAATCGAAGAGATAAAATTTGTATTAACGAATATGTGAGATTAAGGAGTTTTACATTTGATTGATCACTAAGTAGGGACTTTTCTAGTTGTTTGTATTGAATGAACTCTGATAAATAGTTTATAATGTTATCACTAGTGTAACTCATTCAATATTAGATACGATATGTCACAAAACTATGAAACTAGATGAACTAAATCCAAGTCTTGCAGAGATTCAACTCTGTTAACATTCGAGATATGGATTACTGATAAGTGTCAATTAGCCTTAGACTATAGTTCACTGTTGACTACTCATAAAAATCGAACATTAGACAGCTTTATTTCTGACCTAAAAAGATCGTATATAAATATATATAGGTGAAAATGTTCCAGATGACTTCACAAGGATCTAGTCGAAATATATAAATAATGGGTTAAACCATATAGAAAATCAGTTATTCATTAGCGATAGATCTAAATGATATTTGACTTAAACTGTGCATTTGATTGAAGTTGGACAATATTATTATTAGTGAGATTTTAATTTAAAATAAACCAAGTGTCATCGAGGTTTTAACTTTGATTACTTATAGAGATATAGGTAATCATATTTGGAGAATCGAGCACTAAAATAAAGTAACCTCGCGAGTGGGATCGTGGATGCGCACTGCTGTGAAGTCCTATAATAGAATGAAACAGCCGTCCAGTGCTTCCAGGTTTTCAATGGTGGTGGTCTAACATCAAACGGTTCATCATTTTAATCAAAAGCTTAACAATCTTCACAACCCCTAAACTGATACCTATTCAATCCTTTATCTATCAAGAAAAGATATCACTGAATATACATAGAAAGCTAGATATGCTACCTTAACCTCCAATAAAGTTTAATCTGTTTTAAGTGACTTGTATGTCTACTAACTTGTTTTTCATGCTTTCAATTTGCAAATACTGAAATTGGAGTATACTCTTTTAATTAAAGATTATGAAATGTTGATTATTTCAAATGATCAGTTTTAAAATTATGCACAATAATAATATGAGATTGATTACTATCAGTTTACGTAGCCCTGAGATCTGACTTCAATTACATCGTATGATTCATGGTTATCGAACTATTCATCTCGGCTATTCTCCTATATCATCATCAACTTCAATCATGTTAGTCAACAATTATTATTATTATTATTATTTTATTTTAACACATAAGTATAGGCACAGGGAGGCACCAAGTACATATGCGCCACACGAATCTCAACTGATTTGTGTGAGGGCTGTGATACTGCCCGGGTGCCCAAACCGAAGCAGGTAGTTTTCTTAGGGAGCAACACCCCGAGCCTTCCACCTGAACGTCTGATCCACAAGGCAGTGGAGCATCGTGAGGAGATGCAGTCCCATGGTAGCCGGTGACCAACGATTGGTTCATACGCCATTTGTTCCCGCAGGATACTGAAGCCCATGTGCACCACTGATTCGGGGTCCGGTCAAAGCGCCAGACATTCGCTTTTCGTCCTCTAATTTTTGTAAACAACACCCCCGCCACGAGAAAGCAGTGAGTAGGACTTCCCTGGCAGAGGCTATATACGCATGGCCATGTGAGAGCATTTGGAGAGGGAGAGCGGACTCTCCCCAATCTCGGCCGTACCAGAATTAAATAAATCGAAAATATGAGAATGGATGTTTTGAACACGTATGTTTCGTACACTCGTTGATGGAGACAAATGACTGAAGAAACGAAGTGAAGAGAAGGAAGTGAAGCGAATTGATGCACAGGAGAGAAGGTGTGTCACCCAACTCGATTTAACCAACAGTGAATCAAGATTTATAATCAGACAAAGATAAATTACTGACGTATAATGAGTAAGTTAGGAAATGCACACACACACACACACTCATACGCTTACATAAAAACAATCAAGTCCAATAAGTGAATAATTAACAAGGACAAAACGTGACTGAAGATGAATGAATACATTGATCTATCCAGAAGTTAGAACAAGTTATATTGGCTTAGCATCTCAACCGACATTACAAATATAATCACGAACTGACTTTCATTAGTCAACCATTAAACAACAGGAATCATTGAATAGATATTTCGTTGTAATATGTAACTCCTTTTGCATCATATCACACATGAAACAAATATTATCAATAGCTGTTCCCACAGCATTCAGAAGTGACGGATTTTATACATGTAAAACAAGTGAATACCAACTTTCTGAGTTAAACGATAAACATCTATCACTAGGCTGTTAGATTCCACGTTCTATTCATGGTGTAGTTTTCAATACTGACTATTGAACTTGATAACTGAATCTTAACAAATATTTGGATAATTGATAGATAGTGCTGTAGTAAATGAGAACACAAGTGGGAACAATCGAATGTATTCGTCTACAAAATCACAGAACTATATAGTAAATACTTCATTTGCAATATGTCAATCAAATGTCTTGAACTTAGTTATTGTTTCGTTTCCACACTAATCATTCTCTGTTCTCGTTCGGTTCTCTTCAATATTCTTAACCTTCTTCCTCCAGACATTCCACTATCGATTGATGATCCACACTACTTATAAATCTGCCGACATCAGTAGCACACACACCATAATACTACATTCACGGATATTACTGTTAAATTGTATTATCTTGAATGATGTATGCTAGTGATATTAACAGATACAAGTAGTATGTATCATCAATCGATGGTGAAATGTTTGGAGTCAGAGTGTTAAGATGATCAAAGAAAATAGAACGAGAACACAGAATGATTAGTGTGGAAATGAAGGAACAATCAAGTTTGAGATGATTGATTGACATTTTGCAAATGACTTGGAATGAACTTCATCTTAGAATAGTGAAAGTGTTGTACATGCTACTGATGTCGGTAGATATAATTAGTATGTATCGTCAATCGAATATGAAATGCAAAGAGAAGAGAGTGAAGTGAATTGACGTACAGGAGGGAAGGTGTGTCACCCAACTCGATTTAACCAACAGTGAATCAAGATTTATAGTCAGACAAAGATGAGTTTACCGACGTGTAATGAGTAAGATAGAAAATGAACACACACACACACACTCATACGCTCACATGAAAACAATCAAAGACAAAACGTGACAGCAGAAGAAGAATGAATAAATTGGTCTGTCCAGAAGTTAGAACAAGTTATATAGGCTTAGCATAGTAACCAACACTATATACTTCCCCCCCCTCCAGAACTCATTGACAGAAATCATAGATCAAATAAATTACTTTTGAATGATTTTACACCTTATAAATTCCATTGTTTATTTACTCTGTTTCTATACAGTTCACAGAATATAACTTTATCATATTCAAATATCACATGTACCCTATTCTAGTCATTGTAAAATGTTTTTGCAATAAACTACTTCCTTGATTTAATTCCTCCGGTTTCTTTTTTTTTATTTTGGTTTCCAAGTTATTTTGTCTGGGATTTTTGAAAAAAAAATTTTAAAAGAAAAATGAGAAAATAAAGGCTATTACTTTGTTTCTATATCAGTATCAGTTAGTTACAATATATAGGACTAGGCACAACGATGCATCGGTTCAAGTTGCCATGGAGACTATAATCTCAGCATGTTTTGACAATCAATTTTATTTTATTCTAGTTGTTGCTGATTGTTGTTGTTGTTGTTATGTTTTTCTTTATTTGAAGAAAAGCCAAGCTGTGAGACTGTAATTGAAAAAAGAATAAACGAATTCTGATTATTTTTTTATTATTACGCCTGTGATAATGATTTACAAATTACAATTTGGGAAATTCATTGTTACATAATCTATCTTTTTTCTTTAATATTTTTTAAGTAGTTTATTCAGTAGTATAATGGAAAATGCAGGAAGTTTAATTTGATATAGAGTGTATATGTGTATTTACTTGGTAGTGATACCTTGACTTTTCATCCTATTGATGTTTTGGACTGTAATTGATTAGTTTGTTATTGGCATATGTATATCCTGTGCGTAATGCCTTGATATTGCATTAATTCAGAAGCTTCTTAAGCAAAGATGGATGGTGGCTAGCAAGTAGAATCCAGTTTAATGTGTGTTTCGTCCTATTTGGGACTTGTCAGCTGGATGTACTTGTATCTCAGAGTTGATATTCACTGCGGGACTCGAATCCAGTACCGTTCACGTTAAATAGGTTCGTTTTGAAAATTGACAAGATCATAATGAGAGATCACATTTTTTGATTTAATAATATCGAATGATAAATTCATTGATTGTAGAAATTAAAACTACCCAATGTGTAAACATTTGATATTGGCTTCCGAATCGCTTTTTGAATCTTCAGATTTTTCTGTGCGCTCGAACTCCACACAGTAGACAAAAGGCATGATCTATAAATGTTCAAGGAACTAGAGTATTTATAAGGTTTCTGGTAGGTTCTGACTTTTGGAAATTCCTGGATTCATGTTCAACTTAAAAAATTCCCATATTGTAATTTAGAACAACATAGATATATAAGCGAACCTTATTATTTTCGATTAGATCTTCATCAGGCTATACTCTAATGTACAGCGTACAGTACAAATTGATAGTAGTGTGATGACAACTGTACAAGTTGTGATAAGCAATAATAAAGGCTTGGATCAATATTACATAATAACAAAATAGGTCATTGATTAGAAAAATATAGACAATGAAATAACATTCATTATAAGATTACGTAATAAGGAGGAAATGTACAGATACCCGGACCATGAAGCGTATATTTGAGGAAAGAAAAGAGTGGGAGGAGGTGAAGAAATATAAACGAACAAAGAGTATAGGAAATAATAATAATAAATAAAATCATTTATTAAGGTCAAGAGAGAGATATGGGTGTTACAAATTTCTTATGAACACAAAAACTTGTATTGTCTGTTTTGAATTCCTATATGTTCTGCCGTGTGTAAGAGACAAGATCGGACCCCATAAGGAAATACGATAATTAACTTTAATTGACTTATTTCCGTCTACTACATAATCGCTATCGATCAAGCGTGATAGGACAGATTTGAGTATTGTCTTGACGGTACCTTTTCCTAACGACGAAGGGAGGTGTTCACTAACTCTTCGGTTCAGTTGTTTGGTAGTGCACCCAATATAGCTTACACCCGTCATCATACTACTATTAATTTGTACTTTTCACTTATTTATGTCATCTATTCTATTGTTATCATCATTAACTCATAAACTGCTTTATTGATTTGATTCATTTCCTATATCCATATGTAAATACATTACTGTATATTAGAGCAAAACCTGATGAAGATCTAATATTTTTAGACAAAAACAATAACCGATTAGAAACCTTATGCTTTATGCCCAAAATTAACCTGTTCAACATTGGTAATCCATTTTGGTTAGATGAAGGCATAGATCAATGTTATTCATATATAATATACCCTTGTGGGTCAGAGTAATTTTACATCGGTTTTTAGGAGAACCAGACACCATCCAAACTTTCACGTGACAACACAAACATTACAACCCAACTCCATTGTATCACTCAATTTCGTGGATTAGTTGAAGTTACACATTAACACCGTTGGATGCCGGCCGGCTCAGTGCTCTAGTGGTTAAGTGCTCGCACGCGAAACCAGTAGAACCTGGGTTCGAATCTCGCAGGGGGCGAGGTCATGGATGCGCACTGTTGAGGAGTCCCACAGTAGGGCGAAACAGTCGTCCAGTGCTTCCAGGTTTTCCATGGTGATCTAGCTTCAACTGATTCATAATCTTAACCATTGAAATTACTACAATCTCCACAAAACCCCTTCTGATATCATTCATCATATATCTTTATAAGATTAGGAAATTTATTTATTATCCATCTATTGTTAATATTTCTCAACTAATTCAAATTAATTATGCTTTAATCATTGAATTCATCAGCTTATTAAAGCTAGATCATCATTGAACATTTGAAATCACTGAACGGTTATTTCAGCCTGATATGGAACTTCGTTGAGAGTACAAATTGTGGACAAACCAATCAAGTATAAGTGAACAGGTCTTGGATTTTGGCGCGAAATTCATTCATCCAATTTGGATAAATAGAATTTTGGCATTATAGCTGATGTTAGTTCGTGATGAAAACCCTTAAATCTAATTCCTAACCCCTAAGCATCAAGTGTAAATCATCATTCGAATTACTCATACACTGCTTTATAACCCTCATTTGATCTTAGTTATTAGATGAACACTCTTAAGGTCATTGTAGAGTCACTCAAAGGTGGTCCATCAATTACAATCTCACTGAAACTTCTTAGCAGTGCAAATCCGCGAATAGATAAGCATATTCAAATGAACATTACATATTAGTTATTTTATAATTGAAAATCTTTATTTTCTAAGATGATGGATAAGATTTGTAGCTCAGGTGGATGATTTTGATAGAGTTTTGTTCTTTGAATTGGATGGTTTGGTTGTGGAGGTTTCATCGTTCTTTTGAACGACATCATCAACACAAACTTCATGTAGACCCCGATCTTGATTGATTACTGTTGACCTTTAACCTTTTATTGTTTGCTTTATTTTGATTATATCTCCCAATCAGAAAAATTATGGTCAAATATAAGACCAAATAACAAATCAATAATGGGAGATACAATCCAAAACATAAATACATTATGACAGGTTAAAGGTCAACAGTAATCAATTAAGATCGAGTTCTACACGACAAGCTATGAGTAATATATGAAGAAATTCTACCTGAAGTTTGTGTTGATGATATCGTTCAGAAGAAGATGATTTCAGCTCCACGACCAAACTATCCAGTTCAGAGAACAAAACTCCATCAAAATCTTTATTGTCTATTGTAAATCATATAAGGATGAATTCATTAAAGTTATATCATATTACCACTGTTTGATTATTTTAAACTAATCTATGTTCTATAAACAATGATACATGATGGCTAACAGTAGGAGATCAAGATATACATTTCATTCTAATTAAGAAGATTCAAGTAAATAATCTATATTCTATTATCGTTTCTTGAAATGATAACCTTGACTGTATTTATATGAATGTATGTATGTGTATTGCATATCCTACTCATTACATGTCTGTAACTTATTATGGTTCGGCTATAAATATCGATTCATCATCAGCAATAGCCTTTTGTGGGAGAGAACAAACCAACTTCCAGTTGAAGAGGAAATTAGGAAAACACGATGGAAATAGATAGGACATACAGTGAGGAAATCATCAAACTGCATTACGAGGTAAGCGCTAATTTGGAATCCTGAAGGGAAGTGGAATAGAGGAAGTCCAAAGAACACATTACATCGTGAAATAAAAGCAAATATGAAAAGAATGAATATGAACTGGAAATATCTGGAAAAGATTGCCCAGGACAAAGTTGGATGGAGAATGTACATACTCCTTCTCCAGTGTACATTATTTCACTTCATCCTCTTCTATTCACATCGTTACTCCGCTCGTTTCTATTCGAAACATTCATTCTCATATTTGACTGAATATAATTCTACTATACACTAATACTAATTAAGTCAAACATTAGTGATATATCTATTTTGACACCAATCATTCATAGGATCAACTTCAAGTTAGATAATAGGATCCCTATAAAGTTTATTTACATCAAAACAAACAAAAAAAAACAAAACAAGAAAAACATATACCTATTACAGTTATTACGTAATTTGACTTACCTTTTTATACCATAACTGAAATCAATAAATAAGTAATATGTTACAATAGATAGTAATAATACACTGATATTTTGATTCATGGAACAATATTGTCACTATGTACTATGGATACAGATAGATATAGATATGAATATAGAGTATATATAGTCACGTCAATGATATCAATGAATTAATGATTATCTTCTAAGTGATTATGTAATATTGTTAAATTAATATTAAGAATAAAAAACAAAACAAAACAATCTAATGAATGTCTACAATACACTGCATGTTTCTCTTTTGTTTTTGTTTTTTTGATTTTTTTTCTGAGGGGTGGGGAGGTGCAGTTAGTAACAAGTTTAAGTAATGTAATGTAATGTAATGTAATTATAATTTGAAGAAATAGATGAAAAAGAAATTGTCTATTAATAGAAGACTATTTATAATAAAATTTAATTGTGAACATGTTTACAAAAGTACACAAATACATGGATATATGTATGCACACATACACACACACACACAGAGAGAGAGAAGCACTCACGCTCGCACATGTACATATGTTTTTGTATATACGATTGTTACTGTTGCGAAGTGAATAATAATGAAAAAAAAAATTTATATTGTGGGCGATTTGAAAAAAGCAAACAAACAAACAAACAAACAACCAATCAAACTGTGATATGATTGGTTAGTTATTTGGTTAAATTATGTTATTTATTACATAACAGGTTAATAATAATAGAATTATATTTGGATAATAGAAATGTTACATTGTATATGATAAGAAAGATTGAGGTTATTCATAGTTCATAACTTACTTACTTAATTACGCCTGTTACCCTTAATGGAACATGGCCCATAGACCAGCATTCTACAATCCACTCTATCTTCGGCCTGCTTTTATACTTCTATTCAATTTTTTGTTCATTTTTTTCAACCAATATCAAAGTCAGAATCTTCAATACGAACGTCAAGGCAGTTCTACTGTACGGAGCTGAAACTTGGAGAACTACAACAACCACCATCAAGGAGGTACAGGTATTTATTAATAGCTGTCTACGCATGATACTCAACATCGATTGGCCGGATACCATCAGCAACAGCCTTTTGTGGGAGAGAACCAACCAGCTTCCAGCTGAAGAGGAAATTAGGAAAAGACGATGGAAATGGATAGGACATACATTGAGGAAATCATCAAACTGCATTACGAGACAAGTGCTAACTTGGAATCCTGAAGGGAAGTGGAAAAGAGGAAGGCCAAAGAACACACTACGTCGGGAAATAGAAGCAGATATGAAAAAGATGAATAAGAACTGGAAAGAGCTTGAAAGGATTGGTTGGGACAGGGTTGGATGGAGAATGCTGGTGAGCGGCCTATGCTCCTTTACGAGGAGTAACAGGCGTAAGTAAGTAAGTTTTTCATGTCTATCTCCATTTCTCGGCGTATTGTGTTCTTTGGTATTCCTCTCCTTTTCCTTTGGTCCTGAGGATTCCATATGAGAGTTTGCCTTGTGACGCAGTTGGGTGCTTTCCTCAATGCGTGTGTTCTATCCACTTCAAGCACTTTTTCTTGATTTTTCTCTCCACTAGGATCTGGTTTGTTCTCTCCCATAGTAGGTTGTTCTTGATAGTGTCTAACCAACAGATCCGAAATATTTTGCGTATGATAATGCCTTTTGTAGTTCTCCAAGTTTCCACCCTATACAGTAGAACTGTTTTGACATTTATATTGAAAATTCTGACTCTAGTGTTGATTGTCAATTCTTTCGAGTCACAGATTATCTTCAATTGTAGATATGTATCAGACATTTATAGTTGATTATCTGACTATAAAATGATTAATAAGGATCTCTGATCCAAAAAAAAAGATCAATGTAATGAATACTTGTTAAACAAGTATATCTATAATTTTCAAAGTCCATCCTAATGCTGAAGTGTAAATCGAATTGGGAATAACTTTCCACTACTCCCCCTTTTTATGTTGATTTTATACTACGAACTGACTATGTTTAATCAAGTATTTGGAATTCAATAACATTGGATAATTGTTTCTTCCTAGCATTGGATTCTTCAGGAGAAGCCATTACAAAAGGTGAATTCTAATGATTCACAATCTTTATTACTTTCATATTATCCTTTTGTTTGCTTCATCTACCTCTAATCCAATTTCCTTTTCAGGTACCTCCAGCAGAACCCTTCCACGGTGTGGGCAACCGGGAAGTGATAACCGCTCTCATACCTCTAACAGCACTCAAGACCTTCATCTTCCTCTCTTCATCCGTTAAGTTTATTGATTCTGTGTTCATATTTTACGGCTTATCACTTTTTCAATTGGGTAATTATTATAATAAATTTGTCTATTTGAGATTTCTTGACACGAATCATTGACATATTTAAATTGCTTTCTATAACTATATTCATGTATAAACAGCCCATCATATTATAGTCATGTTAAATAATAATAAACTCAAGTGGATACATCACATTATTCAGTATATTTCTTGACCTATTTATTCATATGAAAAGTCAGATATATTTAAACAAAAGTTCATTCAAAAGTGCCGGTAAGCGATTAGTTATATAAATACGTGATACCTTGATAACTATTTGGGACTCGTCATCTGGACGTACTTGATAGATGTTCACTCAAGGACTCAAAACAACTTTATGTTATCCACTTAGTTACTGGATACAGAAACCCACTAACCTGTGTAATGGTGTGAAGTTTAATTAAAATAGAACGAAATGTGTATCCTGGAACTCAATGTTAGTCACTATTCATCTCTGTTTATAATGTTTGTAATCTCGAGGCAATTCGTTTAGGATACACATATCCCAATAAGAGACTGATCAATATTCACATAGCTTGATATTTTTAAAAGTACATCCCATTCGACAATAAAGGTACAATACAAACATAGTTAATGAATGTAAGAATGACAAAACATTGACTCCTGAAAAACGCCGACACTCGTATTCAGACGATACTGTTTGATGTTTTCATCAATTGTGTAGAAGAATTTGTCATATGCTTCCGAATAGTATTTAAAGGCTTTGAATCACTTCAGTGTTTTATTTTCTAATGACTAGATTAAATGCTTCAATTTGGATGATTAATTCCAGTCATTTCTGCTGATGTTTATCATTTGATCATACAAGATCGATTCATGATTATCATGAACAACATTCAACACAAAACAAACCAATAGATGATAGTATTGATGTTCATTCATAACACTATAGTGGCTAATCAGAGTATTCTGATTACCAATGGTAATTTAACTGATGAAGCTATAAATTTTTATCGACTAAACGAATTAGAACATGTGTTACACAACCACAAACAAAGCTTAACTTGATACTTAAATCTCATTGGTTAGATAAACATAAGAACCGAATTATGTCATCGGTTCGTGACATAATGATATAGACTTATTGATCAGCATCCATGGGATGATCATAATCTACATTGTGTAAAATCGGTTACATTAGTATAATTGAATTCATTCACCATTGTCTCCTAAATATTGATTTAAATTTCATAGTTATTTTTCAATCATATTTGTTCTGGATGGAATATGTTCTCATGTCCACTTTTAAACGTCAGTTGATATGTGGATATTTACCTTTAATCTTGCATATTTCAATTCTATAAATATAAGTTGATACTTATTTATCTCTGTTATAACGGTCAGATTTCATAGTCTACACGAACGGGACGTTAATTTGCCTTAGACGAATATCAACACTTGACTAGACAGATGACATTGATCACCACCCAGTGATCAATCAATTGTCATTATATCCCAGTCCTACAGGATGTCGGTCGCGCCTCGGATAGCTCAGTGGTAACGCCTCTGACTGTGAAGCTGGGTGACACAGGATCGGATCAGTCAGTGACTACAGATACACCTTGCTGATGAGTGCCAAGTAGCACGAAACTCGAGTTTCATCTCGACTACCTCCA